>CAUYWW010000001.1:0-1200000 GCA_963576845.1 Megachile leachella
TTATTATAGTTCTAGCGATAATAATAGTAAAATATGGCTAATAATGCATGTTATATTGATAATAATAAAAGTAATAAGTATATTTATTATACTTCTGTCGATAATAACTGCATTATATGGGTAATAATGCATGTTATATTGATAATATCGGGAGTAATAAGTATAATTATTATAGTTCTAGCGATAATAATAGTAGAATATGGCTAAGAGCGCCTGTTATATTGATAATAATAAAAGTAATAAGTATATTTATGATACTTCTGTCGATAATAACTGCATTATATGGGTAATAATGCATGTTATATTGATAATATCGGGAGTAATAAGTATAATTATTACAGTTCTAACGATAATAACTCCATTATATGGGTAATAATGCATGTTATATTGCTAAATATATAAGTAATAAGTATAATTATTACAGTTCTAGCGATAATAACTGCATTATATTGGTAATAATGCATGTTATATTGATAATAATAAAAGTAATAAGTATATTTATTATCGTTCTATTGATAATAACTTCTTAATATGGGTAATAATGCATGTTATATTGATGATAATGAAAGTAGTAAGTATATTTATTACAGTTCTAGCGATAATAACTGCATTATATGCGTAATAAGGCATGTTATATTGATAATATCGGGAGTAATAAGTATAGTTATTATAGTTCTAGCGATGATAATAGTAAAATATGGCTAATAGTGCATGTTATATTGATAATAGTAAAAGTAATAAGTATATTTATTACAGTTCTAGCGATAATAACTCCATTATATGGGTAATAATGCATGTTATATTCATAATAATATAAGTAATAAGTATATTTATTATAGTTCTATCGATAATAACTGCATAATATGGGTAATAATGCATGTTATATTGATGATAATAAAAGTACTAAGTATATTTATTATAGTTCTAGCGATTATAACTGCATAATATACGTAGTAATGCATGTTATATTGATAATAATATAAGTAATAAGTATAATTATTACAATTCTAGCGATAATAACTGCATTATATGGGTAATAATGCATGTTATATTGATAATAATAAAAGTAATAAGTATATTTATTATACTTCTGTCGATAATAACTGCATTATATGGGTAATAATGCATGTTATATTGACAATAACATAAGTAATAAGTATAACTATTACAGTTCTAGCGATAATAACTCCATTATATATGTAATAATGCATGTTATATTGCTAACTATATAAGTAATAAGTATAATTATTACAGTTCTAGCGATAATAACTGCATTATATGGGTAATAATGCATGTTATATTGACAATAATAAAAGTAATAAGTATATCTATTACAGTTCTATCGATAATAACTGCATAATATGGGTAATAATGCATGTTATATTGAGAATAATATAAGTAATAAGTATAATTATTACAGTTCTAGCGATAATAACTGCATTATATGGGTAATAATCGATGTTATATTGATAATATCAGGAGTAATAAGTATATTTATTATACTTCTGTCGATAATAACTGCATTATATGGGTAATAATGCATGTTATATTGATAATAATATAAGTAATAAGTATAATTATTACAGTTCTAGCGATAATAACTCCATTATATGGGTAATAATGCATGTTATATTGATGATAATAAAAGTACTAAGTATATTTATTATAGTTCTAGCGATTATAACTGCATAATATACGTAGTAATGCATGTTATATTGATAATAATATAAGTAATAAGTATAATTATTACAATTCTAGCGATAATAACTGCATTATATGGGTAATAATGCATGTTATATTGATAATAATAAAAGTAATAAGTATATTTATTATACTTCTGTCGATAATAACTGCATTATATGGGTAATAATGCATGTTATATTGACAATAACATAAGTAATAAGTATAACTATTACAGTTCTAGCGATAATAACTCCATTATATGGGTAATAATGCATGTTATATTGCTAACTATATAAGTAATAAGTATAATTATTACAGTTCTAGCGATAATAACTGCATTATATGGGTAATAATGCATGTTATATTGACAATAATAAAAGTAATAAGTATATCTATTACAGTTCTATCGATAATAACTGCATAATATGGGTAATAATGCATGTTATATTGAGAATAATATAAGTAATAAGTATAATTATTACAGTTCTAGCGATAATAACTGCATTATATGGGTAATAATCGATGTTATATTGATAATATCAGGAGTAATAAGTATATTTATTATACTTCTGTCGATAATAACTGCATTATATGGGTAATAATGCATGTTATATTGACAATAATATAAGTAATAAGTATAATTATTATAGTTCTATCGATAATAACTGCATAATATGGGTAATAATGCATGTTATATTGATGATAATAAAAGTACTAAGTATGTTTATTATAGTTCTAGCGATTATAACTGCATAATATACGTAGTAATGCATGTTATATTGATAATAATATAAGTAATAAGTATAATTATTACAATTCTAGCGATAATAACTGCCTAATATGGGTAATAATGCATGTTATATTGATGATAATAAAAGTACTAAGTATGTTTATTATAGTTCTAGCGATTATAACTGCATAATATACGTAGTAATGCATGTTATATTGATAATAATATAAGTAATAAGTATAATTATTACAGTTCTAGCGATAATAACTCCATTACATGGGTAATAATGCATGTTATATTGCTAACTATATAAGTAATCAGTATAATTATTACAGTTCTAGTGATAATAACTGCATTATATGGGTAATAGTGCATGTTATATTGATAATAATAAAAGTAATAAGTATATTTATTATCGTTCCATCGATAATAACTTCTTAATATGGGTAATAATGCATGTTATATTGATGATAATGAAAGTAGTAAGTATATTTATTACAGTTCTAGCGATAATAACTGCATTATATGCGTAATAAGGCATGTTATATTGATAATATCGGGAGTAATAAGTATAGTTATTATAGTTCTAGCGATAATAATAGTAAAATATGGCTAATAATGCATGTTATATTGATAATAATAAAAGTAATAAGTATATTTATTATACTTCTGTCGATAATAACTGCATTATATGGGTAATAATGCATGTTATATTGATAATATCGGGAGTAATAAGTATAATTATTATAGTTCTAGCGATAATAATAGTAGAATATGGCTAAGAGCGCCTGTTATATTGATAATAATAAAAGTAATAAGTATATTTATGATACTTCTGTCGATAATAACTGCATTATATGGGTAATAATGCATGTTATATTGATAATATCGGGAGTAATAAGTATAATTATTACAGTTCTAACGATAATAACTCCATTATATGGGTAATAATGCATGTTATATTGCTAAATATATAAGTAATAAGTATAATTATTACAGTTCTAGCGATAATAACTGCATTATATTGGTAATAATGCATGTTATATTGATAATAATAAAAGTAATAAGTATATTTATTATCGTTCTATTGATAATAACTTCTTAATATGGGTAATAATGCATGTTATATTGATGATAATGAAAGTAGTAAGTATATTTATTACAGTTCTAGCGATAATAACTGCATTATATGCGTAATAAGGCATGTTATATTGATAATATCGGGAGTAATAAGTATAGTTATTATAGTTCTAGCGATGATAATAGTAAAATATGGCTAATAGTGCATGTTATATTGATAATAGTAAAAGTAATAAGTATATTTATTACAGTTCTATCGATAATAACTGCATAATATGGGTAATAATGCATGTTATATTGAGAATAATATAAGTAATAAGTATAATTATTACAGTTCTAGCGATAATAACTGCATTATATGGGTAATAATCGATGTTATATTGATAATATCAGGAGTAATAAGTATATTTATTATACTTCTGTCGATAATAACTGCATTATATGGGTAATAATGCATGTTATATTGATAATAATATAAGTAATAAGTATAATTATTACAGTTCTAGCGATAATAACTCCATTATATGGGTAATAATGCATGTTATATTGATGATAATAAAAGTACTAAGTATATTTATTATAGTTCTAGCGATTATAACTGCATAATATACGTAGTAATGCATGTTATATTGATAATAATATAAGTAATAAGTATAATTATTACAATTCTAGCGATAATAACTGCATTATATGGGTAATAATGCATGTTATATTGATAATAATAAAAGTAATAAGTATATTTATTATACTTCTGTCGATAATAACTGCATTATATGGGTAATAATGCATGTTATATTGACAATAACATAAGTAATAAGTATAACTATTACAGTTCTAGCGATAATAACTCCATTATATGGGTAATAATGCATGTTATATTGCTAACTATATAAGTAATAAGTATAATTATTACAGTTCTAGCGATAATAACTGCATTATATGGGTAATAATGCATGTTATATTGACAATAATAAAAGTAATAAGTATATCTATTACAGTTCTATCGATAATAACTGCATAATATGGGTAATAATGCATGTTATATTGAGAATAATATAAGTAATAAGTATAATTATTACAGTTCTAGCGATAATAACTGCATTATATGGGTAATAATCGATGTTATATTGATAATATCAGGAGTAATAAGTATATTTATTATACTTCTGTCGATAATAACTGCATTATATGGGTAATAATGCATGTTATATTGACAATAATATAAGTAATAAGTATAATTATTATAGTTCTATCGATAATAACTGCATAATATGGGTAATAATGCATGTTATATTGATGATAATAAAAGTACTAAGTATGTTTATTATAGTTCTAGCGATTATAACTGCATAATATACGTAGTAATGCATGTTATATTGATAATAATATAAGTAATAAGTATAATTATTACAATTCTAGCGATAATAACTGCCTAATATGGGTAATAATGCATGTTATATTGATGATAATAAAAGTACTAAGTATGTTTATTATAGTTCTAGCGATTATAACTGCATAATATACGTAGTAATGCATGTTATATTGATAATAATATAAGTAATAAGTATAATTATTACAGTTCTAGCGATAATAACTCCATTACATGGGTAATAATGCATGTTATATTGCTAACTATATAAGTAATCAGTATAATTATTACAGTTCTAGTGATAATAACTGCATTATATGGGTAATAGTGCATGTTATATTGATAATAATAAAAGTAATAAGTATATTTATTACCGTTCCATCGATAATAACTTCTTAATATGGGTAATAATGCATGTTATATTGATGATAATGAAAGTAGTAAGTATATTTATTACAGTTCTAGCGATAATAACTGCATTATATGCGTAATAAGGCATGTTATATTGATAATATCGGGAGTAATAAGTATAGTTATTATAGTTCTAGCGATAATAATAGTAAAATATGGCTAATAATGCATGTTATATTGATAATAATAAAAGTAATAAGTATATTTATTATACTTCTGTCGATAATAACTGCATTATATGGGTAATAATGCATGTTATATTGATAATATCGGGAGTAATAAGTATAATTATTATAGTTCTAGCGATAATAATAGTAGAATATGGCTAAGAGCGCCTGTTATATTGATAATAATAAAAGTAATAAGTATATTTATGATACTTCTGTCGATAATAACTGCATTATATGGGTAATAATGCATGTTATATTGATAATATCGGGAGTAATAAGTATAATTATTACAGTTCTAACGATAATAACTCCATTATATGGGTAATAATGCATGTTATATTGCTAAATATATAAGTAATAAGTATAATTATTACAGTTCTAGCGATAATAACTGCATTATATTGGTAATAATGCATGTTATATTGATAATAATAAAAGTAATAAGTATATTTATTATCGTTCTATTGATAATAACTTCTTAATATGGGTAATAATGCATGTTATATTGATGATAATGAAAGTAGTAAGTATATTTATTACAGTTCTAGCGATAATAACTGCATTATATGCGTAATAAGGCATGTTATATTGATAATATCGGGAGTAATAAGTATAGTTATTATAGTTCTAGCGATGATAATAGTAAAATATGGCTAATAGTGCATGTTATATTGATAATAGTAAAAGTAATAAGTATATTTATTACAGTTCTATCGATAATAACTGCATAATATGGGTAATAATGCATGTTATATTGATGGTAATGAACGTAATACGTATATTTATTATAGTTCTAGCGATAATAACTGCATAATATGGGTAATAATGCATGTTATATTGAGAATAATATAAGTAATAGGTATAATTATTACGGTTCAAGCGATAATAACTGTATTATACGGGTAATAATGCATGTGATATTGATAATAATAAAAGTAATAAGTATATTTATTATAGTTCTATCGATAATAACTGCATAATATGGGTAATAATGCATGTTATATTGATAATAATATAAGTAATAAGTATAATTATTGCAGTTCTAGGGATAATAACTGCATTATATAGGTAATAATGCATGTTATATTGATAATATCGGGAGTAATAAGTATAATTATTATAGTTCTAGCGATAATAATAGTAAAATATGGCAAATAGTGCATGTTATATTGATAATAATAAGAGTAATAAGCATATTTATTACAGTTCTATCGATAATAACTGCATAATATGGGTAACAATGCATGTTATATTGATGATAATAAAAGTAATCCGTATATTTATTATAGTTCTAGCGATAATAACTGCATAATATGCGTAATAATGCATGATATATTGATAATAATATAAGTAATAAGTATAATTATTACAGTTCTAGCGATAATAACTGCATTATTTGGGTAATAATGGATGTTATATTGATAACATCGGGAGTAATAAGTATAATTATTACAATTCTAGCGATAATACTAGTAAAATATGGCGAAGAGTGCCTGTTATATTGATAATAATAAAAGTAATAAGTATATTTATTATACATCTGTCGATAATAACTGCATTATATGGGTAATAATGCATGTTATATTGATAATAATATAAGTAATAAGTATAATTATTACAGTTCTAGCGATAATAACTCCATTATATGGGTAATAATGCATGTTATATTGATAATAGTATAAGTAATAAGTATAATTATTACAGTTCTAGCGATAATAACTGCATAATATGGGTAATAATGCACGTTATATTGCTAATAATATAAGTAATAAGTATAATTATTACAGTTCTAGCGATAATAACTGCATTATATGGGTAATAATGCACGTTATATAGCTAATAATATAAGTAATAAGTATAACTATTACAGTTCTAGCGACAATAACTGCATTATATGGGTAATAATGCATGTTACATTGATGATAATAAAAGTAATACGTATATTTATTATAGTTCTAGCGATAATAACTGCATAATATGGGTAATAATGCATGTTATATTGCTAATAATATAAGTAATAAGTATAATTATTACAGTTCTCGCGATAATAACTGCATTATATGGGTAATAATGCATGTTATATTGATGATCATAAAAGTAATACGTATATTTATTATAGTTCTATCGATAATAACTGCATAATATGGGTAATAATGCATGTTATATTGAGAATAATATAAGTAATAAGTATAATTATTACAGTTCTAGTGATAATAACTGCATTATATGGGTAATAATGCATGTTATATTGATAATATCGGGAGTAATAAGTATAATTATTATAGTTCTAGCGATAATAATAGTAGAATATGGCTAAGAGTGCCTGTTATATTGATAATAATAAAAGTAATAAGTATATTTATTATACTTCTGTCGATAATAACTGCATTATATAGGTAATAATGCATGTTATATTGATAATAACATAAGTAATAAGTATAATTATTACAGTTCTAGCGATAATAACTGCATTATATGGGTAATAATGCATGTTATATTGATAATAATAAAAGTAATAAGTATATTTATTATACTTCTGTCGATAATAACTGCATTATATGGGTAATAATGCATGTTATATTGACAATAACATAAGTAATAAGTATAACTATTACAGTTCTAGCGATAATAACTCCACTATATGGGTAAAAATGCATGTTATATTGCTAACTATATAAGTAATAAGTATAATTATAACAGTTCTAGCGATAATAACTGCATTATATGGGTAATAATGCATGTTATATTGATGATCATAAAAGTAATACGTATATTTATTATAGTTCTATCGATAATAACTGCATAATATGGATAATAATGCATGTTATATTGAGAATAATATAAGTAATAAGTATAATTATTACAGTTCTAGCGATAATAACTGCATTATATGGGTAATAATGCATGTTATATTGACAATAATAAAAGTAATAAGTATAATTATTACAGTTCTAGCGATAATAACTCCATTATATGGGTAATAATGCATGTTATATTCATAATAATATAAGTAATAAGTATATTTATTATAGTTCTATCGATAATAACTGCATAATATGGGTAATAATGCATGTTATATTGATGGTAATAAAAGTACTAAGTATATTTATTATAGTTCTAGCGATTATAACTGCATAATATACGTAGTAATGCATGTTATATTGATAATAATATAAGTAATAAGTATAATTATTACAATTCTAGCGATAATAACTGCATTATATGGGTAATAATGCATGTTATATTGATAATAATAAAAGTAATAAGTATATTTATTATACTTCTGTCGATAATAACTGCATTATATGCGTAATAATGCATGTTATATTGATAATATCGGGAGTAATAAGTATAATTATTATAGTTCTGGCGATAATAATAGTAAAATATGGCAAATAGTGCATGTTATATTGATAATAATAAAAGTAATAAGTATATTTATTATACTTCTGTCGATAATAACTGCAGTATATGGGTAATAATGCATGTTATATTGATAATATCGGGAGTAATAAGTATAATTATTATAGTTCTGGCGATAATAATAGTAAAATATGGCAAATAGTGCATGTTATATTGATAATAATAAAAGTAATAAGTATATTTATTATACTTCTGTCGATAATAACTGCAGTATATGGGTAATAATGCATGTTATATTGATAATATCGGGAGTAATAAGTATAATTATTACAGTTCTAGCGATAATAACTGCATTATATGGGTAATAATGCACGTTATATTCCTAATAATATAAGTAATGAGTATAATTATTACAGTTCTAGCGATAATAACTGCATTATATGGGTAATAATGCATGTTATATTGATAATAATAAAAGTAATGAGTATATTTTTTACCGTTCTATCGATAATAACTGCATAAAATGGGTAACAATGCATGTTATATTGATGATAATGAAAGTAGTAAGCATATTTATTACAGTTCTAGCGATAATAACTGCATTATATGGGTAATAATGCAGGTTATATTGATGATAATAAAAGTAGTAAGTATATTTATTATAGTTCTACCGATTATAACTGCATAATATGGGTAATAATGCATGTTATATTGACAATAATATAAGTAATAAGTATAATTATTACAGTTCTAGCGATAATAACTGCATTATTTGGGTAATAATGGATGTTATATTGATAACATCGGGAGTAATAAGTATAATTATTACAGTTCTAGCGATAATACTAGTAAAATATGGCGAAGAGTGCCTGTTATATTGATAATAATAAAAGTAATAAGTATATTTATTATATATCTGTCGATAATAACTGCATTATATGGGTAATAATGCATGTTATATTGATAATAATATAAGTAATAAGTATAATTATTACAGTTCTAGCGATAATAACTCCATTATATGGGTAATAATGCATGTTATATTGATAATAATATAAGTAATAAGTATAATTATTACAGTTCTAGCGATAATAACTGCATTATATGGGCAATAATGCACGTTATATAGCTAATAATATAAGTAATAAGTATAATTATTACAATTCCAGCGATAATAACTGCATTATATGGGTAATAATGCATGTTATATTGATAATATCGGGAGTAATAAGTATAATTATTATAGTTCTGGCGATAATAATAGTAAAATATGGCAAATAGTGCATGTTATATTGATAATAATATAAGTAATAAGTATAATTATTACAGTTCAAGCGGTAATAACTGCATAATATGGGTAATAATGCATGTTATATTGATAATATCGTGAGTAATAAGTATAATTATTAGAGTTCTAGCGATAATAATAGTAAAATATAACTAATAGTGCATGTTCTATTGATAATAATAAAAGTAATACGTATATTTATTATAGTTCTAGCGATAATAACTGCATAATATGGGTAATAATGCATGTTATATTGATGATAATAAAGTAATACGTACATTTATTATAGTTCTAGCGATAATAACTGCATAATATGGGTAATAATGCATGTTATATTGATAATAATATAAGTAATAAGTATAATTATTACAGTTCTAGCGATAACAACTGCATTATATGGGTAATAATGCACGTTATATTGCTAATAATATAAGTAATAAGTATAATTATTACAGTTCTAGCGATAATAACTGCATTATATAGGTAATAATGCATGTTATATTGATAATATCGGGAGTAATAAGTATAATTATTATAGTTCTAGCGATAATAATAGTAAAATATGGCAAATAGTGCATGTTATATTGATAATAATAAGAGTAATAAGCATATTTATTACAGTTCTATCGATAATAACTGCATAATATGGGTAACAATGCATGTTATATTGATGATAATAAAAGTAATCCGTATATTTATTATAGTTCTAGCGATAATAACTGCATAATATGCGTAATAATGCATGATATATTGATAATAATATAAGTAATAAGTATAATTATTACAGTTCTAGCGATAATAACTGCATTATTTGGGTAATAATGGATGTTATATTGATAACATCGGGAGTAATAAGTATAATTATTACAATTCTAGCGATAATACTAGTAAAATATGGCGAAGAGTGCCTGTTATATTGATAATAATAAAAGTAATAAGTATATTTATTATACATCTGTCGATAATAACTGCATTATATGGGTAATAATGCATGTTATATTGATAATAATATAAGTAATAAGTATAATTATTACAGTTCTAGCGATAATAACTCCATTATATGGGTAATAATGCATGTTATATTGATAATAGTATAAGTAATAAGTATAATTATTACAGTTCTAGCGATAATAACTGCATTATATGGGTAATAATGCACGTTATATAGCTAATAATATAAGTAATAAGTATAACTATTACAGTTCTAGCGACAATAACTGCATTATATGGGTAATAATGCATGTTACATTGATGATAATAAAAGTAATACGTATATTTATTATAGTTCTAGCGATAATAACTGCATAATATGGGTAATAATGCATGTTATATTGCTAATAATATAAGTAATAAGTATAATTATTACAGTTCTCGCGATAATAACTGCATTATATGGGTAATAATGCATGTTATATTGATGATCATAAAAGTAATACGTATATTTATTATAGTTCTATCGATAATAACTGCATAATATGGGTAATAATGCATGTTATATTTCGAATAATATAAGTAATAAGTATAATTATTACAGTTCTAGTGATAATAACTGCATTATATGGGTAATAATGCATGTTATATTGATAATATCGGGAGTAATAAGTATAATTATTATAGTTCTAGCGATAATAATAGTAGAATATGGCTAAGAGTGCCTGTTATATTGATAATAATAAAAGTAATAAGTATATTTATTATACTTCTGTCGATAATAACTGCATTATATAGGTAATAATGCATGTTATATTGATAATAACATAAGTAATAAGTATAATTATTACAGTTCTAGCGATAATAACTGCATTATATGGGTAATAATGCATGTTATATTGATAATAATAAAAGTAATAAGTATATTTATTATACTTCTGTCGATAATAACTGCATTATATGGGTAATAATGCATGTTATATTGACAATAACATAAGTAATAAGTATAACTATTACAGTTCTAGCGATAATAACTCCACTATATGGGTAAAAATGCATGTTATATTGCTAACTATATAAGTAATAAGTATAATTATTACAGTTCTAGCGATAATAACTGCATTATATGGGTAATAATGCATGTTATATTGATGATCATAAAAGTAATACGTATATTTATTATAGTTCTATCGATAATAACTGCATAATATGGATAATAATGCATGTTATATTGAGAATAATATAAGTAATAAGTATAATTATTACAGTTCTAGCGATAATAACTGCATTATATGGGTAATAATGCATGTTATATTGACAATAATAAAAGTAATAAGTATAATTATTACAGTTCTAGCGATGATAACTCCATTATATGGGTAATAATGCATGTTATATTCATAATAATATAAGTAATAAGTATATTTATTATAGTTCTATCGATAATAACTGCATAATATGGGTAATAATGCATGTTATATTGATGATAATAAAAGTACTAAGTATATTTATTATAGTTCTAGCGATTATAACTGCATAATATACGTAGTAATGCATGTTATATTGATAATAATATAAGTAATAAGTATAATTATTACAATTCTAGCGATAATAACTGCATTATATGGGTAATAATGCATGTTATATTGATAATAATAAAAGTAATAAGTATATTTATTATACTTCTGTCGATAATAACTGCATTATATGCGTAATAATGCATGTTATATTGATAATAACATAAGTAATAAGTATAATTATTACAGTTCTAGCGATAATAACTCCATTACATGGGTAATAATGCATGTTATATTGCTAACTATATAAGTAATCAGTATAATTATTACAGTTCTAATGATAATAACTGCATTATATGGGTAATAATGCATGTTATATTGATAATAATAAAAGTAATAAGTATATTTATTATCGTTCTATCGATAATAACTTCTTAATATGGGTAATAATGCATGTTATATTGATGATAATGAAAGTAGTAAGTATATTTATTACAGTTCTAGCGATAATAACTGCATTATATGCGTAATAAGGCATGTTATATTGATAATATCGGGAGTAATAAGTATAGTTATTATAGTTCTAGCGATGATAATAGTAAAATATGGCTAATAGTGCATGTTATATTGATAATAGTAAAAGTAATAAGTATATTTATTACAGTTCTATCGATAATAACTGCACAATATGGGTAATAATGCATGTTATATTGATGATAATGAAAGTAATACGTATATTTATTATAGTTCTAGCGATAATAACTGCATAATATGGGTAATAATGCATGTTATATTGAGAATAATATAAGTAATAGGTATAATTCTTACGGTTCAAGCGATAATAACTGTATTATACGGGTAATAATGCATGTTATATTGATAATAATAAAAGTAATAAGTATATTTATTATAGTTCTATCGACAATAACTGCATAATATGGGTAATAATGCATGTTATATTGATAATATCGGGAGTAATAAGTATAATTATTACAGTCTAGCGATGATACTAGTAAAATATATCTAACAGTGCCTGTTATATTGATAATAATAATAGTAGTAAGTATATTTATTATACTTCTGTCGATAATACCTGCATTATATGGGTAATGATGCATGTTATATTGATAATATCGGGAGTAATAAGTATAATTATTATAGTTCTAGCGATAATAATAGTAAAATATGGCTAATAGTACATGTTATACTGATAATAATAAAAGTAATAAGTATATTTATTATACTTCTGTCGATAATAACTGCAGTATATGGGTAATAATGCATGTTATATTGATAATATCGGGAGTAATAAGTATAATTATTACAGTTCTAGCGATAATAACTGCATTATATGGGTAATAATGCACGTTATATTCCTAATAATATAAGTAATGAGTATAATTATTACAGTTCTAGCGATAATAACTGCATTATATGGGTAATAATGCACGTTATATTCCTAATAATATAAGTAATGAGTATAATTATTACAGTTCTAGCGATAATAACTGCATTATATGGGCAATAATGCATGTTATATTGATAATATCGGCAGTAATAAGTATAATTATTATAGTTCTAGCGATAATAATAGTAAAATATGGCTAAGAGTGCCTGTTATATTGATAATAATAAAAGTAATAAGTATATTTATTATACTTCTGTCGATAATAACTGCATTATATAGGTAATAATGCATGTTATATTGATAATAACATAAGTAATAAGTATAATTATTACAATTCTAGCGATAATAACTGCATTATATGGGTAATAATGCATGTTATATTGATAATAATAAAAGTAATAAGTATATTTATTATACTTCTGCCGATAATAACTGCATTATATGCGTAATAATGCATGTTATATTGATAATAACATAAGTAATAAGTATAATTATTACAGTTCTAGTGATAATAACTGCATTATATGGGTAATAATGCATGTTATATTGATAATAATAAAAGTAATAAGTATATTTATTATCGTTCTATCGATAATAACTTCTTAATATGGGTAATAATGCATGTTATATTGATGATAATGAAAGTAGTAAGTATAATTATTACAGTTCTAGCGATAATAACTGCATTATATGGGTAATAATGGATGTTATATTGATAATATCGGGAGTGATAAGTATATTTATTATACTTCTGTCGATAATAACTGCATTATATGGGTAATAATGCATGTTATATTGATAATAATATAAGTAATAAGTATAATTATTACAGTTCTAGCGATAATAACTCCATTATATGGGTAATAAAACATGTTATATTGATAATAATATAAGTAATAAGTATATTTATTATAGTTCTATCGATAACAACTGCATAATATGGGTAACAATGCATGTTATATTGAGAATAATATAAGTAATAAGTATAATTATTACAGTTCTGGCGATAATAACTGCATTATATGGGTAATAATGCATGTTATATTGATAATATCGGGAGTAATAAGTATAATTATTACAGTTCTAACGATAATAACTCCATTATATGGGTAATAATGCATGTTATATTGCTAAATATATAAGTAATAAGTATAATTATTACAGTTCTAGCGATAATAACTGCATTATATGGGTAATAATGCATGTTATATTGACAATAATAAAAGTAATAAGTATATCTATTACAGTTCTATCGATAATAACTGCATAATATGGGTAATAATGCATGTTATATTGAGAATAATATAAGTAATAAGTATAATTATTACAGTTCTAGCGATAATAACTGCATTATATGGGTAATAATGAATGTTATATTGATAATAATAAAAGTAATAAGTATATTTATTATACTTCTGTCGATAATAACTGCATTATATGGGTAATAATGCATGTTATATTGACAATAACATAAGTAATAAGTATAACTATTACAGTTCTAGCGATAATAACTCCATTATATGGGTAATAATGCATGTTATATTGCTAACTATATAAGTAATAAGTATAATTATTACAGTTCTAGCGATAATAACTGCATTATATGGGTAATAATGCATGTTATATTGACAATAATAAAAGTAATAAGTATATCTATTACAGTTCTATCGATAATAACTGCATAATATGGGTAATAATGCATGTTATATTGAGAATAATATAAGTAATAAGTATAATTATTACAGTTCTAGCGATAATAACTGCATTATATGGGTAATAATCGATGTTATATTGATAATATCAGGAGTAATAAGTATATTTATTATACTTCTGTCGATAATAACTGCATTATATGGGTAATAATGCATGTTATATTGATAATAATATAAGTAATAAGTATAATTATTATAGTTCTATCGATAATAACTGCATAATATGGGTAATAATGCATGTTATATTGATGATAATAAAAGTACTAAGTATGTTTATTATAGTTCTAGCGATTATAACTGCATAATATACGTAGTAATGCATGTTATATTGATAATAATATAAGTAATAAGTATAATTATTACAATTCTAGCGATAATAACTGCCTAATATGGGTAATAATGCATGTTATATTGATGATAATAAAAGTACTAAGTATGTTTATTATAGTTCTAGCGATTATAACTGCATAATATACGTAGTAATGCATGTTATATTGATAATAATATAAGTAATAAGTATAATTATTACAGTTCTAGCGATAATAACTCCATTACATGGGTAATAATGCATGTTATATTGCTAACTATATAAGTAATCAGTATAATTATTACAGTTCTAGTGATAATAACTGCATTATATGGGTAATAATGCATGTTATATTGACAATAATAAAAGTAATAAGTATATCTATTACAGTTCTATCGATAATAACTGCATAATATGGGTAATAATGCATGTTATATTGAGAATAATATAAGTAATAAGTATAATTATTATACTTCTGTCGATAATAACTGCATTATATGGGTAATAATGCATGTTATATTGATAATATCGGGAGTAATAAGTATAATTATTATAGTTCTAGCGATAATAATAGTAGAATATGGCTAAGAGCGCCTGTTATATTGATAATAATAAAAGTAATAAGTATATTTATGATACTTCTGTCGATAATAATTGCATTATATGGGTAATAATGCATGTTATATTGATAATATCGGGAGTAATAAGTATAATTATTACAGTTCTAACGATAATAACTCCATTATATGGGTAATAATGCATGTTATATTGCTAAATATATAAGTAATAAGTATAATTATTACAGTTCTAGCGATAATAACTGCATTATATTGGTAATAATGCATGTTATATTGATAATAATAAAAGTAATAAGTATATTTATTATCGTTCTATTGATAATAACTTCTTAATATGGGTAATAATGCATGTTATATTGATGATAATGAAAGTAGTAAGTATATTTATTACAGTTCTAGCGATAATAACTGCATTATATGCGTAATAGGGCATGTTATATTGATAATATCGGGAGTAATAAGTATAGTTATTATAGTTCTAGCGATGATAATAGTAAAATATGGCTAATAGTGCATGTTATATTGATAATAGTAAAAGTAATAAGTATATTTATTACAGTTCTATCGATAATAACTGCATAATATGGGTAATAATGCATGTTATATTGATGGTAATGAACGTAATACGTATATTTATTATAGTTCTAGCGATAATAACTGCATAATATGGGTAATAATGCATGTTATATTGAGAATAATATAAGTAATAGGTATAATTATTACGGTTCAAGCGATAATAACTGTATTATACGGGTAATAATGCATGTGATATTGATAATAATAAAAGTAATAAGTATATTTATTATAGTTCTATCGATAATAACTGCATAATATGGGTAATAATGCATGTTATATTGATAATATCGGGAGTAATAAGTATAATTATTACAGTTCTAGCGATGATACTAGTAAAATATATCTAACAGTGCCTGTTATATTGATAATAATAATAGTAGTAAGTATATTTATTATACTTCTGTCGGTAATACCTGCATTATATGGGTAATAATGCATGTTATATTGATAATATCGGGAGTAATAAGTATAATTATTATAGTTCTAGCGATAATAATAGTAAAATATGGCTAATAGTACATGTTATACTGATAATAATAAAAGTAATAAGTATATTTATTATACTTCTGTCGATAATAACTGCAGTATATGGGTAATAATGCATGTTATATTGATGATAATAAAAGTAATACGTACATTTATTATAGTTCTAGCGATAATAACTGCATAATATGGGTAATAATGCATGTTATATTGATAATAATATAAGTAATAAGTATAATTATTACAGTTCTAGCGATAACAACTGCATTATATGGGTAATAATGCACGTTATATTGCTAATAATATAAGTAATAAGTATAATTATTACAGTTCTAGGGATAATAACTGCATTATATAGGTAATAATGCATGTTATATTGATAATATCGGGAGTAATAAGTATAATTATTATAGTTCTAGCGATAATAATAGTAAAATATGGCAAATAGTGCATGTTATATTGATAATAATAAGAGTAATAAGCATATTTATTACAGTTCTATCGATAATAACTGCATAATATGGGTAACAATGCATGTTATATTGATGATAATAAAAGTAATCCGTATATTTATTATAGTTCTAGCGATAATAACTGCATAATATGCGTAATAATGCATGATATATTGATAATAATATAAGTAATAAGTATAATTATTACAGTTCTAGCGATAATAACTGCATTATTTGGGTAATAATGGATGTTATATTGATAACATCGGGAGTAATAAGTATAATTATTACAATTCTAGCGATAATACTAGTAAAATATGGCGAAGAGTGCCTGTTATATTGATAATAATAAAAGTAATAAGTATATTTATTATACATCTGTCGATAATAACTGCATTATATGGGTAATAATGCATGTTATATTGATAATAATATAAGTAATAAGTATAATTATTACAGTTCTAGCGATAATAACTCCATTATATGGGTAATAATGCATGTTATATTGATAATAGTATAAGTAATAAGTATAATTATTACAGTTCTAGCGATAATAACTGCATAATATGCGTAATAATGCATGATATATTGATAATAATATAAGTAATAAGTATAATTATTACAGTTCTAGCGATAATAACTGCATTATTTGGGTAATAATGGATGTTATATTGATAACATCGGGAGTAATAAGTATAATTATTACAATTCTAGCGATAATACTAGTAAAATATGGCGAAGAGTGCCTGTTATATTGATAATAATAAAAGTAATAAGTATATTTATTATACATCTGTCGATAATAACTGCATTATATGGGTAATAATGCATGTTATATTGATAATAATATAAGTAATAAGTATAATTATTACAGTTCTAGCGATAATAACTCCATTATATGGGTAATAATGCATGTTATATTGATAATAGTATAAGTAATAAGTATAATTATTACAGTTCTAGCGATAATAACTGCATAATATGGGTAATAATGCACGTTATATTGCTAATAATATAAGTAATAAGTATAATTATTACAGTTCTAGCGATAATAACTGCATTATATGGGTAATAATGCACGTTATATAGCTAATAATATAAGTAATAAGTATAACTATTACAGTTCTAGCGACAATAACTGCATTATATGGGTAATAATGCATGTTACATTGATGATAATAAAAGTAATACGTATATTTATTATAGTTCTAGCGATAATAACTGCATTATATGGGTAATAATGCACGTTATATAGCTAATAATATAAGTAATAAGTATAACTATTACAGTTCTAGCGACAATAACTGCATTATATGGGTAATAATGCATGTTACATTGATGATAATAAAAGTAATACGTATATTTATTATAGTTCTAGCGATAATAACTGCATAATATGGGTAATAATGCATGTTATATTGCTAATAATATAAGTAATAAGTATAATTATTACAGTTCTCGCGATAATAACTGCATTATATGGGTAATAATGCATGTTATATTGATGATCATAAAAGTAATACGTATATTTATTATAGTTCTATTGATAATAACTGCATAATATGGGTAATAATGCATGTTATATTGAGAATAATATAAGTAATAAGTATAATTATTACAGTTCTAGTGATAATAACTGCATTATATGGGTAATAATGCATGTTATATTGATAATATCGGGAGTAATAAGTATAATTATTATAGTTCTAGCGATAATAATAGTAGAATATGGCTAAGAGTGCCTGTTATATTGATAATAATAAAAGTAATAAGTATATTTATTATACTTCTGTCGATAATAACTGCATTATATAGGTAATAATGCATGTTATATTGATAATAACATAAGTAATAAGTATAATTATTACAGTTCTAGCGATAATAACTGCATTATATGGGTAATAATGCATGTTATATTGATAATAATAAAAGTAATAAGTATATTTATTATACTTCTGTCGATAATAACTGCATTATATGGGTAATAATGCATGTTATATTGACAATAACATAAGTAATAAGTATAACTATTACAGTTCTAGCGATAATAACTCCACTATATGGGTAAAAATGCATGTTATATTGCTAACTATATAAGTAATAAGTATAATTATTACAGTTCTAGCGATAATAACTGCATTATATGGGTAATAATGCATGTTATATTGATGATCATAAAAGTAATACGTATATTTATTATAGTTCTATCGATAATAACTGCATAATATGGATAATAATGCATGTTATATTGAGAATAATATAAGTAATAAGTATAATTATTACAGTTCTAGCGATAATAACTGCATTATATGGGTAATAATGCATGTTATATTGACAATAATAAAAGTAATAAGTATAATTATTACAGTTCTAGCGATGATAACTGCATTATATGGGTAATAATGCATGTTATATTGATAATAATAAAAGTAATAAGTATATTTATTATCGTTCTATCGATAATAACTTCTTAATATGGGTAATAATGCATGTTATATTGATGATAATGAAAGTAGTAAGTATATTTATTACAGTTCTAGCGATAATAACTGCATTATATGCGTAATAAGGCATGTTATATTGATAATATCGGGAGTAATAAGTATAGTTATTATAGTTCTAGCGATGATAATAGTAAAATATGGCTAATAGTGCATGTTATATTGATAATAGTAAAAGTAATAAGTATATTTATTACAGTTCTATCGATAATAACTGCACAATATGGGTAATAATGCATGTTATATTGATGATAATGAAAGTAATACGTATATTTATTATAGTTCTAGCGATAATAACTGCATAATATGGGTAATAATGCATGTTATATTGAGAATAATATAAGTAATAGGTATAATTCTTACGGTTCAAGCGATAATAACTGTATTATACGGGTAATAATGCATGTTATATTGATAATAATAAAAGTAATAAGTATATTTATTATAGTTCTATCGACAATAACTGCATAATATGGGTAATAATGCATGTTATATTGATAATATCGGGAGTAATAAGTATAATTATTACAGTCTAGCGATGATACTAGTAAAATATATCTAACAGTGCCTGTTATATTGATAATAATAATAGTAGTAAGTATATTTATTATACTTCTGTCGATAATACCTGCATTATATGGGTAATGATGCATGTTATATTGATAATATCGGGAGTAATAAGTATAATTATTATAGTTCTAGCGATAATAATAGTAAAATATGGCTAATAGTACATGTTATACTGATAATAATAAAAGTAATAAGTATATTTATTATACTTCTGTCGATAATAACTGCAGTATATGGGTAATAATGCATGTTATATTGATAATATCGGGAGTAATAAGTATAATTATTACAGTTCTAGCGATAATAACTGCATTATATGGGTAATAATGCACGTTATATTCCTAATAATATAAGTAATGAGTATAATTATTACAGTTCTAGCGATAATAACTGCATTATATGGGTAATAATGCACGTTATATTCCTAATAATATAAGTAATGAGTATAATTATTACAGTTCTAGCGATAATAACTGCATTATATGGGCAATAATGCATGTTATATTGATAATATCGGCAGTAATAAGTATAATTATTATAGTTCTAGCGATAATAATAGTAAAATATGGCTAAGAGTGCCTGTTATATTGATAATAATAAAAGTAATAAGTATATTTATTATACTTCTGTCGATAATAACTGCATTATATAGGTAATAATGCATGTTATATTGATAATAACATAAGTAATAAGTATAATTATTACAATTCTAGCGATAATAACTGCATTATATGGGTAATAATGCATGTTATATTGATAATAATAAAAGTAATAAGTATATTTATTATACTTCTGCCGATAATAACTGCATTATATGCGTAATAATGCATGTTATATTGATAATAACATAAGTAATAAGTATAATTATTACAGTTCTAGTGATAATAACTGCATTATATGGGTAATAATGCATGTTATATTGATAATAATAAAAGTAATAAGTATATTTATTATCGTTCTATCGATAATAACTTCTTAATATGGGTAATAATGCATGTTATATTGATGATAATGAAAGTAGTAAGTATAATTATTACAGTTCTAGCGATAATAACTGCATTATATGGGTAATAATGGATGTTATATTGATAATATCGGGAGTGATAAGTATATTTATTATACTTCTGTCGATAATAACTGCATTATATGGGTAATAATGCATGTTATATTGATAATAATATAAGTAATAAGTATAATTATTACAGTTCTAGCGATAATAACTCCATTATATGGGTAATAAAACATGTTATATTGATAATAATATAAGTAATAAGTATATTTATTATAGTTCTATCGATAACAACTGCATAATATGGGTAACAATGCATGTTATATTGAGAATAATATAAGTAATAAGTATAATTATTACAGTTCTGGCGATAATAACTGCATTATATGGGTAATAATGCATGTTATATTGATAATATCGGGAGTAATAAGTATAATTATTACAGTTCTAACGATAATAACTCCATTATATGGGTAATAATGCATGTTATATTGCTAAATATATAAGTAATAAGTATAATTATTACAGTTCTAGCGATAATAACTGCATTATATTGGTAATAGTGCATGTTATATTGATAATAATAAAAGTAATAAGTATATTTATTATCGTTCTATTGATAATAACTTCTTAATATGGGTAATAATGCATGTTATATTGATGATAATGAAAGTAGTAAGTATATTTATTACAGTTCTAGCGATAATAACTGCATTATATGCGTAATAAGGCATGTTATATTGATAATATCGGGAGTAATAAGTATAGTTATTATAGTTCTAGCGATGATAATAGTAAAATATGGCTAATAGTGCATGTTATATTGATAATAGTAAAAGTAATAAGTATATTTATTACAGTTCTATCGATAATAACTGCATAATATGGGTAATAATGCATGTTATATTGATGATAATGAAAGTAATACGTATATTTATTATAGTTCTAGCGATAATAACTGCATAATATGGGTAATAATGCATGTTATATTGAGAATAATATAAGTAATAGGTATAATTATTACGGTTCAAGCGATAATAACTGTATTATACGGGTAATAATGCATGTTATATTGATAATAATAAAAGTAATAAGTATATTTATTATAGTTCTATCGATAATAACTGCATAATATTGGTAATAATGCATGTTATATTGATAATATCGGGAGTAATAAGTATAATTATTACAGTTCTAGCGATGATACTAGTAAAATATATCTAACAGTGCCTGTTATATTGATAATAATAATAGTAGTAAGTATATTTATTATACTTCTGTCGATAATAACTGCAGTATATGGGTAATAATGCATGTTATATTGATAATATCGGGAGTAATAAGTATAATTTTTACAGTTCTAGCGATAATAACTGCATTATATGGGTAATAATGCACGTTATATTCCTAATAATATAAGTAATGAGTATAATTATTACAGTTCTAGCGATAATAACTGCATTATATGGGTAATAATGCATGTTATATTGATAATATCGGGAGTAATAAGTATAATTATTATAGTTCTAGCGATAATAATAGTAGAATATGGCTAAGAGTGCCTGTTATATTGATAATAATAAAAGTAATAAGTATATTTATTATACTTCTGTCGATAATAACTGCATTATATAGGTAATAATGCATGTTATATTGATAATAACATAAGTAATAAGTATAATTATTACAGTTCTAGCGATAATAACTGCATTATATGGGTAATAATGCATGTTATATTGATAATAATGAAAGTAATAAGTATATTTATTATACTTCTGTTGATAATAACTGCATTATATGCGTAATAATGCATGTTATATTGATAATAACATAAGTAATAAGTATAATTATTACAGTTCTAGCGATAATAACTCCATTATATGGGTAATAATGCATGTTATGTTGCTAACTATATAAGTAATAAGAATAATTATTACAGTTCTAGTGATAATAACTGCATTATATGGGTAATAATGCATGTTATATTGAGAATAATATAAGTAATAAGTATAATTATTACAGTTCTAGCGATAATAACTGCATTATATGGGTAATAATGGATGTTATATTGATAATATCGGGAGTAATAAGTATATTTATTATACTTCTACCGATTATAACTGCATAATATGGATAATAATGCATGTTATATTGATAATAATATAAGTAATAAGTATAATTATTACAGTTCTAGCGATAATAACTCCATTATGTGGGTAATAATGCATGTTATATTCATAATAATATAAGTAATAAGTATATTTATTATAGTTCTATCGATAATAACTGCATAATATGGGTAATAATGCATGTTATATTGATGATAATAAAAGTACTAAGTATATTTATTATAGTTCTAGCGATTATAACTGCATAATATACGTAGTAATGCATGTTCTATTGATAATAATATAAGTAATAAGTATAATTATTACAATTCTAGCGATAATAACTGCATTATATGGGTAATAATGCATGTTATATTGATAATAATAAAAGTAATAAGTATATTTATTATACTTCTGTCGATAATAACTGCATTATATGCGTAATAATGCATGTTATATTGATAATAACATAAGTAATAAGTATAATTATTACAGTTCTAGCGATAATAACTCCATTATATGGGTAATAATGCATATTATATTGCTAACTATATAAGTAATAAGTATAATTATTACAGTTCTAGCGATAATAACTGCATTATATGGGTAATAATGCATGTTATATTGAGAATAATATAAGTAATAAGTATAATTATTACAGTTCTAGCGATAATAACTGCATTATATGGGTAATAATGGATGTTATATTGATAATATCGGGAGTAATAAGTATATTTATTATACTTCTACCGATTATAACTGCATAATATGGATAATAATGCATGTTATATTGATAATAATATAAGTAATAAGTATAATTATTACAGTTCTAGCGATAATAACTCCATTATGTGGGTAATAATGCATGTTATATTCATAATAATATAAGTAATAAGTATATTTATTATAGTTCTATCGATAATAACTGCATAATATGGGTAATAATGCATGTTATATTGATGATAATAAAAGTACTAAGTATATTTATTATAGTTCTAGCGATTATAACTGCATAATATACGTAGTAATGCATGTTCTATTGATAATAATATAAGTAATAAGTATAATTATTACAATTCTAGCGATAATAACTGCATTATATGGGTAATAATGCATGTTATATTGATAATAATAAAAGTAATAAGTATATTTATTATACTTCTGTCGATAATAACTGCATTATATGCGTAATAATGCATGTTATATTGATAATAACATAAGTAATAAGTATAATTATTACAGTTCTAGCGATAATAACTCCATTATATGGGTAATAATGCATGTTATATTGCTAAATATATAAGTAATAAGTATAATTATTACAGTTCTAGCGATAATAACTGCATTATATTGGTAATAATGCATGTTATATTGATAATAATAAAAGTAATAAGTATATTTATTATCGTTCTATTGATAATAACTTCTTAATATGGGTAATAATGCATGTTATATTGATGATAATGAAAGTAGTAAGTATATTTATTACAGTTCTAGCGATAATAACTGCATTATATGCGTAATAAGGCATGTTATATTGATAATATCGGGAGTAATAAGTATAGTTATTATAGTTCTAGCGATGATAATAGTAAAATATGGCTAATAGTGCATGTTATATTGATAATAGTAAAAGTAATAAGTATATTTATTACAGTTCTATCGATAATAACTGCACAATATGGGTAATAATGCATGTTATATTGATGATAATGAAAGTAATACGTATATTTATTATAGTTCTAGCGATAATAACTGCATAATATGGGTAATAATGCATGTTATATTGAGAATAATATAAGTAATAGGTATAATTATTACGGTTCAAGCGATAATAACTGTATTATACGGGTAATAATGCATGTTATATTGATAATAATAAAAGTAATAAGTATGTTTATTATAGTTCTATCGACAATAACTGCATAATATGGGTAATAATGCATGTTATATTGATAATATCGGGAGTAATAAGTATAATTATTACAGTCTAGCGATGATACTAGTAAAATATATCTAACAGTGCCTGTTATATTGATAATAATAATAGTAGTAAGTATATTTATTATACTTCTGTCGATAATACCTGCATTATATGGGTAATAATGCATGTTATATTGATAATATCGGGAGTAATAAGTATAATTATTATAGTTCTAGCGATAATAATAGTAAAATATGGCTAATAGTACATGTTATACTGATAATAATAAAAGTAATAAGTATATTTATTATACTTCTGTCGATAATAACTGCAGTATATGGGTAATAATGCATGTTATATTGATAATATCGGGAGTAATAAGTATAATTATTACAGTTCTAGCGATAATAACTGCATTATATGGGTAATAATGCACGTTATATTCCTAATAATATAAGTAATGAGTATAATTATTACAGTTCTAGCGATAATAACTGCATTATATGGGTAATAATGCATGTTACATTGATAATATCGGGAGTAATAAGTATAATTATTATAGTTCTAGCAATAATAATAATAAAGTATGGCTAATAGTACATGTTATACTGATAATAAGTAAAGTAATAAGTATATTTATTATACTTCTGTCGATAATAACTGCAGTATATGGGTAATAATGCATGTTATATTGATAATATCGGGAGTAATAAGTATAATTATTACAGTTCTAGCGATAATAACTGCATTATATGGGTAATAATGCACGTTATATTCCTAATAATATAAGTAATGAGTATAATTATTACAGTTCTAGCGATAATAACTGCATTATATGGGCAATAATGCATGTTATATTGATAATATCGGCAGTAATAAGTATAATTATTATAGTTCTAGCGATAATAATAGTAAAATATGGCTAAGAGTGCCTGTTATATTGATAATAATAAAAGTAATAAGTATATTTATTATACTTCTGTCGATAATAACTGCATTATATAGGTAATAATGCATGTTATATTGATAATAACATAAGTAATAAGTATAATTATTACAATTCTAGCGATAATAACTGCATTATATGGGTAATAATGCATGTTATATTGATAATAATAAAAGTAATAAGTATATTTATTATACTTCTGCCGATAATAACTGCATTATATGCGTAATAATGCATGTTATATTGATAATAACATAAGTAATAAGTATAATTATTACAGTTCTAGCGATAATAACTCCATTATATGGGTAATAATGCATGTTATATTGCTAACTATATAAGTAATAGGTATAATTATTACAGTTCTAGTGATAATAACTGCATTATATGGGTAATAATGCATGTTATATTGATAATAATAAAAGTAATAAGTATATTTATTATCGTTCTATCGATAATAACTTCTTAATATGGGTAATAATGCATGTTATATTGATGATAATGAAAGTAGTAAGTATAATTATTACAGTTCTAGCGATAATAACTGCATTATATGGGTAATAATGGATGTTATATTGATAATATCGGGAGTGATAAGTATATTTATTATACTTCTGTCGATAATAACTGCATTATATGGGTAATAATGCATGTTATATTGATAATATCGGGAGTAATAAGTATAATTATTACAGTTCTAACGATAATAACTCCATTATATGCGTAATAATGCATGATATATTGCTAAATATATAAGTAATAAGTATAATTATTACAGTTCTAGCGATAATAACTGCATTATATTGGTAATAGTGCATGTTATATTGATAATAATAAAAGTAATAAGTATATTTATTATCGTTCTATTGATAATAACTTCTTAATATGGGTAATAATGCATGTTATATTGATGATAATGAAAGTAGTAAGTATATTTATTACAGTTCTAGCGATAATAACTGCATTATATGCGTAATAAGGCATGTTATATTGATAATATCGGGAGTAATAAGTATAGTTATTATAGTTCTAGCGATGATAATAGTAAAATATGGCTAATAGTGCATGTTATATTGATAATAGTAAAAGTAATAAGTATATTTATTACAGTTCTATCGATAATAACTGCATAATATGGGTAATAATGCATGTTATATTGATGATAATGAAAGTAATACGTATATTTATTATAGTTCTAGCGATAATAACTGCATAATATGGGTAATAATGCATGTTATATTGAGAATAATATAAGTAATAGGTATAATTATTACGGTTCAAGCGATAATAACTGTATTATACGGGTAATAATGCATGCTATATTGATAATAATAAAAGTAATAAGTATATTTATTATAGTTCTATCGATAATAACTGCATAATATGGGTAATAATGCATGTTATATTGATAATATCGGGAGTAATAAGTATAATTATTACAGTTCTAGCGATAATAACTGCATTATATGGGTAATAATGCACGTTATATTCCTAATAATATAAGTAATGAGTATAATTATTACAGTTCTAGCGATAATAACTGCATTATATGGGCAATAATGCATGTTATATTGATAATATCGGCAGTAATAAGTATAATTATTATAGTTCTAGCGATAATAATAGTAAAATATGGCTAAGAGTGCCTGTTATATTGATAATAGTAAAAGTAATAAGTATATTTATTATACTTCTGTCGATAATAACTGCATTATATAGGTAATAATGCATGTTATATTGATAATAACATAAGTAATAAGTATAATTATTACAATTCTAGCGATAATAACTGCATTATATGGGTAATAATGCATGTTATATTCATAATAATAAAAGTAATAAGTATATTTATTATACTTCTGTCGATAATAACTGCATTATATGCGTAATATTGCATGTTATATTGATAATAACATAAGTAATAAGTATAATTATTACAGTTCTAGCGATAATAACTCCATTATATGGGTAATAATGCATGTTATATTGCTAACTATATAAGTAATAAGAGTAATTATTACAGTTCTAGTGATAATAACTGCATTATATGGGTAATAATGCATGTTATATTGATAATAATAAAAGTAATAAGTATATTTATTATCGTTCTATCGATAATAACTTCTTAATATGGGTAATAATGCATGTTATATTGATGATAATGAAAGTAGTAAGTATATTTATTACAGTTCTAGCGATAATAACTGCATTATATGGGTAATAATGCATGTTATATTGATAATATCGGGAGTAATAAGTATAATTATTATAGTTCTAGCGATAATAATAGCAGAATATGGCTAAGAGTGCCTGTTATATTGATAATAATAAAAGTAATAAGTATATTTATTATACTTCTGTCGATAATAACTGCATTATATAGGTAATAATGCATGTTATATTGATAATAACATAAGTAATAAGTATAATTATTACAGTTCTAGCGATAATAACTGCATTATATGGGTAATAATGCATGTTATATTGATAATAATAAAAGTAATAAGTATATTTATTATACTTCTGTCGATAATAACTGCATTATATGCGTAATAATGCATGTTATATTGATAATAATATAAGTAATAAGTATAACTATTACAGTTCTAGCGATAATAACTGCATTATATGGGTAATAATGGATGTTATATTGATAATATCTTGAGTAATAAGTATAATTATTATAGTTCTAGCGATAATAATAGTAAAATATGGCTAATAGTGCATGTTATATTGATAATAATAAAAGTAATAAGTATATTTATTATACTTCTGTCGATAATAACTGCATTATATAGGTAATAATGCATGTTATATTGATAATAACATAAGTAATAAGTATAATTATTACAATTCTAGCGATAATAACTGCATTATATCGGTAATAATGCATGTTATATTGAAAATAATAAAAGTAATAAGTATATTTATTATACTTCTGTCGATAATAACTGCATTATATGCGTAATAATGCATGTTATATTGATAATAACATAAGTAATAAGTATAATTATTACAGTTCTAGCGATAATAACTCCATTATATGGGTAATAATGCATGTTATATTGCTATCTATATAAGTAATAAGAATAATTATTACAGTTCTAGTGATAATAACTGCATTATATGGGTAATAATGCATGTTATATTGATAATAATAAAAGTAATACGTATATTTATTATCGTTCTATCGATAATAACTTCTTAATATGGGTAATAATGCATGTTATATTGATGATAATGAAAGTAGTAAGTATATTTATTACAGTTCTAGCGATAATGACTGCATTATATGGGTAATAATGCATGTTATATTGATAATATCGGGAGTAATAAGTATAATTATTATAGTTCTAGCGATAATAATAGTAGAATATGGCTAAGAGTGCCTGTTATATTGATAATAATAAAAGTAATAAGTATATTTATTATACTTCTGTCGATAATAACTGCATTATATAGGTAATAATGCATGTTATATTGATAATAACATAAGTAATAAGTATAATTATTACAGTTCTAGCGATAATAACTGCATTATATGGGTAATAATGCATGTTATATTGATAATAATAAAAGTAATAAGTATATTTATTATACTTCTGTCGATAATAACTGCATTATATGCGTAATAATGCATGTTATATTGATAATAATATAAGTAATAAGTATAATTATTACAGTTCTAGCGATAATAACTGCATTATATGGGTAATAATGGATGTTATATTGATAATATCTTGAGTAATAAGTATAATTATTATAGTTCTAGCGATAATAATAGTAAAATATGGCTAATAGTGCATGTTCTATTGATAATAATAAAAGTAATAAGTATATTTATTATAGTTCTATCGTTAATTACTGCATAATATGGGTAGTAATGCATGTTATATTGATGATAATAAAAGTACTAAGTATATTTATTATAGTCCTAGCGATTATTACTGCATAACATGGGTAATAATGCATGTTATATTGAGAGTAATATAAGTAATAAGTATAATTATTACAGTTCTAGCGATAATAACTGCGTAATATGGGTAATAACGCATGTTATATTGATAATAATATAAGTAATAAGGATAAATATTACAGTTCTAGTGATAATAACTGCATAATATGGGTAATAAAGCACGTTATATTGATAATAATATAAGTAATAAGTATAGTTATTATAGTTCTAGCGATAATAACAATAAAATATGGCTAATAGTACATGTTATACTGATAATAATAAAAGTAATAAGTTTATTTATTATACTTCTGTCGATAATAACAGCAGTATATGGGTAATAATGCATGTTATATTGATAATATCGGGAGTAATAAGTATAATTATTACAGTTCTAACGATAATAACTCCATTATATGGGTAATAATGCATGTTATATTGCTAAATATATAAGTAATAAGTATAATTATTACAGTTCTAGCGATAATAACTGCATTATATTGGTAATAATGCATGTTATATTGATAATAATAAAAGTAATAAGTATATTTATTATCGTTCTATTGATAATAACTTCTTAATATGGGTAATAATGCATGTTATATTGATGATAATGAAAGTAGTAAGTATATTTATTACAGTTCTAGCGATAATAACTGCATTATATGCGTAATAAGGCATGTTATATTGATAATATCGGGAGTAATAAGTATAGTTATTATAGTTCTAGCGATGATAATAGTAAAATATGGCTAATAGTGCATGTTATATTGATAATAGTAAAAGTAATAAGTATATTTATTACAGTTCTATCGATAATAACTGCACAATATGGGTAATAATGCATGTTATATTGATGATAATGAAAGTAATACGTATATTTATTATAGTTCTAGCGATAATAACTGCATAATATGGGTAATAATGCATGTTATATTGAGAATAATAGAAGTAATAGGTATAATTATTACGGTTCAAGCGATAATAACTGTATTATACGGGTAATAATGCATGTTATATTGATAATAATAAAAGTAATAAGTATATTTATTATAGTTCTATCGACAATAACTGCATAATATGGGTAATAATGCATGTTATATTGATAATATCGGGAGTAATAAGTATAATTATTACAGTCTAGCGATGATACTAGTAAAATATATCTAACAGTGCCTGTTATATTGATAATAATAATAGTAGTAAGTATATTTATTATACTTATGTCGATAATACCTGCATTATATGGGTAATAATGCATGTTATATTGATAATATCGGTAGTAATAAGTATAATTATTATAGTTCTAGCGATAATAATAGTAAAATATGGCTAAAAGTACATGTTATACTGATAATAATAAAAGTAATAAGTATATTTATTATACTTCTGTCGATAATAACTGCAGTATATGGGTAATAATGCATGTTATATTGATAATATCGGGAGTAATAAGTATAATTATTATAGTTCTAGCGATAATAATAGTAAAGTATGGCTAATAGTACATGTTATACTGATAATAATAAAAGTAATAAGTATATCTATTATACTTCTGTCGATAATAACTGCAGTATATGGGTAATAATGCATGTTATATTGATAATATCGGGAGTAATAAGTATAATTATTACAGTTCTAGCGATAATAACTGCATTATATGGGTAATAATGCACGTTATATTCCTAATAATATAAGTAGTGAGTATAATTATTACAGTTCTAGCGATAATAACTGCATTATATGGGCAATAATGCATGTTATATTGAAAATATCGGCAGTAATAAGTATAATTATTATAGTTCTAGCGATAATAATAGTAAAATATGGCTAAGAGTGCCTGTTATATTGATAATAATAAAAGTAATAAGTATATTTATTATACTTCTGTCGATAATAACTGCATTATATAGGTAATAATGCATGTTATATTGATAATAACATAAGTAATAAGTATAATTATTACAATTCTAGCGATAATAACTGCATTATATGGGTAATAATGCATGTTATATTGATAATAATAAAAGTAATAAGTATATTTATTATACTTCTGCCGATAATAACTGCATTATATGCGTAATAATGCATGTTATATTGATAATAACATAAGTAATAAGTATAATTATTACAGTTCTAGCGATAATAACTCCATTATATGGGTAATAATGCATGTTATATTGCTAACTATATAAGTAATAAGTATAATTATTACAGTTCTAGTGATAATAACTGCATTATATGGGTAATAATGCATGTTATATTGATAATAATAAAAGTAATAAGTATATTTATTATCGTTCTATCGATAATAACTTCTTAATATGGGTAATAATGCATGTTATATTGATGATAATGAAAGTAGTAAGTATAATTATTACAGTTCTAGCGATAATAACTGCATTATATGGGTAATAATGGATGTTATGTTGATAATATCGGGAGTGATAAGTATATTTATTATACTTCTGTCGATAATAACTGCATTATATGGGTAATAATGCATGTTATATTGATAATAATATAAGTAATAAGTATAATTATTACAGTTCTAGCGATAATAACTCCATTATATGGGTAATAAAACATGTTATATTGATAATAATATAAGTAATAAGTATAATTATTACAGATCTAGCGATAATAACTGCATTATATTGGCAATAGTGCATGTTATATTGATAATAATAAAAGTAATAAGTATATTTATTATCGTTCTATTGATAATAACTTCTTAATATGGGTAATAATGCATGTTATATTGATGATAATGAAAGTAGTAAGTATATTTATTACAGTTCTAGCGGTAATAACTGCATTATATGCGTAATAAGGCATGTTATATTGATAATATCGGGAGTAATAAGTATAGTTATTATAGTTCTAGCGATGATAATAGTACAATATGGCTAATAGTGCATGTTATATTGATAATAGTAAAAGTAATAAGTATATTTATTACAGTTCTATCGATAATAACTGCATAATATGGGTAATAATGCATGTTATATTGATGATAATGAAAGTAATACGTATATTTATTATAGTTCTAGCGATAATAACTGCATAATATGGGTAATAATGCATGTTATATTGAGAATAATATAAGTAATAGGTATAATTATTACGGTTCAAGCAATAATAACTGTATTATACGGGTAATAATGCATGTTATATTGATAATAATAAAAGTAATAAGTATATTTATTATAGTTCTATCGATAATAACTGCATAATATGGGTAATAATGCATGTTATATTGATAATATCGGGAGTAATAAGTATAATTATTACAGTTCTAGCGATAATAACTGCATTATATGGGTAATAATGCACGTTATATTCCTAATAATATAAGTAATGGGTATAATTATTACAGTTCTAGCGATAATAACTGCATTATATGGGCAATAATGCATGTTATATTGATAATATCGGCAGTAATAAGTATAATTATTATAGTTCTAGCGATAATAATAGTAAAATATGGCTAAGAGTGCCTGTTATATTGATAATAATAAAAGTAATAAGTATATTTATTATACTTCTGTCGATAATAACTGCATTATATAGGTAATAATGCATGTTATATTGATAATATCATAAGTAATAAGTATAATTATTACAATTCTAGCGATAATAACTGCATTATATGGGTAATAATGCATGTTATATTCATAATAATAAAAGTAATAAGTATATTTATTATACTTCTGTCGATAATAACTGCATTATATGCGTTATAATGCATGTTATATTGATAATAACATAAGTAATAAGTATAATTATTACAGTTCTAGCGATAATAACTCCATTATATGGGTAATAATGCATGTTATATTGCTAACTATATAAGTAATAAGAGTAATTATTACAGTTCTAGTGATAATAACTGCATTATATGGGTAATAATGCATGTTATATTGATAATAATAAAAGTAATAAGTATATTTATTATCGTTCTATCGGTAATAACTTCTTAATATGGGTAATAATGCATGTTATATTGATGATAATGAAAGTAGTAAGTATATTTATTACAGTTCTAGCGATAATAACTGCATTATATGGGTAATAATGCATGTTATATTGATAATATCGGGAGTAATAAGTATAATTATTATAGTTCTAGCGATGATAATAGTAAAATATAGCTAATAGTGCATGTTATATTGATAATAGTAAAAGTAATAAGTATATTTATTACAGTTCTATCGATAATAACTGCACAATATGGGTAATAATGCATGTTATATTGATGATAATGAAAGTAATACGTATATTTATTATAGTTCTAGCGATAATAACTGCATAATATGGGTAATAATGCATGTTATATTGAGAATAATATAAGTAATAGGTATAATTATTACGGTTCAAGCGATAATAACTGTATTATACGGGTAATAATGCATGTTATATTGATAATAATAAAAGTAATAAGTATATTTATTATAGTTCTATCGACAATAACTGCATAATATGGGTAATAATGCATGTTATATTGATAATATCGGGAGTAATAAGTATAATTATTACAGTCTAGCGATGATACTAGTAAAATATATCTAACAGTGCCTGTTATATTGATAATAATAATAGTAGTAAGTATATTTATTATACTTCTGTCGATAAAACCTGCATTATATGGGTAATAATGCATGTTATATTGATAATATCGGGAGTAATAAGTATAATTATTATAGTTCTAGCGATAATAATAGTAAAATATGGCTAATAGTACATGTTATACTGATAATAATAAAAGTAATAAGTATATTTATTATACTTCTGTCGATAATAACTGCATTATATAGGTAATAATGCATGTTATATTGATAATAACATAAGTAATAAGTATAATTATTACAATTCTAGCGATAATAACTGCATTATATGGGTAATAATGCATGTTATATTGATAATAATAAAAGTAATAAGTATATTTATTATACTTCTGCCGATAATAACTGCATTATATGCGTAATAATGCATGTTATATTGATAATAACATAAGTAATAAGTATAATTATTACAGTTCTAGCGATAATAACTCCATTATATGGGTAATAATGCATGTTATATTGCTAACTATATAAGTAATAAGTATAATTATTACAGTTCTAGTGATAATAACTGCATTATATGGGTAATAATGCATGTTATATTGATAATAATAAAAGTAATAAGTATATTTATTATCGTTCTATCGATAATAACTTCTTAATATGGGTAATAATGCATGTTATATTGATGATAATGAAAGTAGTAAGTATAATTATTACAGTTCTAGCGATAATAACTGCATTATATGGGTAATAATGGATGTTATGTTGATAATATCGGGAGTGATAAGTATATTTATTATACTTCTGTCGATAATAACTGCATTATATGGGTAATAATGCATGTTATATTGATAATAATATAAGTAATAAATATAATTATTACAGTTCTAGCGATAATAACTCCATTATATGGGTAATAAAACATGTTATATTGATAATAATATAAGTAATAAGTATAATTATTACAGTTCTAGCGATAATAACTGCATTATATTGGTAATAGTGCATGTTATATTGATAATAATAAAAGTAATAAGTATATTTATTATCGTTCTATTGATAATAACTTCTTAATATGGGTAATAATGCATGTTATATTGATGATAATGAAAGTAGTAAGTATATTTATTACAGTTCTAGCGGTAATAACTGCATTATATGCGTAATAAGGCATGTTATATTGATAATATCGGGAGTAATAAGTATAGTTATTATAGTTCTAGCGATGATAATAGTAAAATATGGCTAATAGTGCATGTTATATTGATAATAGTAAAAGTAATAAGTATATTTATTACAGTTCTATCGATAATAACTGCATAATATGGGTAATAATGCATGTTATATTGATGATAATGAAAGTAATACGTATATTTATTATAGTTCTAGCGATAATAACTGCATAATATGGGTAATAATGCATGTTATATTGAGAATAATATAAGTAATAGGTATAATTATTACGGTTCAAGCGATAATAACTGTATTATACGGGTAATAATGCATGTTATATTGATAATAATAAAAGTAATAAGTATATTTATTATAGTTCTATCGACAATAACTGCATAATATGGGTAATAATGCATGTTATATTGATAATATCGGGAGTAATAAGTATAATTATTACAGTCTAGCGATGATACTAGTAAAATATATCTAACAGTGCCTGTTATATTGATAATAATAATAGTAGTAAGTATATTTATTATACTTATGTCGATAATACCTGCATTATATGGGTAATAATGCATGTTATATTGATAATATCGGTAGTAATAAGTATAATTATTATAGTTCTAGCGATAATAATAGTAAAATATGGCTAAAAGTACATGTTATACTGATAATAATAAAAGTAATAAGTATATTTATTATACTTCTGTCGATAATAACTGCAGTATATGGGTAATAATGCATGTTATATTGATAATATCGGGAGTAATAAGTATAATTATTATAGTTCTAGCGATAATAATAGTAAAGTATGGCTAATAGTACATGTTATACTGATAATAATAAAAGTAATAAGTATATTTATTATACTTCTGTCGATAATAACTGCAGTATATGGGTAATAATGCATGTTATATTGATAATATCGGGAGTAATAAGTATAATTATTACAGTTCTAGCGATAATAACTGCATTATATGGGTAATAATGCACGTTATATTCCTAATAATATAAGTAATGAGTATAATTATTACAGTTCTAGCGATAATAACTGCATTATATGGGCAATAATGCATGTTATATTGAAAATATCGGCAGTAATAAGTATAATTATTATAGTTCTAGCGATAATAATAGTAAAATATGGCTAAGAGTGCCTGTTATATTGATAATAATAAAAGTAATAAGTATATTTATTATACTTCTGTCGATAATAACTGCATTATATAGGTAATAATGCATGTTATATTGATAATAACATAAGTAATAAGTATAATTATTACAATTCTAGCGATAATAACTGCATTATATGGGTAATAATGCATGTTATATTGATAATAATAAAAGTAATAAGTATATTTATTATACTTCTGCCGATAATAACTGCATTATATGCGTAATAATGCATGTTATATTGATAATAACATAAGTAATAAGTATAATTATTACAGTTCTAGCGATAATAACTCCATTATATGGGTAATAATGCATGTTATATTGCTAACTATATAAGTAATAAGTATAATTATTACAGTTCTAGTGATAATAACTGCATTATATGGGTAATAATGCATGTTATATTGATAATAATAAAAGTAATAAGTATATTTATTATCGTTCTATTGATAATAACTTCTTAATATGGGTAATAATGCATGTTATATTGATGATAATGAAAGTAGTAAGTATATTTATTACAGTTCTAGCGGTAATAACTGCATTATATGCGTAATAAGGCATGTTATATTGATAATATCGGGAGTAATAAGTATAGTTATTATAGTTCTAGCGATGATAATAGTAAAATATGGCTAATAGTGCATGTTATATTGATAATAGTAAAAGTAATAAGTATATTTATTACAGTTCTATCGATAATAACTGCATAATATGGGTAATAATGCATGTTATATTGATGATAATGAAAGTAATACGTATATTTATTATAGTTCTAGCGATAATAACTGCATAATATGGGTAATAATGCATGTTATATTGAGAATAATATAAGTAATAGGTATAATTATTACGGTTCAAGCAATAATAACTGTATTATACGGGTAATAATGCATGTTATATTGATAATAATAAAAGTAATAAGTATATTTATTATAGTTCTATCGATAATAACTGCATAATATGGGTAATAATGCATGTTATATTGATAATATCGGGAGTAATAAGTATAATTATTACAGTTCTAGCGATAATAACTGCATTATATGGGTAATAATGCACGTTATATTCCTAATAATATAAGTAATGAGTATAATTTTTACAGTTCTAGCGATAATAACTGCATTATATGGGCAATAATGCATGTTATATTGAAAATATCGGCAGTAATAAGTATAATTATTATAGTTCTAGCGATAATAATAGTAAAATATGGCTAAGAGTGCCTGTTATATTGATAATAATAAAAGTAATAAGTATATTTATTATACTTCTGTCGATAATAACTGCATTATATAGGTAATAATGCATGTTATATTGATAATAACATAAGTAATAAGTATAATTATTACAATTCTAGCGATAATAACTGCATTATATGGGTAATAATGCATGTTATATTGATAATAATAAAAGTAATAAGTATATTTATTATACTTCTGCCGATAATAACTGCATTATATGCGTAATAATGCATGTTATATTGATAATATCGGGAGTAATAAGTATAGTTATTATAGTTCTAGCGATGATAATAGTAAAATATGGCTAATAGTGCATGTTATATTGATAATAGTAAAAGTAATAAGTATATTTATTACAGTTCTATCGATAATAACTGCATAATATGGGTAATAATGCATGTTATATTGATGATAATGAAAGTAATACGTATATTTATTATAGTTCTAGCGATAATAACTGCATAATATGGGTAATAATGCATGTTATATTGAGAATAATATAAGTAATAGGTATAATTATTACGGTTCAAGCAATAATAACTGTATTATACGGGTAATAATGCATGTTATATTGATAATAATAAAAGTAATAAGTATATTTATTATAGTTCTATCGATAATAACTGCATAATATGGGTAATAATGCATGTTATATTGATAATATCGGGAGTAATAAGTATAATTATTACAGTTCTAGCGATAATAACTGCATTATATGGGTAATAATGCACGTTATATTCCTAATAATATAAGTAATGAGTATAATTATTACAGTTCTAGCGATAATAACTGCATTATATGGGCAATAATGCATGTTATATTGAAAATATCGGCAGTAATAAGTATAATTATTATAGTTCTAGCGATAATAATAGTAAAATATGGCTAAGAGTGCCTGTTATATTGATAATAATAAAAGTAATAAGTATATTTATTATACTTCTGTCGATAATAACTGCATTATATAGGTAATAATGCATGTTATATTGATAATAACATAAGTAATAAGTATAATTATTACAATTCTAGCGATAATAACTGCATTATATGGGTAATAATGCACGTTATATTCCTAATAATATAAGTAATGAGTATAATTATTACAGTTCTAGCGATAATAACTGCATTATATGGGCAATAATGCATGTTATATTGAAAATATCGGCAGTAATATGTATAATTATTATAGTTCTAGCGATAATAATAGTAAAATATGGCTAAGAGTGCCTGTTATATTGATAATAATAAAAGTAATAAGTATATTTATTATACTTCTGTCGATAATAACTGCATTATATAGGTAATAATGCATGTTATATTGATAATAACATAAGTAATAAGTATAATTATTACAATTCTAGCGATAATAACTGCATTATATGGGTAATAATGCATGTTATATTGATAATAATAAAAGTAATAAGTATATTTATTATACTTCTGCCGATAATAACTGCATTATATGCGTAATAATGCATGTTATATTGATAATAACATAAGTAATAAGTATAATTATTACAGTTCTAGCGATAATAACTCCATTATATGGGTAATAATGCATGTTATATTGCTAACTATATAAGTAATAAGTATAATTATTACAGTTCTAGTGATAATAACTGCATTATATGGGTAATAATGCATGTTATATTGATAATAATAAAAGTAATAAGTATATTTATTATCGTTCTATCGATAATAACTTCTTAATATGGGTAATAATGCATGTTATATTGATGATAATGCAAGTAGTAAGTATAATTATTACAGTTCTAGCGATAATAACTGCATTATATGGGTAATAATGGATGTTATGTTGATAATATCGGGAGTGATAAGTATATTTATTATACTTCTGTCGATAATAACTGCATTATATGGGTAATAATGCATGTTATATTGATAATAATATAAGTAATAAGTATAATTATTACAGTTCTAGCGATAATAACCCCATTATATGGGTAATAAAACATGTTATATTGATAATAATATAAGTAATAAGTATAATTATTACAGTTCTAGCGATAATAACTGCATTATATTGGCAATAGTGCATGTTATATTGATAATAATAAAAGTAATAAGTATATTTATTATCGTTCTATTGATAATAACTTCTTAATATGGGTAATAATGCATGTTATATTGATGATAATGAAAGTAGTAAGTATATTTATTACAGTTCTAGCGGTAATAACTGCATTATATGCGTAATAAGGCATGTTATATTGATAATATCGGGAGTAATAAGTATAGTTATTATAGTTCTAGCGATGATAATAGTAAAATATGGCTAATAGTGCATGTTATATTGATAATAGTAAAAGTAATAAGTATATTTATTACAGTTCTATCGATAATAACTGCATAATATGGGTAATAATGCATGTTATATTGATGATAATGAAAGTAATACGTATATTTATTATAGTTCTAGCGATAATAACTGCATAATATGGGTAATAATGCATGTTATATTGAGAATAATATAAGTAATAGGTATAATTATTACGGTTCAAGCAATAATAACTGTATTATACGGGTAATAATGCATGTTATATTGATAATAATAAAAGTAATAAGTATATTCATTATAGTTCTATCGATAATAACTGCATAATATGGGTAATAATGCATGTTATATTGATAATATCGGGAGTAATAAGTATAATTATTACAGTTCTAGCGATAATAACTGCATTATATGGGTAATAATGCACGTTATATTCCTAATAATATAAGTAATGAGTATAATTATTACAGTTCTAGCGATAATAACTGCATTATATGGGCAATAATGCATGTTATATTGATAATATCGGCAGTAATAAGTATAATTATTATAGTTCTAGCGATAATAATAGTAAAATATGGCTAAGAGTGCCTGTTATATTGATAATAATAAAAGTAATAAGTATATTTATTATACTTCTGTCGATAATAACTGCATTATATAGGTAATAATGCATGTTATATTGATAATATCATAAGTAATAAGTATAATTATTACAATTCTAGCGATAATAACTGCATTATATGGGTAATAATGCATGTTATATTCATAATAATAAAAGTAATAAGTATATTTATTATACTTCTGTCGATAATAACTGCATTATATGCGTAATAATGCATGTTATATTGATAATAACATAAGTAATAAGTATAATTATTACAGTTCTAGCGATAATAACTCCATTATATGGGTAATAATGCATGTTATATTGCTAACTATATAAGTAATAAGAGTAATTATTACAGTTCTAGTGATAATAACTGCATTATATGGGTAATAATGCATGTTATATTGATAATAATAAAAGTAATAAGTATATTTATTATCGTTCTATCGGTAATAACTTCTTAATATGGGTAATAATGCATGTTATATTGATGATAATGAAAGTAGTAAGTATATTTATTACAGTTCTAGCGATAATAACTGCATTATATGGGTAATAATGCATGTTATATTGATAATATCGGGAGTAATAAGTATAATTATTATAGTTCTAGCGATGATAATAGTAAAATATGGCTAATAGTGCATGTTATATTGATAATAGTAAAAGTAATAAGTATATTTATTACAGTTCTATCGATAATAACTGCACAATATGGGTAATAATGCATGTTATATTGATGATAATGAAAGTAATACGTATATTTATTATAGTTCTAGCGATAATAACTGCATAATATGGGTAATAATGCATGTTATATTGAGAATATCGGCAGTAATAAGTATAATTATTATAGTTCTAGCGATAATAATAGTAAAATATGGCTAAGAGTGCCTGTTATATTGATAATAATAAAAGTAATAAGTATATTTATTATAGTTCTATCGACAATAACTGCATAATATGGGTAATAATGCATGTTATATTGATAATATCGGGAGTAATAAGTATAATTATTACAGTCTAGCGATGATACTAGTAAAATATATCTAACAGTGCCTGTTATATTGATAATAATAATAGTAGTAAGTATATTTATTATACTTCTGTCGATAATACCTGCATTATATGGGTAATAATGCATGTTATATTGATAATATCGGGAGTAATAAGTATAATTATTGTAGTTCTAGCGATAATAATAGTAAAATATGGCTAATAGTACATGTTATACTGATAATAATAAAAGTAATAAGTATATTTATTATACTTCTGTCGATAATAACTGCAGTATATGGGTAATAATGCATGTTATATTGATAATATCGGGAGTAATAAGTATAATTATTATAATTCTAGCGATAATAATAGTAAAGTATGGCTAATAGTACATGTTATACTGATAATAATAAAAGTAATAAGTATATTTATTATACTTCTGTCGATAATAACTGCAGTATATGGGTAATAATGCATGTTATATTGATAATATCGGGAGTAATAAGTATAATTATTACAGTTCTAGCGATAATAACTGCATTATATGGGTAATAATGCACGTTATATTCCTAATAATATAAGTAATGAGTATAATTATTACAGTTCTAGCGATAATAACTGCATTATATGGGCAATAATGCATGTTATATTGATAATATCGGCAGTAATAAGTATAATTATTATAGTTCTAGCGATAATAATAGTAAAATATGGCTAAGAGTGCCTGTTATATTGATAATAATAAAAGTAATAAGTATATTTATTATACTTCTGTCGATAATAACTGCATTATATAGGTAATAATGCATGTTATATTGATAATAACATAAGTAATAAGTATAATTATTACAATTCTAGCGATAATAACTGCATTATATGGGTAATAATGCATGTTATATTGATAATAATAAAAGTAATAAGTATATTTATTATACTTCTGCCGATAATAACTGCATTATATGCGTAATAATGCATGTTATATTGATAATAACATAAGTAATAAGTATAATTATTACAGTTCTAGCGATAATAACTCCATTATATGGGTAATAATGCATGTTATATTGCTAACTATATAAGTAATAAGTATAATTATTACAGTTCTAGTGATAATAACTGCATTATATGGGTAATAATGCATGTTATATTGATAATAATAAAAGTAATAAGTATATTTATTATCGTTCTATCGATAATAACTTCTTAATATGGGTAATAATGCATGTTATATTGATGATAATGAAAGTAGTAAGTATAATTATTACAGTTCTAGCGATAATAACTGCATTATATGGGTAATAATGGATGTTATGTTGATAATATCGGGAGTGATAAGTATATTTATTATACTTCTGTCGATAATAACTGCATTATATGGGTAATAATGCATGTTATATTGATAATAATATAAGTAATAAATATAATTATTACAGTTCTAGCGATAATAACTCCATTATATGGGTAATAAAACATGTTATATTGATAATAATATAAGTAATAAGTATAATTATTACAGTTCTAGCGATAATAACTGCATTATATTGGTAATAGTGCATGTTATATTGATAATAATAAAAGTAATAAGTATATTTATTATCGTTCTATTGATAATAACTTCTTAATATGGGTAATAATGCATGTTATATTGATGATAATGAAAGTAGTAAGTATATTTATTACAGTTCTAGCGGTAATAACTGCATTATATGCGTAATAAGGCATGTTATATTGATAATATCGGGAGTAATAAGTATAGTTATTATAGTTCTAGCGATGATAATAGTAAAATATGGCTAATAGTGCATGTTATATTGATAATAGTAAAAGTAATAAGTATATTTATTACAGTTCTATCGATAATAACTGCATAATATGGGTAATAATGCATGTTATATTGATGATAATGAAAGTAATACGTATATTTATTATAGTTCTAGCGATAATAACTGCATAATATGGGTAATAATGCATGTTATATTGAGAATAATATAAGTAATAGGTATAATTATTACGGTTCAAGCAATAATAACTGTATTATACGGGTAATAATGCATGTTATATTGATAATAATAAAAGTAATAAGTATATTTATTATAGTTCTATCGATAATAACTGCATAATATGGGTAATAATGCATGTTATATTGATAATATCGGGAGTAATAAGTATAATTATTACAGTTCTAGCGATAATAACTGCATTATATGGGTAATAATGCACGTTATATTCCTAATAATATAAGTAATGAGTATAATTATTACAGTTCTAGCGATAATAACTGCATTATATGGGCAATAATGCATGTTATATTGATAATATCGGCAGTAATAAGTATAATTATTATAGTTCTAGCGATAATAATAGTAAAATATGGCTAAGAGTGCCTGTTATATTGATAATAATAAAAGTAATAAGTATATTTATTATACTTCTGTCGATAATAACTGCATTATATAGGTAATAATGCATGTTATATTGATAATATCATAAGTAATAAGTATAATTATTACAATTCTAGCGATAATAACTGCATTATATGGGTAATAATGCATGTTATATTCATAATAATAAAAGTAATAAGTATATTTATTATACTTCTGTCGATAATACCTGCATTATATGGGTAATAATGCATGTTATATTGATAATATCGGGAGTAATAAGTATAATTATTATAGTTCTAGCGATAATAATAGTAAAATATGGCTAAAAGTACATGTTATACTGATAATAATAAAAGTAATAAGTATATTTATTATACTTCTGTCGATAATAACTGCAGTATATGGGTAATAATGCATGTTATATTGATAATATCGGGAGTAATAAGTATAATTATTATAGTTCTAGCGATAATAATAGTAAAGTATGGCTAATAGTACATGTTATACTGATAATAATAAAAGTAATAAGTATATTTATTATACTTCTGTCGATAATAACTGCAGTATATGGGTAATAATGCATGTTATATTGATAATATCGGGAGTAATAAGTATAATTATTACAGTTCTAGCGATAATAATTGCATTATATGGGTAATAATGCACGTTATATTCCTAATAATATAAGTAATGAGTATAATTATTACAGTTCTAGCGATAATAACTGCATTATATGGGCAATAATGCATGTTATATTGATAATATCGGCAGTAATAAGTATAATTATTATAGTTCTAGCGATAATAATAGTAAAATATGGCTAAGAGTGCCTGTTATATTGATAATAATAAAAGTAATAAGTATATTTATTATACTTCTGTCGATAATAACTGCATTATATAGGTAATAATGCATGTTATATTGATAATAACATAAGTAATAAGTATAATTATTACAATTCTAGCGATAATAACTGCATTATATGGGTAATAATGCATGTTATATTGATAATAATAAAAGTAATAAGTATATTTATTATACTTCTGCCGATAATAACTGCATTATATGCGTAATAATGCATGTTATATTGATAATAACATAAGTAATAAGTATAATTATTACAGTTCTAGCGATAATAACTCCATTATATGGGTAATAATGCATGTTATATTGCTAACTATATAAGTAATAAGTATAATTATTACAGTTCTAGTGATAATAACTGCATTATATGGGTAATAATGCATGTTATATTGATAATAATAAAAGTAATAAGTATATTTATTATCGTTCTATCGATAATAACTTCTTAATATGGGTAATAATGCATGTTATATTGATGATAATGAAAGTAGTAAGTATAATTATTACAGTTCTAGCGATAATAACTGCATTATATGGGTAATAATGGATGTTATGTTGATAATATCGGGAGTGATAAGTATATTTATTATACTTCTGTCGATAATAACTGCATTATATGGGTAATAATGCATGTTATATTGATAATAATATAAGTAATAAGTATAATTATTACAGTTCTAGCGATAATAACTCCATTATATGGGTAATAAAACATGTTATATTGATAATAATATAAGTAATAAGTATAATTATTACAGTTCTAGCGATAATAACTGCATTATATTGGTAATAGTGCATGTTATATTGATAATAATAAAAGTAATAAGTATATTTATTATCGTTCTATTGATAATAACTTCTTAATATGGGTAATAATGCATGTTATATTGATGATAATGAAAGTAGTAAGTATATTTATTACAGTTCTAGCGGTAATAACTGCATTATATGCGTAATAAGGCATGTTATATTGATAATATCGGGAGTAATAAGTATAGTTATTATAGTTCTAGCGATGATAATAGTAAAATATGGCTAATAGTGCATGTTATATTGATAATAGTAAAAGTAATAAGTATATTTATTACAGTTCTATCGATAATAACTGCATAATATGGGTAATAATGCATGTTATATTGATGATAATGAAAGTAATACGTATATTTATTATAGTTCTAGCGATAATAACTGCATAATATGGGTAATAATGCATGTTATATTGAGAATAATATAAGTAATAGGTATAATTATTACGGTTCAAGCAATAATAACTGTATTATACGGGTAATAATGCATGTTATATTGATAATAATAAAAGTAATAAGTATATTTATTATAGTTCTATCGATAATAACTGCATAATATGGGTAATAATGCATGTTATATTGATAATATCGGGAGTAATAAGTATAATTATTACAGTTCTAGCGATAATAACTGCATTATATGGGTAATAATGCACGTTATATTCCTAATAATATAAGTAATGAGTATAATTATTACAGTTCTAGCGATAATAACTGCATTATATGGGCAATAATGCATGTTATATTGATAATATCGGCAGTAATAAGTATAATTATTATAGTTCTAGCGATAATAATAGTAAAATATGGCTAAGAGTGCCTGTTATATTGATAATAATAAAAGTAATAAGTATATTTATTATACTTCTGTCGATAATAACTGCATTATATAGGTAATAATGCATGTTATATTGATAATATCATAAGTAATAAGTATAATTATTACAATTCTAGCGATAATAACTGCATTATATGGGTAATAATGCATGTTATATTCATAATAATAAAAGTAATAAGTATATTTATTATACTTCTGTCGATAATACCTGCATTATATGGGTAATAATGCATGTTATATTGATAATATCGGGAGTAATAAGTATAATTATTATAGTTCTAGCGATAATAATAGTAAAATATGGCTAAAAGTACATGTTATACTGATAATAATAAAAGTAATAAGTATATTTATTATACTTCTGTCGATAATAACTGCAGTATATGGGTAATAATGCATGTTATATTGATAATATCGGGAGTAATAAGTATAATTATTATAGTTCTAGCGATAATAATAGTAAAGTATGGCTAATAGTACATGTTATACTGATAATAATAAAAGTAATAAGTATATTTATTATACTTCTGTCGATAATAACTGCATTATATAGGTAATAATGCATGTTATATTGATAATAACATAAGTAATAAGTATAATTATTACAATTCTAGCGATAATAACTGCATTATATGGGTAATAATGCATGTTATATTGATAATAATAAAAGTAATAAGTATATTTATTATACTTCTGCCGATAATAACTGCATTATATGCGTAATAATGCATGTTATATTGATAATAACATAAGTAATAAGTATAATTATTACAGTTCTAGCGATAATAACTCCATTATATGGGTAATAATGCATGTTATATTGCTAACTATATAAGTAATAAGTATAATTATTACAGTTCTAGTGATAATAACTGCATTATATGGGTAATAATGCATGTTATATTGATAATAATAAAAGTAATAAGTATATTTATTATCGTTCTATCGATAATAACTTCTTAATATGGGTAATAATGCATGTTATATTGATGATAATGAAAGTAGTAAGTATAATTATTACAGTTCTAGCGATAATAACTGCATTATATGGGTAATAATGGATGTTATGTTGATAATATCGGGAGTGATAAGTATATTTATTATACTTCTGTCGATAATAACTGCATTATATGGGTAATAATGCATGTTATATTGATAATAATATAAGTAATAAGTATAATTATTACAGTTCTAGCGATAATAACTCCATTATATGGGTAATAAAACATGTTATATTGATAATAATATAAGTAATAAGTATAATTATTACAGTTCTAGCGATAATAACTGCATTATATTGGTAATAGTGCATGTTATATTGATAATAATAAAAGTAATAAGTATATTTATTATCGTTCTATTGATAATAACTTCTTAATATGGGTAATAATGCATGTTATATTGATGATAATGAAAGTAGTAAGTATATTTATTACAGTTCTAGCGGTAATAACTGCATTATATGCGTAATAAGGCATGTTATATTGATAATATCGGGAGTAATAAGTATAGTTATTATAGTTCTAGCGATGATAATAGTAAAATATGGCTAATAGTGCATGTTATATTGATAATAGTAAAAGTAATAAGTATATTTATTACAGTTCTATCGATAATAACTGCATAATATGGGTAATAATGCATGTTATATTGATGATAATGAAAGTAATACGTATATTTATTATAGTTCTAGCGATAATAACTGCATAATATGGGTAATAATGCATGTTATATTGAGAATAATATAAGTAATAGGTATAATTATTACGGTTCAAGCAATAATAACTGTATTATACGGGTAATAATGCATGTTATATTGATAATAATAAAAGTAATAAGTATATTTATTATAGTTCTAGCGATAATAACTGCATAATATGGGTAATAATGCATGTTATATTGAGAATAATATAAGTAATAGGTATAATTATTACGGTTCAAGCAATAATAACTGTATTATACGGGTAATAATGCATGTTATATTGATAATAATAAAAGTAATAAGTATATTTATTATAGTTCTATCGATAATAACTGCATAATATGGGTAATAATGCATGTTATATTGATAATATCGGGAGTAATAAGTATAATTATTACAGTTCTAGCGATAATAACTGCATTATATGGGTAATAATGCACGTTATATTCCTAATAATATAAGTAATGAGTATAATTATTACAGTTCTAGCGATAATAACTGCATTATATGGGCAATAATGCATGTTATATTGATAATATCGGCAGTAATAAGTATAATTATTATAGTTCTAGCGATAATAATAGTAAAATATGGCTAAGAGTGCCTGTTATATTGATAATAATAAAAGTAATAAGTATATTTATTATACTTCTGTCGATAATAACTGCATTATATAGGTAATAATGCATGTTATATTGATAATATCATAAGTAATAAGTATAATTATTACAATTCTAGCGATAATAACTGCATTATATGGGTAATAATGCATGTTATATTCATAATAATAAAAGTAATAAGTATATTTATTATACTTCTGTCGATAATACCTGCATTATATGGGTAATAATGCATGTTATATTGATAATATCGGGAGTAATAAGTATAATTATTATAGTTCTAGCGATAATAATAGTAAAATATGGCTAAAAGTACATGTTATACTGATAATAATAAAAGTAATAAGTATATTTATTATACTTCTGTCGATAATAACTGCAGTATATGGGTAATAATGCATGTTATATTGATAATATCGGGAGTAATAAGTATAATTATTATAGTTCTAGCGATAATAATAGTAAAGTATGGCTAATAGTACATGTTATACTGATAATAATAAAAGTAATAAGTATATTTATTATACTTCTGTCGATAATAACTGCATTATATAGGTAATAATGCATGTTATATTGATAATAACATAAGTAATAAGTATAATTATTACAATTCTAGCGATAATAACTGCATTATATGGGTAATAATGCATGTTATATTGATAATAATAAAAGTAATAAGTATATTTATTATACTTCTGCCGATAATAACTGCATTATATGCGTAATAATGCATGTTATATTGATAATAACATAAGTAATAAGTATAATTATTACAGTTCTAGCGATAATAACTCCATTATATGGGTAATAATGCATGTTATATTGCTAACTATATAAGTAATAAGTATAATTATTACAGTTCTAGTGATAATAACTGCATTATATGGGTAATAATGCATGTTATATTGATAATAATAAAAGTAATAAGTATATTTATTATCGTTCTATCGATAATAACTTCTTAATATGGGTAATAATGCATGTTATATTGATGATAATGAAAGTAGTAAGTATAATTATTACAGTTCTAGCGATAATAACTGCATTATATGGGTAATAATGGATGTTATGTTGATAATATCGGGAGTGATAAGTATATTTATTATACTTCTGTCGATAATAACTGCATTATATGGGTAATAATGCATGTTATATTGATAATAATATAAGTAATAAGTATAATTATTACAGTTCTAGCGATAATAACTCCATTATATGGGTAATAAAACATGTTATATTGATAATAATATAAGTAATAAGTATAATTATTACAGTTCTAGCGATAATAACTGCATTATATTGGTAATAGTGCATGTTATATTGATAATAATAAAAGTAATAAGTATATTTATTATCGTTCTATTGATAATAACTTCTTAATATGGGTAATAATGCATGTTATATTGATGATAATGAAAGTAGTAAGTATATTTATTACAGTTCTAGCGGTAATAACTGCATTATATGCGTAATAAGGCATGTTATATTGATAATATCGGGAGTAATAAGTATAGTTATTATAGTTCTAGCGATGATAATAGTAAAATATGGCTAATAGTGCATGTTATATTGATAATAGTAAAAGTAATAAGTATATTTATTACAGTTCTATCGATAATAACTGCATAATATGGGTAATAATGCATGTTATATTGATGATAATGAAAGTAATACGTATATTTATTATAGTTCTAGCGATAATAACTGCATAATATGGGTAATAATGCATGTTATATTGAGAATAATATAAGTAATAGGTATAATTATTACGGTTCAAGCAATAATAACTGTATTATACGGGTAATAATGCATGTTATATTGATAATAATAAAAGTAATAAGTATATTTATTATAGTTCTATCGATAATAACTGCATAATATGGGTAATAATGCATGTTATATTGATAATATCGGGAGTAATAAGTATAATTATTACAGTTCTAGCGATAATAACTGCATTATATGGGTAATAATGCACGTTATATTCCTAATAATATAAGTAATGAGTATAATTATTACAGTTCTAGCGATAATAACTGCATTATATGGGCAATAATGCATGTTATATTGATAATATCGGCAGTAATAAGTATAATTATTATAGTTCTAGCGATAATAATAGTAAAATATGGCTAAGAGTGCCTGTTATATTGATAATAATAAAAGTAATAAGTATATTTATTATACTTCTGTCGATAATAACTGCATTATATAGGTAATAATGCATGTTATATTGATAATATCATAAGTAATAAGTATAATTATTACAATTCTAGCGATAATAACTGCATTATATGGGTAATAATGCATGTTATATTCATAATAATAAAAGTAATAAGTATATTTATTATACTTCTGTCGATAATAACTGCATTATATGCGTAATAATGCATGTTATATTGATAATAACATAAGTAATAAGTATAATTATTACAGTTCTAGCGATAATAACTCCATTATATGGGTAATAATGCATGTTATATTGCTAACTATATAAGTAATAAGAGTAATTATTACAGTTCTAGTGATAATAACTGCATTATATGGGTAATAATGCATGTTATATTGATAATAATAAAAGTAATAAGTATATTTATTATCGTTCTATCGATAATAACTTCTTAATATGGGTAATAATGCATGTTATATTGATGATAATGAAAGTAGTAAGTATATTTATTACAGTTCTAGCGATAATAACTGCATTATATGGGTAATAATGCATGTTATATTGATAATATCGGGAGTAATAAGTATAATTATTATAGTTCTAGCGATGATAATAGTAAAATATGGCTAATAGTGCATGTTATATTGATAATAGTAAAAGTAATAAGTATATTTATTACAGTTCTATCGATAATAACTGCACAATATGGGTAATAATGCATGTTATATTGATGATAATGAAAGTAATACGTATATTTATTATAGTTCTAGCGATAATAACTGCATAATATGGGTAATAATGCATGTTATATTGAGAATAATATAAGTAATAGGTATAATTATTACGGTTCAAGCGATAATAACTGTATTATACGGGTAATAATGCATGTTATATTGATAATAATAAAAGTAATAAGTATATTTATTATAGTTATATCGACAATAACTGCATAATATGGGTAATAATGCATGTTATATTGATAATATCGGGAGTAATAAGTATAATTATTACAGTCTAGCGATGATACTAGTAAAATATATCTAACAGTGCCTGTTATATTGATAATAATAATAGTAGTAAGTATATTTATTATACTTCTGTCGATAATACCTGCATTATATGGGTAATAATGCATGTTATATTGATAATATCGGGAGTAATAAGTATAATTATTATAGTTCTAGCGATAATAATAGTAAAATATGGCTAATAGTACATGTTATACTGATAATAATAAAAGTAATAAGTATATTTATTATACTTCTGTCGATAATAATTGCAGTATATGGGTAATAATGCATGTTATATTGATAATATCGGGAGTAATAAGTATAATTATTATAGTTCTGGCGATAATAATAGTAAAGTATGGCTAATAGTACATGTTATACTGATAATAATAAAAGTAATAAGTATATTTATTATACTTCTGTCGATAATAACTGCAGTATATGGGTAATAATGCATGTTATATTGATAATATCGGGAGTAATAAGTATAATTATTACAGTTCTAGCGATAATAACTGCATTATATGGGTAATAATGCACGTTATATTCCTAATAATATAAGTAATGAGTATAATTATTACAGTTCTAGCGATAATAACTGCATTATATGGGCAATAATGCATGTTATATTGATAATATCGGCAGTAATAAGTATAATTATTATAGTTCTAGCGATAATAATAGTAAAATATGGCTAAGAGTGCCTGTTATATTGATAATAATAAAAGTAATAAGTATATTTATTATACTTCTGTCGATAATAACTGCATTATATAGGTAATAATGCATGTTATATTGATAATATCATAAGTAATAAGTATAATTATTACAATTCTAGCGATAATAACTGCATTATATGGGTAATAATGCATGTTATATTCATAATAATAAAAGTAATAAGTATATTTATTATACTTCTGTCGATAATAACTGCATTATATGCGTAATAATGCATGTTATATTGATAATAACATAAGTAATAAGTATAATTATTACAGTTCTAGCGATAATAACTCCATTATATGGGTAATAATGCATGTTATATTGCTAACTATATAAGTAATAAGAGTAATTATTACAGTTCTAGTGATAATAACTGCATTATATGGGTAATAATGCATGTTATATTGATAATAATAAAAGTAATAAGTATATTTATTATCGTTCTATCGATAATAATTTCTTAATATGGGTAATAATGCATGTTATATTGATGATAATGAAAGTAGTAAGTATATTTATTACAGTTCTAGCGATAATAACTGCATTATATGGGTAATAATGCATGTTATATTGATAATATCGGGAGTAATAAGTATAATTATTATAGTTCTAGCGATGATAATAGTAAAATATGGCTAATAGTGCATGTTATATTGATAATAGTAAAAGTAATAAGTATATTTATTACAGTTCTATCGATAATAACTGCACAATATGGGTAATAATGCATGTTATATTGATGATAATGAAAGTAATACGTATATTTATTATAGTTCTAGCGATAATAACTGCATAATATGGGTAATAATGCATGTTATATTGAGAATAATATAAGTAATAGGTATAATTATTACGGTTCAAGCGATAATAACTGTATTATACGGGTAATAATGCATGTTATATTGATAATAATAAAAGTAATAAGTATATTTATTATAGTTCTATCGACAATAACTGCATAATATGGGTAATAATGCATGTTATATTGATAATATCGGGAGTAATAAGTATAATTATTACAGTCTAGCGATGATACTAGTAAAATATATCTAACAGTGCCTGTTATATTGATAATAATAATAGTAGTAAGTATATTTATTATACTTCTGTCGATAATACCTGCATTATATGGGTAATAATGCATGTTATATTGATAATATCGGGAGTAATAAGTATAATTATTATAGTTCTAGCGATAATAATAGTAAAATATGGCTAATAGTACATGTTATACTGATAATAATAAAAGTAATAAGTATATTTATTATACTTCTGTCGATAATAACTGCAGTATATGGGTAATAATGCATGTTATATTGATAATATCGGGAGTAATAAGTATAATTATTATAGTTCTAGCGATAATAATAGTAAAGTATGGCTAATAGTACATGTTATACTGATAATAATAAAAGTAATAAGTATATTTATTATACTTCTGTCGATAATAACTGCAGTATATGGGTAATAATGCATGTTATATTGATAATATCGGGAGTAATAAGTATAATTATTACAGTTCTAGCGATAATAACTGCATTATATGGGTAATAATGCACGTTATATTCCTAATAATATAAGTAATGAGTATAATTATTACAGTTCTAGCGATAATAACTGCATTATATGGGCAATAATGCATGTTATATTGATAATATCGGCAGTAATAAGTATAATTATTATAGTTCTAGCGATAATAATAGTAAAATATGGCTAAGAGTGCCTGTTATATTGATAATAATAAAAGTAATAAGTATATTTATTATACTTCTGTCGATAATAACTGCATTATATAGGTAATAATGCATGTTATATTGATAATAACATAAGTAATAAGTATAATTATTACAGTTCTAGCGATAATAACTCCATTATATGGGTAATAATGCATGTTATATTGCTAACTATATAAGTAATAAGTATAATTATTACAGTTCTAGTGATAATAACTGCATTATATGGGTAATAATGCATGTTATATTGATAATAATAAAAGTAATAAGTATATTTATTATCGTTCTATCGATAATAACTTCTTAATATGGGTAATAATGCATGTTATATTGATGATAATGAAAGTAGTAAGTATAATTATTACAGTTCTAGCGATAATAACTGCATTATATGGGTAATAATGGATGTTATATTGATAATATCGGGAGTGATATGTATATTTATTATACTTCTGTCGATAATAACTGCATTATATGGGTAATAATGCATGTTATATTGATAATAATATAAGTAATAAGTATAATTATTACAGTTCTAGCGATAATAACTCCATTATATGGGTAATAAAACATGTTATATTGATAATAATATAAGTAATAAGTATATTTATTATAGTTCTATCGATAATAACTGCATAATATGGGTAACAATGCATGTTATATTGAGAATAATATAAGTAATAAGTATAATTATTACAGTTCTGGCGATAATAACTGCATTATATGGGTAATAATGCATGTTTTATTGATAATATCGGGAGTAATAAGTATAATTATTACAGTTCTAACGATAATAACTCCATTATATGGGTAATAATGCATGTTATATTGCTAAATATATAAGTAATAAGTATAATTATTACAGTTCTAGCGATAATAACTGCATTATATTGGTAATAGTGCATGTTATATTGATAATAATAAAAGTAATAAGTATATTTATTATCGTTCTATTGATAATAACTTCTTAATATGGGTAATAATGCATGTTATATTGATGATAATGAAAGTAGTAAGTATATTTATTACAGTTCTAGCGATAATAACTGCATTATATGCGTAATAAGGCATGTTATATTGATAATATCGGGAGTAATAAGTATAGTTATTATAGTTCTAGCGATGATAATAGTAAAATATGGCTAATAGTGCATGTTATATTGATAATAGTAAAAGTAATAAGTATATTTATTACAGTTCTATCGATAATAACTGCATAATATGGGTAATAATGCATGTTATATTGATGATAATGAAAGTAATACGTATATTTATTATAGTTCTAGCGATAATAACTGCATAATATGGGTAATAATGCATGTTATATTGAGAATAATATAAGTAATAGGTATAATTATTACGGTTCAAGCGATAATAACTGTATTATACGGGTAATAATGCATGTTATATTGATAATAATAAAAGTAATAAGTATATTTATTATAGTTCTATCGATAATAACTGCATAATATGGGTAATAATGCATGTTATATTGATAATATCGGGAGTAATAAGTATAATTATTACATTTCTAGCGATAATAACTGCATTATATGGGTAATAATGCACGTTATATTCCTAATAATATAAGTAATGAGTATAATTATTACAGTTCTAGCGATAATAACTGCATTATATGGGCAATAATGCATGTTATATTGATAATATCGGCAGTAATAAGTATAATTATTATAGTTCTAGCGATAATAATAGTAAAATATGGCTAAGAGTGCCTGTTATATTGATAATAATAAAAGTAATAAGTATATTTATTATACTTCTGTTGATAATAACTGCATTATATAGGTAATAATGCATGTTATATTGATAATAACATAAGTAATAAGTATAATTATTACAATTCTAGCGATAATAACTGCATTATATGGGTAATAATGCATGTTATATTCATAATAATAAAAGTAATAAGTATATTTATTATACTTCTGTCGATAATAACTGCATTATATGCGTAATAATGCATGTTATATTGATAATAATATAAGTAATAAGTATAATTATTACAGTTCTAGCGATAATAACTGCATTATATGGGTAATAATGGATGTTATATTGATAATATCTTGAGTAATAAGTATAATTATTATAGTTCTAGCGATAATAATAGTAAAATATGGCTAATAGTGCATGTTATATTGATAATAATAAAAGTAATAAGTATATTTATTATACTTCTGTCGATAATAACTGCATTATATAGGTAATAATGCATGTTATATTGATAATAACATAAGTAATAAGTATAATTATTACAGTTCTAGCGATAATAACTCCATTATATGGGTAATAATGCATGTTATATTGCTAACTATATAAGTAATAAGTATAATTATTACAGTTCTAGTGATAATAACTGCATTATATGGGTAATAATGCATGTTATATTGATAATATCGGGAGTGATAAGTATATTTATTATACTTCTGTCGATAATAACTGCATTATATGGGTAATAATGCATGTTATATTGATAATAATATAAGTAATAAGTATAATTATTACAGTTCTAGCGATAATAACTCCATTATATGGGTAATAAAACATGTTATATTGATAATAATATAAGTAATAAGTATATTTATTATAGTTCTATCGATAATAACTGCATAATATGGGTAACAATGCATGTTATATTGAGAATAATATAAGTAATAAGTATAATTATTACAGTTCTGGCGATAATAACTGCATTATATGGGTAATAATGCATGTTATATTGATAATATCGGGAGTAACAAGTATAATTATTACAGTTCTAACGATAATAACTCCATTATATGGGTAATAATGCATGTTATATTGCTAAATATATAAGTAATAAGTATAATTATTACAGTTCTAGCGATAATAACTGCATTATATTGGTAATAGTGCATGTTATATTGATAATAATAAAAGTAATAAGTATATTTATTATCGTTCTATTGATAATAACTTCTTAATATGGGTAATAATGCATGTTATATTGATGATAATGAAAGTAGTAAGTATATTTATTACAGTTCTAGCGATAATAACTGCATTATATGGGTAATAATGCACGTTATATTCCTAATAATATAAGTAATGAGTATAATTATTACAGTTCTAGCGATAATAACTGCATTATATGGGTAATAATGCATGTTACATTGATAATATCGGGAGTAATAAGTATAATTATTATAGTTCTAGCGATAATAATAGTAAAGTATGGCTAATAGTACATGTTATACTGATAATAATAAAAGTAATAAGTATATTTATTATACTTCTGTCGATAATAACTGCAGTATATGGGTAATAATGCATGTTATATTGATAATATCGGGAGTAATAAGTATAATTATTACAGTTCTAGCGATAATAACTGCATTATATGGGTAATAATGCACGTTATATTCCTAATAATATAAGTAATGAGTATAATTATTACAGTTCTAGCGATAATAACTGCATTATATGGGCAATAATGCATGTTATATTGATAATATCGGCAGTAATAAGTATAATTATTATAGTTCTAGCGATAATAATAGTAAAATATGGCTAAGAGTGCCTGTTATATTGATAATAATAAAAGTAATAAGTATATTTATTATACTTCTGTCGATAATAACTGCATTATATAGGTAATAATGCATGTTATATTGATAATAACATAAGTAATAAGTATAATTATTACAGTTCTAGCGATAATAACTCCATTATATGGGTAATAATGCATGTTATATTGCTAACTATATAAGTAATAAGTATAATTATTACAGTTCTAGTGATAATAACTGCATTATATGGGTAATAATGCATGTTATATTGATAATAATAAAAGTAATAAGTATATTTATTATCGTTCTATCGATAATAACTTCTTAATATGGGTAATAATGCATGTTATATTGATGATAATGAAAGTAGTAAGTATAATTATTACAGTTCTAGCGATAATAACTGCATTATATGGGTAATAATGGATGTTATATTGATAATATCGGGAGTGATAAGTATATTTATTATACTTCTGTCGATAATAACTGCATTATATGGGTAATAATGCATGTTATATTGATAATAATATAAGTAATAAGTATAATTATTACAGTTCTAGCGATAATAACTCCATTATATGGGTAATAAAACATGTGATATTGATAATAATATAAGTAATAAGTATATTTATTATAGTTCTATCGATAATAACTGCATAATATGGGTAACAATGCATGTTATATTGAGAATAATATAAGTAATAAGTATAATTATTACAGTTCTGGCGATAATAACTGCATTATATGGGTAATAATGCATGTTTTATTGATAATATCGGGAGTAATAAGTATAATTATTACAGTTCTAACGATAATAACTCCATTATATGGGTAATAATGCATGTTATATTGCTAAATATATAAGTAATAAGTATAATTATTACAGTTCTAGCGATAATAACTGCATTATATTGGTAATAGTGCATGTTATATTGATAATAATAAAAGTAATAAGTATATTTATTATCGTTCTATTGATAATAACTTCTTAATATGGGTAATAATGCATGTTATATTGATGATAATGAAAGTAGTAAGTATATTTATTACAGTTCTAGCGATAATAACTGCATTATATGCGTAATAAGGCATGTTATATTGATAATATCGGGAGTAATAAGTATAGTTATTATAGTTCTAGCGATCATAATAGTAAAATATGGCTAATAGTGCATGTTATATTGATAATAGTAAAAGTAATAAGTATATTTATTACAGTTCTATCGATAATAACTGCATAATATGGGTAATAATGCATGTTATATTGATGATAATGAAAGTAATACGTATATTTATTATAGTTCTAGCGATAATAACTGCATAATATGGGTAATAATGCATGTTATATTGAGAATAATATAAGTAATAGGTATAATTATTACGGTTCAAGCGATAATAACTGTATTATACGGGTAATAATGCATGTTATATTGATAATAATAAAAGTAATAAGTATATTTATTATAGTTCTATCGATAATAACTGCATAATATGGGTAATAATGCATGTTATATTGATAATATCGGGAGTAATAAGTATAATTATTACAGTTCTAGCGATAATAACTGCATTATATGGGTAATAATGCACGTTATATTCCTAATAATATAAGTAATGAGTATAATTATTACAGTTCTAGCGATAATAACTGCATTATATGGGCAATAATGCATGTTATATTGATAATATCGGCAGTAATAAGTATAATTATTATAGTTCTAGCGATAATAATAGTAAAATATGGCTAAGAGTGCCTGTTATATTGATAATAATAAAAGTAATAAGTATATTTATTATACTTCTGTCGATAATAACTGCATTATATAGGTAATAATGCATGTTATATTGATAATAACATAAGTAATAAGTATAATTATTACAATTCTAGCGATAATAACTGCATTATATGGGTAATAATGCATGTTATATTCATAATAATAAAAGTAATAAGTATATTTATTATACTTCTGTCGATAATAACTGCATTATATGCGTAATAATGCATGTTATATTGATAATAACATAAGTAATAAGTATAATTATTACAGTTCTAGCGATAATAACTCCATTATATGGGTAATAATGCATGTTATATTGCTAACTATATAAGTAATAAGAGTAATTATTACAGTTCTAGTGATAATAACTGCATTATATGGGTAATAATGCATGTTATATTGATAATAATAAAAGTAATAAGTATATTTATTATCGTTCTATCGATAATAACTTCTTAATATGGGTAATAATGCATGTTATATTGATGATAATGAAAGTAGTAAGTATATTTATTACAGTTCTAGCGATAATAACTGCATTATATGGGTAATAATGCATGTTATATTGATAATATCGGGAGTAATAAGTATAATTATTATAGTTCTAGCGATAATAATAGTAGAATATGGCTAAGAGTGCCTGTTATATTGATAATAATAAAAGTAATAAGTATATTTATTATACTTCTGTCGATAATAACTGCATTATATAGGTAATAATGCATGTTATATTGATAATAACATAAGTAATAAGTATAATTATTACAGTTCTAGCGATAATAACTGCATTATATGGGTAATAATGCATGTTATATTGATAATAATAAAAGTAATAAGTATATTTATTATACTTCTGTCGATAATAACTGCATTATATGCGTAATAATGCATGTTATATTGATAATAATATAAGTAATAAGTATAATTATTACAGTTCTAGCGATAATAACTGCATTATATGGGTAATAATGGATGTTATATTGATAATATCTTGAGTAATAAGTATAATTATTATAGTTCTAGCGATAATAATAGTAAAATATGGCTAATAGTGCATGTTATATTGATAATAATAAAAGTAATAAGTATATTTATTATACTTCTGTCGATAATAACTGCATTATATAGGTAATAATGCATGTTATATTGATAATAACATAAGTAATAAGTATAATTATTACAATTCTAGCGATAATAACTGCATTATATGGGTAATAATGCATGTTACATTGATAATAATAAAAGTAATAAGTATATTTATTATACTTCTGTCGATAATAACTGCATTATATGCGTAATAATGCATGTTATATTGATAATAACATAAGTAATAAGTATAATTATTACAGTTCTAGCGATAATAACTCCATTATATGGGTAATAATGCATGTTATATTGCTAACTATATAAGTAATAAGAATAATTATTACAGTTCTAGTGATAATAACTGCATTATATGGGTAATAATGCATGTTATATTGATAATAATAAAAGTAATAAGTATATTTATTATCGTTCTATCGATAATAACTTCTTAATATGGGTAATAATGCATGTTATATTGATGATAATGAAAGTAGTAAGTATATTTATTACAGTTCTAGCGATAATGACTGCATTATATGGGTAATAATGCATGTTATATTGATAATATCGGGAGTAATAAGTATAATTATTATAGTTCTAGCGATAATAATAGTAGAATATGGCTAAGAGTGCCTGTTATATTGATAATAATAAAAGTAATAAGTATATTTATTATACTTCTGTCGATAATAACTGCATTATATAGGTAATAATGCATGTTATATTGATAATAACATAAGTAATAAGTATAATTATTACAGTTCTAGCGATAATAACTGCATTATATGGGTAATAATGCATGTTATATTGATAATAATAAAAGTAATAAGTATATTTATTATACTTCTGTCGATAATAACTGCATTATATGCGTAATAATGCATGTTATATTGATAATAATATAAGTAATAAGTATAATTATTACAGTTCTAGCGATAATAACTGCATTATATGGGTAATAATGGATGTTATATTGATAATATCTTGAGTAATAAGTATAATTATTATAGTTCTAGCGATAATAATAGTAAAATATGGCTAATAGTGCATGTTCTATTGATAATAATAAAAGTAATAAGTATATTTATTATAGTTCTATCGTTAATTACTGCATAATATGGGTAGTAATGCATGTTATATTGATGATAATAAAAGTACTAAGTATATTTATTATAGTCCTAGCGACTATTACTGCATAACATGGGTAATAATGCATGTTATATTGAGAGTAATATAAGTAATAAGTATAATTATTACAGTTCTAGCGATAATAACTGCGTAATATGGGTAATAATGCATGTTATATTGATAATAATATAAGTAATAAGGATAAATATTACAGTTCTAGTGATAATAACTGCATAATATGGGTAATGAAGCACGTTATATTGATAATAATATAAGTAATAAGTATAGTTATTATAGTTCCAGCGATAATAATAATAAAATATGGCTAATAGTACATGTTATACTGATAATAATAAAAGTAATAAGTTTATTTATTATACTTCTGTCGATAATAACTGCAGTATATGGGTAATAATGCATGTTATATTGATAATATCGGGAGTAATAAGTATAATTATTACAGTTCTAACGATAATAACTCCATTATATGGGTAATAATGCATGTTATATTGCTAAATATATAAGTAATAAGTATAATTATTACAGTTCTAGCGATAATAACTGCATAATATTGGTAATAATGCATGTTATATTGATAATAATAAAAGTAATAAGTATATTTATTATCGTTCTATTGATAATAACTTCTTAATATGGGTAATAATGCATGTTATATTGATGATAATGAAAGTAGTAAGTATATTTATTACAGTTCTAGCGATAATAACTGCATTATATGCGTAATAAGGCATGTTATATTGATAATATCGGGAGTAATAAGTATAGTTATTATAGTTCTAGCGATGATAATAGTAAAATATGGCTAATAGTGCATGTTATATTGATAATAGTAAAAGTAATAAGTATATTTATTACAGTTCTATCGATAATAACTGCACAATATGGGTAATAATGCATGTTATATTGATGATAATGAAAGTAATACGTATATTTATTATAGTTCTAGCGATAATAACTGCATAATATGGGTAATAATGCATGTTATATTGAGAATAATATAAGTAATAGGTATAATTATTACGGTTCAAGCGATAATAACTGTATTATACGGGTAATAATGCATGTTATATTGATAATAATAAAAGCAATAAGTATATTTATTATTGTTCTATCGACAATAACTGCATAATATGGGTAATAATGCATGTTATATTGATAATATCGGGAGTAATAAGTATAATTATTACAGTCTAGCGATGATACTAGTAAAATATATCTAACAGTGCCTGTTATATTGATAATAATAATAGTAGTAAGTATATTTATTATACTTCTGTCGATAATACCTGCATTATATGGGTAATAATGCATGTTATATTGATAATATCGGGAGTAATAAGTATAATTATTATAGTTCTAGCGATAATAATAGTAAAATATGGCTAATAGTACATGTTATACTGATAATAATAAAAGTAATAAGTATATTTATTATCGTTCTATAGATAATAACTTCTTAATATGGGTAATAATGCATGTTATATTGATGATAATGAAAGTAGTAAGTATATTTATTACAGTTCTAGCGATAATAACTGCATTATATGGGTAATAATGCATGTTATATTCATAATAATAAAAGTAATAAGTATATTTATTATACTTCTGTCGATAATAACTGCATTATATGCGTAATAATGCATGTTATATTGATAATAACATAAGTAATAAGTATAATTATTACAGTTCTAGCGATAATAACTCCATTATATGGGTAATAATGCATGTTATATTGCTAACTATATAAGTAATAAGAGTAATTATTACAGTTCTAGTGATAATAACTGCATTATATGGGTAATAATGCATGTTATATTGATAATAATAAAAGTAATAAGTATATTTATTACAATTCTAGCGATAATAACTGCATTATATGGGTAATAATGCATGTTATATTGATAATAATAAAAGTAATAAGTATATTTATTATACTTCTGTCGATAATAACTGCATTATATGCGTAATAATGCATGTTATATTGATAATAACATAAGTAATAAGTATAATTATTACAGTTCTAGCGATAATAACTCCATTATATGGGTAATAATGCATGTTATATTGCTAACTATATAAGTAATAAGAATAATTATTACAGTTCTAGTGATAATAACTGCATTATATGGGTAATAATGCATGTTACATTGATAATAATAAAAGTAATAAGTATATTTATTATCGTTCTATCGATAATAACTTCTTAATATGGGTAATAATGCATGTTATATTGATGATAATGAAAGTAGTAAGTATATTTATTACAGTTCTAGCGATAATGACTGCATTATATGGGTAATAATGCATGTTATATTGATAATATCGGGAGTAATAAGTATAATTATTATAGTTCTAGCGATAATAATAGTAGAATATGGCTAAGAGTGCCTGTTATATTGATAATAATAAAAGTAATAAGTATATTTATTATACTTCTGTCGATAATAACTGCATTATATAGGTAATAATGCATGTTATATTGATAATAACATAAGTAATAAGTATAATTATTACAGTTCTAGCGATAATAACTGCATTATATGGGTAATAATGCATGTTATATTGATAATAATAAAAGTAATAAGTATATTTATTATACTTCTGTCGATAATAACTGCATTATATGCGTAATAATGCATGTTATATTGATAATAATATAAGTAATAAGTATAATTATTACAGTTCTAGCGATAATAACTGCATTATATGGGTAATAATGGATGTTATATTGATAATATCTTGAGTAATAAGTATAATTATTATAGTTCTAGCGATAATAATAGTAAAATATGGCTAATAGTGCATGCTCTATTGATAATAATAAAAGTAATAAGTATATTTATTATAGTTCTATCGTTAATTACTGCATAATATGGGTAGTAATGCATGTTATATTGATGATAATAAAAGTACTAAGTATATTTATTATAGTCCTAGCGACTATTACTGCATAACATGGGTAATAATGCATGTTATATTGAGAGTAATATAAGTAATAAGTATAATTATTACAGTTCTAGCGATAATAACTGCGTAATATGGGTAATAATGCATGTTATATTGATAATAATATAAGTAATAAGGATAAATATTACAGTTCTAGTGATAATAACTGCATAATATGGGTAATAAAGCACGTTATATTGATAATAATATAAGTAATAAGTATAGTTATTATAGTTCTAGCGATAATAATAATAAAATATGGCTAATAGTACATGTTATACTGATAATAATAAAAGTAATAAGTTTATTTATTATACTTCTGTCGATAATAACTGCAGTATATGGGTAATAATGCATGTTATATTGATAATATCGGGAGTAATAAGTATAATTATTACAGTTCTAACGATAATAACTCCATTATATGGGTAATAATGCATGTTATATTGCTAAATATATAAGTAATAAGTATAATTATTACAGTTCTAGCGATAATAACTGCATAATATTGGTAATAATGCATGTTATATTGATAATAATAAAAGTAATAAGTATATTTATTATCGTTCTATTGATAATAACTTCTTAATATGGGTAATAATGCATGTTATATTGATGATAATGAAAGTAGTAAGTATATTTATTACAGTTCTAGCGATAATAACTGCATTATATGCGTAATAAGGCATGTTATATTGATAATATCGGGAGTAATAAGTATAGTTATTATAGTTCTAGCGATGATAATAGTAAAATATGGCTAATAGTGCATGTTATATTGATAATAGTAAAAGTAATAAGTATATTTATTACAGTTCTATCGATAATAACTGCACAATATGGGTAATAATGCATGTTATATTGATGATAATGAAAGTAATACGTATATTTATTATAGTTCTAGCGATAATAACTGCATAATATGGGTAATAATGCATGTTATATTGAGAATAATATAAGTAATAGGTATAATTATTACGGTTCAAGCGATAATAACTGTATTATACGGGTAATAATGCATGTTATATTGATAATAATAAAAGCAATAAGTATATTTATTATAGTTCTATCGACAATAACTGCATAATATGGGTAATAATGCATGTTATATTGATAATATCGGGAGTAATAAGTATAATTATTACAGTCTAGCGATGATACTAGTAAAATATATCTAACAGTGCCTGTTATATTGATAATAATAATAGTAGTAAGTATATTTATTATACTTCTGTCGATAATACCTGCATTATATGGGTAATAATGCATGTTATATTGATAATATCGGGAGTAATAAGTATAATTATTATAGTTCTAGCGATAATAATAGTAAAATATGGCTAATAGTACATGTTATACTGATAATAATAAAAGTAATAAGTATATTTATTATCGTTCTATCGATAATAACTTCTTAATATGGGTAATAATGCATGTTATATTGATGATAATGAAAGTAGTAAGTATATTTATTACAGTTCTAGCGATAATAACTGCATTATATGGGTAATAATGCATGTTATATTCATAATAATAAAAGTAATAAGTATATTTATTATACTTCTGTCGATAATAACTGCATTATATGCGTAATAATGCATGTTATATTGATAATAACATAAGTAATAAGTATAATTATTACAGTTCTAGCGATAATAACTGCATTATATGGGTAATAATGCATGTTATATTGATAATAATAAAAGTAATAAGTATATTTATTATACTTCTGTCGATAATAACTGCATTATATGGGTAATAATGCATGTTATATTGACAATAACATAAGTAATAAGTATAACTATTACAGTTCTAGCGATAATAACTCCATTATATGGGTAATAATGCATGTGATATTGCTAACTATATAAGTAATAAGTATAATTATTACAGTTCTAGCGATAATAACTGCATTATATGGGTAATAATGCATGTTATATTGACAATAATAAAAGTAATAAGTATATTTATTATAGTTCTATCGATAATAACTGCATAATATGGGTAATAATGCATGTTATATTGAGAATAATATAAGTAATAAGTATAATTATTACAGTTCTAGCGATAATAACTGCATTATATGGGTAATAATGCATGTTATATTGAGAATAATATAAGTAATAAATATAATTATTACAGTTCTAGCGATAATAACTGCATTATATGGGTAATAATGGATGTTATATTGATAATATCGGGAGTAATAAGTATATTTATTATACTTCTGTCGATAATAACTGCATTATATGGGTAATAATGCATGTTATATTGATAATAATATAAGTAATAAGTATAATTATTACAATTCTACCGATAATAACTGCATTATATGGGTAATAATGCATGTTATATTGATAATAATAAAAGTAATAAGTATATTTATTATACTTCTGTCGATAATAACTGCATTATATGCGTAATAATGCATGTTATATTGATAATAACATAAGTAATAAGTATAATTATTACAGTTCTAGCGATAATAACTCCATTATATGGGTAATAATGCATGTTATATTGCTAACTATATAAGTAATAAGTATAATTATTACAGTTCTAGTGATAATAACTGCATTATATGGGTAATAATGCATGTTATATTGATAATAATAAAAGTAATAATTATAGTTATTACAATTCTAGCGATAATAACTGCATTATATGGGTAATAATGCATGTTATATTGATAATAATAAAAGTAATAAGTATATTTATTATACTTCTGTCGATAATAACTGCATTATATGCGTAATAATGCATGTTATATTGATAATAACATAAGTAATAAGTATAATTATTACAGTTCTAGCGATAATAACTCCATTATATGGGTAATAATGCATGTTATATTGCTAACTATATAAGTAATAAGTATAATTATTACAGTTCTAGTGATAATAACTGCATTATATGGGTAATAATGCATGTTATATTGATAATAATAAAAGTAATAAGTATATTTATTATCGTTCTATCGATAATAACTTCTTAATATGGGTAATAATGCATGTTATATTGATGATAATGAAAGTAGTAAGTATATTTATTACAGTTCTAGCGATAATAACTGCATTATATGGGTAATAATGCATGTTATATTGATAATATCGGGAGTAATAAGTATAATTATTATAGTTCTAGCGATAATAATAGTAGAATATGGCTAAGAGTGCCTGTTATATTGATAATAATAAAAGTAATAAGTATATTTATTATACTTCTGTCGATAATAACTGCATTATATAGGTAATAATGCATGTTATATTGATAATAACATAAGTAATAAGTATAATTATTACAGTTCCAGCGATAATAACTGCATAATATGGGTAATAATGCATGTTATATTGATAATAATAAAAGTAATAAGTATATTTTTTATACTTCTGTCGATAATAACTGCATTATATGGGTAATAATGCATGTTATATTGACAATAACATAAGTAATAAGTATAACTATTACAGTTTTAGCGATAATAACTCCATTATATGGGTAATAATGCATGTTATATTGCTAACTATATAAGTAATAAGTATAATTATTACAGTTCTAGCGATAATAACTGCATTATATGGGTAATAATGCATGTTATATTGACAATAATAAAAGTAGTAAGTATATTTATTATAGTTCTATCGATAATAACTGCATAATATGGGTAATAATGCATGTTATATTGAGAATAATATAAGTAGTAAGTATAATTATTACAGTTCTAGCGATAATAACTGCATTATATGGGTAATAATGGATGTTATATTGATAATATCGGGAGTAATAAGTATATTTATTATACTTCTGTCGATAATAACTGCATTATATGGGTAATAATGCATGTTTTATTGATAATAATATAAGTAATAAGTATAATTATTACAGTTCTAGCGATAATAACTCCATTATATGGGTAATAATGCATGTTATATTCATAATAATATAAGTAATAAGTATAATTATTACAATTCTAGCGATAATAACTGCATTATATGTGTAATAATGCATGTTATATTGATAATGATAAAAGTAATAAGTATATTTATTATCGTTCTATCGATAATAACTTCTTAATATGGGTAATAATGCATGTTATATTGATGATAATGAAAGTAGTAAGTATATTTATTACAGTTCTAGCGATAATAACTGCATTATATGCGTAATAAGGCATGTTATATTGATAATATCGGGAGTAATAAGTATAGTTATTATAGTTCTAGCGATAATAATAGTAAAATATGGCTAATAATGCATGTTATATTGATAATAATAAAAGTAATAAGTATATTTATTATACTTCTGTCGATAATAACTGCATTATATGGGTAATAATGCATGTTATATTGACAATAACATAAGTAATAAGTATAACTATTACAGTTCTAGCGATAATAACTCCATTATATGGGTAATAATGCATGTTATATTGCTAACTATATAAGTAATAAGTATAATTATTACAGTTCTAGCGATAATAACTGCATTATATGGGTAATAATGCATGTTATATTGACAATAATAAAAGGAATAAGTAAATTTATTATAGTTCTATCGATAATAACTGCATAATATGGGTAATAATGCATGTTATATTGAGAATAATATAAGTAATAAGTATAATTATTACAGTTCTAGCGATAATAACTGCATTATATGGGTAATAATGCATGTTATATTGATAATAATAAAAGTAATAAGTATATTTATTATACTTCTGTCGATAATAACTGCATTATATGCGTAATAATGCATGTTATATTGATAATAACATAAGTAATAAGTATAATTATTACAGTTCTAGCGATAATAACTCCATTATATGGGTAATAATGCATGTTATATTGCTAACTATATAAGTAATAAGTATAATTATTACAGTTCTAGTGATAATAACTGCATTATATGGGTAATAATGCATGTTATATTGATAATAATAAAAGTAATAAGTATATTTATTATCGTTCTATCGATAATAACTTCTTAATATGGGTAATAATGCATGTTATATTGATGATAATGAAAGTAGTAAGTATATTTATTACAGTTCTAGCGTTAATAACTGCATTATATGCGTAATAAGGCATGTTATATTGATAATATCGGGAGTAATAAGTATAGTTATTATAGTTCTAGCGATAGTAATAGTAAAATATGGCTAATAATGCATGTTACATTGATAATAATAAAAGTAATACGTATATTTATTATACTTCTGTCGATAATAACTGCATTATATGGGTAATAATGCATGTTATATTGACAATAACATAAGTAATAAGTATGACTATTACAGTTCTAGCGATAATAACTCCATTATATGGGTAATAATGCATGTTATATTGCTAACTATATAAGTAATAAGTATAATTATTACAGTTCTAGCGATAATAACTGCATTATATGGGTAATAATGCATGTTATATTGACAATAATAAAAGTAATAAGTATATTTATTATAGTTCTATCGATAATAACTGCATAATATGGGTAATAATGCATGTTATATTGAGAATAATATAAGTAATAAGTATAATTATTACAGTTCTGGCGATAATAACTGCATTATATGGGTAATAATGCATGTTATATTGATAATATCGGGAGTAATAAGTATAATTATTACAGTTCTGACGATAATAACTCCATTATATGGGTAATAATGCATGTTATATTGCTAAATATATAAGTAATAAGTATAATTATTACAGTTCTAGCGATAATAACTGCATTAGATTGGTAATAATGCATGTTATATTGATAATAATAAAAGTAATAAGTATATTTATTATCGTTCTATTGATAATAACTTCTTAATATGGGTAATAATGCATGTTATATTGATGATAATGAAAGTAGTAAGTATATTTATTACAGTTCTAGCGATAATAACTGCATTATATGCGTAATAAGGCATGTTATATTGATAATATCGGGAGTAATAAGTATAGTTATTATAGTTCTAGCGATGATAATAGTAAAATATGGCTAATAGTGCATGTTATATTGATAATAGTAAAAGTAATAAGTATATTTATTACAGTTCTATCGATAATAACTGCATAATATGGGTAATAATGCATGTTATATTGATGATAATGAAAGTAATACGTATATTTATTATAGTTCTAGCGATAATAACTGCATAATATGGGTAATAATGCATGTTATATTGATAATATCGGGAGTAATAAGTATAATTATTACAGTTCTAGCGATGATACTAGTAAAATATATCTAACAGTGCCTGTTATATTGATAATAATAATAGTAGTAAGTATATTTATTATACTTCTGTCGATAATACCTGCATTATATGGGTAATAATGCATGTTATATTGATAATATCGGGAGTAATAAGTATAATTATTACAGTTGTAGCGATAATAACTGCATTATATGGGCAATAATGCATGTTATATTGATAATATCGGCAGTAATAAGTATAGTTATTATAGTTCTAGCGATAATAATAGTAAAATATGGCTAAGAGTGCCTGTTATATTGATAATAATAAAAGTAATAAGTATATTTATTATACTTCTGTCGATAATAACTGCATTATATAGGTAATAATGCATGTTATATTGATAATAACATAAGTAATAAGTATAATTATTACAATTCTAGCGATAATAACTGCATTATATGGGTAATAATGCATGTTATATTGATAATAATAAAAGTAATAAGTATATTTATTATACTTCTGTCGATAATAACTGCATTATATGCGTAATAATGCATGTTATATTGATAATAACATAAGTAATAAGTATAATTATTACAGTTCTAGCGAGAATAACTCCATTATATGGGTAATAATGCATGTTATATTGCTAACTATATAAGTAATAAGTATAATTATTACAGTTCTAGCGATAATAACTGCATTATATGGGTAATAATGCATGTTATATTGACAATAATAAAAGTAATAAGTATATTTATTATAGTTCTATCGATAATAACTGCATAATATGGGTAATAATGCATGTTATATTGAGAATAATATAAGTAATAAGTATAATTATTACAGTTCTGGCGATAATAACTGCATTATATGGGTAATAATGCATGTTATATTGCTAACTATATAAGTAATAAGTATAATTATTACAGTTCTAGTGATAATAACTGCATTATATGGGTAATAATGCATGTTATATTGATAATAATAAAAGTAATAAGTATATTTATTATCGTTCTATCGATAATAACTTCTTAATATGGGTAATAATGCATGTTATATTGATGATAATGAAAGTAGTAAGTATATTTATTACAGTTCTAGCGATAATAACTGCATTATATGCGTAATAAGGCATGTTATATTGATAATATCGGGAGTAATAAGTATAGTTATTATAGTTCTAGCGATGATAATAGTAAAATATGGCTAATAGTGCATGTTATATTGATAATAGTAAAAGTAATAAGTATATTTATTACAGTTCTATCGATAATAACTGCATAATATGGGTAATAATGCATGTTATATTGATGATAATGAAAGTAATACGTATATTTATTATAGTTCTAGCGATAATAACTGCATAATATGGGTAATAATGCATGTTATATTGATAATATCGGGAGTAATAAGTATAATTATTACAGTTCTAGCGATGATACTAGTAAAATATATCTAACAGTGCCTGTTATATTGATAATAATAATAGTAGTAAGTATATTTATTATACTTCTGTCGATAATACCTGCATTATATGGGTAATAATGCATGTTATATTGATAATATCGGGAGTAATAAGTATAATTATTACAGTTGTAGCGATAATAACTGCATTATATGGGCAATAATGCATGTTATATTGATAATAATAAAAGTAATAAGTATATTTATTATCGTTCTATTGATAATAACTTCTTAATATGGGTAATAATGCATGTTATATTGATGATAATGAAAGTAGTAAGTATATTTATTACAGTTCTAGCGATAATAACTGCATTATATGCGTAATAAGGCATGTTATATTGATAATATCGGGAGTAATAAGTATAGTTATTATAGTTCTAGCGATGATAATAGTAAAATATGGCTAATAGTGCATGTTATATTGATAATAGTAAAAGTAATAAGTATATTTATTACAGTTCTATCGATAATAACTGCATAATATGGGTAATAATGCATGTTATATTGATGATAATGAAAGTAATACGTATATTTATTATAGTTCTAGCGATAATAACTGCATAATATGGGTAATAATGCATGTTATATTGATAATATCGGGAGTAATAAGTATAATTATTACAGTTCTAGCGATGATACTAGTAAAATATATCTAACAGTGCCTGTTATATTGATAATAATAATAGTAGTAAGTATATTTATTATACTTCTGTCGATAATACCTGCATTATATGGGTAATAATGCATGTTATATTGATAATATCGGGAGTAATAAGTATAATTATTACAGTTGTAGCGATAATAACTGCATTATATGGGCAATAATGCATGTTATATTGATAATATCGGCAGTAATAAGTATAATTATTATAGTTCTAGCGATAATAATAGTAAAATATGGCTAAGAGTGCCTGTTATATTGATAATAATAAAAGTAATAAGTATATTTATTATACTTCTGTCGATAATAACTGCATTATATAGGTAATAATGCATGTTATATTGATAATAACATAAGTAATAAGTATAATTATTACAATTCTAGCGATAATAACTGCATTATATGGGTAATAATGCATGTTATATTGATAATAATAAAAGTAATAAGTATATTTATTATACTTCTGTCGATAATAACTGCATTATATGCGTAATAATGCATGTTATATTGATAATAACATAAGTAATAAGTATAATTATTACAGTTCTAGCGAGAATAACTCCATTATATGGGTAATAATGCATGTTATATTGCTAACTATATAAGTAATAAGTATAATTATTACAGTTCTAGTGATAATAACTGCATTATATGGGTAATAATGCATGTTATATTGATAATAGTAAAAGTAATAAGTATATTTATTATCGTTCTATCGATAATAACTTCTTAATATGGGTAATAATGCATGTTATATTGATGATAATGAAAGTAGTAAGTATATTTATTACAGTTCTAGCGATAATAACTGCATTATATGGGTAATAATGCATGTTATATTGATAATATCGGGAGCAATAAGTATAATTATTATAGTTCTAGCGATAATAATAGTAGAATATGGCTAAGAGTGCCTGTTATATTGATAATAATAAAAGTAATAAGTATATTTATTATACTTCTGTCGATAATAACTGCATTATATAGGTAATAATGCATGTTATATTGATAATAACATAAGTAATAAGTATAATTATTACAGTTCTAGCGATAATAACTGCATTATATGGGTAATAATGCATGTTATATTGATAATAATAAAAGTAATAAGTATATTTATTATACTTCTGTCGATAATAACTGCATTATATGGGTAATAATGCATGTTATATTGATAATAATATAAGTAATAAGTATAATTATTACAGTTCTAGCGATAATAACTCCATTATATGGGTAATAATGCATGTTATATTCATAATAATATAAGTAATAAGTATATTTATTATAGTTCTATCGATAATAACTGCATAATATGGGTAATAATGCATGTTATATTGATGATAATGAAAGTACTAAGTATATTTATTCTAGTTCTAGCGATTATAACTGCATAATATACGTAGTAATGCATGTTCTATTGATAATAATATAAGTAATAAGTATAATTATTACAATTCTAGCGATAATAACTGCATTATATGGGTAATAATGCATGTTATATTGATAATAATAAAAGTAATAAGTATATTTATTATACTTCTGTCGATAATAACTGCATTATATGCGTAATAATGCATGTTATATTGATAATAACATAAGTAATAAGTATAATTATTACAGTTCTAGCGATAATAACTCCATTATATGGGTAATAATGCATGTTGTATTGCTAACTATATAAGTAATAAGTATAATTATTACAGTTCTAGTGATAATAACTGCATTATATGGGTAATAATGCATGTTATATTGATAATAATAAAAGTAATAAGTATAATTATTACAATTCTAGCGATAATAACTGCATTATATGGGTAATAATGCATGTTATATTGATAATAATAAAAGTAATAAGTATATTTTTTATCGTTCTATCGATAATAACTTCTTAATATGGGTAATAATGCATGTTATATTGATGATAATGAAAGTAGTAAGTATATTTATTACAGTTCTAGCGATAATAACTGCGTTATATGGGTAATAATGCATGTTATATTGATAATATCGGGAGTAATAAGTATAATTATTATAGTTCTAGCGATAATAATAGTAGAATATGGCTAAGAGTGCCTGTTATATTGATAATAATAAAAGTAATAAGTATATTTATTATACTTCTGTCGATAATAACTGCATTATATAGGTAATAATGCATGTTATATTGATAATAACATAAGTAATAAGTATAATTATTACAGTTCCAGCGATAATAACTGCATTATATGGGTAATAATGCATGTTATATTGCTAACTATATAAGTAATAAGTATAATTATTACAGTTCTAGTGATAATAACTGCATTATATGGGTAATAATGCATGTTATATTGATAATAGTAAAAGTAATAAGTATATTTATTATCGTTCTATCGATAATAACTTCTTAATATGGGTAATAATGCATGTTATATTGATGATAATGAAAGTAGTAAGTATATTTATTACAGTTCTAGCGATAATAACTGCATTATATGGGTAATAATGCATGTTATATTGATAATATCGGGAGCAATAAGTATAATTATTATAGTTCTAGCGATAATAATAGTAGAATATGGCTAAGAGTGCCTGTTATATTGATAATAATAAAAGTAATAAGTATATTTATTATACTTCTGTCGATAATAACTGCATTATATAGGTAATAATGCATGTTATATTGATAATAACATAAGTAATAAGTATAATTATTACAGTTCTAGCGATAATAACTGCATTATATGGGTAATAATGCATGTTATATTCATAATAATATAAGTAATAAGTATATTTATTATAGTTCTATCGATAATAACTGCATAATATGGGTAATAATGCATGTTATATTGATGATAATAAAAGTACTAAGTATATTTATTCTAGTTCTAGCGATTATAACTGCATAATATACGTAGTAATGCATGTTCTATTGATAATAATATAAGTAATAAGTATAATTATTACAATTCTAGCGATAATAACTGCATTATATGGGTAATAATGCATGTTATATTGATAATAATAAAAGTAATAAGTATATTTATTATACTTCTGTCGATAATAACTGCATTATATGCGTAATAATGCATGTTATATTGATAATAACATAAGTAATAAGTATAATTATTACAGTTCTAGCGATAATAACTCCATTATATGGGTAATAATGCATGTTGTATTGCTAACTATATAAGTAATAAGTATAATTATTACAGTTCTAGTGATAATAACTGCATTATATGGGTAATAATGCATGTTATATTGATAATAATAAAAGTAATAAGTATAATTATTACAATTCTAGCGATAATAACTGCATTATATGGGTAATAATGCATGTTATATTGATAATAATAAAAGTAATAAGTATATTTTTTATCGTTCTATCGATAATAACTTCTTAATATGGGTAATAATGCATGTTATATTGATGATAATGAAAGTAGTAAGTATATTTATTACAGTTCTAGCGATAATAACTGCATTATATGGGTAATAATGCATGTTATATTGATAATATCGGGAGTAATAAGTATAATTATTATAGTTCTAGCGATAATAATAGTAGAATATGGCTAAGAGTGCCTGTTATATTGATAATAATAAAAGTAATAAGTATATTTATTATACTTCTGTCGATAATAACTGCATTATATAGGTAATAATGCATGTTATATTGATAATAACATAAGTAATAAGTATAATTATTACAGTTCCAGCGATAATAACTGCATTATATGGGTAATAATGCATGTTATATTGATAATAATAAAAGTAATAAGTATATTTTTTATACTTCTGTCGATAATAACTGCATTATATGGGTAATAATGCATGTTATATTGACAATAACATAAGTAATAAGTATAACTATTACAGTTCTAGCGATAATAACTCCATTATATGGGTAATAATGCATGTTATATTGCTAACTATATAAGTAATAAGTATAATTATTACAGTTCTAGCGATAATAACTGCATTATATGGGTAATAATGCATGTTATATTGACAATAATAAAAGTAATAAGTATATTTATTATAGTTCTATCGATAATAACTGCATAATATGGGTAATAATGCATGTTATATTGAGAATAATATAAGTAATAAATATAATTATTACAGTTCTAGCGATAATAACTGCATTATATGGGTAATAATGGATGTTATATTGATAATATCGGGAGTAATAAGTATATTTATTATACTTCTGTCGATAATAACTGCATTATATGGGTAATAATGCATGTTATATTGATAATAATATAAGTAATAAGTATAATTATTACAGTTCTAGCGATAATAACTCCATTATATGGGTAATAATGCATGTTATATTCATAATAATATAAGTAATAAGTATATTTATTATAGTTCTATCGATAATAACTGCATAATATGGGTAATAATGCATGTTATATTGATGATAATAAAAGTACTAAGTATATTTATTATAGTTCTAGCGATTATAACTGCATAATATACGTAGTAATGCATGTTATATTGATAATAATATAAGTAATAAGTATAATTATTACAATTTTAGCGATAATAACTGCATTATATGGGTAATATTGCATGTTATATTGATAATAATAAAAGTAATAAGTATATTTATTATACTTCTGTCGATAATAACTGCATTATATGCGTAATAATGCTTGTTATATTGATAATAACATAAGTAATAAGTATAATTATTACAGTTCTAGCGATAATAACTCCATTATATGGGTAATAATGCACGTTATATTCCTAATAATATAAGTAATGAGTATAATTATTACAGTTCTAGCGATAATAACTGCATTATATGGGTAATAATGCATGTTATATTGATAATAATAAAAGTAATAAGTATATTTATTGTCGTTCTATCGATAATAACTTCTTAATATGGGTAATAATGCATGTTATATTGATGATAATGAAAGTAGTAAGTATATTTATTACAGTTCTAGCGATAATAACTGCATTATATGGGTAATAATGCATGTTATATTGCTAACTATATAAGTAATAAGTATAATTATTACAGTTCTAGCGATAATAACTGCATTATATGGGTAATAATGCACGTTATATTCCTAATAATATAAGTAATTAGTATAATTATTACAGTTCTAGCGATAATAACTGCATTATATGGGCAATAATGCATGTTATATTGATAATATCGGCAGTAATAAGTATAATTATTATAGTTCTAGCGATAATAATAGTAAAATATGGCTAAGAGTGCCTGTTATATTGATAATAATAAAAGTAATAAGTATATTTATTATACTTCTGTCGATAATAACTGCATTATATAGGTAATAATGCATGTTATATTGATAATAACATAAGTAATAAGTATAATTATTACAGTTCCAGCGATAATAACTGCATTATATGGGTAATAATGCATGTTATATTGATAATAATAAAAGTAATAAGTATATTTTTTATACTTCTGTCGATAATAACTGCATTATATGGGTAATAATGCATGTTATATTGACAATAACATAAGTAATAAGTATAACTATTACAGTTCTAGCGATAATAACTCCATTATATGGGTAATAATGCATGTTATATTGCTAACTATATAAGTAATAAGTATAATTATTACAGTTCTAGTGATAATAACTGCATTATATGGGTAATAATGCATGTTATATTGATAATAGTAAAAGTAATAAGTATATTTATTATCGTTCTATCGATAATAACTTCTTAATATGGGTAATAATGCATGTTATATTGATGATAATGAAAGTAGTAAGTATATTTATTACAGTTCTAGCGATAATAACTGCATTATATGGGTAATAATGCATGTTATATTGATAATATCGGGAGCAATAAGTATAATTATTATAGTTCTAGCGATAATAATAGTAGAATATGGCTAAGAGTGCCTGTTATATTGATAATAATAAAAGTAATAAGTATATTTATTATACTTCTGTCGATAATAACTGCATTATATAGGTAATAATGCATGTTATATTGATAATAACATAAGTAATAAGTATAATTATTACAGTTCTAGCGATAATAACTGCATTATATGGGTAATAATGCATGTTATATTGATAATAATAAAAGTAATAAGTATATTTATTATACTTCTGTCGATAATAACTGCATTATATGGGTAATAATGCATGTTATATTGATAATAATATAAGTAATAAGTATAATTATTACAGTTCTAGCGATAATAACTCCATTATATGGGTAATAATGCATGTTATATTCATAATAATATAAGTAATAAGTATATTTATTATAGTTCTATCGATAATAACTGCATAATATGGGTAATAATGCATGTTATATTGATGATAATAAAAGTACTAAGTATATTTATTCTAGTTCTAGCGATTATAACTGCATAATATACGTAGTAATGCATGTTCTATTGATAATAATATAAGTAATAAGTATAATTATTACAATTCTAGCGATAATAACTGCATTATATGGGTAATAATGCATGTTATATTGATAATAATAAAAGTAATAAGTATATTTATTATACTTCTGTCGATAATAACTGCATTATATGCGTAATAATGCATGTTATATTGATAATAACATAAGTAATAAGTATAATTATTACAGTTCTAGCGATAATAACTCCATTATATGGGTAATAATGCATGTTGTATTGCTAACTATATAAGTAATAAGTATAATTATTACAGTTCTAGTGATAATAACTGCATTATATGGGTAATAATGCATGTTATATTGATAATAATAAAAGTAATAAGTATAATTATTACAATTCTAGCGATAATAACTGCATTATATGGGTAATAATGCATGTTATATTGATAATAATAAAAGTAATAAGTATATTTTTTATCGTTCTATCGATAATAACTTCTTAATATGGGTAATAATGCATGTTATATTGATGATAATGAAAGTAGTAAGTATATTTATTACAGTTCTAGCGATAATAACTGCATTATATGGGTAATAATGCATGTTATATTGATAATATCGGGAGTAATAAGTATAATTATTATAGTTCTAGCGATAATAATAGTAGAATATGGCTAAGAGTGCCTGTTATATTGATAATAATAAAAGTAATAAGTATATTTATTATACTTCTGTCGATAATAACTGCATTATATAGGTAATAATGCATGTTATATTGATAATTACATAAGTAATAAGTATAATTATTACAGTTCCAGCGATAATAACTGCATTATATGGGTAATAATGCATGTTATATTGATAATAATAAAAGTAATAAGTATATTTTTTATACTTCTGTCGATAATAACTGCATTATATGGGTAATAATGCATGTTATATTGACAATAACATAAGTAATAAGTATAACTATTACAGTTCTAGCGATAATAACTCCATTATATGGGTAATAATGCATGTTATATTGCTAACTATATAAGTAATAAGTATAATTATTACAGTTCTAGCGATAATAACTGCATTATATGGGTAATAATGCATGTTATATTGACAATAATAAAAGTAATAAGTATATTTATTATAGTTCTATCGATAATAACTGCATAATATGGGTAATAATGCATGTTATATTGAGAATAATATAAGTAATAAATATAATTATTACAGTTCTAGCGATAATAACTGCATTATATGGGTAATAATGGATGTTATATTGATAATATCGGGAGTAATAAGTATATTTATTATACTTCTGTCGATAATAACTGCATTATATGGGTAATAATGCATGTTATATTGATAATAATATAAGTAATAAGTATAATTATTACAGTTCTAGCGATAATAACTCCATTATATGGGTAATAATGCATGTTATATTCATAATAATATAAGTAATAAGTATATTTATTATAGTTCTATCGATAATAACTGCATAATATGGGTAATAATGCATGTTATATTGATGATAATAAAAGTACTAAGTATATTTATTATAGTTCTAGCGATTATAACTGCATAATATACGTAGTAATGCATGTTATATTGATAATAATATAAGTAATAAGTATAATTATTACAATTTTAGCGATAATAACTGCATTATATGGGTAATATTGCATGTTATATTGATAATAATAAAAGTAATAAGTATATTTATTATACTTCTGTCGATAATAACTGCATTATATGCGTAATAATGCTTGTTATATTGATAATAACATAAGTAATAAGTATAATTATTACAGTTCTAGCGATAATAACTCCATTATATGGGTAATAATGCACGTTATATTCCTAATAATATAAGTAATGAGTATAATTATTACAGTTCTAGCGATAATAACTGCATTATATGGGTAATAATGCATGTTATATTGATAATAATAAAAGTAATAAGTATATTTATTGTCGTTCTATCGATAATAACTTCTTAATATGGGTAATAATGCATGTTATATTGATGATAATGAAAGTAGTAAGTATATTTATTACAGTTCTAGCGATAATAACTGCATTATATGGGTAATAATGCATGTTATATTGCTAACTATATAAGTAATAAGTATAATTATTACAGTTCTAGCGATAATAACTGCATTATATGGGTAATAATGCACGTTATATTCCTAATAATATAAGTAATTAGTATAATTATTACAGTTCTAGCGATAATAACTGCATTATATGGGCAATAATGCATGTTATATTGATAATATCGGCAGTAATAAGTATAATTATTATAGTTCTAGCGATAATAATAGTAAAATATGGCTAAGAGTGCCTGTTATATTGATAATAATAAAAGTAATAAGTATATTTATTATACTTCTGTCGATAATAACTGCATTATATAGGTAATAATGCATGTTATATTGATAATAACATAAGTAATAAGTATAATTATTACAGTTCCAGCGATAATAACTGCATTATATGGGTAATAATGCATGTTATATTGATAATAATAAAAGTAATAAGTATATTTTTTATACTTCTGTCGATAATAACTGCATTATATGGGTAATAATGCATGTTATATTGACAATAACATAAGTAATAAGTATAACTATTACAGTTCTAGCGATAATAACTCCATTATATGGGTAATAATGCATGTTATATTGCTAACTATATAAGTAATAAGTATAATTATTACAGTTCTAGCGATAATAACTGCATTATATGGGTAATAATGCATGTTATATTGACAATAATAAAAGTAATAAGTATATTTATTATAGTTCTATCGATAATAACTGCATAATATGGGTAATAATGCATGTTATATTGAGAATAATATAAGTAATAAATATAATTATTACAGTTCTAGCGATAATAACTGCATTATATGGGTAATAATGGATGTTATATTGATAATATCGGGAGTAATAAGTATATTTATTATACTTCTGTCGATAATAACTGCATTATAAGTGTAATAATGCATGTTAGATTGATAATAATATAAGTAATAAGTATAATTATTACAGTTCTAGCGATAATAACTCCATTATATGGGTAATAATGCATGTTATATTGATGATAATAAAAGTACTAAGTATATTTATTATAGTTCTAGCGATTATAACTGCATAATATACGTAGTAATGCATGTTATATTGATAATAATATAAGTAATAAGTATAATTATTACAATTCTAGCGATAATAACTGCATTATATATGGGTAGTGATGCATGTTATATTGATAATAATAAAAGTAATAAGTATATTTATTATACTTCTGCCGATAATAACTGCATTATATGCGTAATAATGCATGTTATATTGATAATAACATAAGTAATAAGTATAATTATTACAGTTCTAGCGATAATAACTCCATTATATGGGTAATAATGCATGTTATATTGCTAACTATATAAGTAATAAGTATAATTATTACAGTTCTAGTGATAATAACTTCATTATATGGGTAATAATGCATGTTATATTGATAATAATAAAAGTAATAAGTATATTTATTATACTTCTGTCGATAATAACTGCATTATATAGGTAATAATGCATGTTATATTGATAATAACATAAGTAATAAGTATAATTATTACAGTTCCAGCGATAATAACTGCATTATATGGGTAATAATGCATGTTATATTGATAATAATAAAAGTAATAAGTATATTTTTTATACTTCTGTCGATAATAACTGCATTATATGGGTAATAATGCATGTTATATTGACAATAACATAAGTAATAAGTATAACTATTACAGTTCTTGCGATAATAACTCCATTATATGGGTAATAATGCATGTTATATTGCTAACTATATAAGTAATAAGTATAATTATTACAGTTCTAGCGATAATAACTGCATTATATGGGTAATAATGCATGTTATATTGACAATAATAAAAGTAATAAGTATATTTATTATAGTTCTATCGATAATAACTGCATAATATGGGTAATAATGCATGTTATATTGAGAATAATATAAGTAATAAATATAATTATTACAGTTCTAGCGATAATAACTGCATTATATGGGTAATAATGGATGTTATATTGATAATATCGGGAGTAATAAGTATATTTATTATACTTCTGTCGATAATAACTGCATTATATGGGTAATAATGCATGTTATATTGATAATAATATAAGTAATAAGTATAATTATTACAGTTCTAGCGATAATAACTCCATTATATGGGTAATAATGCATGTTATATTCATAATAATATAAGTAATAAGTATATTTATTATAGTTCTATCGATAATAACTGCATAATATGGGTAATAATGCATGTTATATTGATGATAATAAAAGTACTAAGTATATTTATTATAGTTCTAGCGATTATAACTGCATAATATACGTAGTAATGCATGTTATATTGATAATAATATAAGTAATAAGTATAATTATTACAATTCTAGCGATAATAACTGCATTATATGGGTAATATTGCATGTTATATTGATAATAATAAAAGTAATAAGTATATTTATTATACTTCTGTCGATAATAACTGCATTATATGCGTAATAATGCATGTTATATTGATAATAACATAAGTAATAAGTATAATTATTACAGTTCTAGCGATAATAACTCCATTATATGGGTAATAATGCACGTTATATTCCTAATAATATAAGTAATGAGTATAATTATTACAGTTCTAGCGATAATAACTGCATTATATGGGTAATAATGCATGTTATATTGATAATAATAAAAGTAATAAGTATATTTATTATCGTTCTATCGATAATAACTTCTTAATATGGGTAATAAGGGATGTTATATTGATAATATCGGGAGTGATAAGTATATTTATTATACTTCTGTCGATAATAACTGCATTATATGGGTAATAATGCATGTTATATTGATAATAATATAAGTAATAAGTATAATTATTACAGTTCTAGCGATAATAACTCCATTATATGGGTAATAAAACATGTTATATTGATAATAATATAAGTAATAAGTATATTTATTATAGTTCTATCGATAATAACTGCATAATATGGGTAACAATGCATGTTATATTGAGAATAATATAAGTAATAAGTATAATTATTACAGTTCTGGCGATAATAACTGCATTATATGGGTAATAATGCATGTTATATTGATAATATCGGGAGTAATAAGTATAATTATTACAGTTCTAACGATAATAACTCCATTATATGGGTAATAATGCATGTTATATTGCTAAATATATAAGTAATAAGTATAATTATTACAGTTCTAGCGATAATAACTGCATTATATTGGTAATAATGCATGTTATATTGATAATAATAAAAGTAATAAGTATATTTATTATCGTTCTATTGATAATAACTTCTTAATATGGGTAATAATGCATGTTATATTGATGATAATGAAAGTAATTAGTATAATTATTACAGTTCTAGCGATAATAACTGCATTATATGGGCAATAATGCATGTTATATTGATAATATCGGCAGTAATAAGTATAATTATTATAGTTCTAGCGATAATAATAGAAAATATGGCTAAGAGTGCCTGTTATATTGATAATAATAAAAGTAATAAGTATATTTATTATACTTCTGTCGATAATAACTGCATTATATAGGTAATAATGCATGTTATATTGATAATAACATAAGTAATAAGTATAATTATTACAGTTCCAGCGATAATAACTGCATTATATGGGTAATAATGCATGTTATATTGATAATAATAAAAGTAATAAGTATATTTTTTATACTTCTGTCGATAATAACTGCATTATATGGGTAATAATGCATGTTATATTGACAATAACATAAGTAATAAGTATAACTATTACAGTTCTTGCGATAATAACTCCATTATATGGGTAATAATGCATGTTATATTGCTAACTATATAAGTAATAAGTATAATTATTACAGTTCTAGCGATAATAACTGCATTATATGGGTAATAATGCATGTTATATTGACAATAATAAAAGTAATAAGTATATTTATTATAGTTCTATCGATAATAACTGCATAATATGGGTAATAATGCATGTTATATTGAGAATAATATAAGTAATAAATATAATTATTACAGTTCTAGCGATAATAACTGCATTATATGGGTAATAATGGATGTTATATTGATAATATCGGGAGTAATAAGTATATTTATTATACTTCTGTCGATAATAACTGCATTATATGGGTAATAATGCATGTTATATTGATAATAATATAAGTAATAAGTATAATTATTACAGTTCTAGAGATAATAACTCCATTATATGGGTAATAATGCATGTTATATTCATAATAATATAAGTAATAAGTATATTTATTATAGTTCTATCGATAATAACTGCATAATATGGGTAATAATGCATGTTATATTGATGATAATAAAAGTACTAAGTATATTTATTATAGTTCTAGCGATTATAACTGCATAATATACGTAGTAATGCATGTTATATTGATAATAATATAAGTAATAAGTATAATTATTACAATTCTAGCGATAATAACTGCATTATATGGGTAATATTGCATGTTATATTGATAATAATAAAAGTAATAAGTATATTTATTATACTTCTGTCGATAATAACTGCATTATATGCGTAATAATGCATGTTATATTGATAATAACATAAGTAATAAGTATAATTATTACAGTTCTAGCGATAATAACTCCATTATATGGGTAATAATGCACGTTATATTCCTAATAATATAAGTAATGAGTATAATTATTACAGTTCTAGCGATAATAACTGCATTATATGGGTAATAATGCATGTTATATTGATAATATCGGGAGTAATAAGTATAATTATTACAGTTCTAACGATAATAACTCCATTATATGGGTAATAATGCATGTTATATTGCTAAATATATAAGTAATAAGTATAATTATTACAGTTCTAGCGATAATAACTGCATTATATTGGTAATAATGCATGTTATAGTGATAATAATAAAAGTAATAAGTATATTTATTATCGTTCTATTGATAATAACTTCTTAATATGGGTAATAATGCATGTTATATTGATGATAATGAAAGTAATACGTATATTTATTATAGTTCTAGCGATAATAACTGTATTATACGGGTAATAATGCATGTTATATTGATAATAATAAAAGTAATAAGTATATTTATTATTGTTCTATCGTTAATAACTGCATAATATGGGTAATAATGCATGTTATATTGATAATATCGGGAGTAATAAGTATAATTATTACAGTTCTAGCGATGATACTAGTAAAATATATCTAACAGTGCCTGTTATATTGATAATAATAATAGTAGTAAGTATATTTATTATACTTCTGTCGATAATAACTGCAGTATATGGGTAATAATGCATGTTATATTGATAATATCGGGAGTAATAAGTATAATTATTACAGTTCTAGCGATAATAACTGCATTATATGGGTAATAATGCACGTTATATTCCTAATAATATAAGTAATGAGTATAATTATTACAGTTCTAGCGATAATAACTGCATTATATGGGCAATAATGCATGTTATATTGATAATATCGGCAGTAATAAGTATAATTATTATAGTTCTAGCGATAATAATAGTAAAATATGGCTAAGAGTGCCTGTTATATTGATAATAATAAAAGTAATAAGTATATTTATTATACTTCTGTCGATAATAACTGCATTATATGGGTAATAATGCATGTTATATTGATAATAATATAAGTAATAAGTATAATTATTACAGTTCTAGCGATAATAACTCCATTATATGGGTAATAATGCATGTTATATTCATAATAATATAAGTAATAAGTATATTTATTATAGTTCTATCGATAATAACTGCATAATATGGGTAATAATGCATGTTATATTGATGATAATAAAAGTACTAAGTATATTTATTATAGTTCTAGCGATTATAACTGCATAATATACGTAGTAATGCATGTTATATTGATAATAATATAAGTAATAAGTATAATTATTACAATTCTAGCGATAATAACTGCATTATATGGGTAATATTGCATGTTATATTGATAATAATAAAAGTAATAAGTATATTTATTATACTTCTGTCGATAATAACTGCATTATATGCGTAATAATGCATGTTATATTGATAATAACATAAGTAATAAGTATAATTATTACAGTTCTAGCGATAATAACTCCATTATATGGGTAATAATGCACGTTATATTCCTAATAATATAAGTAATGAGTATAATTATTACAGTTCTAGCGATAATAACTGCATTATATGGGTAATAATGCATGTTATATTGATAATAATAAAAGTAATAAGTATATTTATTATCGTTCTATCGATAATAACTTCTTAATATGGGTAATAATGGATGTTATATTGATAATATCGGGAGTGATAAGTATATTTATTATACTTCTGTCGATAATAACTGCATTATATGGGTAATAATGCATGTTATATTGATAATAATATAAGTAATAAGTATAATTATTACAGTTCTAGCGATAATAACTCCATTATATGGGTAATAAAACATGTTATATTGATAATAATATAAGTAATAAGTATATTTATTATAGTTCTATCGATAATAACTGCATAATATGGGTAACAATGCATGTTATATTGAGAATAATATAAGTAATAAGTATAATTATTACAGTTCTGGCGATAATAACTGCATTATATGGGTAATAATGCATGTTATATTGATAATATCGGGAGTAATAAGTATAATTATTACAGTTCTAACGATAATAACTCCATTATATGGGTAATAATGCATGTTATATTGCTAAATATATAAGTAATAAGTATAATTATTACAGTTCTAGCGATAATAACTGCATTATATTGGTAATAATGCATGTTATATTGATAATAATAAAAGTAATAAGTATATTTATTATCGTTCTATTGATAATAACTTCTTAATATGGGTAATAATGCATGTTATATTGATGATAATGAAAGTAGTAAGTATATTTATTACAGTTCTAGCGATAATAACTGCATTATATGCGTAATAAGGCATGTTATATTGATAATATCGGGAGTAATAAGTATAGTTATTATAGTTCTAGCGATGATAATAGTAAAATATGGCTAATAGTGCATGTTATATTGATAATAGTAAAAGTAATAAGTATATTTATTACAGTTCTATCGATAATAACTGCATAATATGGGTAATAATGCATGTTATATTGATGATAATGAAAGTAATACGTATATTTATTATAGTTCTAGCGATAATAACTGTATTATACGGGTAATAATGCATGTTATATTGATAATAATAAAAGTAATAAGTATATTTATTATAGTTCTATCGATAATAACTGCATAATATGGGTAATAATGCATGTTATATTGATAATATCGGGAGTAATAAGTATAATTATTACAGTTCTAGCGATGATACTAGTAAAATATATCTAACAGTGCCTGTTATATTGATAATAATAATAGTAGTAAGTATATTTATTATACTTCTGTCGATAATAACTGCAGTATATGGGTAATAATGCATGTTATATTGATAATATCGGGAGTAATAAGTATAATTATTACAGTTCTAGCGATAATAACTGCATTATATGGGTAATAATGCACGTTATATTCCTAATAATATAAGTAATGAGTATAATTATTACAGTTCTAGCGATAATAACTGCATTATATGGGCAATAATGCATGTTATATTGATAATATCGGCAGTAATAAGTATAATTATTATAGTTCTAGCGATAATAATAGTAAAATATGGCTAAGAGTGCCTGTTATATTGATAATAATAAAAGTAATAAGTATATTTATTATACTTCTGTCGATAATAACTGCATTATATAGGTAATAATGCATGTTATATTGATAATAACATAAGTGATAAGTATAATTATTACAATTCTAGCGATAATAACTGCATTATATGGGTAATAATGCATGTTATATTGATAATAATAAAAGTAATAAGTATATTTATTATACTTCTGTCGATAATAACTGCATTATATGCGTAATAATGCATGTTATATTGATAATAACATAAGTAATAAGTATAATTATTACAGTTCTAGCGATAATAACTCCATTATATGGGTAATAATGCATGTTATATTGCTAACTATATAAGTAATAAGAATAATTATTACAGTTCTAGTGATAATAACTGCATTATATGGGTAATAATGCATGTTATATTGATAATAATAAAAGTAATAAGTATATTTATTATCGTTCTATCGATAATAACTTCTTAATATGGGTAATAATGCATGTTATATTGATGATAATGAAAGTAGTAAGTATATTTATTACAGTTCTAGCGATAATAACTGCATTATATGGGTAATAATGCATGTTATATTGATAATATCGGGAGTAATAAGTATAATTATTATAGTTCTAGCGATAATAATAGTAGAATATGGCTAAGAGTGCCTGTTATATTGATAATAATAAAAGTAATAAGTATATTTATTATACTTCTGTCGATAATAACTGCATTATATGGGTAATAATGCATGTTATATTGATAATAATATAAGTAATAAGTATAATTATTACAGTTCTAGCGATAATAACTCCATTATATGGGTAATAAAACATGTTATATTGATAATAATATAAGTAATAAGTATATTTATTATAGTTCTATCGATAATAACTGCATAATATGGGTAACAATGCATGTTATATTGAGAATAATATAAGTGATAAGTATAATTATTACAGTTCTGGCGATAATAACTGCATTATATGGGTAATAATGCATGTTATATTGATAATATCGGGAGTAATAAGTATAATTATTACAGTTCTAACGATAATAACTCCATTATATGGGTAATAATGCATGTTATATTGCTAACTATATAAGTAATAAGAATAATTATTACAGTTCTAGTGATAATAACTGCATTATATGGGTAATAATGCATGTTATATTGATAATAATAAAAGTAATAAGTATATTTATTATCGTTCTATCGATAATAACTTCTTAATATGGGTAATAATGCATGTTATATTGATGATAATGAAAGTAGTAAGTATATTTATTACAGTTCTAGCGATAATAACTGCATTATATGGGTAATAATGCATGTTATATTGATAATATCGGGAGTAATAAGTATAATTATTATAGTTCTAGCGATAATAATAGTAGAATATGGCTAAGAGTGCCTGTTATATTGATAATAATAAAAGTAATAAGTATATTTATTATACTTCTGTCGATAATAACTGCATTATATGGGTAATAATGCATGTTATATTGATAATAATATAAGTAATAAGTATAATTATTACAGTTCTAGCGATAATAACTCCATTATATGGGTAATAAAACATGTTATATTGATAATAATATAAGTAATAAGTATATTTATTATAGTTCTATCGATAATAACTGCATAATATGGGTAACAATGCATGTTATATTGAGAATAATATAAGTGATAAGTATAATTATTACAGTTCTGGCGATAATAACTGCATTATATGGGTAATAATGCATGTTATATTGATAATATCGGGAGTAATAAGTATAATTATTACAGTTCTAACGATAATAACTCCATTATATGGGTAATAATGCATGTTATATTGCTAAATATATAAGTAATAAGTATAATTATTACAGTTCTAGCGATAATAACTGCATTATATTGGTAATAATGCATGTTATATTGATAATAATAAAAGTAATAAGTATATTTATTATCGTTCTATTGATAATAACTTCTTAATATGGGTAATAATGCATGTTATATTGATGATAATGAAAGTAGTAAGTATATTTATTACAGTTCTAGCGATAATAACTGCATTATATGCGTAATAAGGCATGTTATATTGATAATATCGGGAGTAATAAATATAGTTATTATAGTTCTAGCGATGATAATAGTAAAATATGGCTAATAGTGCATGTTATATTGATAATAGTAAAAGTAATAAGTATATTTATTACAGTTCTATCGATAATAACTGCATAATATGGGTAATAATGCATGTTATATTGAGAATAATATAAGTAATAGGTATAATTATTACGGTTCAAGCGATAATAACTGTATTATACGGGTAATAATGCATGTTATATTGATGATAATGAAAGTAATACGTATATTTATTATAGCTCTAGCGATAATAACTGCATAATATGGGTAATAATGCATGTTATATTGAGAATAATATAAGTAATAGGTATAATTATTACGGTTCAAGCGATAATAACTGTATTATACGGGTAATAATGCATGTTATATTGCTAACTATATAAGTAATAAGTATAATTATTACAGTTCTAGTGATAATAACTGCATTATATGGGTAATAATGCATGTTATATTGATAATAATAAAAGTAATAAGTATATTTATTATACTTCTGTCGATAATAACTGCATTATATGCGTAATAATGCATGTTATATTGATAATAACATAAGTAATAAGTATAATTATTACAGTTCTAGCGATAATAACTCCATTATATGGGTAATAATGCATGTTATATTGCTAACTATATAAGTAATAAGAATAATTATTACAGTTGTAGTGATAGTAACTGCATTATATGGGTAATAATGCATGTTATATTGATAATAATAAAAGTAATAAGTATATTTATTATCGTTCTATCGATAATAACTTCTTAATATGGGTAATAATGCATGTTATATTGATAATAATATAAGTAATAAGTATAATTATTACAGTTCTAGCGATAATAACTCCATTATATGGGTAATAATGCATGTTATATTCATAATAATATAAGTAATAAGTATATTTATTATAGTTCTATCGATAATAACTGCATAATATGGGTAATAATGCATGTTATATTGATGATAATAAAAGTACTAAGTATATTTATTATAGTTCTAGCGATTATAACTGCATAATATACGTAGTAATGCATGTTATATTGATAATAATATAAGTAATAAGTATAATTATTACAATTCTAGCGATAATAACTGCATTATATGGGTAATATTGCATGTTATATTGATAATAATAAAAGTAATAAGTATATTTATTATACTTCTGTCGATAATAACTGCATTATATGCGTAATAATGCATGTTATATTGATAATAATAAAAGTAATAAGTATATTTATTATCGTTCTATCGATAATAACTTCTTAATATGGGTAATAATGCATGTTATATTGATGATAATGAAAGTAGTAAGTATATTTATTATACTTCTGTCGATAATAACTGCATTATATGCGTAATAATGCATGTTATATTGATAATAACATAAGTAATAAGTATAATTATTACAGTTCTAGCGAGAATAACTCCATTATATGGGTAATAATGCATGTTATATTGCTAACTATATAAGTAATAAGTATAATTATTACAGTTCTAGTGATAATAACTGCATTTTATGGGTAATAATGCATGTTATATTGATAATAGTAAAAGTAATAAGTATATTTATTATCGTTCTATCGATAATAACTTCTTAATATGGGTAATAATGCATGTTATATTGATGATAATGAAAGTAGTAAGTATATTTATTACAGTTCTAGCGATAATAACTGCATTATATGGGTAATAATGCATGTTATATTGATAATATCGGGAGCAATAAGTATAATTATTATAGTTCTAGCGATAATAATAGTAGAATATGGCTAAGAGTGCCTGTTATATTGATAATAATAAAAGTAATAAGTATATTAATTATACTTCTGTCGATAATAACTGCATTATATAGGTAATAATGCATGTTATATTGATAATAACATAAGTAATAAGTATAATTATTACAGTTCTAGCGATAATAACTGCATTATATGGGTAATAATGCATGTTATATTGATAATAATAAAAGTAATAAGTATATTTATTATACTTCTGTCGATAATAACTGCATTATATGGGTAATAATGCATGTTATATTGATAATAATATAAGTAATAAGTATAATTATTACAGTTCTAGCGATAATAACTCCATTATATGGGTAATAATGCATGTTATATTCATAATAATATAAGTAATAAGTATATTTATTATAGTTCTATCGATAATAACTGCATAATATGGGTAATAATGCATGTTATATTGATGATAATAAAAGTACTAAGTATATTTATTCTAGTTCTAGCGATTATAACTGCATAATATACGTAGTAATGCATGTTCTATTGATAATAATATAAGTAATAAGTATAATTATTACAATTCTAGCGATAATAACTGCATTATATGGGTAATAATGCATGTTATATTGATAATAATAAAAGTAATAAGTATATTTATTATACTTCTGTCGATAATAACTGCATTATATGCGTAATAATGCATGTTATATTGATAATAACATAAGTAATAAGTATAATTATTACAGTTCTAGCGATAATAACTCCATTATATGGGTAATAATGCATGTTGTATTGCTAACTATATAAGTAATAAGTATAATTATTACAGTTCTAGTGATAATAACTGCATTATATGGGTAATAATGCATGTTATATTGATAATAATAAAAGTAATAAGTATAATTATTACAATTCTAGCGATAATAACTGCATTATATGGGTAATAATGCATGTTATATTGATAATAATAAAAGTAATAAGTATATTTTTTATCGTTCTATCGATAATAACTTCTTAATATGGGTAATAATGCATGTTATATTGATGATAATGAAAGTAGTAAGTATATTTATTACAGTTCTAGCGATAATAACTGCATTATATGGGTAATAATGCATGTTATATTGATAATATCGGGAGTAATAAGTATAATTATTATAGTTCTAGCGATAATAATAGTAGAATATGGCTAAGAGTGCCTGTTATATTGATAATAATAAAAGTAATAAATATATTTATTATACTTCTGTCGATAATAACTGCATTATATAGGTAATAATGCATGTTATATTGATAATAACATAAGTAATAAGTATAATTATTACAGTTCCAGCGATAATAACTGCATTATATGGGTAATAATGCATGTTATATTGATAATAATAAAAGTAATAAGTATATTTTTTATACTTCTGTCGATAATAACTGCATTATATGGGTAATAATGCATGTTATATTGACAATAACATAAGTAATAAGTATAACTATTACAGTTCTAGCGATAATAACTCCATTATATGGGTAATAATGCATGTTATATTGCTAACTATATAAGTAATAAGTATAATTATTACAGTTCTAGCGATAATAACTTCATTATATGGGTAATAATGCATGTTATATTGATAATAATAAAAGTAATAAGTATATTTATTATCGTTCTATCGATAATAACTTCTTAATATGGGTAATAATGCATGTTATATTGATGATAATGAAAGTAGTAAGTATAATTATTACAGTTCTAGCGATAATAACTGCATTATATGGGTAATAATGGATGTTATATTGATAATAATAAAAGTAATAAGTATATTTATTATCGTTCTATCGATAATAACTTCTTAATATGGGTAATAATGGATGTTATATTGATAATATCGGGAGTGATAAGTATATTTATTATACTTCTGTCGATAATAACTGCATTATATGGGTAATAATGCATGTTATATTGATAATAATATAAGTAATAAGTATAATTATTACAGTTCTAGCGATAATAACTCCATTATATGGGTAATAAAACATGTTATATTGATAATAATATAAGTAATAAGTATATTTATTATAGTTCTATCGATAATAACTGCATAATATGGGTAACAATGCATGTTATATTGAGAATAATATAAGTAATAAGTATAATTATTACAGTTCTGGCGATAATAACTGCATTACATGGGTAATAATGCATGTTATATTGATAATATCGGGAGTAATAAGTATAATTATTACAGTTCTAACGATAATAACTCCATTATATGGGTAATAATGCATGTTATATTGCTAAATATATAAGTAATAAGTATAATTATTACAGTTCTAGCGATAATAACTGCATTATATTGGTAATAATGCATGTTATATTGATAATAATAAAAGTAATAAGTATATTTATTATCGTTCTATTGATAATAACTTCTTAATATGGGTAATAATGCATGTTATATTGATGATAATGAAAGTAGTAAGTATATTTATTACAGTTCTAGCGATAATAACTGCATTATATGCGTAATAAGGCATGTTATATTGATAATATCGGGAGTAATAAGTATAGTTATTATAGTTCTAGCGATGATAATAGTAAAATATGGCTAATAGTGCATGTTATATTGATAATAGTAAAAGTAATAAGTATATTTATTACAGTTCTATCGATAATAACTGCATAATATGGGTAATAATGCATGTTATATTGATGATAATGAAAGTAATACGTATATTTATTATAGTTCTAGCGATAATAACTGTATTATACGGGTAATAATGCATGTTATATTGATAATAATAAAAGTAATAAGTATATTTATTATAGTTCTATCGATAATAACTGCATAATATGGGTAATAATGCATGTTATATTGATAATATCGGGAGTAATAAGTATAATTATTACAGTTCTAGCGATGATACTAGTAAAATATATCTAACAGTGCCTGTTATATTGATAATAATAATAGTAGTAAGTATATTTATTATACTTCTGTCGATAATAACTGCAGTATATGGGTAATAATGCATGTTATATTGATAATATCGGGAGTAATAAGTATAATTATTACAGTTCTAGCGATAATAACTGCATTATATGGGTAATAATGCACGTTATATTCCTAATAATATAAGTAATGAGTATAATTATTACAGTTCTAGCGATAATAACTGCATTATATGGGCAATAATGCATGTTATATTGATAATATCGGCAGTAATAAGTATAATTATTATAGTTCTAGCGATAATAATAGTAAAATATGGCTAAGAGTGCCTGTTATATTGATAATAATAAAAGTAATAAGTATATTTATTATACTTCTGTCGATAATAACTGCATTATATAGGTAATAATGCATGTTATATTGATAATAACATAAGTGATAAGTATAATTATTACAATTCTAGCGATAATAACTGCATTATATGGGTAATAATGCATGTTATATTGATAATAATAAAAGTAATAAGTATATTTATTATACTTCTGTCGATAATAACTGCATTATATGCGTAATAATGCATGTTATATTGATAATAACATAAGTAATAAGTATAATTATTACAGTTCTAGCGATAATAACTCCATTATATGGGTAATAATGCATGTTATATTGCTAACTATATAAGTAATAAGAATAATTATTACAGTTCTAGTGATAATAACTGCATTATATGGGTAATAATGCATGTTATATTGATAATAATAAAAGTAATAAGTATATTTATTATCGTTCTATCGATAATAACTTCTTAATATGGGTAATAATGCATGTTATATTGATGATAATGAAAGTAGTAAGTATATTTATTACAGTTCTAGCGATAATAACTGCATTATATGGGTAATAATGCATGTTATATTGATAATATCGGGAGTAATAAGTATAATTATTATAGTTCTAGCGATAATAATAGTAGAATATGGCTAAGAGTGCCTGTTATATTGATAATAATAAAAGTAATAAGTATATTTATTATACTTCTGTCGATAATAACTGCATTATATGGGTAATAATGCATGTTATATTGATAATAATATAAGTAATAAGTATAATTATTACAGTTCTAGCGATAATAACTCCATTATATGGGTAATAAAACATGTTATATTGATAATAATATAAGTAATAAGTATATTTATTATAGTTCTATCGATAATAACTGCATAATATGGGTAACAATGCATGTTATATTGAGAATAATATAAGTGATAAGTATAATTATTACAGTTCTGGCGATAATAACTGCATTATATGGGTAATAATGCATGTTATATTGATAATATCGGGAGTAATAAGTATAATTATTACAGTTCTAACGATAATAACTCCATTATATGGGTAATAATGCATGTTATATTGCTAAATATATAAGTAATAAGTATAATTATTACAGTTCTAGCGATAATAACTGCATTATATTGGTAATAATGCATGTTATATTGATAATAATAAAAGTAATAAGTATATTTATTATCGTTCTATTGATAATAACTTCTTAATATGGGTAATAATGCATGTTATATTGATGATAATGAAAGTAGTAAGTATATTTATTACAGTTCTAGCGATAATAACTGCATTATATGCGTAATAAGGCATGTTATATTGATAATATCGGGAGTAATAAATATAGTTATTATAGTTCTAGCGATGATAATAGTAAAATATGGCTAATAGTGCATGTTATATTGATAATAGTAAAAGTAATAAGTATATTTATTACAGTTCTATCGATAATAACTGCATAATATGGGTAATAATGCATGTTATATTGAGAATAATATAAGTAATAGGTATAATTATTACGGTTCAAGCGATAATAACTGTATTATACGGGTAATAATGCATGTTATATTGATGATAATGAAAGTAATACGTATATTTATTATAGCTCTAGCGATAATAACTGCATAATATGGGTAATAATGCATGTTATATTGAGAATAATATAAGTAATAGGTATAATTATTACGGTTCAAGCGATAATAACTGTATTATACGGGTAATAATGCATGTTATATTGCTAACTATATAAGTAATAAGTATAATTATTACAGTTCTAGCGATAATAACTGCATTATATGGGTAATAATGGATGTTATATTGATAATATCGGGAGTGATAAGTATATTTATTATACTTCTGTCGATAATAACTGCATTATATGGGTAATAATGCATGTTATATTGATAATAATATAAGTAATAAGTATAATTATTACAGTTCTAGCGATAATAACTCCATTATATGGGTAATAAAACATGTTATATTGATAATAATATAAGTAATAAGTATATTTATTATAGTTCTATCGATAATAACTGCATAATATGGGTAACAATGCATGTTATATTGAGAATAATATAAGTAATAAGTATAATTATTACAGTTCTGGCGATAATAACTGCATTATATGGGTAATAATGCATGTTATATTGATAATATCGGGAGTAATAAGTATAATTATTACAGTTCTAGCGATAATAACTGCATTATATGGGCAATAATGCATGTTATATTGATAATATCGGCAGTAATAAGTATAATTATTATAGTTCTAGCGATAATAATAGTAAAATATGGCTAAGAGTGCCTGTTATATTGATAATAATAAAAGTAATAAGTATATTTATTATACTTCTGTCGATAATAACTGCATTATATAGGTAATAATGCATGTTATATTGATAATAACATAAGTAATAAGTATAATTATTACAATCCTAGCGATAATAACTGCATTATATGGGTAATAATGCATGTTATATTGATAATAATAAAAGTAATAAGTATATTTATTATACTTCTGTCGATAATAACTGCATTATATAGGTAATAATGCATGTTATATTGATAATAACATAAGTGATAAGTATAATTATTACAATTCTAGCGATAATAACTGCATTATATGGGTAATAATGCATGTTATATTGATAATAATAAAAGTAATAAGTATATTTATTATACTTCTGTCGATAATAACTGCATTATATGCGTAATAATGCATGTTATATTGATAATAACATAAGTAATAAGTATAATTATTACAGTTCTAGCGATAATAACTCCATTATATGGGTAATAATGCATGTTATATTGCTAACTATATAAGTAATAAGAATAATTATTACAGTTGTAGTGATAGTAACTGCATTATATGGGTAATAATGCATGTTATATTGATAATAATAAAAGTAATAAGTATATTTATTATCGTTCTATCGATAATAACTTCTTAATATGGGTAATAATGCATGTTATATTGATGATAATGAAAGTAGTAAGTATATTTATTACAGTTCTAGCGATAATAACTGCATTATATGGGTAATAATGCATGTTATATTGATAATATCGGGAGTAATAAGTAGAATTATTATAGTTCTAGCGATAATAATAGTAGAATATGGCTAAGAGTGCCTGTTATATTGATAATAATAAAAGTAATAAGTATATTTATTATACTTCTGTCGATAATACCTGCATTATATGGGTAATAATGCATGTTATATTGATAATATCGGGAGTAATAAGTATAATTATTATAGTTCTAGCGATAATAATAGTAAAATATGGCTAATAGTACATGTTATACTGATAATAATAAAAGTAATAAGTATATTTATTATACTTCTGTCGATAATAACTGCAGTATATGGGTAATAATGCATGTTATATTGATGATAATGAAAGTAATACGTATATTTATTATAGTTCTAGCGATAATAACTGTATTATACGGGTAATAATGCATGTTATATTGATAATAATCAAAGTAATAAGTATATTTATTATAGTTCTATCGATAATAACTGCATAATATGGGTAATAATGCATGTTATATTGATAATATCGGGAGTAATAAGTATAATTATTACAGTTCTAGCGATGATACTAGTAAAATATATCTAACAGTGCCTGTTATATTGATAATAATAATAGTAGTAAGTATATTTATTATACTTCTGTCGATAATAACTGCAGTATATGGGTAATAATGCATGTTATATTGATAATATCGGGAGTAATAAGTATAATTATTACAGTTCTAGCGATAATAACTGCATTATATGGGTAATAATGCACGTTATATTCCTAATAATATAAGTAATGAGTATAATTATTACAGTTCTAGCGATAATAACTGCATTATATGGGCAATAATGCATGTTATATTGATAATATCGGCAGTAATAAGTATAATTATTATAGTTCTAGCGATAATAATAGTAAAATATGGCTAAGAGTGCCTGTTATATTGATAATAATAAAAGTAATAAGTATATTTATTATACTTCTGTCGATAATAACTGCATTATATAGGTAATAATGCATGTTATATTGATAATAACATAAGTGATAAGTATAATTATTACAATTCTAGCGATAATAACTGCATTATATGGGTAATAATGCATGTTATATTGATAATAATAAAAGTACTAAGTATATTTATTATAGTTCTAGCGATTATAACTGCATAATATACGTAGTAATGCATGTTATATTGATAATAATATAAGTAATAAGTATAATTATTACAATTCTAGCGATAATAACTGCATTATATGGGTAATATTGCATGTTATATTGATAATAATAAAAGTAATAAGTATATTTATTATACTTCTGTCGATAATAACTGCATTATATGCGTAATAATGCATGTTATATTGATAATAACATAAGTAATAAGTATAATTATTACAGTTCTAGCGATAATAACTCCATTATATGGGTAATAATGCACGTTATATTCCTAATAATATAAGTAATGAGTATAATTATTACAGTTCTAGCGATAATAACTGCATTATATGGGTAATAATGCATGTTATATTGATAATAATAAAAGTAATAGGTATATTTATTATCGTTCTATCGATAATAACTTCTTAATATGGGTAATAATGGATGTTATATTGATAATATCGGGAGTGATAAGTATATTTATTATACTTCTGTCGATAATAACTGCATTATATGGGTAATAATGCATGTTATATTGATAATAATATATGTAATAAGTATAATTATTACAGTTCTAGCGATAATAACTCCATTATATGGGTAATAAAACATGTTATATTGATAATAATATAAGTAATAAGTATATTTATTATAGTTCTATCGATAATAACTGCATAATATGGGTAACAATGCATGTTATATTGATAATAATAAAAGTAATAAGTATATTTTTTATACTTCTGTCGATAATAACTGCATTATATGGGTAATAATGCATGTTATATTGACAATAACATAAGTAATAAGTATAACTATTACAGTTCTAGCGATAATAACTCCATTATATGGGTAATAATGCATGTTATATTGCTAACTATATAAGTAATAAGTATAATTATTACAGTTCTAGCGATAATAACTTCATTATATGGGTAATAATGCATGTTATATTGATAATAATAAAAGTAATAAGTATATTTATTATCGTTCTATCGATAATAACTTCTTAATATGGGTAATAATGCATGTTATATTGATGATAATGAAAGTAGTAAGTATAATTATTACAGTTCTAGCGATAATAACTGCATTATATGGGTAATAATGGATGTTATATTGATAATAATAAAAGTAATAAGTATATTTATTATCGTTCTATCGATAATAACTTCTTAATATGGGTAATAATGGATGTTATATTGATAATATCGGGAGTGATAAGTATATTTATTATACTTCTGTCGATAATAACTGCATTATATGGGTAATAATGCATGTTATATTGATAATAATATAAGTAATAAGTATAATTATTACAGTTCTAGCGATAATAACTCCATTATATGGGTAATAAAACATGTTATATTGATAATAATATAAGTAATAAGTATATTTATTATAGTTCTATCGATAATAACTGCATAATATGGGTAACAATGCATGTTATATTGAGAATAATATAAGTAATAAGTATAATTATTACAGTTCTGGCGATAATAACTGCATTACATGGGTAATAATGCATGTTATATTGATAATATCGGGAGTAATAAGTATAATTATTACAGTTCTAACGATAATAACTCCATTATATGGGTAATAATGCATGTTATATTGCTAAATATATACGTAATAAGTATAATTATTACAGTTCTAGCGATAATAACTGCATTATATTGGTAATAATGCATGTTATATTGATAATAATAAAAGTAATAAGTATATTTATTATCGTTCTATTGATAATAACTTCTTAATATGGGTAATAATGCATGTTATATTGATGATAATGAAAGTAGTAAGTATATTTATTACAGTTCTAGCGATAATAACTGCATTATATGCGTAATAAGGCATGTTATATTGATAATATCGGGAGTAATAAGTATAGTTATTATAGTTCTAGCGATGATAATAGTAAAATATGGCTAATAGTGCATGTTATATTGATAATAGTAAAAGTAATAAGTATATTTATTACAGTTCTATCGATAATAACTGCATAATATGGGTAATAATGCATGTTATATTGATGATAATGAAAGTAATACGTATATTTATTATAGTTCTAGCGATAATAACTGTATTATACGGGTAATAATGCATGTTATATTGATAATAATAAAAGTAATAAGTATATTTATTATAGTTCTATCGATAATAACTGCATAATATGGGTAATAATGCATGTTATATTGATAATATCGGGAGTAATAAGTATAATTATTACAGTTCTAGCGATGATACTAGTAAAATATATCTAACAGTGCCTGTTATATTGATAATAATAATAGTAGTAAGTATATTTATTATACTTCTGTCGATAATAACTGCAGTATATGGGTAATAATGCATGTTATATTGATAATATCGGGAGTAATAAGTATAATTATTACAGTTCTAGCGATAATAACTGCATTATATGGGTAATAATGCACGTTATATTCCTAATAATATAAGTAATGAGTATAATTATTACAGTTCTAGCGATAATAACTGCATTATATGGGCAATAATGCATGTTATATTGATAATATCGGCAGTAATAAGTATAATTATTATAGTTCTAGCGATAATAATAGTAAAATATGGCTAAGAGTGCCTGTTATATTGATAATAATAAAAGTAATAAGTATATTTATTATACTTCTGTCGATAATAACTGCATTATATAGGTAATAATGCATGTTATATTGATAATAACATAAGTGATAAGTATAATTATTACAATTCTAGCGATAATAACTGCATTATATGGGTAATAATGCATGTTATATTGATAATAATAAAAGTAATAAGTATATTTATTATACTTCTGTCGATAATAACTGCATTATATGCGTAATAATGCATGTTATATTGATAATAACATAAGTAATAAGTATAATTATTACAGTTCTAGCGATAATAACTCCATTATATGGGTAATAATGCATGTTATATTGCTAACTATATAAGTAATAAGAATAATTATTACAGTTCTAGTGATAATAACTGCATTATATGGGTAATAATGCATGTTATATTGATAATAATAAAAGTAATAAGTATATTTATTATCGTTCTATCGATAATAACTTCTTAATATGGGTAATAATGCATGTTATATTGATGATAATGAAAGTAGTAAGTATATTTATTACAGTTCTAGCGATAATAACTGCATTATATGGGTAATAATGCATGTTATATTGATAATATCGGGAGTAATAAGTATAATTATTATAGTTCTAGCGATAATAATAGTAGAATATGGCTAAGAGTGCCTGTTATATTGATAATAATAAAAGTAATAAGTATATTTATTATACTTCTGTCGATAATAACTGCATTATATGGGTAATAATGCATGTTATATTGATAATAATATAAGTAATAAGTATAATTATTACAGTTCTAGCGATAATAACTCCATTATATGGGTAATAAAACATGTTATATTGATAATAATATAAGTAATAAGTATATTTATTATAGTTCTATCGATAATAACTGCATAATATGGGTAACAATGCATGTTATATTGAGAATAATATAAGTGATAAGTATAATTATTACAGTTCTGGCGATAATAACTGCATTATATGGGTAATAATGCATGTTATATTGATAATATCGGGAGTAATAAGTATAATTATTACAGTTCTAACGATAATAACTCCATTATATGGGTAATAATGCATGTTATATTGCTAAATATATAAGTAATAAGTATAATTATTACAGTTCTAGCGATAATAACTGCATTATATTGGTAATAATGCATGTTATATTGATAATAATAAAAGTAATAAGTATATTTATTATCGTTCTATTGATAATAACTTCTTAATATGGGTAATAATGCATGTTATATTGCTAAATATATAAGTAATAAGTATAATTATTACAGTTCTAGCGATAATAACTGCATTATATTGGTAATAATGCATGTTATATTGATAATAATAAAAGTAATAAGTATATTTATTATCGTTCTATTGATAATAACTTCTTAATATGGGTAATAATGCATGTTATATTGATGATAATGAAAGTAATAAGTATATTTATTACAGTTCTATCGATAATAACTGCATAATATGGGTAATAATGCATGTTATATTGATGATAATGAAAGTAATACGTATATTTATTATAGTTCTAGCGATAATAACTGTATTATACGGGTAATAATGCATGTTATATTGATAATAATAAAAGTAATAAGTATATTTATTATAGTTCTATCGATAATAACTGCATAATATGGGTAATAATGCATGTTATATTGATAATATCGGGAGTAATAAGTATAATTATTACAGTTCTAGCGATGATACTAGTAAAATATATCTAACAGTGCCTGTTATATTGATAATAATAATAGTAGTAAGTATATTTATTATACTTCTGTCGATAATAACTGCAGTATATGGGTAATAATGCATGTTATATTGATAATATCGGGAGTAATAAGTATAATTATTACAGTTCTAGCGATAATAACTGCATTATATGGGTAATAATGCACGTTATATTCCTAATAATATAAGTAATGAGTATAATTATTACAGTTCTAGCGATAATAACTGCATTATATGGGCAATAATGCATGTTATATTGATAATATCGGCAGTAATAAGTATAATTATTATAGTTCTAGCGATAATAATAGTAAAATATGGCTAAGAGTGCCTGTTATATTGATAATAATAAAAGTAATAAGTATATTTATTATACTTCTGTCGATAATAACTGCATTATATAGGTAATAATGCATGTTATATTGATAATAACATAAGTGATAAGTATAATTATTACAATTCTAGCGATAATAACTGCATTATATGGGTAATAATGCATGTTATATTGATAATAATAAAAGTAATAAGTATATTTATTATACTTCTGTCGATAATAACTGCATTATATGCGTAATAATGCATGTTATATTGATAATAACATAAGTAATAAGTATAATTATTACAGTTCTAGCGATAATAACTCCATTATATGGGTAATAATGCATGTTATATTGCTAACTATATAAGTAATAAGAATAATTATTACAGTTCTAGTGATAATAACTGCATTATATGGGTAATAATGCATGTTATATTGATAATAATAAAAGTAATAAGTATATTTATTATCGTTCTATCGATAATAACTTCTTAATATGGGTAATAATGCATGTTATATTGATGATAATGAAAGTAGTAAGTATATTTATTACAGTTCTAGCGATAATAACTGCATTATATGGGTAATAATGCATGTTATATTGATAATATCGGGAGTAATAAGTATAATTATTATAGTTCTAGCGATAATAATAGTAGAATATGGCTAAGAGTGCCTGTTATATTGATAATAATAAAAGTAATAAGTATATTTATTATACTTCTGTCGATAATAACTGCATTATATGGGTAATAATGCATGTTATATTGATAATAATATAAGTAATAAGTATAATTATTACAGTTCTAGCGATAATAACTCCATTATATGGGTAATAAAACATGTTATATTGATAATAATATAAGTAATAAGTATATTTATTATAGTTCTATCGATAATAACTGCATAATATGGGTAACAATGCATGTTATATTGAGAATAATATAAGTGATAAGTATAATTATTACAGTTCTGGCGATAATAACTGCATTATATGGGTAATAATGCATGTTATATTGATAATATCGGGAGTAATAAGTATAATTATTACAGTTCTAACGATAATAACTCCATTATATGGGTAATAATGCATGTTATATTGCTAACTATATAAGTAATAAGAATAATTATTACAGTTCTAGTGATAATAACTGCATTATATGGGTAATAATGCATGTTATATTGATAATAATAAAAGTAATAAGTATATTTATTATCGTTCTATCGATAATAACTTCTTAATATGGGTAATAATGCATGTTATATTGATGATAATGAAAGTAGTAAGTATATTTATTACAGTTCTAGCGATAATAACTGCATTATATGGGTAATAATGCATGTTATATTGATAATATCGGGAGTAATAAGTATAATTATTATAGTTCTAGCGATAATAATAGTAGAATATGGCTAAGAGTGCCTGTTATATTGATAATAATAAAAGTAATAAGTATATTTATTATACTTCTGTCGATAATAACTGCATTATATGGGTAATAATGCATGTTATATTGATAATAATATAAGTAATAAGTATAATTATTACAGTTCTAGCGATAATAACTCCATTATATGGGTAATAAAACATGTTATATTGATAATAATATAAGTAATAAGTATATTTATTATAGTTCTATCGATAATAACTGCATAATATGGGTAACAATGCATGTTATATTGAGAATAATATAAGTGATAAGTATAATTATTACAGTTCTGGCGATAATAACTGCATTATATGGGTAATAATGCATGTTATATTGATAATATCGGGAGTAATAAGTATAATTATTACAGTTCTAACGATAATAACTCCATTATATGGGTAATAATGCATGTTATATTGCTAAATATAAAAGTAATAAGTATAATTATTACAGTTCTAGCGATAATAACTGCATTATATTGGTAATAATGCATGTTATATTGATAATAATAAAAGTAATAAGTATATTTATTATCGTTCTATTGATAATAACTTCTTAATATGGGTAATAATGCATGTTATATTGATGATAATGAAAGTAGTAAGTATATTTATTACAGTTCTAGCGATAATAACTGCATTATATGCGTAATAAGGCATGTTATATTGATAATATCGGGAGTAATAAATATAGTTATTATAGTTCTAGCGATGATAATAGTAAAATATGGCTAATAGTGCATGTTATATTGATAATAGTAAAAGTAATAAGTATATTTATTACAGTTCTATCGATAATAACTGCATAATATGGGTAATAATGCATGTTATATTGAGAATAATATAAGTAATAGGTATAATTATTACGGTTCAAGCGATAATAACTGTATTATACGGGTAATAATGCATGTTATATTGATGATAATGAAAGTAATACGTATATTTATTATAGCTCTAGCGATAATAACTGCATAATATGGGTAATAATGCATGTTATATTGAGAATAATATAAGTAATAGGTATAATTATTACGGTTCAAGCGATAATAACTGTATTATACGGGTAATAATGCATGTTATATTGCTAACTATATAAGTAATAAGTATAATTATTACAGTTCTAGTGATAATAACTGCATTATATGGGTAATAATGCATGTTATATTGATAATAATAAAAGTAATAAGTATATTTATTATACTTCTGTCGATAATAACTGCATTATATGCGTAATAATGCATGTTATATTGATAATAACATAAGTAATAAGTATAATTATTACAGTTCTAGCGATAATAACTCCATTATATGGGTAATAATGCATGTTATATTGCTAACTATATAAGTAATAAGAATAATTATTACAGTTGTAGTGATAGTAACTGCATTATATGGGTAATAATGCATGTTATATTGATAATAATAAAAGTAATAAGTATATTTATTATCGTTCTATCGATAATAACTTCTTAATATGGGTAATAATGCATGTTATATTGATAATAATATAAGTAATAAGTATAATTATTACAGTTCTAGCGATAATAACTCCATTATATGGGTAATAATGCATGTTATATTCATAATAATATAAGTAATAAGTATATTTATTATAGTTCTATCGATAATAACTGCATAATATGGGTAATAATGCATGTTATATTGATGATAATAAAAGTACTAAGTATATTTATTATAGTTCTAGCGATTATAACTGCATAATATACGTAGTAATGCATGTTATATTGATAATAATATAAGTAATAAGTATAATTATTACAATTCTAGCGATAATAACTGCATTATATGGGTAATATTGCATGTTATATTGATAATAATAAAAGTAATAAGTATATTTATTATACTTCTGTCGATAATAACTGCATTATATGCGTAATAATGCATGTTATATTGATAATAATAAAAGTAATAAGTATATTTATTATCGTTCTATCGATAATAACTTCTTAATATGGGTAATAATGCATGTTATATTGATGATAATGAAAGTAGTAAGTATATTTATTATACTTCTGTCGATAATAACTGCATTATATGCGTAATAATGCATGTTATATTGATAATAACATAAGTAATAAGTATAATTATTACAGTTCTAGCGAGAATAACTCCATTATATGGGTAATAATGCATGTTATATTGCTAACTATATAAGTAATAAGTATAATTATTACAGTTCTAGTGATAATAACTGCATTATATGGGTAATAATGCATGTTATATTGATAATAGTAAAAGTAATAAGTATATTTATTATCGTTCTATCGATAATAACTTCTTAATATGGGTAATAATGCATGTTATATTGATGATAATGAAAGTAGTAAGTATATTTATTACAGTTCTAGCGATAATAACTGCATTATATGGGTAATAATGCATGTTATATTGATAATATCGGGAGCAATAAGTATAATTATTATAGTTCTAGCGATAATAATAGTAGAATATGGCTAAGAGTGCCTGTTATATTGATAATAATAAAAGTAATAAGTATATTAATTATACTTCTGTCGATAATAACTGCATTATATAGGTAATAATGCATGTTATATTGATAATAACATAAGTAATAAGTATAATTATTACAGTTCTAGCGATAATAACTGCATTATATGGGTAATAATGCATGTTATATTGATAATAATAAAAGTAATAAGTATATTTATTATACTTCTGTCGATAATAACTGCATTATATGGGTAATAATGCATGTTATATTGATAATAATATAAGTAATAAGTATAATTATTACAGTTCTAGCGATAATAACTCCATTATATGGGTAATAATGCATGTTATATTCATAATAATATAAGTAATAAGTATATTTATTATAGTTCTATCGATAATAACTGCATAATATGGGTAATAATGCATGTTATATTGATGATAATAAAAGTACTAAGTATATTTATTCTAGTTCTAGCGATTATAACTGCATAATATACGTAGTAATGCATGTTCTATTGATAATAATATAAGTAATAAGTATAATTATTACAATTCTAGCGATAATAACTGCATTATATGGGTAATAATGCATGTTATATTGATAATAATAAAAGTAATAAGTATATTTATTATACTTCTGTCGATAATAACTGCATTATATGCGTAATAATGCATGTTATATTGATAATAACATAAGTAATAAGTATAATTATTACAGTTCTAGCGATAATAACTCCATTATATGGGTAATAATGCATGTTGTATTGCTAACTATATAAGTAATAAGTATAATTATTACAGTTCTAGTGATAATAACTGCATTATATGGGTAATAATGCATGTTATATTGATAATAATAAAAGTAATAAGTATAATTATTACAATTCTAGCGATAATAACTGCATTATATGGGTAATAATGCATGTTATATTGATAATAATAAAAGTAATAAGTATATTTTTTATCGTTCTATCGATAATAACTTCTTAATATGGGTAATAATGCATGTTATATTGATGATAATGAAAGTAGTAAGTATATTTATTACAGTTCTAGCGATAATAACTGCATTATATGGGTAATAATGCATGTTATATTGATAATATCGGGAGTAATAAGTATAATTATTATAGTTCTAGCGATAATAATAGTAGAATATGGCTAAGAGTGCCTGTTATATTGATAATAATAAAAGTAATAAATATATTTATTATACTTCTGTCGATAATAACTGCATTATATAGGTAATAATGCATGTTATATTGATAATAACATAAGTAATAAGTATAATTATTACAGTTCCAGCGATAATAACTGCATTATATGGGTAATAATGCATGTTATATTGATAATAATAAAAGTAATAAGTATATTTTTTATACTTCTGTCGATAATAACTGCATTATATGGGTAATAATGCATGTTATATTGACAATAACATAAGTAATAAGTATAACTATTACAGTTCTAGCGATAATAACTCCATTATATGGGTAATAATGCATGTTATATTGCTAACTATATAAGTAATAAGTATAATTATTACAGTTCTAGCGATAATAACTTCATTATATGGGTAATAATGCATGTTATATTGATAATAATAAAAGTAATAAGTATATTTATTATCGTTCTATCGATAATAACTTCTTAATATGGGTAATAATGCATGTTATATTGATGATAATGAAAGTAGTAAGTATAGTTATTACAGTTCTAGCGATAATAACTGCATTATATGGGTAATAATGGATGTTATATTGATAATAATAAAAGTAATAAGTATATTTATTATCGTTCTATCGATAATAACTTCTTAATATGGGTAATAATGGATGTTATATTGATAATATCGGGAGTGATAAGTATATTTATTATACTTCTGTCGATAATAACTGCATTATATGGGTAATAATGCATGTTATATTGATAATAATATAAGTAATAAGTATAATTATTACAGTTCTAGCGATAATAACTCCATTATATGGGTAATAAAACATGTTATATTGATAATAATATAAGTAATAAGTATATTTATTATAGTTCTATCGATAATAACTGCATAATATGGGTAACAATGCATGTTATATTGAGAATAATATAAGTAATAAGTATAATTATTACAGTTCTGGCGATAATAACTGCATTACATGGGTAATAATGCATGTTATATTGATAATATCGGGAGTAATAAGTATAATTATTACAGTTCTAACGATAATAACTCCATTATATGGGTAATAATGCATGTTATATTGCTAAATATATAAGTAATAAGTATAATTATTACAGTTCTAGCGATAATAACTGCATTATATTGGTAATAATGCATGTTATATTGATAATAATAAAAGTAATAAGTATATTTATTATCGTTCTATTGATAATAACTTCTTAATATGGGTAATAATGCATGTTATATTGATGATAATGAAAGTAGTAAGTATATTTATTACAGTTCTAGCGATAATAACTGCATTATATGCGTAATAAGGCATGTTATATTGATAATATCGGGAGTAATAAGTATAGTTATTATAGTTCTAGCGATGATAATAGTAAAATATGGCTAATAGTGCATGTTATATTGATAATAGTAAAAGTAATAAGTATATTTATTACAGTTCTATCGATAATAACTGCATAATATGGGTAATAATGCATGTTATATTGATGATAATGAAAGTAATACGTATATTTATTATAGTTCTAGCGATAATAACTGTATTATACGGGTAATAATGCATGTTATATTGATAATAATAAAAGTAATAAGTATATTTATTATAGTTCTATCGATAATAACTGCATAATATGGGTAATAATGCATGGTATATTGATAATATCGGGAGTAATAAGTATAATTATTACAGTTCTAGCGATGATACTAGTAAAATATATCTAACAGTGCCTGTTATATTGATAATAATAATAGTAGTAAGTATATTTATTATACTTCTGTCGATAATAACTGCAGTATATGGGTAATAATGCATGTTATATTGATAATATCGGGAGTAATAAGTATAATTATTACAGTTCTAGCGATAATAACTGCATTATATGGGTAATAATGCACGTTATATTCCTAATAATATAAGTAATGAGTATAATTATTACAGTTCTAGCGATAATAACTGCATTATATGGGCAATAATGCATGTTATATTGATAATATCGGCAGTAATAAGTATAATTATTATAGTTCTAGCGATAATAATAGTAAAATATGGCTAAGAGTGCCTGTTATATTGATAATAATAAAAGTAATAAGTATATTTATTATACTTCTGTCGATAATAACTGCATTATATAGGTAATAATGCATGTTATATTGATAATAACATAAGTGATAAGTATAATTATTACAATTCTAGCGATAATAACTGCATTATATGGGTAATAATGCATGTTATATTGATAATAATAAAAGTAATAAGTATATTTATTATACTTCTGTCGATAATAACTGCATTATATGCGTAATAATGCATGTTATATTGATAATAACATAAGTAATAAGTATAATTATTACAGTTCTAGCGATAATAACTCCATTATATGGGTAATAATGCATGTTATATTGCTAACTATATAAGTAATAAGAATAATTATTACAGTTCTAGTGATAATAACTGCATTATATGGGTAATAATGCATGTTATATTGATAATAATAAAAGTAATAAGTATATTTATTATCGTTCTATCGATAATAACTTCTTAATATGGGTAATAATGCATGTTATATTGATGATAATGAAAGTAGTAAGTATATTTATTACAGTTCTAGCGATAATAACTGCATTATATGGGTAATAATGCATGTTATATTGATAATATCGGGAGTAATAAGTATAATTATTATAATTCTAGCGATAATAATAGTAGAATATGGCTAAGAGTGCCTGTTATATTGATAATAATAAAAGTAATAAGTATATTTATTATACTTCTGTCGATAATAACTGCATTATATGGGTAATAATGCATGTTATATTGATAATAATATAAGTAATAAGTATAATTATTACAGTTCTAGCGATAATAACTCCATTATATGGGTAATAAAACATGTTATATTGATAATAATATAAGTAATAAGTATATTTATTATAGTTCTATCGATAATAACTGCATAATATGGGTAACAATGCATGTTATATTGAGAATAATATAAGTGATAAGTATAATTATTACAGTTCTGGCGATAATAACTGCATTATATGGGTAATAATGCATGTTATATTGATAATATCGGGAGTAATAAGTATAATTATTACAGTTCTAACGATAATAACTCCATTATATGGGTAATAATGCATGTTATATTGCTAAATATATAAGTAATAAGTATAATTATTACAGTTCTAGCGATAATAACTGCATTATATTGGTAATAATGCATGTTATATTGATAATAATAAAAGTAATAAGTATATTTATTATCGTTCTATTGATAATAACTTCTTAATATGGGTAATAATGCATGTTATATTGATGATAATGAAAGTAGTAAGTATATTTATTACAGTTCTAGCGATAATAACTGCATTATATGCGTAATAAGGCATGTTATATTGATAATATCGGGAGTAATAAATATAGTTATTATAGTTCTAGCGATGATAATAGTAAAATATGGCTAATAGTGCATGTTATATTGATAATAGTAAAAGTAATAAGTATATTTATTACAGTTCTATCGATAATAACTGCATAATATGGGTAATAATGCATGTTATATTGAGAATAATATAAGTAATAGGTATAATTATTACGGTTCAAGCGATAATAACTGTATTATACGGGTAATAATGCATGTTATATTGATGATAATGAAAGTAATACGTATATTTATTATAGCTCTAGCGATAATAACTGCATAATATGGGTAATAATGCATGTTATATTGAGAATAATATAAGTAATAGGTATAATTATTACGGTTCAAGCGATAATAACTGTATTATACGGGTAATAATGCATGTTATATTGCTAACTATATAAGTAATAAGTATAATTATTACAGTTCTAGTGATAATAACTGCATTTTATGGGTAATAATGCATGTTATATTGATAATAATAAAAGTAATAAGTATATTTATTATCGTTCTATCGATAATAACTTCTTAATATGGGTAATAATGCATGTTATATTGATGACAATGAAAGTAGTAAGTATAATTATTACAGTTCTAGCGATAATAACTGCATTATATGGGTAATAATGGATGTTATATTGATAATATCGGGAGTGATAAGTATATTTATTATACTTCTGTCGATAATAACTGCATTATATGGGTAATAATGCATGTTATATTGATAATAATATAAGTAATAAGTATAATTATTACAGTTCTAGCGATAATAACTCCATTATATGGGTAATAAAACATGTTATATTGATAATAATATAAGTAATAAGTATATTTATTATAGTTCTATCGATAATAACTGCATAATATGGGTAACAATGCATGTTATATTGAGAATAATATAAGTAATAAGTATAATTATTACAGTTCTGGCGATAATAACTGCATTATATGGGTAATAATGCATGTTATATTGATAATATCGGGAGTAATAAGTATAATTATTACAGTTCTAGCGATAATAACTGCATTATATGGGCAATAATGCATGTTATATTGATAATATCGGCAGTAATAAGTATAATTATTATAGTTCTAGCGATAATAATAGTAAAATATGGCTAAGAGTGCCTGTTATATTGATAATAATAAAAGTAATAAGTATATTTATTATACTTCTGTCGATAATAACTGCATTATATAGGTAATAATGCATGTTATATTGATAATAACATAAGTAATAAGTATAATTATTACAATCCTAGCGATAATAACTGCATTATATGGGTAATAATGCATGTTATATTGATAATAATAAAAGTAATAAGTATATTTATTATACTTCTGTCGATAATAACTGCATTATATAGGTAATAATGCATGTTATATTGATAATAACATAAGTGATAAGTATAATTATTACAATTCTAGCGATAATAACTGCATTATATGGGTAATAATGCATGTTATATTGATAATAATAAAAGTAATAAGTATATTTATTATACTTCTGTCGATAATAACTGCATTATATGCGTAATAATGCATGTTATATTGATAATAACATAAGTAATAAGTATAATTATTACAGTTCTAGCGATAATAACTCCATTATATGGGTAATAATGCATGTTATATTGCTAACTATATAAGTAATAAGAATAATTATTACAGTTGTAGTGATAGTAACTGCATTATATGGGTAATAATGCATGTTATATTGATAATAATAAAAGTAATAAGTATATTTATTATCGTTCTAACGATAATAACTTCTTAATATGGGTAATAATGCATGTTATATTGATGATAATGAAAGTAGTAAGTATATTTATTACAGTTCTAGCGATAATAACTGCATTATATGGGTAATAATGCATGTTATATTGATAATATCGGGAGTAATAAGTAGAATTATTATAGTTCTAGCGATAATAATAGTAGAATATGGCTAAGAGTGCCTGTTATATTGATAATAATAAAAGTAATAAGTATATTTATTATACTTCTGTCGATAATACCTGCATTATATGGGTAATAATGCATGTTATATTGATAATATCGGGAGTAATAAGTATAATTATTATAGTTCTAGCGATAATAATAGTAAAATATGGCTAATAGTACATGTTATACTGATAATAATAAAAGTAATAAGTATATTTATTATACTTCTGTCGATAATAACTGCAGTATATGGGTAATAATGCATGTTATATTGATGATAATGAAAGTAATACGTATATTTATTATAGTTCTAGCGATAATAACTGTATTATACGGGTAATAATGCATGTTATATTGATAATAATAAAAGTAATAAGTATATTTATTATAGTTCTATCGATAATAACTGCATAATATGGGTAATAATGCATGTTATATTGATAATATCGGGAGTAATAAGTATAATTATTACAGTTCTAGCGATGATACTAGTAAAATATATCTAACAGTGCCTGTTATATTGATAATAATAATAGTAGTAAGTATATTTATTATACTTCTGTCGATAATAACTGCAGTATATGGGTAATAATGCATGTTATATTGATAATATCGGGAGTAATAAGTATAATTATTACAGTTCTAGCGATAATAACTGCATTATATGGGTAATAATGCACGTTATATTCCTAATAATATAAGTAATGAGTATAATTATTACAGTTCTAGCGATAATAACTGCATTATATGGGCAATAATGCATGTTATATTGATAATATCGGCAGTAATAAGTATAATTATTATAGTTCTAGCGATAATAATAGTAAAATATGGCTAAGAGTGCCTGTTATATTGATAATAATAAAAGTAATAAGTATATTTATTATACTTCTGTCGATAATAACTGCATTATATAGGTAATAATGCATGTTATATTGATAATAACATAAGTGATAAGTATAATTATTACAATTCTAGCGATAATAACTGCATTATATGGGTAATAATGCATGTTATATTGATAATAATAAAAGTACTAAGTATATTTATTATAGTTCTAGCGATTATAACTGCATAATATACGTAGTAATGCATGTTATATTGATAATAATATAAGTAATAAGTATAATTATTACAATTCTAGCGATAATAACTGCATTATATGGGTAATATTGCATGTTATATTGATAATAATAAAAGTAATAAGTATATTTATTATACTTCTGTCGATAATAACTGCATTATATGCGTAATAATGCATGTTATATTGATAATAACATAAGTAATAAGTATAATTATTACAGTTCTAGCGATAATAACTCCATTATATGGGTAATAATGCACGTTATATTCCTAATAATATAAGTAATGAGTATAATTATTACAGTTCTAGCGATAATAACTGCATTATATGGGTAATAATGCATGTTATATTGATAATAATAAAAGTAATAAGTATATTTATTATCGTTCTATCGATAATAACTTCTTAATATGGGTAATAATGGATGTTATATTGATAATATCGGGAGTGATGAGTATATTTATTATACTTCTGTCGATAATAACTGCATTATATGGGTAATAATGCATGTTATATTGATAATAATATATGTAATAAGTATAATTATTACAGTTCTAGCGATAATAACTCCATTATATGGGTAATAAAACATGTTATATTGATAATAATATAAGTAATAAGTATATTTATTATAGTTCTATCGATAATAACTGCATAATATGGGTAACAATGCATGTTATATTGAGAATAATATAAGTAATAAGTATAATTATTACAGTTCTGGCGATAATAACTGCATTATATGGGTAATAATGCATGTTATATTGATAATATCGGGAGTAATAAGTATAATTATTACAGTTCTAACGATAATAACTCCATTATATGGGTAATAATGCATGTTATATTGCTAAATATATAAGTAATAAGTATAATTATTACAGTTCTAGCGATAATAACTGCATTATATTGGTAATAATGCATGTTATATTGATAATAATAAAAGTAATAAGTATATTTATTATCGTTCTATTGATAATAACTTCTTAATATGGGTAATAATGCATGTTATATTGATGATAATGAAAGTAGGAAGTATATTTATTACAGTTCTAGCGATAATAACTGCATTATATGCGTAATAAGGCATGTTATATTGATAATATCGGGAGTAATAAGTATAGTTATTATAGTTCTAGCGATGATAATAGTAAAATATGGCTAATAGTGCATGTTATATTGATAATAGTAAAAGTAATAAGTATATTTATTACAGTTCTATCGATAATAACTGCATAATATGGGTAATAATGCATGTTATATTGATGATAATGAAAGTAATACGTATATTTATTATAGTTCTAGCGATAATAACTGTATTATACGGGTAATAATGCATGTTATATTGATAATAATAAAAGTAATAAGTATATTTATTATAGTTCTATCGATAATAACTGCATAATATGGGTAATAATGCATGTTATATTGATAATATCGGGAGTAATAAGTATAATTATTACAGTTCTAGCGATGATACTAGTAAAATATATCTAACAGTGCCTGTTATATTGATAATAATAATAGTAGTAAGTATATTTATTATACTTCTGTCGATAATAACTGCAGTATATGGGTAATAATGCATGTTATATTGATAATATCGGGAGTAATAAGTATAATTATTACAGTTCTAGCGATAATAACTGCATTATATGGGTAATAATGCACGTTATATTCCTAATAATATAAGTAATGAGTATAATTATTACAGTTCTAGCGATAATAACTGCATTATATGGGCAATAATGCATGTTATATTGATAATATCGGCAGTAATAAGTATAATTATTATAGTTCTAGCGATAATAATAGTAAAATATGGCTAAGAGTGCCTGTTATATTGATAATAATAAAAGTAATAAGTATATTTATTATACTTCTGTCGATAATAACTGCATTATATAGGTAATAATGCATGTTATATTGATAATAACATAAGTGATAAGTATAATTATTACAATTCTAGCGATAATAACTGCATTATATGGGTAATAATGCATGTTATATTGATAATAATAAAAGTAATAAGTATATTTATTATACTTCTGTCGATAATAACTGCATTATATGCGTAATAATGCATGTTATATTGATAATAACATAAGTAATAAGTATAATTATTACAGTTCTAGCGATAATAACTCCATTATATGGGTAATAATGCATGTTATATTGCTAACTATATAAGTAATAAGAATAATTATTACAGTTCTAGTGATAATAACTGCATTATATGGGTAATAATGCATGTTATATTGATAATAATAAAAGTAATAAGTATATTTATTATCGTTCTATCGATAATAACTTCTTAATATGGGTAATAATGCATGTTATATTGATGATAATGAAAGTAGTAAGTATATTTATTACAGTTCTAGCGATAATAACTGCATTATATGGGTAATAATGCATGTTATATTGATAATATCGGGAGTAATAAGTATAATTATTATAGTTCTAGCGATAATAATAGTAGAATATGGCTAAGAGTGCCTGTTATATTGATAATAATAAAAGTAATAAGTATATTTATTATACTTCTGTCGATAATAACTGCATTATATGGGTAATAATGCATGTTATATTGATAATAATATAAGTAATAAGTATATTTATTATAGTTCTATCGATAATAACTGCATAATATGGGTAACAATGCATGTTATATTGAGAATAATATAAGTGATAAGTATAATTATTACAGTTCTGGCGATAATAACTGCATTATATGGGTAATAATGCATGTTATATTGATAATATCGGGAGTAATAAGTATAATTATTACAGTTCTAACGATAATAACTCCATTATATGGGTAATAATGCATGTTATATTGCTAAATATATAAGTAATAAGTATAATTATTACAGTTCTAGCGATAATAACTGCATTATATTGGTAATAATGCATGTTATATTGATAATAATAAAAGTAATAAGTATATTTATTATCGTTCTATTGATAATAACTTCTTAATATGGGTAATAATGCATGTTATATTGATGATAATGAAAGTAGTAAGTATATTTATTACAGTTCTAGCGATAATAACTGCATTATATGCGTAATAAGGCATGTTATATTGATAATATCGGGAGTAATAAATATAGTTATTATAGTTCTAGCGATGATAATAGTAAAATATGGCTAATAGTGCATGTTATATTGATAATAGTAAAAGTAATAAGTATATTTATTACAGTTCTATCGATAATAACTGCATAATATGGGTAATAATGCATGTTATATTGAGAATAATATAAGTAATAGGTATAATTATTACGGTTCAAGCGATAATAACTGTATTATACGGGTAATAATGCATGTTATATTGATGATAATGAAAGTAATACGTATATTTATTATAGCTCTAGCGATAATAACAGCATAATATGGGTAATAATGCATGTTATATTGAGAATAATATAAGTAATAGGTATAATTATTACGGTTCAAGCGATAATAACTGTATTATACGGGTAATAATGCATGTTATATTGCTAACTATATAAGTAATAAGTATAATTATTACAGTTCTAGTGATAATAACTGCATTATATGGGTAATAATGCATGTTATATTGATAATAATAAAAGTAATAAGTATATTTATTATCGTTCTATCGATAATAACTTCTTAATATGGGTAATAATGCATGTTATATTGATGACAATGAAAGTAGTAAGTATAATTATTACAGTTCTAGCGATAATAACTGCATTATATGGGTAATAATGGATGTTATATTGATAATATCGGGAGTGATAAGTATATTTATTATACTTCTGTCGATAATAACTGCATTATATGGGTAATAATGCATGTTATATTGATAATAATATAAGTAATAAGTATAATTATTACAGTTCTAGCGATAATAACTCCATTATATGGGTAATAAAACATGTTATATTGATAATAATATAAGTAATAAGTATATTTATTATAGTTCTATCGATAATAACTGCATAATATGGGTAACAATGCATGTTATATTGAGAATAATATAAGTAATAAGTATAATTATTACAGTTCTGGCGATAATAACTGCATTATATGGGTAATAATGCATGTTATATTGATAATATCGGGAGTAATAAGTATAATTATTACAGTTCTAACGATAATAACTCCATTATATGGGTAATAATGCATGTTATATTGCTAAATATATAAGTAATAAGTATAATTATTACAGTTCTAGCGATAATAACTGCATTATATTGGTAATAATGCATGTTATATTGATAATAATAAAAGTAATAAGTATATTTATTATCGTTCTATTGATAATAACTTCTTAATATGGGTAATAATGCATGTTATATTGATGATAATGAAAGTAGTAAGTATATTTATTACAGTTCTAGCGATAATAACTGCATTATATGCGTAATAAGGCATGTTATATTGATAATATCGGGAGTAATAAGTATAGTTATTATAGTTCTAGCGATGATAATAGTAAAATATGGCTAATAGTGCATGTTATATTGATAATAGTAAAAGTAATAAGTATATTTATTACAGTTCTATCGATAATAACTGCATAATATGGGTAATAATGCATGTTATATTGATGATAATGAAAGTAATACGTATATTTATTATAGGTCTAGCGATAATAACTGCATAATATGGGTAATAATGCATGTTATATTGAGAATAATATAAGTAATAGGTATAATTATTACGGTTCAAGCGATAATAACTGTATTATACGGGTAATAATGCATGTTATATTGATAATAATAAAAGTAATAAGTATATTTATTATAGTTCTATCGATAATAACTGCATAATATGGGTAATAATGCATGTTATATTGATAATATCGGGAGTAATAAGTATAATTATTACAGTTCTAGCGATGATACTAGTAAAATATATCTAACAGTGCCTGTTATATTGATAATAATAATAGTAGTAAGTATATTTATTATACTTCTGTCGATAATACCTGCATTATATGGGTAATAATGCATGTTATATTGATAATATCGGGAGTAATAAGTATAATTATTACAGTTCTAGCGATAATAACTGCATTATATGGGCAATAATGCATGTTATATTGATAATATCGGCAGTAATAAGTATAATTATTATAGTTCTAGCGATAATAATAGTAAAATATGGCTAAGAGTGCCTGTTATATTGATAATAATAAAAGTAATAAGTATATTTATTATACTTCTGTCGATAATAACTGCATTATATAGGTAATAATGCATGTTATATTGATAATAACATAAGTAATAAGTATAATTATTACAATCCTAGCGATAATAACTGCATTATATGGGTAATAATGCATGTTATATTGATAATAATAAAAGTAATAAGTATATTTATTATACTTCTGTCGATAATAACTGCATTATAGAGGTAATAATGCATGTTATATTGATAATAACATAAGTGATAAGTATAATTATTACAATTCTAGCGATAATAACTGCATTATATGGGTAATAATGCATGTTATATTGATAATAATAAAAGTACTAAGTATATTTATTATAGTTCTAGCGATTATAACTGCATAATATACGTAGTAATGCATGTTATATTGATAATAATATAAGTAATAAGTATAATTATTACAATTCTAGCGATAATAACTGCATTATATGGGTAATATTGCATGTTATATTGATAATAATAAAAGTAATAAGTATATTTATTATACTTCTGTCGATAATAACTGCATTATATGCGTAATAATGCATGTTATATTGATAATAACATAAGTAATAAGTATAATTATTACAGTTCTAGCGATAATAACTCCATTATATGGGTAATAATGCACGTTATATTCCTAATAATATAAGTAATGAGTATAATTATTACAGTTCTAGCGATAATAACTGCATTATATGGGTAATAATGCATGTTATATTGATAATAATAAAAGTAATAAGTATATTTATTATCGTTCTATCGATAATAACTTCTTAATATGGGTAATAATGGATGTTATATTGATAATATCGGGAGTGATAAGTATATTTATTATACTTCTGTCGATAATAACTGCATTATATGGGTAATAATGCATGTTATATTGATAATAATATATGTAATAAGTATAATTATTACAGTTCTAGCGATAATAACTCCATTATATGGGTAATAAAACATGTTATATTGATAATAATATAAGTAATAAGTATATTTATTATAGTTCTATCGATAATAACTGCATAATATGGGTAACAATGCATGTTATATTGAGAATAATATAAGTAATAAGTATAATTATTACAGTTCTGGCGATAATAACTGCATTATATGGGTAATAATGCATGTTATATTGATAATATCGGGAGTAATAAGTATAATTATTACAGTTCTAACGATAATAACTCCATTATATGGGTAATAATGCATGTTATATTGCTAAATATATAAGTAATAAGTATAATTATTACAGTTCTAGCGATAATAACTGCATTATATTGGTAATAATGCATGTTATATTGATAATAATAAAAGTAATAAGTATATTTATTATCGTTCTATTGATAATAACTTCTTAATATGGGTAATAATGCATGTTATATTGATGATAATGAAAGTAGTAAGTATATTTATTACAGTTCTAGCGATAATAACTGCATTATATGCGTAATAAGGCATGTTATATTGATAATATCGGGAGTAATAAGTATAGTTATTATAGTTCTAGCGATGATAATAGTAAAATATGGCTAATAGTGCATGTTATATTGATAATAGTAAAAGTAATAAGTATATTTATTACAGTTCTATCGATAATAACTGCATAATATGGGTAATAATGCATGTTATATTGATGATAATGAAAGTAATACGTATATTTATTATAGGTCTAGCGATAATAACTGCATAATATGGGTAATAATGCATGTTATATTGAGAATAATATAAGTAATAGGTATAATTATTACGGTTCAAGCGATAATAACTGTATTATACGGGTAATAATGCATGTTATATTGATAATAATAAAAGTAATAAGTATATTTATTATAGTTCTATCGATAATAACTGCATAATATGGGTAATAATGCATGTTATATTGATAATATCGGGAGTAATAAGTATAATTATTACAGTTCTAGCGATGATACTAGTAAAATATATCTAACAGTGCCTGTTATATTGATAATAATAATAGTAGTAAGTATATTTATTATACTTCTGTCGATAATACCTGCATTATATGGGTAATAATGCATGTTATATTGATAATATCGGGAGTAATAAGTATAATTATTACAGTTCTAGCGATAATAACTGCATTATATGGGCAATAATGCATGTTATATTGATAATATCGGCAGTAATAAGTATAATTATTATAGTTCTAGCGATAATAATAGTAAAATATGGCTAAGAGTGCCTGTTATATTGATAATAATAAAAGTAATAAGTATATTTATTATACTTCTGTCGATAATAACTGCATTATATAGGTAATAATGCATGTTATATTGATAATAACATAAGTAATAAGTATAATTATTACAATCCTAGCGATAATAACTGCATTATATGGGTAATAATGCATGTTATATTGATAATAATAAAAGTAATAAGTATATTTATTATACTTCTGTCGATAATAACTGCATTATATAGGTAATAATGCATGTTATATTGATAATAACATAAGTGATAAGTATAATTATTACAATTCTAGCGATAATAACTGCATTATATGGGTAATAATGCATGTTATATTGATAATAATAAAAGTACTAAGTATATTTATTATAGTTCTAGCGATTATAACTGCATAATATACGTAGTAATGCATGTTATATTGATAATAATATAAGTAATAAGTATAATTATTACAATTCTAGCGATAATAACTGCATTATATGGGTAATATTGCATGTTATATTGATAATAATAAAAGTAATAAGTATATTTATTATACTTCTGTCGATAATAACTGCATTATATGCGTAATAATGCATGTTATATTGATAATAACATAAGTAATAAGTATAATTATTACAGTTCTAGCGATAATAACTCCATTATATGGGTAATAATGCACGTTATATTCCTAATAATATAAGTAATGAGTATAATTATTACAGTTCTAGCGATAATAACTGCATTATATGGGTAATAATGCATGTTATATTGATAATAATAAAAGTAATAAGTATATTTATTATCGTTCTATCGATAATAACTTCTTAATATGGGTAATAATGGATGTTATATTGATAATATCGGGAGTGATAAGTATATTTATTATACTTCTGTCGATAATAACTGCATTATATGGGTAATAATGCATGTTATATTGATAATAATATATGTAATAAGTATAATTATTACAGTTCTAGCGATAATAACTCCATTATATGGGTAATAAAACATGTTATATTGATAATAATATAAGTAATAAGTATATTTATTATAGTTCTATCGATAATAACTGCATAATATGGGTAACAATGCATGTTATATTGAGAATAATATAAGTAATAAGTATAATTATTACAGTTCTGGCGATAATAACTGCATTATATGGGTAATAATGCATGTTATATTGATAATATCGGGAGTAATAAGTATAATTATTACAGTTCTAACGATAATAACTCCATTATATGGGTAATAATGCATGTTATATTGCTAAATATATAAGTAATAAGTATAATTATTACAGTTCTAGCGATAATAACTGCATTATATTGGTAATAATGCATGTTATATTGATAATAATAAAAGTAATAAGTATATTTATTATCGTTCTATTGATAATAACTTCTTAATATGGGTAATAATGCATGTTATATTGATGATAATGAAAGTAGGAAGTATATTTATTACAGTTCTAGCGATAATAACTGCATTATATGCGTAATAAGGCATGTTATATTGATAATATCGGGAGTAATAAGTATAGTTATTATAGTTCTAGCGATGATAATAGTAAAATATGGCTAATAGTGCATGTTATATTGATAATAGTAAAAGTAATAAGTATATTTATTACAGTTCTATCGATAATAACTGCATAATATGGGTAATAATGCATGTTATATTGATGATAATGAAAGTAATACGTATATTTATTATAGTTCTAGCGATAATAACTGTATTATACGGGTAATAATGCATGTTATATTGATAATAATAAAAGTAATAAGTATATTTATTATAGTTCTATCGATAATAACTGCATAATATGGGTAATAATGCATGTTATATTGATAATATCGGGAGTAATAAGTATAATTATTACAGTTCTAGCGATGATACTAGTAAAATATATCTAACAGTGCCTGTTATATTGATAATAATAATAGTAGTAAGTATATTTATTATACTTCTGTCGATAATAACTGCAGTATATGGGTAATAATGCATGTTATATTGATAATATCGGGAGTAATAAGTATAATTATTACAGTTCTAGCGATAATAACTGCATTATATGGGTAATAATGCACGTTATATTCCTAATAATATAAGTAATGAGTATAATTATTACAGTTCTAGCGATAATAACTGCATTATATGGGCAATAATGCATGTTATATTGATAATATCGGCAGTAATAAGTATAATTATTATAGTTCTAGCGATAATAATAGTAGAATATGGCTAAGAGTGCCTGTTATATTGATAATAATAAAAGTAATAAGTATATTTATTATACTTCTGTCGATAATAACTGCATTATATGGGTAATAATGCATGTTATATTGATAATAATATAAGTAATAAGTATAATTATTACAGTTCTAGCGATAATAACTCCATTATATGGGTAATAAAACATGTTATATTGATAATAATATAAGTAATAAGTATATTTATTATAGTTCTATCGATAATAACTGCATAATATGGGTAACAATGCATGTTATATTGAGAATAATATAAGTGATAAGTATAATTATTACAGTTCTGGCGATAATAACTGCATTATATGGGTAATAATGCATGTTATATTGATAATATCGGGAGTAATAAGTATAATTATTACAGTTCTAACGATAATAACTCCATTATATGGGTAATAATGCATGTTATATTGCTAAATATATAAGTAATAAGTATAATTATTACAGTTCTAGCGATAATAACTGCATTATATTGGTAATAATGCATGTTATATTGATAATAATAAAAGTAATAAGTATATTTATTATCGTTCTATTGATAATAACTTCTTAATATGGGTAATAATGCATGTTATATTGATGATAATGAAAGTAGTAAGTATATTTATTACAGTTCTAGCGATAATAACTGCATTATATGCGTAATAAGGCATGTTATATTGATAATATCGGGAGTAATAAATATAGTTATTATAGTTCTAGCGATGATAATAGTAAAATATGGCTAATAGTGCATGTTATATTGATAATAGTAAAAGTAATAAGTATATTTATTACAGTTCTATCGATAATAACTGCATAATATGGGTAATAATGCATGTTATATTGAGAATAATATAAGTAATAGGTATAATTATTACGGTTCAAGCGATAATAACTGTATTATACGGGTAATAATGCATGTTATATTGATGATAATGAAAGTAATACGTATATTTATTATAGCTCTAGCGATAATAACAGCATAATATGGGTAATAATGCATGTTATATTGAGAATAATATAAGTAATAGGTATAATTATTACGGTTCAAGCGATAATAACTGTATTATACGGGTAATAATGCATGTTATATTGCTAACTATATAAGTAATAAGTATAATTATTACAGTTCTAGTGATAATAACTGCATTATATGGGTAATAATGCATGTTATATTGATAATAATAAAAGTAATAAGTATATTTATTATCGTTCTATCGATAATAACTTCTTAATATGGGTAATAATGCATGTTATATTGATGACAATGAAAGTAGTAAGTATAATTATTACAGTTCTAGCGATAATAACTGCATTATATGGGTAATAATGGATGTTATATTGATAATATCGGGAGTGATAAGTATATTTATTATACTTCTGTCGATAATAACTGCATTATATGGGTAATAATGCATGTTATATTGATAATAATATATGTAATAAGTATAATTATTACAGTTCTAGCGATAATAACTCCATTATATGGGTAATAAAACATGTTATATTGATAATAATATAAGTAATAAGTATATTTATTATAGTTCTATCGATAATAACTGCATAATATGGGTAACAATGCATGTTATATTGAGAATAATATAAGTAATAAGTATAATTATTACAGTTCTGGCGATAATAACTGCATTATATGGGTAATAATGCATGTTATATTGATAATATCGGGAGTAATAAGTATAATTATTACAGTTCTAACGATAATAACTCCATTATATGGGTAATAATGCATGTTATATTGCTAAATATATAAGTAATAAGTATAATTATTACAGTTCTAGCGATAATAACTGCATTATATTGGTAATAATGCATGTTATATTGATAATAATAAAAGTAATAAGTATATTTATTATCGTTCTATTGATAATAACTTCTTAATATGGGTAATAATGCATGTTATATTGATGATAATGAAAGTAGTAAGTATATTTATTACAGTTCTAGCGATAATAACTGCATTATATGCGTAATAAGGCATGTTATATTGATAATATCGGGAGTAATAAGTATAGTTATTATAGTTCTAGCGATGATAATAGTAAAATATGGCTAATAGTGCATGTTATATTGATAATAGTAAAAGTAATAAGTATATTTATTACAGTTCTATCGATAATAACTGCATAATATGGGTAATAATGCATGTTATATTGATGATAATGAAAGTAATACGTATATTTATTATAGGTCTAGCGATAATAACTGCATAATATGGGTAATAATGCATGTTATATTGAGAATAATATAAGTAATAGGTATAATTATTACGGTTCAAGCGATAATAACTGTATTATACGGGTAATAATGCATGTTATATTGATAATAATAAAAGTAATAAGTATATTTATTATAGTTCTATCGATAATAACTGCATAATATGGGTAATAATGCATGTTATATTGATAATATCGGGAGTAATAAGTATAATTATTACAGTTCTAGCGATGATACTAGTAAAATATATCTAACAGTGCCTGTTATATTGATAATAATAATAGTAGTAAGTATATTTATTATACTTCTGTCGATAATACCTGCATTATATGGGTAATAATGCATGTTATATTGATAATATCGGGAGTAATAAGTATAATTATTACAGTTCTAGCGATAATAACTGCATTATATGGGCAATAATGCATGTTATATTGATAATATCGGCAGTAATAAGTATAATTATTATAGTTCTAGCGATAATAATAGTAAAATATGGCTAAGAGTGCCTGTTATATTGATAATAATAAAAGTAATAAGTATATTTATTATACTTCTGTCGATAATAACTGCATTATATAGGTAATAATGCATGTTATATTGATAATAACATAAGTAATAAGTATAATTATTACAATCCTAGCGATAATAACTGCATTATATGGGTAATAATGCATGTTATATTGATAATAATAAAAGTAATAAGTATATTTATTATACTTCTGTCGATAATAACTGCATTATATAGGTAATAATGCATGTTATATTGATAATAACATAAGTGATAAGTATAATTATTACAATTCTAGCGATAATAACTGCATTATATGGGTAATAATGCATGTTATATTGATAATAATAAAAGTAATAAGTATATTTATTATCGTTCTATCGATAATAACTTCTTAATATGGGTAATAATGCATGTTATATTGATGATAATGAAAGTAGTAAGTATATTTATTACAGTTCTAGCGATAATAACTGCATTATATGGGTAATAATGCATGTTATATTGATAATATCGGGAGTAATAAGTAGAATTATTATAGTTCTAGCGATAATAATAGTAGAATATGGCTAAGAGTGCCTGTTATATTGATAATAATAAAAGTAATAAGTATATTTATTATACTTCTGTCGATAATACCTGCATTATATGGGTAATAATGCATGTTATATTGATAATATCGGGAGTAATAAGTATAATTATTATAGTTCTAGCGATAATAATAGTAAAATATGGCTAATAGTACATGTTATACTGATAATAATAAAAGTAATAAGTATATTTATTATACTTCTGTCGATAATAACTGCAGTATATGGGTAATAATGCATGTTATATTGATAATATCGGGAGTAGTAAGTATAATTATTACAGTTCTAGCGATAATAACTGCATTATATGGGTAATAATGCACGTTATATTCCTAATAATATAAGTAATGAGTATAATTATTACAGTTCTAGCGATAATAACTGCATTATATGGGCAATAATGCATGTTATATTGATAATATCGGCAGTAATAAGTATAATTATTATAGTTCTAGCGATAATAATAGTAAAATATGGCTAAGAGTGCCTGTTATATTGATAATAATAAAAGTAATAAGTATATTTATTATACTTCTGTCGATAATAACTGCATTATATAGGTAATAATGCATGTTATATTGATAATAACATAAGTGATAAGTATAATTATTACAATTCTAGCGATAATAACTGCATTATATGGGTAATAATGCATGTTATATTGATAATAATAAAAGTAATAAGTATATTTATTATACTTCTGTCGATAATAACTGCATTATATGCGTAATAATGCATGTTATATTGATAATAACATAAGTAATAAGTATAATTATTACAGTTCTAGCGATAATAACTCCATTATATGGGTAATAATGCATGTTATATTGCTAACTATATAAGTAATAACAATAATTATTACAGTTCTAGTGATAATAACTGCATTATATGGGTAATAATGCATGTTATATTGATAATAATAAAAGTAATAAGTATATTTATTATCGTTCTATCGATAATAACTTCTTAATATGGGTAATAATGCATGTTATATTGATGATAATGAAAGTAGTAAGTATATTTATTACAGTTCTAGCGATAATAACTGCATTATATGGGTAATAATGCATGTTATATTGATAATATCGGGAGTAATAAGTATAATTATTATAGTTCTAGCGATAATAATAGTAGAATATGGCTAAGAGTGCCTGTTATATTGATAATAATAAAAGTAATAAGTATATTTATTATACTTCTGTCGATAATAACTGCATTATATGGGTAATAATGCATGTTATATTGATAATAATATAAGTAATAAGTATAATTATTACAGTTCTAGCGATAATAACTCCATTATATGGGTAATAAAACATGTTATATTGATAATAATATAAGTAATAAGTATAATTATTACAGTTCTAACGATAATAACTCCATTATATGGGTAATAATGCATGTTATATTGCTAAATATATAAGTAATAAGTATAATTATTACAGTTCTAGCGATAATAACTGCATTATATTGGTAATAATGCATGTTATATTGATAATAATAAAAGTAATAAGTATATTTATTATCGTTCTATTGATAATAACTTCTTAATATGGGTAATAATGCATGTTATATTGATGATAATGAAAGTAGTAAGTATATTTATTACAGTTCTAGCGATAATAACTGCATTATATGCGTAATAAGGCATGTTATATTGATAATATCGGGAGTAATAAATATAGTTATTATAGTTCTAGCGATGATAATAGTAAAATATGGCTAATAGTGCATGTTATATTGATAATAGTAAAAGTAATAAGTATATTTATTACAGTTCTATCGATAATAACTGCATAATATGGGTAATAATGCATGTTATATTGAGAATAATATAAGTAATAGGTATAATTATTACGGTTCAAGCGATAATAACTGTATTATACGGGTAATAATGCATGTTATATTGATGATAATGAAAGTAATACGTATATTTATTATAGCTCTAGCGATAATAACTGCATAATATGGGTAATAATGCATGTTATATTGAGAATAATATAAGTAATAGGTATAATTATTACGGTTCAAGCGATAATAACTGTATTATACGGGTAATAATGCATGTTATATTGCTAACTATATAAGTAATAAGTATAATTATTACAGTTCTAGTGATAATAACTGCATTATATGGGTAATAATGCATGTTATATTGATAATAATAAAAGTAATAAGTATATTTATTATACTTCTGTCGATAATAACTGCATTATATGCGTAATAATGCATGTTATATTGATAATAACATAAGTAATAAGTATAATTATTACAGTTCTAGCGATAATAACTCCATTATATGGGTAATAATGCATGTTATATTGCTAACTATATAAGTAATAAGAATAATTATTACAGTTGTAGTGATAGTAACTGCATTATATGGGTAATAATGCATGTTATATTGATAATAATAAAAGTAATAAGTATATTTATTATCGTTCTATCGATAATAACTTCTTAATATGGGTAATAATGCATGTTATATTGATGATAATGAAAGTAGTAAGTATATTTATTACAGTTCTAGCGATAATAACTGCATTATATGGGTAATAATGCATGTTATATTGATAATATCGGGAGTAATAAGTAGAATTATTATAGTTCTAGCGATAATAATAGTAGAATATGGCTAAGAGTGCCTGTTATATTGATAATAATAAAAGTAATAAGTATATTTATTATACTTCTGTCGATAATACCTGCATTATATGGGTAATAATGCATGTTATATTGATAATATCGGGAGTAATAAGTATAATTATTATAGTTCTAGCGATAATAATAGTAAAATATGGCTAATAGTACATGTTATACTGATAATAATAAAAGTAATAAGTATATTTATTATACTTCTGTCGATAATAACTGCAGTATATGGGTAATAATGCATGTTATATTGATGATAATGAAAGTAATACGTATATTTATTATAGTTCTAGCGATAATAACTGTATTATACGGGTAATAATGCATGTTATATTGATAATAATAAAAGTAATAAGTATATTTATTATAGTTCTATCGATAATAACTGCATAATATGGGTAATAATGCATGTTATATTGATAATATCGGGAGTAATAAGTATAATTATTACAGTTCTAGCGATGATACTAGTAAAATATATCTAACAGTGCCTGTTATATTGATATTAATAATAGTAGTAAGTATATTTATTATACTTCTGTCGATAATAACTGCAGTATATGGGTAATAATGCATGTTATATTGATAATATCGGGAGTAATAAGTATAATTATTACAGTTCTAGCGATAATAACTGCATTATATGGGTAATAATGCACGTTATATTCCTAATAATATAAGTAATGAGTATAATTATTACAGTTCTAGCGATAATAACTGCATTATATGGGCAATAATGCATGTTATATTGATAATATCGGCAGTAATAAGTATAATTATTATAGTTCTAGCGATAATAATAGTAAAATATGGCTAAGAGTGCCTGTTATATTGATAATAATAAAAGTAATAAGTATATTTATTATACTTCTGTCGATAATAACTGCATTATATAGGTAATAATGCATGTTATATTGATAATAACATAAGTGATAAGTATAATTATTACAATTCTAGCGATAATAACTGCATTATATGGGTAATAATGCATGTTATATTGATAATAATAAAAGTAATAAGTATATTTATTATACTTCTGTCGATAATAACTGCATTATATGCGTAATAATGCATGTTATATTGATAATAACATAAGTAATAAGTATAATTATTACAGTTCTAGCGATAATAACTCCATTATATGGGTAATAATGCATGTTATATTGCTAACTATATAAGTAATAAGAATAATTATTACAGTTCTAGTGATAATAACTGCATTATATGGGTAATAATGCATGTTATATTGATAATAATAAAAGTAGTAAGTATATTTATTATCGTTCTATCGATAATAACTTCTTAATATGGGTAATAATGCATGTTATATTGATGATAATGAAAGTAGTAAGTATATTTATTACAGTTCTAGCGATAATAACTGCATTATATGGGTAATAATGCATGTTATATTGATAATATCGGGAGTAATAAGTATAATTATTATAGTTCTAGCGATAATAATAGTAGAATATGGCTAAGAGTGCCTGTTATATTGATAATAATAAAAGTAATAAGTATATTTATTATACTTCTGTCGATAATAACTGCATTATATGGGTAATAATGCATGTTATATTGATAATAATATAAGTAATAAGTATAATTATTACAGTTCTAGCGATAATAACTCCATTATATGGGTAATAAAACATGTTATATTGATAATAATATAAGTAATAAGTATATTTATTATAGTTCTATCGATAATAACTGCATAATATGGGTAACAATGCATGTTATATTGAGAATAATATAAGTGATAAGTATAATTATTACAGTTCTGGCGATAATAACTGCATTATATGGGTAATAATGCATGTTATATTGATAATATCGGGAGTAATAAGTATAATTATTACAGTTCTAACGATAATAACTCCATTATATGGGTAATAATGCATGTTATATTGCTAAATATATAAGTAATAAGTATAATTATTACAGTTCTAGCGATAATAACTGCATTATATTGGTAATAATGCATGTTATATTGATAATAATAAAAGTAATAAGTATATTTATTATCGTTCTATTGATAATAACTTCTTAATATGGGTAATAATGCATGTTATATTGATGATAATGAAAGTAGTAAGTATATTTATTACAGTTCTAGCGATAATAACTGCATTATATGCGTAATAAGGCATGTTATATTGATAATATCGGGAGTAATAAATATAGTTATTATAGTTCTAGCGATGATAATAGTAAAATATGGCTAATAGTGCATGTTATATTGATAATAGTAAAAGTAATAAGTATATTTATTACAGTTCTATCGATAATAACTGCATAATATGGGTAATAATGCATGTTATATTGAGAATAATATAAGTAATAGGTATAATTATTACGGTTCAAGCGATAATAACTGTATTATACGGGTAATAATGCATGTTATATTGATGATAATGAAAGTAATACGTATATTTATTATAGCTCTAGCGATAATAACTGCATAATATGGGTAATAATGCATGTTATATTGAGAATAATATAAGTAATAGGTATAATTATTACGGTTCAAGCGATAATAACTGTATTATACGGGTAATAATGCATGTTATATTACTAACTATATAAGTAATAAGTATAATTATTACAGTTCTAGTGATAATAACTGCATTATATGGGTAATAATGCATGTTATATTGATAATAATAAAAGTAATAAGTATATTTATTATCGTTCTATCGATAATAACTTCTTAATATGGGTAATAATGCATGTTATATTGATGACAATGAAAGTAGTAAGTATAATTATTACAGTTCTAGCCATAATAACTGCATTATATGGGTAATAATGGATGTTATATTGATAATATCGGGAGTGATAAGTATATTTATTATACTTCTGTCGATAATAACTGCATTATATGGGTAATAATGCATGTTATATTGATAATAATATAAGTAATAAGTATAATTATTACAGTTCTAGCGATAATAACTCCATTATATGGGTAATAAAACATGTTATATTGATAATAATATAAGTAATAAGTATATTTATTATAGTTCTATCGATAATAACTGCATAATATGGGTAACAATGCATGTTATATTGAGAATAATATAAGTAATAAGTATAATTATTACAGTTCTGGCGATAATAACTGCATTATATGGGTAATAATGCATGTTATATTGATAATATCGGGAGTAATAAGTATAATTATTACAGTTCTAACGATAATAACTCCATTATATGGGTAATAATGCATGTTATATTGCTAAATATATAAGTAATAAGTATAATTATTACAGTTCTAGCGATAATAACTGCATTATATTGGTAATAATGCATGTTATATTGATAATAATAAAAGTAATAAGTATATTTATTATCGTTCTATTGATAATAATTTCTTAATATGGGTAATAATGCATGTTATATTGATGATAATGAAAGTAGTAAGTATATTTATTACAGTTCTAGCGATAATAACTGCATTATATGCGTAATAAGGCATGTTATATTGATAATATCGGGAGTAATAAGTATAGTTATTATAGTTCTAGCGATGATAATAGTAAAATATGGCTAATAGTGCATGTTATATTGATAATAGTAAAAGTAATAAGTATATTTATTACAGTTCTATCGATAATAACTGCATAATATGGGTAATAATGCATGTTATATTGATGATAATGAAAGTAATACGTATATTTATTATAGTTCTAGCGATAATAACTGCATAATATGGGTAATAATGCATGTTATATTGAGAATAATATAAGTAATAGGTATAATTATTACGGTTCAAGCGATAATAACTGTATTATACGGGTAATAATGCATGTTATATTGATAATAATAAAAGTAATAAGTATATTTATTATAGTTCTATCGATAATAACTGCATAATATGGGTAATAATGCATGTTATATTGATAATATCGGGAGTAATAAGTATAATTATTACAGTTCTAGCGATGATACTAGTAAAATATATCTAACAGTGCCTGTTATATTGATAATAATAATAGTAGTAAGTATATTTATTATACTTCTGTCGATAATACCTGCATTATATGGGTAATAATGCATGTTATATTGATAATATCGGGAGTAATAAGTATAATTATTATAGTTCTAGCGATAATAATAGTAAAATATGGCTAATAGTACATGTTATACTGATAATAATAAAAGTAATAAGTATATTTATTATACTTCTGTCGATAATAACTGCAGTATATGGGTAATAATGCATGTTATATTGATAATATCGGGAGTAATAAGTATAATTATTACAGTTCTAGCGATAATAACTGCATTATATGGGCAATAATGCATGTTATATTGATAATATCGGCAGTAATAAGTATAATTATTATAGTTCTAGCGATAATAATAGTAAAATATGGCTAAGAGTGCCTGTTATATTGATAATAATAAAAGTAATAAGTATATTTATTATACTTCTGTCGATAATTACTGCATTATATAGGTAATAATGCATGTTATATTGATAATAACATAAGTAATAAGTATAATTATTACAATTCTAGCGATAATAACTGCATTATATGGGTAATAATGCATGTTATATTGATAATAATAAAAGTAATAAGTATATTTATTATACTTCTGTCGATAATAACTGCATTATATAGGTAATAATGCATGTTATATTGATAATAACATAAGTGATAAGTATAATTATTACAATTCTAGCGATAATAACTGCATTATATGGGTAATAATGCATGTTATATTGATAATAATAAAAGTAATAAGTATAATTATTACGGTTCAAGCGATAATAACTGTATTATACGGGTAATAATGCATGTTATATTGATGATAATGAAAGTAATACGTATATTTATTATAGCTCTAGCGATAATAACTGCATAATATGGGTAATAATGCATGTTATATTGAGAATAATATAAGTAATAGCTATAATTATTACGGTTCAAGCGATAATAACTGTATTATACGGGTAATAATGCATGTTATATTGCTAACTATATAAGTAATAAGTATAATTATTACAGTTCTAGTGATAATAACTGCATTATATGGGTAATAATGCATGTTATATTGATAATAATAAAAGTAATAAGTATATTTATTATCGTTCTATCGATAATAACTTCTTAATATGGGTAATAATGCATGTTATATTGATGACAATGAAAGTAGTAAGTATAATTATTACAGTTCTAGCGATAATAACTGCATTATATGGGTAATAATGGATGTTATATTGATAATATCGGGAGTGATAAGTATATTTATTATACTTCTGTCGATAATAACTGCATTATATGGGTAATAATGCATGTTATATTGATAATAATATAAGTAATAAGTATAATTATTACAGTTCTAGCGATAATAACTCCATTATATGGGTAATAAAACATGTTATATTGATAATAATATAAGTAATAAGTATATTTATTATAGTTCTATCGATAATAACTGCATAATATGGGTAACAATGCATGTTATATTGAGAATAATATAAGTAATAAGTATAATTATTACAGTTCTGGCGATAATAACTGCATTATATGGGTAATAATGCATGTTATATTGATAATATCGGGAGTAATAAGTATAATTATTACAGTTCTAACGATAATAACTCCATTATATGGGTAATAATGCATGTTATATTGCTAAATATATAAGTAATAAGTATAATTATTACAGTTCTAGCGATAATAACTGCATTATATTGGTAATAATGCATGTTATATTGATAATAATAAAAGTAATAAGTATATTTATTATCGTTCTATTGATAATAATTTCTTAATATGGGTAATAATGCATGTTATATTGATGATAATGAAAGTAGTAAGTATATTTATTACAGTTCTAGCGATAATAACTGCATTATATGCGTAATAAGGCATGTTATATTGATAATATCGGGAGTAATAAGTATAGTTATTATAGTTCTAGCGATGATAATAGTAAAATATGGCTAATAGTGCATGTTATATTGATAATAGTAAAAGTAATAAGTATATTTATTACAGTTCTATCGATAATAACTGCATAATATGGGTAATAATGCATGTTATATTGATGATAATGAAAGTAATACGTATATTTATTATAGTTCTAGCGATAATAACTGCATAATATGGGTAATAATGCATGTTATATTGAGAATAATATAAGTAATAGGTATAATTATTACGGTTCAAGCGATAATAACTGTATTATACGGGTAATAATGCATGTTATATTGATAATAATAAAAGTAATAAGTATATTTATTATAGTTCTATCGATAATAACTGCATAATATGGGTAATAATGCATGTTATATTGATAATATCGGGAGTAATAAGTATAATTATTACAGTTCTAGCGATGATACTAGTAAAATATATCTAACAGTGCCTGTTATATTGATAATAATAATAGTAGTAAGTATATTTATTATACTTCTGTCGATAATACCTGCATTATATGGGTAATAATGCATGTTATATTGATAATATCGGGAGTAATAAGTATAATTATTATAGTTCTAGCGATAATAATAGTAAAATATGGCTAATAGTACATGTTATACTGATAATAATAAAAGTAATAAGTATATTTATTATACTTCTGTCGATAATAACTGCATTATATAGGTAATAATGCATGTTATATTGATAATAACATAAGTGATAAGTATAATTATTACAATTCTAGCGATAATAACTGCATTATATGGGTAATAATGCATGTTATATTGATAATAATAAAAGTAATAAGTATAATTATTACGGTTCAAGCGATAATAACTGTATTATACGGGTAATAATGCATGTTATATTGATGATAATGAAAGTAATACGTATATTTATTATAGCTCTAGCGATAATAACTGCATAATATGGGTAATAATGCATGTTATATTGAGAATAATATAAGTAATAGGTATAATTATTACGGTTCAAGCGATAATAACTGTATTATACGGGTAATAATGCATGTTATATTGCTAACTATATAAGTAATAAGTATAATTATTACAGTTCTAGTGATAATAACTGCATTATATGGGTAATAATGCATGTTATATTGATAATAATAAAAGTAATAAGTATATTTATTATCGTTCTATCGATAATAACTTCTTAATATGGGTAATAATGCATGTTATATTGATGACAATGAAAGTAGTAAGTATAATTATTACAGTTCTAGCGATAATAACTGCATTATATGGGTAATAATGGATGTTATATTGATAATATCGGGAGTGATAAGTATATTTATTATACTTCTGTCGATAATAACTGCATTATATGGGTAATAATGCATGTTATATTGATAATAATATAAGTAATAAGTATAATTATTACAGTTCTAGCGATAATAACTCCATTATATGGGTAATAAAACATGTTATATTGATAATAATATAAGTAATAAGTATATTTATTATAGTTCTATCGATAATAACTGCATAATATGGGTAACAATGCATGTTATATTGAGAATAATATAAGTAATAAGTATAATTATTACAGTTCTGGCGATAATAACTGCATTATATGGGTAATAATGCATGTTATATTGATAATATCGGGAGTAATAAGTATAATTATTACAGTTCTAACGATAATAACTCCATTATATGGGTAATAATGCATGTTATATTGCTAAATATATAAGTAATAAGTATAATTATTACAGTTCTAGCGATAATAACTGCATTATATTGGTAATAATGCATGTTATATTGATAATAATAAAAGTAATAAGTATATTTATTATCGTTCTATTGATAATAATTTCTTAATATGGGTAATAATGCATGTTATATTGATGATAATGAAAGTAGTAAGTATATTTATTACAGTTCTAGCGATAATAACTGCATTATATGCGTAATAAGGCATGTTATATTGATAATATCGGGAGTAATAAGTATAGTTATTATAGTTCTAGCGATGATAATAGTAAAATATGGCTAATAGTGCATGTTATATTGATAATAGTAAAAGTAATAAGTATATTTATTACAGTTCTATCGATAATAACTGCATAATATGGGTAATAATGCATGTTATATTGATGATAATGAAAGTAATACGTATATTTATTATAGTTCTAGCGATAATAACTGCATAATATGGGTAATAATGCATGTTATATTGAGAATAATATAAGTAATAGGTATAATTATTACGGTTCAAGCGATAATAACTGTATTATACGGGTAATAATGCATGTTATATTGATAATAATAAAAGTAATAAGTATATTTATTATAGTTCTATCGATAATAACTGCATAATATGGGTAATAATGCATGTTATATTGATAATATCGGGAGTAATAAGTATAATTATTACAGTTCTAGCGATGATACTAGTAAAATATATCTAACAGTGCCTGTTATATTGATAATAATAATAGTAGTAAGTATATTTATTATACTTCTGTCGATAATACCTGCATTATATGGGTAATAATGCATGTTATATTGATAATATCGGGAGTAATAAGTATAATTATTATAGTTCTAGCGATAATAATAGTAAAATATGGCTAATAGTACATGTTATACTGATAATAATAAAAGTAATAAGTATATTTATTATACTTCTGTCGATAATAACTGCAGTATATGGGTAATAATGCATGTTATATTGATAATATCGGGAGTAATAAGTATAATTATTACAGTTCTAGCGATAATAACTGCATTATATGGGCAATAATGCATGTTATATTGATAATATCGGCAGTAATAAGTATAATTATTATAGTTCTAGCGATAATAATAGTAAAATATGGCTAAGAGTGCCTGTTATATTGATAATAATAAAAGTAATAAGTATATTTATTATACTTCTGTCGATAATAACTGCATTATATAGGTAATAATGCATGTTATATTGATAATAACATAAGTAATAAGTATAATTATTACAATTCTAGCGATAATAACTGCATTATATGGGTAATAATGCATGTTATATTGATAATAATAAAAGTAATAAGTATATTTATTATACTTCTGTCGATAATAACTGCATTATATAGGTAATAATGCATGTTATATTGATAATAACATAAGTGATAAGTATAATTATTACAATTCTAGCGATAATAACTGCATTATATGGTTAATAATGCATGTTATATTGATAATAATAAAAGTAATAAGTATATTTATTATACTTCTGTCGATAATAACTGCATTATATGCGTAATAATGCATGTTATATTGATAATAACATAAGTAATAAGTATAATTATTACAGTTCTAGCGATAATAACTCCATTATATGGGTAATAATGCATGTTATATTGCTAACTATATAAGTAATAAGAATAATTATTACAGTTGTAGTGATAGTAACTGCATTATATGGGTAATAATGCATGTTATATTGATAATAATAAAAGTAATAAGTATATTTATTATCGTTCTATCGATAATAACTTCTTAATATGGGTAATAATGCATGTTATATTGATGATAATGAAAGTAGTAAGTATATTTATTACAGTTCTAGCGATAATAACTGCATTATATGGGTAATAATGCATGTTATATTGATAATATCGGGAGTAATAAGTATAATTATTATAGTTCTAGCGATAATAATAGTAAAATATGGCTAATAGTACATGTTATACTGATAATAATAAAAGTAATAAGTATATTTATTATACTTCTGTCGATAATAACTGCAGTATATGGGTAATAATGCATGTTATATTGATGATAATGAAAGTAATACGTATATTTATTATAGTTCTAGCGATAATAACTGTATTATACGGGTAATAATGCATGTTATATTGATAATAATAAAAGTAATAAGTATATTTATTATAGTTCTATCGATAATAACTGCATAATATGGGTAATAATGCATGTTATATTGATAATATCGGGAGTAATAAGTATAATTATTACAGTTCTAGCGATGATACTAGTAAAATATATCTAACAGTGCCTGTTATATTGATAATAATAATAGTAGTAAGTATATTTATTATACTTCTGTCGATAATAACTGCAGTATATGGGTAATAATGCATGTTATATTGATAATATCGGGAGTAATAAGTATAATTATTACAGTTCTAGCGATAATAACTGCATTATATGGGTAATAATGCACGTTATATTCCTAATAATATAAGTAATGAGTATAATTATTGCAGTTCTAGCGATAATAACTGCATTATATGGGCAATAATGCATGTTATATTGATAATATCGGCAGTAATAAGTATAATTATTATAGTTCTAGCGATAATAATAGTAAAATATGGCTAAGAGTGCCTGTTATATTGATAATAACATAAGTAATAAGTATAATTATTACAGTTCTAGCGATAATAACTCCATTATATGGGTAATAATGCATGTTATATTGCTAACTATATAAGTAATAAGAATAATTATTACAGTTCTAGTGATAATAACTGCATTATATGGGTAATAATGCATGTTATATTGATAATAATAAAAGTAATAAGTATATTTATTATCGTTCTATCGATAATAACTTCTTAATATGGGTAATAATGCATGTTATATTGATGATAATGAAAGTAGTAAGTATATTTATTACAGTTCTAGCGATAATAACTGCATTATATGGGTAATAATGCATGTTATATTGATAATATCGGGAGTAATAAGTATAATTATTATAGTTCTAGCGATAATAATAGTAGAATATGGCTAAGAGTGCCTGTTATATTGATAATAATAAAAGTAATAAGTATATTTATTATACTTCTGTCGATAATAACTGCATTATATGGGTAATAATGCATGTTATATTGATAATAATATAAGTAATAAGTATAATTATTACAGTTCTAGCGATAATAACTCCATTATATGGGTAATAAAACATGTTATATTGATAATAATATAAGTAATAAGTATATTTATTATAGTTCTATCGATAATAACTGCATAATATGGGTAACAATGCATGTTATATTGAGAATAATATAAGTGATAAGTATAATTATTACGGTTCAAGCGATAATAACTGTATTATACGGGTAATAATGCATGTTATATTGATGATAATGAAAGTAATACGTATATTTATTATAGCTCTAGCGATAATAACTGCATAATATGGGTAATAATGCATGTTATATTGAGAATAATATAAGTAATAGGTATAATTATTACGGTTCAAGCGATAATAACTGTATTATACGGGTAATAATGCATGTTATATTGCTAACTATATAAGTAATAAGTATAATTATTACAGTTCTAGTGATAATAACTGCATTATATGGGTAATAATGCATGTTATATTGATAATAGTAAAAGTAATAAGTATATTTATTATCGTTCTATCGATAATAACTTCTTAATATGGGTAATAATGCATGTTATATTGATGACAATGAAAGTAGTAAGTATAATTATTACAGTTCTAGCGATAATAACTGCATTATATGGGTAATAATGGATGTTATATTGATAATATCGGGAGTGATAAGTATATTTATTATACTTCTGTCGATAATAACTGCATTATATGGGTAATAATGCATGTTATATTGATAATAATATAAGTAATAAGTATAATTATTACAGTTCTAGCGATAATAACTCCATTATATGGGTAATAAAACATGTTATATTGATAATAATATAAGTAATAAGTATATTTATTATAGTTCTATCGATAATAACTGCATAATATGGGTAACAATGCATGTTATATTGAGAATAATATAAGTAATAAGTATAATTATTACAGTTCTGGCGATAATAACTGCATTATATGGGTAATAATGCATGTTATATTGATAATATCGGGAGTAATAAGTATAATTATTACAGTTCTAACGATAATAACTCCATTATATGGGTAATAATGCATGTTATATTGCTAAATATATAAGTAATAAGTATAATTATTACAGTTCTAGCGATAATAACTGCATTATATTGGTAATAATGCATGTTATATTGATAATAATAAAAGTAATAAGTATATTTATTATCGTTCTATTGATAATAACTTCTTAATATGGGTAATAATGCATGTTATATTGATGATAATGAAAGTAGTAAGTATATTTATTACAGTTCTAGCGATAATAACTGCATTATATGCGTAATAAGGCATGTTATATTGATAATATCGGGAGTAATAAGTATAGTTATTATAGTTCTAGCGATGATAATAGTAAAATATGGCTAATAGTGCATGTTATATTGATAATAGTAAAAGTAATAAGTATATTTATTACAGTTCTATCGATAATAACTGCATAATATGGGTAATAATGCATGTTATATTGATGATAATGAAAGTAATACGTATATTTATTATAGTTCTAGCGATAATAACTGCATAATATGGGTAATAATGCATGTTATATTGAGAATAATATAAGTAATAGGTATAATTATTACGGTTCAAGCGATAATAACTGTATTATACGGGTAATAATGCATGTTATATTGATAATAATAAAAGTAATAAGTATATTTATTATAGTTCTATCGATAATAACTGCATAATATGGGTAATAATGCATGTTATATTGATAATATCGGGAGTAATAAGTATAATTATTACAGTTCTAGCGATGATACTAGTAAAATATATCTAACAGTGCCTGTTATATTGATAATAATAATAGTAGTAAGTATATTTATTATACTTCTGTCGATAATACCTGCATTATATAGGTAATAATGCATGTTATATTGATAATAACTTAAGTAATAAGTATAATTATTACAATTCTAGCGATAATAACTGCATTATATGGGTAATAATGCATGTTATATTGATAATAATAAAAGTAATAAGTATATTTATTATAGTTCTATCGATAATAACTGCATAATATGGGTAAAAATGCATGTTATATTGATAATATCGGGAGTAATAAGTATAATTATTATAGTTCTAGCGATAATAATAGTAAAATATGGCTAATAGTACATGTTATACTGATAATAATAAAAGTAATAAGTATATTTATTATACTTCTGTCGATAATAACTGCAGTATATGGGTAATAATGCATGTTATATTGATAATATCGGGAGTAATAAGTATAATTATTACAGTTCTAGCGATAATAACTGCATTATATGGGTAATAATGCACGTTATATTCCTAATAATATAAGTAATGAGTATAATTATTACAGTTCTAGCGATAATAACTGCATTATATGGGCAATAATGCATGTTATATTGATAATATCGGCAGTAATAAGAATAATTATTATAGTTCTAGCGATAATAATAGTAAAATATGGCTAAGAGTGCCTGTTATATTGATAATAATAAAAGTAATAAGTATATTTATTATACTTCTGTCGATAATAACTGCATTATATAGGTAATAATGCATGTTATATTGATAATAACATAAGTAATAAGTATAATTATTACAATTCTAGCGATAATAACTGCATTATATGGGTAATAATGCATGTTATATTGATAATAATAAAAGTAATAAGTATATTTATTATACTTCTGTCGATAATAACTGCATTATATAGGTAATAATGCATGTTATATTGATAATAACATAAGTGATAAGTATAATTATTACAATTCTAGCGATAATAACTGCATTATATGGGTAATAATGCATGTTATATTGATAATAATAAAAGTAATAAGTATATTTATTATACTTCTGTCGATAATAACTGCATTATATGCGTAATAATGCATGTTATATTGATAATAACATAAGTAATAAGTATAATTATTACAGTTCTAGCGATAATAACTCCATTATATGGGTAATAATGCAAGTTATATTGCGAACTATATAAGTTATAAGAATAATTATTACAGTTCTAGTGATAATAACTGCATTATATGGGTAATAATGCATGTTATATTGATAATAATAAAAGTAATAAGTATATTTATTATCGTTCTATCGATAATAACTTCTTAATATGGGTAATAATGCATGTTATATTGATGATAATGAAAGTAGTAAGTATATTTATTACAGTTCTAGCGATAATAACTGCATTATATGGGTAATAATGCATGTTATATTGATAATATCGGGAGTAATAAGTATAATTATTATAGTTCTAGCGATAATAATAGTAGAATATGGCTAAGAGTGCCTGTTATATTGATAATAATAAAAGTAATAAGTATATTTATTATACTTCTGTCGATAATAACTGCATTATATGGGTAATAATGCATGTTATATTGATAATAATATAAGTAATAAGTATAATTATTACAGTTCTAGCGATAATAACTCCATTATATGGGTAATAAAACATGTTATATTGATAATAATATAAGTAATAAGTATATTTATTATAGTTCTATCGATAATAACTGCATAATATGGGTAACAATGCATGTTATATTGAGAATAATATAAGTGATAAGTATAATTATTACAGTTCTGGCGATAATAACTGCATTATATGGGTAATAATGCATGTTATATTGACAATAACATAAGTAATAAGTATAACTATTACAGTTCTAGCGATAATAACTCCATTATATGGGTAATAATGCATGTTATATTGCTAACTATATAAGTAATAAGTATAATTATTACAGTTCTAGCGATAATAACTGCATTATATGGGTAATAATGCATGTTATATTGACAATAATAAAAGTAATAAGTATATTTATTATAGTTCTATCGATAATAACTGCATAATATGGGTAATAATGCATGTTATATTGATGATAATAAAAGTACTAAGTATATTTATTATAGTTCTAGCGATTATAACTGCATAATATACGTAGTAATGCATGTTATATTGATAATAATATAAGTAATAAGTATAATTATTACAATTCTAGCGATAATAACTGCATTATATGGGTAATATTGCATGTTATATTGATAATAATAAAAGTAATAAGTATATTTATTATACTTCTGTCGATAATAACTGCATTATATGCGTAATAATGCATGTTATATTGATAATAACATAAGTAATAAGTATAATTATTACAGTTCTAGCGATAATAACTCCATTATATGGGTAATAATGCATGTTATATTGCTAACTATATAAGTAATAAGTATAATTATTACAGTTCTAGTGATAATAACTGCATTATATGGGTAATAATGCATGTTATATTGATAATAATAAAAGTAATAAGTATATTTATTATCGTTCTATCGATAATAACTTCTTAATATGGGTAATAATGCATGTTATATTGATGATAATGAAAGTAGTAAGTATATTTATTACAGTTCTAGCGATAATAACTGCATTATATGCGTAATAAGGCATGTTATATTGATAATATCGGGAGTAATAAGTATAGTTATTATAGTTCTAGCGATGATAATAGTAAAATATGGCTAATAGTGCATGTTATATTGATAATAGTAAAAGTAATAAGTATATTTATTACAGTTCTATCGATAATAACTGCATAATATGGGTAATAATGCATGTTATATTGATGATAATGAAAGTAATACGTATATTTATTATAGCTCTAGCGATAATAACTGCATAATATGGGTAATAATGCATGTTATATTGAGAATAATATAAGTAATAGGTATAATTATTACGGTTCAAGCGATAATAACTGTATTATACGGGTAATAATGCATGTTATATTGATAATAATAAAAGTAATAAGTATATTTATTATAGTTCTATCGATAATAACTGCATAATATGGGTAATAATGCATGTTATATTGATAATATCGGGAGTAATAAGTATAATTATTACAGTTCTAGCGATGATACTAGTAAAATATATCTAACAGTGCCTGTTATATTGATAATAATAATAGTAGTAAGTATATTTATTATACTTCTGTCGATAATACCTGCATTATATAGGTAATAATGCATGTTATATTGATAATAACTTAAGTAATAAGTATAATTATTACAATTCTAGCGATAATAACTGCATTATATGGGTAATAATGCATGTTATATTGATAATAATAAAAGTAATAAGTATATTTATTATAGTTCTATCGATAATAACTGCATAATATGGGTAAAAATGCATGTTATATTGATAATATCGGGAGTAATAAGTATAATTATTATAGTTCTAGCGATAATAATAGTAAAATATGGCTAATAGTACATGTTATACTGATAATAATAAAAGTAATAAGTATATTTATTATACTTCTGTCGATAATAACTGCAGTATATGGGTAATAATGCATGTTATATTGATAATATCGGGAGTAATAAGTATAATTATTACAGTTCTAGCGATAATAACTGCATTATATGGGCAATAATGCATGTTATATTGATAATATCGGCAGTAATAAGAATAATTATTATAGTTCTAGCGATAATAATAGTAAAATATGGCTAAGAGTGCCTGTTATATTGATAATAATAAAAGTAATAAGTATATTTATTATACTTCTGTCGATAATAACTGCATTATATAGGTAATAATGCATGTTATATTGATAATAACATAAGTAATAAGTATAATTATTACAATTCTAGCGATAATAACTGCATTATATGGGTAATAATGCATGTTATATTGATAATAATAAAAGTAATAAGTATATTTATTATACTTCTGTCGATAATAACTGCATTATATAGGTAATAATGCATGTTATATTGATAATAACATAAGTGATAAGTATAATTATTACAATTCTAGCGATAATAACTGCATTATATGGGTAATAATGCATGTTATATTGATAATAATAAAAGTAATAAGTATATTTATTATACTTCTGTCGATAATAACTGCATTATATGCGTAATAATGCATGTTATATTGATAATAACATAAGTAATAAGTATAATTATTACAGTTCTAGCGATAATAACTCCATTATATGGGTAATAATGCAAGTTATATTGCGAACTATATAAGTTATAAGAATAATTATTACAGTTCTAGTGATAATAACTGCATTATATGGGTAATAATGCATGTTATATTGATAATAATAAAAGTAATAAGTATATTTATTATCGTTCTATCGATAATAACTTCTTAATATGGGTAATAATGCATGTTATATTGATGATAATGAAAGTAGTAAGTATATTTATTACAGTTCTAGCGATAATAACTGCATTATATGGGTAATAATGCATGTTATATTGATAATATCGGGAGTAATAAGTATAATTATTATAGTTCTAGCGATAATAATAGTAGAATATGGCTAAGAGTGCCTGTTATATTGATAATAATAAAAGTAATAAGTATATTTATTATACTTCTGTCGATAATAACTGCATTATATGGGTAATAATGCATGTTATATTGATAATAATATAAGTAATAAGTATAATTATTACAGTTCTAGCGATAATAACTCCATTATATGGGTAATAAAACATGTTATATTGATAATAATATAAGTAATAAGTATATTTATTATAGTTCTATCGATAATAACTGCATAATATGGGTAACAATGCATGTTATATTGAGAATAATATAAGTGATAAGTATAATTATTACAGTTCTGGCGATAATAACTGCATTATATGGGTAATAATGCATGTTATATTGACAATAACATAAGTAATAAGTATAACTATTACAGTTCTAGCGATAATAACTCCATTATATGGGTAATAATGCATGTTATATTGCTAACTATATAAGTAATAAGTATAATTATTACAGTTCTAGCGATAATAACTGCATTATATGGGTAATAATGCATGTTATATTGACAATAATAAAAGTAATAAGTATATTTATTATAGTTCTATCGATAATAACTGCATAATATGGGTAATAATGCATGTTATATTGATGATAATAAAAGTACTAAGTATATTTATTATAGTTCTAGCGATTATAACTGCATAATATACGTAGTAATGCATGTTATATTGATAATAATATAAGTAATAAGTATAATTATTACAATTCTAGCGATAATAACTGCATTATATGGGTAATATTGCATGTTATATTGATAATAATAAAAGTAATAAGTATATTTATTATACTTCTGTCGATAATAACTGCATTATATGCGTAATAATGCATGTTATATTGATAATAACATAAGTAATAAGTATAATTATTACAGTTCTAGCGATAATAACTCCATTATATGGGTAATAATGCATGTTATATTGCTAACTATATAAGTAATAAGTATAATTATTACAGTTCTAGTGATAATAACTGCATTATATGGGTAATAATGCATGTTATATTGATAATAATAAAAGTAATAAGTATATTTATTATCGTTCTATCGATAATAACTTCTTAATATGGGTAATAATGCATGTTATATTGATGATAATGAAAGTAGTAAGTATATTTATTACAGTCCTAGCGATAATAACTGCATTATATGCGTAATAAGGCATGTTATATTGATAATATCGGGAGTAATAAGTATAGTTATTATAGTTCTAGCGATTATAATAGTAAAATATGGCTAATAGTACATGTTATACTGATAATAATAAAAGTAATAAGTTTATTTATTATACTTCTGTCGATAGTAACTGCAGTATATGGGTAATAATGCATGTTATATTGATAATATCGGGAGTAATAAGTATAATTATTACAGTTCTAGCGATAATAACTGCATTATATGGGTAATAATGCATGTTATATTGATAATATCGGGAGTAATGTGTATAATTATTACAGTTCTAGCGATAATACTAGTAAAATATATCTAGCAGTGCCTGTTATATTGATAATAATAATAGTAGTAAGTATATTTATTATACTTCTGTCGATAATACCTGCATTATATGGGTAATAATGCATGTTATATTGATAATATCGGGAGTAATAAGTACAATTATTATAGTTCTAGCGATAATAATAGTGAAATATGGCTAATAGTACATGTTATACTGATAATAATAAAAGTAATAAGTATATTTGTTATACTTCTGTCGATAATAACTGCAGTATATGGGTAATAATGCATGTTATATTGATAATATCGGGAGTAATAAGTATAATGCTTACAGTTCTAGCGATAATAACTGCATTATATGGGTAATAATGCATGTTATATTGATAATATCGGGAGTAATAAGTATAAGTATTATAGTTCTAGCGATAATAATAGTAAAATATGGCTAAGAGTGCCTGTTATATTGATAATAATAAAAGTAATAAGTATATTTATTATACTTCTGTCGATATTAACTGCATTATATGGGTAATAATGCATGTTATATTGATAATAACATAAGTAATAAGTATAATTATTACAGTTCTAGCGATAATAACTGCATAATATGGGTAATAATGCATGTTATATTGATAATATCGGGAGTAATAAGTATAATTATTACAGTTCTAGCGATAATACTAGTAAAATATATCTAACAGTACCTGTTATATTGATAATAATAATAGTAATAAGTATATTTATTATACTTCTGTCGATAATACCTGCATTATATGGGTAATAATGCATGTTATATTGATAATATCGGGAGTAATAAGTATAATTATTATAGTTCTAGCGATAATAATAGTAAAATATGGCTAATAGTACATGTTATACTGATAACAATAAAAGTAATAAATATATTTATTATACTTCTGTAGATAATAACTGCAGTATATGCATGTTATATTGATAATAACATAAGTAATAAGTATAATTATTACAGTTCTAGCGATAATAACTCCATTATATGGGTAATAATGCATGTTATATTGCTAACTATATAAGTAATAAGTATAATTATTACAGTTCTAGTGATAATAACTGCATTATATGGGTAATAATGCATGTTATATTGATAATAATAAAAGTAATAAGTATATTTATTATCGTTCTATCGATAATAACTTCTTAATATGGGTAATAATGCATGTTATATTGATGATAATGAAAGTAGTAAGTATATTTATTACAGTTCTAGCGATAATAACTGCATTATATGCGTAATAAGGCATGTTATATTGATAATATCGGGAGTAATAAGTATAGTTATTATAGTTCTAGCGATAATAATAGTAAAATATGGCTAATAATGCATGTTATATTGATAATAATAAAAGTAATAAGTATATTTATTATAGTTCTATCGATAATAACTGCATAATATGGGTAATAATGCATGTTATATTGATAATATCGGGAGTAATAAGTACAATTATTACAGTTCTAGCGATAATACTAGAAAAATATATCTAACAGTGTCTGTTATATTGATAATAATAATAGTAATAAGTATATTTATTATACTTCTGTCGATAATACCTGCATTATATGGGTAATAATGCATGTTATTTTGATAATATCGGGAGTAATAAGTATAATAATTATAGTTCTAGCGATAATAATAGTAAAATATGGCTAATAGTACATGTTATACTGATAATAATAAAAGTAATAAGTTTATTTATTATACTTCTGTCGATAATAACTGCATTATATGGGTAATAATGCATGTTATATTGATAACAATAAGAGTAATAAGTATAATTATTACAATTCTAGCGATAATAACTGCATTATATGGGTAATAATGCATGTTATATTGATAATAATAAAAGTAATAAGTATATTTATTATACTTCTGTCGATAATAACTGCATTATATGCGTAATAATGCATGTTATATTGATAATAACATAAGTAATAAGTATAATTATTACAGTTCTAGCGATAATAACTCCATTATATGGGTAATAATGCATGTTATATTGCTAACTATATAAGTAATAAGTATAATTATTACAGTTCTAGTGATAATAACTGCATTATATGGGTAATAATGCATGTTATATTGATAATAATAAAAGTTATAAGTATATTTATTACAGTTCTATCGATAATAACTGCATAATATGGGTAATAATGCATGTTATATTGATAATATCGGGAGTAATAAGTATAATTATTACAGTTCTAGCGATAATAACTGCATTATATGTGTAATAATGCATGTTATATTGATAATATCGGGAGTAATAAGTATAATTATTACAGTTCTAGCGATAATACTAGTAAAGTATGGCTAAGAGTGCCTGTTATATTGATAATAATATAAGTAATAAGTATAATTATTACAGTTCTAGCGATAATACTAGTAAAATATATCTAACAGTGCCTGTTATATTGATAATAATAATAGTAGTAAGTATATTTATTATACTTCTGTCGATAATACCTGCATTATATGGGTAATAATGCATGTTATATTGATAATATCGGGAGTAATAAGTATAATTATTATAGTTCTAGCGATAATAATAGTAAAATATGGCTAATAGTACATGTTATACTGATAATAATAAAAGTAATAAGTATATTTATTATACTTCTGTCGATAATAACTGCAGTATATGGGTAATAATGCATGTTATATTGATAATATCGGGAGTAATAAGTATAATTATTACAGTTCTAGCGATAATAACTGCATAATATGGGTAATAATGCGTGTTATATTGAGAATAATATAAGTAATAGGTATAATTATTACAGTTCAAGCGATAATAACTGTATTATACGGGTAATAATGCATGTTATATTGATAATAATAAAAGTAATAAGTTTATTTATTATACTTCTGTCGATAATAACTCCATTATATGGGTAATAATGCATGTTATATTGATAATAATATAAGTAATAAGTATATTTATTATAGTTCTATCGATAATAACTGCATAATATGGGTAACAATGCATGTTATATTGAGAATAATATAAGTAATAAGTATAATTATTACAGTTCTGGCGATAATAACTGCATTATATGGGTAATAACGCATGTTATATTGATAATATCGGGAGTAATAAGTACAATTATTACAGTTCTAACGATAATAACTCCATTATATGGGTAATAATGCATGTTATATTGCTAACTATATAAGTAATAAGTATAATTATTACAGTTCTAGCGATAATAACTGCATTATATGGGTAATAATGCATGTTATATTGATAATAATAAAAGTAATAAGTATATTTATTATCGTTCTATCGATAATAACTTCTTAATATGGGTAATAATGCATGTTATATTGATGATAATGAAAGTAGTAAGTATATTTATTACAGTTCTAGCGATAATAACTGCATTATATGCGTAATAAGGCATGTTATATTGATAATAAGGGGAGTAATAAGTATAGTTATTATAGTTCTAGCGATAATAATAGTAAAATATGGCTAATAATGCATGTTATATTGATAATAGTAAAAGTAATAAGTATATTTATTACAGTTCTATCGATAATAACTGCATAATATGGGTAATAATGCATGTTATATTGATGATAATGAAAGTAATACGTATATTTATTATAGTTCTAGCGATAATAACTGCATAATATGGGTAATAATGCGTGTTATATTGAGAATAATATAAGTAATAGGTATAATTATTACAGTTCAAGCGATAATAACTGTATTATACGGGTAATAATGCATGTTATATTGATAATAATATAAGTAATAAGTATATTTATTATACTTCTGTCGATAATAACTGCATTATATGGGTAATAATGCATGTTATATTGATAATAATATAAGTAATAAGTATAATTATTACAGTTCTAGCGATAATAACTCCATTATATGGGTAATAATGCATGTTATATTGATAATAATATAAGTAATAAGTATAATTATTACAGTTCTAGCGATAATAACTCCATTATATGGGTAATAATGCATGTTATATTCATAATAATATAAGTAATAAGTATATTTATTATAGTTCTATCGATAATAACTGCATAATATGGGTAATAATGCATGTTATATTGATGATAATAAAAGTACTAAGTATATTTATTATAGTTCTAGCGATTATAACTGCATAATATACGTAGTAATGCATGTTATATTGATAATAATATAAGTAATAAGTATAATTATTACAATCCTAGCGATAATAACTGCATTATATGGGTAATATTGCATGTTATATTGATAATAGTAAAAGTAATAAGTATATTTATTATCGTTCTATCGATAATAACTTCTTAATATGGGTAATAATGCATGTTATATTGCTAACTATATAAGTAATAAGTATAATTATTACAGTTCTAGTGATAATAACTGCATTATATGGGTAATAATGCATGTTATATTGATAATAATAAAAGTTATAAGTATATTTATTACAGTTCTATCGATAATAACTGCATAATATGGGTAATAATGCATGTTATATTGATAATATCGGGAGTAATAAGTATAATTATTACAGTTCTAGCGATAATAACTGCATTATATGTGTAATAATGGATGTTATATTGATAATATCGGGAGTAATAAGTATAATTATTACAGTTCTAGCGATAATACTAGTAAAGTATGGCTAAGAGTGCCTGTTATATTGATAATAATATAAGTAATAAGTATAATTATTACAGTTCTAGCGATAATACTAGTAAAATATATCTAACAGTGCCTGTTATATTGATAATAATAATAGTAGTAAGTATATTTATTATACTTCTGTCGATAATACCTGCATTATATGGGTAATAATGCATGTTATATTGATAATATCGGGAGTAATAAGTATAATTATTATAGTTCTAGCGATAATAATAGTAAAATATGGCTAATAGTACATGTTATACTGATAATAATAAAAGTAATAAGTATATTTATTATACTTCTGTCGATAATAACTGCAGTATATGGGTAATAATGCATGTTATATTGATAATATCGGGAGTAATAAGTATAATTATTACAGTTCTAGCGATAATAACTGCATAATATGGGTAATAATGCGTGTTATATTGAGAATAATATAAGTAATAGGTATAATTATTACAGTTCAAGCGATAATAACTGTATTATACGGGTAATAATGCATGTTATATTGATAATAATAAAAGTAATAAGTTTATTTATTATACTTCTGTCGATAATAACTCCATTATATGGGTAATAATGCATGTTATATTGATAATAATATAAGTAATAAGTATATTTATTATAGTTCTATCGATAATAACTGCATAATATGGGTAACAATGCATGTTATATTGAGAATAATATAAGTAATAAGTATAATTATTACAGTTCTGGCGATAATAACTGCATTATATGGGTAATAACGCATGTTATATTGATAATATCGGGAGTAATAAGTACAATTATTACAGTTCTAACGATAATAACTCCATTATATGGGTAATAATGCATGTTATATTGCTAACTATATAAGTAATAAGTATAATTATTACAGTTCTAGCGATAATAACTGCATTATATGGGTAATAATGCATGTTATATTGATAATAATAAAAGTAATAAGTATATTTATTATCGTTCTATCGATAATAACTTCTTAATATGGGTAATAATGCATGTTATATTGATGATAATGAAAGTAGTAAGTATATTTATTACAGTTCTAGCGATAATAACTGCATTATATGCGTAATAAGGCATGTTATATTGATAATAAGGGGAGTAATAAGTATAGTTATTATAGTTCTAGCGATAATAATAGTAAAATATGGCTAATAATGCATGTTATATTGATAATAGTAAAAGTAATAAGTATATTTATTACAGTTCTATCGATAATAACTGCATAATATGGGTAATAATGCATGTTATATTGATGATAATGAAAGTAATACGTATATTTATTATAGTTCTAGCGATAATAACTGCATAATATGGGTAATAATGCGTGTTATATTGAGAATAATATAAGTAATAGGTATAATTATTACAGTTCAAGCGATAATAACTGTATTATACGGGTAATAATGCATGTTATACTGATAATAATATAAGTAATAAGTATATTTATTATACTTCTGTCGATAATAACTGCATTATATGGGTAATAATGCATGTTATATTGATAATAATATAAGTAATAAGTATAATTATTACACTTCTAGCGATAATAACTCCATTATATGGGTAATAATGCATGTTATATTGATAATAATATAAGTAATAAGTATATTTATTATACTTCTGTCGATAATAACTGCATTATATGGGTAATAATGCATGTTATATTGATAATAATATAAGTAATAAGTATAATTATTACAGTTCTAGCGATAATAACTCCATTATATGGGTAATAATGCATGTTATATTGATAATAATAAAAGTAATAAGTATATTTATTATAGTTCTATCGATAATAACTGCATAATATGGGTAATAATGCATGTTATATTGATAATATCGGGAGTAATAAGTATAATTATTACAGTTCTAGCGATAATACTAGTAAAATATATCTAACAGTGCCTGTTATATTGATAATAATAATAGTAATAAGTATATTTATTATACTTCTGTCGATAATACCTGCATTATATGGGTAATAATGTATGTTATATTGGTAATATCGGGAGTAATAAGTATAATTATTATAGTTCTAGCGATAATAATAGTAAAATATGGCTAATAGTACATGTTATACTGATAACAATAAAAGTAATAAATATATTTATTATACTTCTGTCGATAATAACTGCAGTATATGGGTAATAATGCATGTTATATTGATAATATCGGGAGTAATAAGTATAATTATTACAGTTCTAGCGATAATAACTGCATTATATGTGTAATAATGGATGTTATATTGATAATATCGGGAGTAATAGGTATAATTATTACAGTTCTAGCGATAATACTAGTAAAATATGGCTAAGAGTGCCTGTTATATTGATAATAATATAAGTAATAAGTATAATTATTACAGTTCTAGCGATAATACTAGTAAAATATGGCTAAGAGTGCATGTTATATTGATAATAATAAAAGTTATAAGTATATTTATTACAGTTCTATCGATAATAACTGCATAATATGGGTAATAATGCATGTTATATTGATGATAATAAAAGTAATACGTATATTTATTATAGTTCTAGCGATAATAACTGCATAATATGGGTAATAATGCATGTTATATTGAGAATAATATAAGTAATAGGTATAATTATTACAGTTCAAGCGATAATAACTGTATTATACGGTAATAATGCATGTTATATTGATAATAATAAAAGTAATAAGTATATTTATTGTAGTTCTATCGATAATAACTGCATAATATGGGTAATAATGCATGTTATATTGATAATATCGGGAGTAATAAGTATAATTATTACAGTTCTAGCGATAATACTAGTAAAATATATCTAGCAGTGCCTGTTATATTGATAATAATAATAGTAGTAAGTATATTTATTATACTTCTGTCGATAATACCTGCATTATATGGGTAATAATGCATGTTATATTGATAATATCGGGAGTAATAAGTACAATTATTATAGTTCTAGCGATAATAATAGTAAAATATGGCTAATAGTACATGTTATACTGATAATAATAAAAGTAATAAGTATATTTATTATACTTCTGTCGATAATAACTGCAGTATATGGGTAATAATGCATGTTATATTGATAATATCGGGAGTAATAAGTATAATTATTACAGTTCTAGCGATAATAACTGCATTATATGTGTAATAATGGATGTTATATTGATAATATCGGGAGTAATAAGTATAATTATTACAGTTCTAGCGATAATACTAGTAAAATATGGCTAAGAGTGCCTGTTATATTGATAATAATATAAGTAATAAGTATAATTATTACAGTTCTAGCGATAATACTAGTAAAATATGGCTAAGAGTGCATGTTATATTGATAATAATAAAAGTTATAAGTATATTTATTACAGTTCTATCGATAATAACTGCATAATATGGGTAATAATGCATGTTATATTGATGATAATAAAAGTAATACGTATATTTATTATAGTTCTAGCGATAATAACTGCATAATATGGGTAATAATGCATGTTATATTGAGAATAATATAAGTAATAGGTATAATTATTACAGTTCAAGCGATAATAACTGTATTATACGGTAATAATGCATGTTATATTGATAATAATAAAAGTAATAAGTATATTTATTGTAGTTCTATCGATAATAACTGCATAATATGGGTAATAATGCATGTTATATTGATAATATCGGGAGTAATAAGTATAATTATTACAGTTCTAGCGATAATACTAGTAAAATATATCTAGCAGTGCCTGTTATATTGATAATAATAATAGTAGTAAGTATATTTATTATACTTCTGTCGATAATACCTGCATTATATGGGTAATAATGCATGTTATATTGATAATATCGGGAGTAATAAGTACAATTATTATAGTTCTAGCGATAATAATAGTAAAATATGGCTAATAGTACATGTTATACTGATAATAATAAAAGTAATAAGTATATTTATTATACTTCTGTCGATAATAACTGCAGTATATGGGTAATAATGCATGTTATATTGATAATAACGGGAGTAATAAGTATAATTATTACAGTTCTAGCGATAATAACTGCATTATATGGGTAATAATGCATGTTATATTGATAATATCGGGAGTAATTAGTATAAGTATTATAGTTCTAGCGATAATAATAGTAAAATATGGCTAAGAGTGCCTGTTATATTGATAATAATAAAAGTAATAAGTTTATTTATTATACTTCTGTCGATAATAACTGCAGTATATGGGTAATAATGCATGTTACATTGATAATATCGGGAGTAATAAGTATAATTATTACAGTTCTAGCGATAATAACTGCATTATATGGGTAATAATGGATGTTATATTGATAATATCGGGAGTAATAAGTATATTTATTATACTTCTGTCGATAATAACTGCATTATATGGGTAATAATGCATGTTATATTGATAATAATATAAGTAATAAGTATAATTATTACAGTTCTAGCGATAATAACTCCATTATATGGGTAATAATGCATGTTATATTGATAATAATATAAGTAATAAGTATATTTATTATAGTTCTATCGATAATAACTGCATAATATGGGTAACAATGCATGTTATATTGAGAATAATATAAGTAATAAGTATAATTATTACAGTTCTGGCGATAATAACTGCATTATATGGGTAATAACGCATGTTATATTGATAATATCGGGAGTAATAAGTACAATTATTACAGTTCTAACGATAATAACTCCATTATATGGGTAATAATGCATGTTATATTGCTAACTATATAAGTAATAAGTATAATTATTACAGTTCTGGCGATAATAACTGCATTATATGGGTAATAGTGCATGTTATATTGATAAGAATAAAAGTAATAAGTATATTTATTATCGTTCTATCGATAATAACTTCTTAATATGGGTAATAATGCATGTTATATTGATGATAATGAAAGTAATACGTATATTTATTATAGTTCTAGCGATAATAACTGCATAATATGGGTAATAATGCGTGTTATATTGGGAATAATATAAGTAATAGGTATAATTATTACAGTTCAAGCGATAATAACTGTATTATACGGGTAATAATGCATGTTATATTGATAATAATAAAAGTAATAAGTATATTTATTATAGTTCTATCGATAATAACTGCATAATATGGGTAATAATGCATGTTATATTGATAATATCGGGAGTAACAAGTATAATTATTACAGTTCTAGCGATAATACTAGTAAAATATATCTAACAGTGCCTGTTATATTGATAATAATAATAGTAATAAGTATATTTATTATACTTCTGTCGATAATACCTGCATTATATGGGTAATAATGCATGTTATATTGGTAATATCGGGAGTAATAAGTATAATTATTATAGTTCTAGCGATAATAATAGTAAAATATGGCTAATAGTAAATGTTATACTGATCACAATAAAAGTAATAAATATATTTATTACACTTCTGTCGATAATAACTGCAGTATATGGGTAATAATGCATGTTATATTGATAATATCGGGAGTAATAAGTATAATTATTACAGTTCTAGCGATAATAACTGCATTATATGTGTAATAATGGATGTTATATTGATAATATCGGGAGTAATAAGTATAATTATTACAGCTCTAGCGATAATACTAGTAAAATATGGCTAAGAGTGCCTGTTATATTGATAATAATATAAGTAATAAGTATAATTATTACAGTTCTAGCGATAATACTAGTAAAATATGGCTAAGAGTGCATGTTATATTGATAATAATAAAAGTTATAAGTATATTTATTACAGTTCTATCGATAATAACTGCATAATATGGGTAATAATGCATGTTATATTGATGATAATAAAAGTAATACGTATATTTATTATAGTTCTAGCGATAATAACTGCATAATATGGGTAATAATGCATGTTATATTGAGAATAATATAAGTAATAGGTATAATTATTACAGTTCAAGCGATAATAACTGTATTATACGGTAATAATGCATGTTATATTGATAATAATAAAAGTAATAAGTATATTTATTATAGTTCTATCGATAATAACTACATAATATGGGTAATAATGCATGTTATATTGATAATATCGGGAGTAATAAGTATAATTATTACAGTTCTAGCGATAATACTAGTAAAATATATCTAGCAGTGCCTGTTATATTGATAATAATAATAGTAGTAAGTATATTTATTATACTTCTGTCGATAATACCTGCATTATATGGGTAATAATGCATGTTATATTGATAATATCGGGAGTAATAAGTACAATTATTATAGTTCTAGCGATAATAATAGTAAAATATGGCTAATAGTACATGTTATACTGATAATAATAAAAGTAATAAGTATATTTATTATACTTCTGTCGATAATAACTGCAGTATATGGGTAATAATGCATGTTATATTGATAATATCGGGAGTCATAAGTATAATTATTACAGTTCTAGCGATAATAACTGCATTATATGGGTAATAATGCATGTTATATTGATAATATCGGGAGTAATAAGTATAATTATTATAGTTCTAGCGATAATAATAGTAAAATATGGCTAATAGTACATGTTATACTGATAATAATAAAAGTAATAAGTATATTTATTATACTTCTGTCGATAATACCTGCATTATATGGGTAATAATGCATGTTATATTGATAATATCGGGAGTAATAAGTATAATTATTATAGTTCTAGCGATAATAATAGTAAAATATGGCTAATAGTACATGTTATACTGATAACAATAAAAGTAATAAATATATTTATTATACTTCCGTCGATAATAACTGCAGTATATGGGTAATAATGCATGTTATATTGATAATATCGGGAGTAATAGGTATAATTATTACAGTTCTAGCGATAATAACTGCATTATATGTGTAATAATGGATGTTATATTGATAATATCGGGAGTAATAAGTATAATTATTACAGTTCTAGCGATAATACTAGTAAAATATGGCTAAGAGTGCCTGTTATATTGATAATAATATAAGTAATAAGTATAATTATTACAGTTCTAGCGATAATACTAGTAAAATATGGCTAAGAGTGCATGTTATATTGATAATAATAAAAGTTATAAGTATATTTATTACAGTTCTATCGATAATAACTGCATAATATGGGTAATAATGCATGTTATATTGATGATAATAAAAGTAATACGCATATTTATTATAGTTCTAGCGATAATAACTGCATAATATGGGTAATAATGCATGTTATATTGAGAATAATATAGGTAATAGGTTTAATTATTACAGTTCAAGCGATAATAACTGTATTATACGGTAATAATGCATGTTATATTGATAATAATAAAAGTAATAAGTATATTTATTATAGTTCTATCGATAATAACTGCATAATATGGGTAATAATGCATGTTATATTGATAATATCGGGAGTAATAAGTATAATTATTACAGTTCTAGCGATAATACTAGTAAAATATATCTAACAGTGCCTGTTATATTGATAATAATAATAGTAGTAAGTATATTTATTATACTTCTGTCGATAATACCTTGCATTATATGGGTAATAATGCATGTTATATTGATAATATCGGGAGTAATAAGTATAATTATTATAGTTCTAGCGATAATAATAGTAAAATATGGCTAATAGTACATGTTATACTGATAATAATAAAAGTAATAAGTATATTTATTATACTTCTGTCGATAATAACTGCAGTATATGGGTAATAATGCATGTTATATTGATAATATCGGGAGTAATAAGTATAATTATTACAGTTCTAGCGATAATAACTGCATAATATGGGTAATAATGCATGTTATATTGAGAATAATATAAGTAATAAGTATAATTATTACAGTTCTAGCGATAATAACTGCATTATACGGGTAATAATGCATGTTATATTGATAATAATAAAAGTAATAAGTATATTTATTATAGTTCTATCGATAATAACTGCATAATATGGGTAATAATGCATGTTATATTGAGAATAATATAAGTAATAAGTATAATTATTACAGTTCTAGCGATAATAACTGCATTATATGGGTAATAATGGATGTTATATTGATAATATCGGGAGTAATAAGTATATTTATTATACTTCTGTCGATAATAACTGCATTATATGGGTAATAATGCATGTTATATTGACAATAACATAAGTAATAAGTATAACTATTACAGTTCTAGCGTTAATAACTCCATTATATGGGTAATAATGCATGTTATATTGCTAACTATATAAGTAATAAGTATAATTATTACAGTTCTAGCGATAATAACTGCATTATATGGGTAATAATGCATGTTATATTGACAATAATAAAAGTAATAAGTATATTTATTATACTTCTGTCGATAATAACTGCATTATATGCGTAATAATGCATGTTATATTGAGAATAATATAAGTAATAAGTATAATTATTACAGTTCTAGCGATAATAACTGCATTATATGGGTAATAATGGATGTTATATTGATAATATCGGGAGTAATAAGTATATTTATTATACTTCTGTCGATAATAACTGCATTATATGGGTAATAATGCATGTTATATTGATAATAATATACGTAATAAGTATAATTATTACAGTTCTAGCGATAATAACTCCATTATATGGGTAATAATGCATGTTATATTCATAATAATATAAGTAATAAGTATATTTATTATAGTTCTATCGATAATAACTGCATAATATGGGTAATAATGCATGTTATATTGATGATAATAAAAGTACTAAGTATATTTATTATAGTTCTAGCGATTATAACTGCATAATATACGTAGTAATGCATGTTATATTGATAATAATATAAGTAATAAGTATAATTATTACAATTCTAGCGATAATAACTGCATTATATGGGTAATAATGCATGTTATATTGATAATAATAAAAGTAATAAGTATATTTATTATACTTCTGTCGATAATAACTGCATTATATGCGTAATAATGCATGTTATATTGATAATAACATAAGTAATAAGTATAATTATTACAGTTCTAGCGATAATAACTCCATTATATGGGTAATAATGCATGTTATATTGATAATAATAAAAGTAATAAGTATATTTATTATCGTTCTATCGATAATAACTTCTTAATATGGGTAATAATGCATGTTATATTGATGATAATGAAAGTAGTAAGTATATTTATTACAGTTCTAGCGATAATAAATGCATTATATGCGTAATAAGGCATGTTATATTGATAATATCGGGAGTAATAAGTATAATTATTATAGTTCTAGCGATAATAATAGTAAAATATGGCTAATAGTACATGTTATACTGATAACAATAAAAGTAATAAATATATTTATTATACTTCCGTCGATAATAACTGCAGTATATGGGTAATAATGCATGTTATATTGATAATATCGGGAGTAATAAGTATAATTATTACAGTTCTAGCGATAATAACTGCATTATATGTGTAATAATGGATGTTATATTGATAATATCGGGAGTAATAAGTATAATTATTACAGTTCTAGCGATAATACTAGTAAAACATGGCTAAGAGTGCCTGTTATATTGATAATAATATAAGTAATAAGTATAATTATTACAGTTCTAGCGATAATACTAGTAAAATATGGCTAAGAGTGCATGTTATATTGATAATAATAAAAGTTATAAGTATATTTATTACAGTTCTATCGATAATAACTGCATAATATGGGTAATAATGCATGTTATATTGATGATAATAAAAGTAATACGCATATTTATTACAGTTCTAGCGATAATAACTGCATAATATGGGTAATAATGCATGTTATATTGAGAATAATATAGGTAATAGGTTTAATTATTACAGTTCAAGCGATAATAACTGTATTATACGGTAATAATGCATGTTATATTGATAATAATAAAAGTAATAAGTATATTTATTATAGTTCTATCGATAATAACTGCATAATATGGGTAATAATGCATGTTATATTGATAATATCGGGAGTAATAAGTATAATTATTACAGTTCTAGCGATAATACTAGTAAAATATATCTAACAGTGCCTGTTATATTGATAATAATAATAGTAGTAAGTATATTTATTATACTTCTGTCGATAATACCTTGCATTATATGGGTAATAATGCATGTTATATTGATAATATCGGGAGTAATAAGTATAATTATTATAGTTCTAGCGATAATAATAGTAAAATATGGCTAATAGTACATGTTATACTGATAATAATAAAAGTAATAAGTATATTTATTATACTTCTGTCGATAATAACTGCAGTATATGGGTAATAATGCATGTTATATTGATAATATCGGGAGTAATAAGTATAATTATTACAGTTCTAGCGATAATAACTGCATAATATGGGTAATAATGCATGTTATATTGAGAATAATATAAGTAATAAGTATAATTATTACAGTTCTAGCGATAATAACTGCATTATACGGGTAATAATGCATGTTATATTGATAATAATAAAAGTAATAAGTATATTTATTATAGTTCTATCGATAATAACTGCATAATATGGGTAATAATGCATGTTATATTGAGAATAATATAAGTAATAAGTATAATTATTACAGTTCTAGCGATAATAACTGCATTATATGGGTAATAATGGATGTTATATTGATAATATCGGGAGTAATAAGTATATTTATTATACTTCTGTCGATAATAACTGCATTATATGGGTAATAATGCATGTTATATTGACAATAACATAAGTAATAAGTATAACTATTACAGTTCTAGCGTTAATAACTCCATTATATGGGTAATAATGCATGTTATATTGCTAACTATATAAGTAATAAGTATAATTATTACAGTTCTAGCGATAATAACTGCATTATATGGGTAATAATGCATGTTATATTGACAATAATAAAAGTAATAAGTATATTTATTATACTTCTGTCGATAATAACTGCATTATATGCGTAATAATGCATGTTATATTGAGAATAATATAAGTAATAAGTATAATTATTACAGTTCTAGCGATAATAACTGCATTATATGGGTAATAATGGATGTTATATTGATAATATCGGGAGTAATAAGTATATTTATTATACTTCTGTCGATAATAACTGCATTATATGGGTAATAATGCATGTTATATTGATAATAATATACGTAATAAGTATAATTATTACAGTTCTAGCGATAATAACTCCATTATATGGGTAATAATGCATGTTATATTCATAATAATATAAGTAATAAGTATATTTATTATAGTTCTATCGATAATAACTGCATAATATGGGTAATAATGCATGTTATATTGATGATAATAAAAGTACTAAGTATATTTATTATAGTTCTAGCGATTATAACTGCATAATATACGTAGTAATGCATGTTATATTGATAATAATATAAGTAATAAGTATAATTATTACAATTCTAGCGATAATAACTGCATTATATGGGTAATAATGCATGTTATATTGATAATAATAAAAGTAATAAGTATATTTATTATACTTCTGTCGATAATAACTGCATTATATGCGTAATAATGCATGTTATATTGATAATAACATAAGTAATAAGTATAATTATTACAGTTCTAGCGATAATAACTCCATTATATGGGTAATAATGCATGTTATATTGATAATAATAAAAGTAATAAGTATATTTATTATCGTTCTATCGATAATAACTTCTTAATATGGGTAATAATGCATGTTATATTGATGATAATGAAAGTAGTAAGTATATTTATTACAGTTCTAGCGATAATAAATGCATTATATGCGTAATAAGGCATGTTATATTGATAATATCGGGAGTAATAAGTATAATTATTATAGTTCTAGCGATAATAATAGTAAAATATGGCTAATAGTACATGTTATACTGATAACAATAAAAGTAATAAATATATTTATTATACTTCCGTCGATAATAACTGCAGTATATGGGTAGTAATGCATGTTATATTGATAATATCGGGAGTAATAAGTATAATTATTACAGTTCTAGCGATAATAACTGCATTATATGTATAATAATGGATGTTATATTGATAATATCGGGAGTAATAAGTATAATTATTACAGTTCTAGCGATAATACTAGTAAAACATGGCTAAGAGTGCCTGTTATATTGATAATAATATAAGTAATAAGTATAATTATTACAGTTCTAGCGATAATACTAGTAAAATATGGCTAAGAGTGCATGTTATATTGATAATAATAAAAGTTATAAGTATATTTATTACAGTTCTATCGATAATAACTGCATAATATGGGTAATAATGCATGTTATATTGATGATAATAAAAGTAATACGCATATTTATTATAGTTCTAGCGATAATAACTGCATAATATGGGTAATAATGCATGTTATATTGAGAATAATATAGGTAATAGGTTTAATTATTACAGTTCAAGCGATAATAACTGTATTATACGGTAATAATGCATGTTATATTGATAATAATAAAAGTAATAAGTATATTTATTATAGTTCTATCGATAATAACTGCATAATATGGGTAATAATGCATGTTATATTGATAATATCGGGAGTAATAAGTATAATTATTACAGTTCTAGCGATAATACTAGTAAAATATATCTAACAGTGCCTGTTATATTGATAATAATAATAGTAGTAAGTATATTTATTATACTTCTGTCGATAATACCTTGCATTATATGGGTAATAATGCATGTTATATTGATAATATCGGGAGTAATAAGTATAATTATTACAGTTCTAGCGATAATAACTGCATAATATGGGTAATAATGCATGTTATATTGAGAATAATATAAGTAATAAGTATAATTATTACAGTTCTAGCGATAATAACTGCATTATACGGGTAATAATGCATGTTATATTGATAATAATAAAAGTAATAAGTATATTTATTATAGTTCTATCGATAATAACTGCATAATATGGGTAATAATGCATGTTATATTGAGAATAATATAAGTAATAAGTATAATTATTACAGTTCTAGCGATAATAACTGCATTATATGGGTAATAATGGATGTTATATTGATAATATCGGGAGTAATAAGTATATTTATTATACTTCTGTCGATAATAACTGCATTATATGGGTAATAATGCATGTTATATTGACAATAACATAAGTAATAAGTATAACTATTACAGTTCTAGCGTTAATAACTCCATTATATGGGTAATAATGCATGTTATATTGCTAACTATATAAGTAATAAGTATAATTATTACAGTTCTAGCGATAATAACTGCATTATATGGGTAATAATGCATGTTATATTGACAATAATAAAAGTAATAAGTATATTTATTATACTTCTGTCGATAATAACTGCATTATATGCGTAATAATGCATGTTATATTGAGAATAATATAAGTAATAAGTATAATTATTACAGTTCTAGCGATAATAACTGCATTATATGGGTAATAATGGATGTTATATTGATAATATCGGGAGTAATAAGTATATTTATTATACTTCTGTCGATAATAACTGCATTATATGGGTAATAATGCATGTTATATTGATAATAATATACGTAATAAGTATAATTATTACAGTTCTAGCGATAATAACTCCATTATATGGGTAATAATGCATGTTATATTCATAATAATATAAGTAATAAGTATATTTATTATAGTTCTATCGATAATAACTGCATAATATGGGTAATAATGCATGTTATATTGATGATAATAAAAGTACTAAGTATATTTATTATAGTTCTAGCGATTATAACTGCATAATATACGTAGTAATGCATGTTATATTGATAATAATATAAGTAATAAGTATAATTATTACAATTCTAGCGATAATAACTGCATTATATGGGTAATAATGCATGTTATATTGATAATAATAAAAGTAATAAGTATATTTATTATACTTCTGTCGATAATAACTGCATTATATGCGTAATAATGCATGTTATATTGATAATAACATAAGTAATAAGTATAATTATTACAGTTCTAGCGATAATAACTCCATTATATGGGTAATAATGCATGTTATATTGATAATAATAAAAGTAATAAGTATATTTATTATCGTTCTATCGATAATAACTTCTTAATATGGGTAATAATGCATGTTATATTGATGATAATGAAAGTAGTAAGTATATTTATTACAGTTCTAGCGATAATAACTGCATTATATGCGTAATAAGGCATGTTATATTGATAATATCGGGAGTAATAAGTATAGTTATTATAGTTCTAGCGATAATAATAGTAAAATATGGCTAATAATGCATGTTATATTGATCATAATAAAAGTAATAAGTATATTTATTATAGTTCTATCGATAATAACTGCATAATATGGGTAATAATGCATGTTATATTGATAATATCGGGAGTAATAAGTATAATTATTACAGTTCTAGCGATAATACTAGAAAAATATATCTAACAGTGCCTGTTATATTGATAATAATAATAGTAATAAGTATATTTATTATACTTCTGTCGATAATACCTGCATTATATGGGTAATAATGCATGTTATATTGATAATATCGGGAGTAATAAGTATAATAATTATAGTTCTAGCGATAATAATAGTAAAATATGGCTAATAGTACATGTTATACTGATAATAGTAAAAGTAATAAGTTTATTTATTATACTTCTGTCGATAATAACTGCAGTATATGGGTAATAATGCATGTTATATTGATAATATCGGGAGTAATAAGTATAATTATTACAGTTCTAGCGATAATAACTGCATTATATGGGTAATAATGGATGTTATATTGATAATATCGGGAGTAATAAGTATATTTATTATACTTCTGTCGATAATAACTGCATTATATGGGTAATAATGCATGCTATATTGGTAATAATATAAGTAATAAGTATAATTATTACAGTTCTAGCGATAATAACTCCATTATATGGGTAATAATGCATGTTATGTTGATAATAATATAAGTAATAAGTATATTTATTATAGTTCTATCGATAATAACTGCATAATATGGGTAACAATGCATGTTATATTGAGAATAATATAAGTAATAAGTATAATTATTACAGTTCTGGCGATAATAACTGCATTATATGGGTAATAATGCATGTTATATTGATAATATCGGGAGTAATAAGTATAATTATTACAGTTCTAACGATAATAACTCCATTATATGGGTAATAATGCATGTTATATTGCTAACTATATAAGTAATAAGTATAATTATTACAGTTCTAGCGATAATAACTGCATTATATGGGTAATAATGCATGTTATATTGATAATAATAAAAGTAATAAGTATATTTATTATAGTTCTAGCGATAATAACTGCATAATATGGGTAATAATGCGTGTTATATTGAGAATAATATAAGTAATAGGTATAATTATTACAGTTCAAGCGATAATAACTGTATTATACGGGTAATAATGCATGTTATGTTGAGAATAATATAAGTAATAAGTATAATTATTACAGTTCTAGCGATAATAACTGCATTATACGGGTAATAATGCATGTTATATTGATAATAATAAAAGTAATAAGTATATTTATTATAGTTCTATCGATAATAACTGCATAATATGGGTAATAACGCATGTTATATTGATAATATCGGGAGTAATAAGTATAATTATTACAGTTCTAGCGATAATACTAGTAAAATATATCTAACAGTTCCTGTTATATTGATAATAATAATAGTAATAAGTATATTTATTATACTTCTGTCGATAATACCTGCATTATATGGGTAATAATGCATGTTATATTGATAATATCGGGAGTAATAAGTATAATTATTATAGTTCTAGCGATAATAATAGTAAAATATGGCTAATAGTACATGTTATACTGATAACAATAAAAGTAATAAGTACATTTATTATACTTCTGTCGATAATAACTGCATAATATGGGTAATAATGCATGTTATATTGAGAATAATATAAGTAATAAGTATAATTATTACAGTTGTAGCGATAATAACTGCATTATATGGGTAACAATGGATGTTATATTGATAATATCGGGAGTAATAAGTATATTTATCATACTTCTGTCGATAATAACTGCATTATATGGGTAATAATGCATGTTATATTGATAATAACATAAGTAATAAGTATAATTATTACAGTTCTAGCGATAATAACTGCATTATATGGGTAATAATGCATGTTATATTGACAATAATAAAAGTAATAAGCATATTTATTATAGTTCTATCGATAATAACTGCATAATATGGGTAATAATGCATGTTATATTGAGAATAATATAAGTAATAAGTATAATTATTACAGTTCTAGCGATAATAACTGCATTATATGGGTAATAATGGATGTTATATTGATAATATCGGGAGTAATAAGTATATTTATTATACTTCTGTCGATAATAACTGCATTATATGGGTAATAATGCATGTTATATTGATAATAATATAAGTAATAAGTATAATTATTACAGTTCTAGCGATAATAACTCCATTATATGGGTAATAATGCATGTTATATTCATAATAATATAAGTAATAAGTATATTTATTATAGTTCTATCGATAATAACTGCATAATATGGGTAATAATGCATGTTATATTGATGATAATAAAAGTACTAAGTATATTTATTATAGTTCTAGCGATTATAACTGCATAATATACGTAGTAATGCATGTTATATTGATAATAACATAAGTAATAAGTATAATTATTACAGTTCTAGCGATAATAACTGCATTATATGGGTAATAATGCATGTTATATTGATAATAATAAAAGTAATAAGTATATTTATTATACTTCTGTCGATAATAACTGCATTATATGGGTAATAATGCATGTTATATTGACAATAACATAAGTAATAAGTATAACTATTACAGTTCTAGCGATAATAACTCCATTATATGGGTAATAATGCATGTTATATTGCTAACTATATAAGTAATAAGTATAATTATTACAGTTCTAGCGATAATAACTGCATTATATGGGTAATAATGCATGTTATATTGACAATAATAAAAGTAATATGTATATTTATTATAGTTCTATCGATAATAACTGCATAATATGGGTAATAATGCATGTTATATTGAGAATAATATAAGTAATAAGTATAATTATTACAGTTCTAGCGATAATAACTCCATTATATGGGTAATAATGCATGTTATATTGCTAACTATATAAGTAATAAGTATATTTATTATAGTTCTATCGATAATAACTGCATAATATGGGTAATAATGCATGTTATATTGATGATAATAAAAGTACTAAGTATATTTATTATAGTTCTAGCGATTATAACTGCATAATATACGTAGTAATGCATGTTATATTGATAATAATATAAGTAATAAGTATAATTATTACAATTCTAGCGATAATAACTGCATTATATGGGTAATAATGCATGTTATATTGATAATACTAAAAGTAATAAGTATATTTATTATACTTCTGTCGATAATAACTGCATTATATGCGTAATAATGCATGTTATATTGATAATAACATAAGTAATAAGTATAATTATTACAGTTCTAGCGATAATAACTCCATTATATGGGTAATAATGCATGTTATATTGCTAACTATATAAGTAATAAGTATAATTATTACAGTTCTAGTGATAATAACTGCATTATATGGGTAATAATGCATGTTATATTGATAATAATAAAAGTAATAAGTATATTTATTATCGTTCTATCGACAATAACTTCTTAATATGGGTAATAATGCATGTTATATTGATGATAATGAAAGTAGTAAGTATATTTATTACAGTTCTAGCGACAATAACTGCATTATATGCGTAATAAGGCATGTTATATTGATAATATCGGGAGTAATAAGTATAGTTATTATAGTTCTAGCGATAATAATAGTAAAATATGGCTAATAATGCATGTTATATTGATAATAATAAAAGTAATAAGTATATTTATTATAGTTCTATCGATAATAACTGCATAATATGGGTAATAATGCATGTTATATTGATAATATCGGGAGTAATAAGTATAATGATTACAGTTCTAGCGATAATACTAGAAAAATATATCTAACAGTGCCTGTTATATTGATAATAATAATAGTAATAAGTATATTTATTATACTTCTGTCGATAATACCTGCATTATATGGGTAATAATGCATGTTATATTGATAATAACATAAGTAATAAGTATAATTATTACAGTTCTAGCGCTAATAACTCCATTATATGGGTAATAATGCATGTTATATTGATGATAATGAAAGTAGTAAGTATATTTATTACAGTTCTAGCGATAATAACTGCATTATATGGGTAATAATGCATGTTATATTGATAATATCGGGAGTAATAAGTATAATTATTATAGTTCTAGCGATAATAATAGTAGAATATGGCTAAGAGTGCCTGTTATATTGATAATAATAAAAGTAATAAGTATATTTATTATACTTCTGTCGATAATAACTGCATTATATAGGTAATAATGCATGTTATATTGATAATAACATAAGTAATAAGTATAATTATTACAGTTCTAGCGATAATAACTCCATTATATGGGTAATAATGCATGTTATATTGCAACCTATATAAGTAATAAGTATAATTATTACAGTTCTAGCGATAATAACTGCATTATATGGGTAATAATGCATGTTATATTGATAATATCGGGAGTAATAAGTATAATTATTATAGTTCTAGCGATAATAATAGTAGAATATGGCTAAGAGTGCCTGTTATATTGATAATAATAAAAGTAATAAGTATATTTATTATACTTCTGTCGATAATAACTGCATTATATAGGTAATAATGCATGTTATATTGATAATAACATAAGTAATAAGTATAATTATTACAGTTCTAGCGATAATAACTCCATTATATGGGTAATAATGCATGTTATATTGCTACCTATATAAGTAATAAGTATAATTATTACAGTTCTAGCGATAATAACTGCATTATATGGGTAATAATGCATGTTATATTGACAATAATAAAAGTAATAAGTATATTTATTATAGTTCTATCGATAATAACTGCATAATATGGGTAATAATGCATGTTATATTGATAATATCGGGAGTAATAAGTATAATTATTACAGTTCTAGCGATAATACTAGTAAAATATATCTAACAGTACCTGTTATATTGATAATAATAATAGTAATAAGTATATTTATTATACTTCTGTCGATAATAACTGCATTACATGGGTAATAATGCATGTTATATTGATAATAACATAAGTAGTAAGTATAATTATTACAGTTCTAGCGATAATAACTCCATTATATGGGTAATAATGCATGTTATATTGCTACCTATATAAGTAATAAGTATAATTATTACAGTTCTATCGATAATAACTGCATAATATGGGTAATAATGCATGTTATATTGAGAATAATATAAGTAATAAGTATAATTATTACAGTTCTAGCGATAATAACTCCATTATATGGGTAATAATGCATGTTATATTGCTAACTATATAAGTAATAAGTATATTTATTATAGTTCTATCGATAATAACTGCATAATAGGGGTAATAATGCATGTTATATTGATGATAATAAAAGTACTAAGTATATTTATTATAGTTCTAGCGATTATAACTGCATAATATACGTAGTAATGCATGTTATATTGATAATAATATAAGTAATAAGTATAATTATTACAATTCTAGCGATAATAACTGCATTATATGGGTAATAATGCATGTTATATTGATAATACTAAAAGTAATAAGTATATTTATTATACTTCTGTCGATAATAACTGCATTATATGCGTAATAATGCATGTTATATTGATAATAACATAAGTAATAAGTATAATTATTACAGTTCTAGCGATAATAACTCCATTATATGGGTAATAATGCATGTTATATTGCTAACTATATAAGTAATAAGTATAATTATTACAGTTCTAGTGATAATAACTGCATTATATGGGTAATAATGCATGTTATATTGATAATAATAAAAGTAATAAGTATATTTATTATCGTTCTATCGATAATAACTTCTTAATATGGGTAATTATGCATGTTATGTTGATGATAATGAAAGTAGTAAGTATATTTATTACAGTTCTAGCGACAATAACTGCATTATATGCGTAATAAGGCATGTTATATTGATAATATCGGGAGTAATAAGTATAGTTATTATAGTTCTAGCGATAATAATAGTAAAATATGGCTAATAATGCATGTTATATTGATAATAATAAAAGTAATAAGTATATTTATTATAGTTCTATCGATAATAACTGCATAATATGGGTAATAATGCATGTTATATTGATAATATCGGGAGTAATAAGTATAATTATTACAGTTCTAGCGATAATACTAGAAAAATATATCTAACAGTGCCTGTTATATTGATAATAATAATAGTAATAAGTATATTTATTATACTTCTGTCGATAATACCTGCATTATATGGGTAATAATGCATGTTATATTGATAATAACATAAGTAATAAGTATAATTATTACAGTTCTAGCGATAATAACTCCATTATATGGGTAATAATGCATGTTATATTGCTAACTATATAAGTAATAAGTATAATTATTACAGTTCTAGTGATAATAACTGCATTATATGGGTAATAATGCATGTTATATTGATAATAATAAAAGTAATAAGTATATTTATTATCGTTCTATCGATAACAACTTCTTAATATGGGTAATAATGCATGTTATATTGATGATAATGAAAGTAGTAAGTATATTTATTACAGTTCTAGCGATAATAACTGCATTATATGGGTAATAATGCATGTTATATTGATAATATCGGGAGTAATAAGTATAATTATTATAGTTCTAGCGATAATAATAGTAGAATATGGCTAAGAGTGCCTGTTATATTGATAATAATAAAAGTAATAAGTATATTTATTATACTTCTGTCGATAATAACTGCATTATATAGGTAATAATGCATGTTATATTGATAATAATATAAGTAATAAGTATAATTATTACAGTTCTAGCGATAATAACTGCATTATATGGGTAATAATGCATGTTATATTGATAATACTAAAAGTAATAAGTATATTTATTATACTTCTGTCGATAATAACTGCATTATATGCGTAATAATGCATGTTATATTGATAATAACATAAGTAATAAGTATAATTATTACAGTTCTAGCGATAATAACTCCATTATATGGGTAATAATGCATGTTATATTGCTAACTATATAAGTAATAAGTATAATTATTACAGTTCTAGTGATAATAACTGCATTATATGGGTAATAATGCATGTTATATTGATAATAATAAAAGTAATAAGTATATTTATTATCGTTCTATCGATAATAACTTCTTAATATGGGTAATAATGCATGTTATATTGATGATAATGAAAGTAGTAAGTATATTTATTACAGTTCTAGCAACAATAACTGCATTATATGCGTAATAAGGCATGTTATATTGATAATATCGGGAGTAATAAGTATAGTTATTATAGTTCTAGCGATAATAATAGTAAAATATGGCTAATAATGCATGTTATATTGATAATAATAAAAGTAATAAGTATATTTATTATAGTTCTAGCGATAATAACTCCATTATATGGGTAATAATGCATGTTATATTGATGATAATGAAAGTAGTAAGTATATTTATTACAGTTCTAGCGATAATAACTGCATTATATGGGTAATAATGCATGTTATATTGATAATATCGGGAGTAATAAGTATAATTATTATAGTTCTAGCGATAATAATAGTAGAATATGGCTAAGAGTGCCTGTTATATTGATAATAATAAAAGTAATAAGTATATTTATTACAGTTCTAGCGACAATAACTGCATTATATGCGTAATAAGGCATGTTATATTGATAATATCGGGAGTAATAAGTATAGTTATTATAGTTCTAGCGATAATAATAGTAAAATATGGCTAATAATGCATGTTATATTGATAATAATAAAAGTAATAAGTATATTTATTATAGTTCTATCGATAATAACTGCATAATATGGGTAATAATGCATGTTATATTGATAATATCGGGAGTAATAAGTATAATTATTACAGTTCTAGCGATAATACTAGAAAAATATATCTAACAGTGCCTGTTATATTGATAATAATAATAGTAATAAGTATATTTATTATACTTCTGTCGATAATAACTGCATTATATAGGTAATAATGCATGTTATATTGATAATAACATAAGTAATAAGTATAATTATTACAGTTCTAGCGATAATAACTCCATTATATGGGTAATAATGCATGTTATATTGCTACCTATATAAGTAATAAGTATAATTATTACAGTTCTAGCGATAATAACTGCATTATATGGGTAATAATGCATGTTATATTGATAATATCGGGAGTAATAAGTATAATTATTATAGTTCTAGCGATAATAATAGTAGAATATGGCTAAGAGTGCCTGTTATATTGATAATAATAAAAGTAATAAGTATATTTATTATACTTCTGTCGATAATAACTGCATTATATAGGTAATAATGCATGTTATATTGATAATAACATAAGTAATAAGTATAATTATTACAGTTCTAGCGATAATAACTCCATTATATGGGTAATAATGCATGCTATATTGCTACCTATATAAGTAATAAGTATAATTATTACAGTTCTAGCGATAATAACTGCATTATATGGGTAATAATGCATGTTATATTGACAATAATAAAAGTAATAAGTATATTTATTATAGTCCTATCGATAATAACTGCATAATACGGGTAATAATGCATGTTATATTGATAATATCGGGAGTAATAAGTATAATTATTACAGTTCTAGCGATAATACTAGTAAAATATATCTAACAGTACCTGTTATATTGATAATAATAATAGTAATAAGTATATTTATTATACTTCTGTCGATACTAACTGCATTATATGGGTAATAATGCATGTTATATTGATAATAACATAAGTAATAAGTATAATTATTACAGTTCTAGCGATAATAACTCCATTATATGGGTAATAATGCATGTTATGTTGCTACCTATATAAGTAATAAGTATAATTATTACAGTTCTAGCGATAATAACTGCATTATATGGGTAATAATGCATGTTATATTGACAATAATAAAAGTAATAAGTATATTTATTATAGTTCTATCGATAATAACTGCATAATATGGGTAATAATGCATGTTATATTGAGAATAATATAAGTAATATGTATAATTATTACAGTTCTAGCGATAATAACTGCATTATATGGGTAATAATGGATGTTATATTGATAATATCGGGAGTAATAAGTATATTTATTATACTTCTGTCGATAATAACTGCATTATATGGGTAATAATGCATGTTATATTGATAATAATATAAGTAATAAGTATAATTATTACAGTTCTAGCGATAATAACTCCATTATATGGGTAATAATGCATGTTATATTCATAATAATATAAGTAATAAGTATATTTATTATAGTTCTATCGATAATAACTGCATAATATGGGTAATAATGCATGTTATATTGATGATAATAAAAGTTCTAAGTATATTTATTATAGTTCTAGCGATTATAACTGCATAATATACGTAGTAATGCATGTTATATTGATAATAATATAAGTAATAAGTATAATTATTACAATTCCAGCGATAATAACTGCATTATATGGGTAATAATGCATGTTATATTGATAATAATAAAAGTAATAAGTATATTTATTATAGTTCTATCGATAATAACTGCATAATATGGGTAATAATGGATGTTATATTGATAATATCGGGAGCAATAAGTATATTTATTATACTTCTGTCGATAATAACTGCATTATATGGGTAATAATGCATGTTATATTGATAATAACATAAGTAATAAGTATAATTATTACAGTTCTAGCGATAATAACTCCATTATATGGGTAATAATGCATGTTATATTGCTACCTATATAAGTAATAAGTATAATTATTACAGTTCTAGCGATAATAACTGCATTATATGGGTAATAATGCATGTTATATTGACAATAATAAAAGTAATAAGTATATTTATTATAGTTCTATCGATAATAACTGCATAATATGGGTAATAATGCATGTTATATTGATAATATCGGGAGGAATAAGTATAATTATTATACTTCTAGCGATAATAATAGTAAAATATGGCTAATAGTACATGTTATACTGATAACAATAAAAGTAATAAGTACATTTATTATACTTCTGTCGATAATAACTGCATAATATGGGTAATAATGCATGTTATATTGAGAATAATATAAGTAATAAGTATAATTATTACAGTTCTAGCGATAATAACTGCATTATATGGGTAATAATGGATGTTATATTGATAATATCGGGAGCAATAAGTATATTTATTATACTTCTGTCGATAATAACTGCATTATATGGGTAATAATGCATGTTATATTGATAATAACATAAGTAATAAGTATAATTATTATAGTTCTAGCGATAATAACTCCATTATATGGGTAATAATGCATGTTATATTGCTACCTATATAAGTAATAAGTATAATTATTACAGTTCTAGCGATAATAACTGCATTATATGGGTAATAATGCATGTTATATTGACAATAATAAAAGTAATAAGTATATTTATTATAGTTCTATCGATAATAACTGCATAATATGGGTAATAATGCATGTTATATTGAGAATAATATAAGTAATATGTATAATTATTACAGTTCTAGCGATAATAACTCCATTATATGGGTAATAATGCATGTTATATTGCTACCTATATAAGTAATAAGTATAATTATTACAGTTCTAGCGATAATAACTGCATTATATGGGTAATAATGCATGTTATATTGACAATAATAAAAGTAATAAGTATATTTATTATAGTTCTATCGATAATAACTGCATAATATGGGTAATAACGCATGTTATATTGATAATATCGGGAGTAATAAGTATAATTATTACAGTTCTAGCGATAATACTAGTAAAATATATCTAACAGTACCTGTTATATTGATAATAATAATAGTAATAAGTATATTTATTATACTTCTGTCGATAATACCTGCATTATATGGGTAATAATGCATGTTATATTGATAATATCGGGAGTAATAAGTATAATTATTATAGTTCTAGCGATAATAATAGTAAAATATGGCTAATAGTACACGTTATACTGATAACAATAAAAGTAATAAGTACATTTATTATACTTCTGTCGATAATAACTGCATAATATGGGTAATAATGCATGTTATATTGAGAATAATATAAGTAATAAGTATAATTATTACAGTTCTAGCGATAATAACTGCATTATATGGGTAATAATGGATGTTATATTGATAATATCGGGAGTAATAAGTATATTTATTATACTTCTGTCGATAATAACTGCATTATATGGGTAATAATGCATGTTATATTGATAATAACATAAGTAATAAGTATAATTATTACAGTTCTAGCGATAATAACTCCATTATATGGGTAATAATGCATGTTATATTGCTACCTATATAAGTAATAAGTATAATTATTACAGTTCTAGCGATAATAACTGCATTATATGGGTAATAATGCATGTTATATTGACAATAATAAAAGTAATAAGTATATTTATTATAGTTCTATCGATAATAACTGCATAATATGGGTAATAATGCATGTTATATTGAGAATAATATAAGTAATATGTATAATTATTACAGTTCTAGCGATAATAACTGCATTATATGGGTAATAATGGATGTTATATTGATAATATCGGGAGTAATAAGTATATTTATTATACTTCTGTCGATAATAACTGCATTATATGGGTAATAATGCATGTTATATTGATAATAATATAAGTAATAAGTATAATTATTACAATTCTAGCGATAATAACTGCATTATATGGGTAATAATGCATGTTATATTGATAATACTAAAAGTAATAAGTATATTTATTATACTTCTGTCGATAATAACTGCATTATATGCGTAATAATGCATGTTATATTGATAATAACATAAGTAATAAGTATAATTATTACAGTTCTAGCGATAATAACTCCATTATATGGGTAATAATGCATGTTATATTGCTAACTATATAAGTAATAAGTATAATTATTACAGTTCTAGTGATAATAACTGCATTATATGGGTAATAATGCATGTTATATTGATAATAATAAAAGTAATAAGTATATTTATTATCGTTCTATCGATAATAACTTCTTAATATGGGTAATAATGCATGTTATATTGATGATAATGAAAGTAGTAAGTATATTTATTACAGTTCTAGCGACAATAACTGCATTATATGCGTAATAAGGCATGTTATATTGATAATATCGGGAGTAATAAGTATAGTTATTATAGTTCTAGCGATAATAATAGTAAAATATGGCTAATAATGCATGTTATATTGATAATAATAAAAGTAATAAGTATATTTATTATAGTTCTATCGATAATAACTGCATAATATGGGTAATAATGCATGTTATATTGATAATATCGGGAGTAATAAGTATAATTATTACAGTTCTAGCGATAATACTAGAAAAATATATCTAACAGTGCCTGTTATATTGATAATAATAATAGTAATAAGTATATTTATTATACTTCTGTCGATAATACCTGCATTATATGGGTAATAATGCATGTTATATTGATAATAACATAAGTAATAAGTATAATTATTACAGTTCTAGCGATAATAACTCCATTATATGGGTAATAATGCATGTTATATTGCTAACTATATAAGTAATAAGTATAATTATTACAGTTCTAGTGATAATAACTGCATTATATGGGTAATAATGCATGTTATATTGATAATAATAAAAGTAATAAGTATATTTATTATCGTTCTATCGATAACAACTTCTTAATATGGGTAATAATGCATGTTATATTGATGATAATGAAAGTAGTAAGTATATTTATTACAGTTCTAGCGATAATAACTGCATTATATGGGTAATAATGCATGTTATATTGATAATATCGGGAGTAATAAGTATAATTATTATAGTTCTAGCGATAATAATAGTAGAATATGGCTAAGAGTGCCTGTTATATTGATAATAATAAAAGTAATAAGTATATTTATTATACTTCTGTCGATAATAACTGCATTATATAGGTAATAATGCATGTTATATTGATAATAATATAAGTAATAAGTATAATTATTACAGTTCTAGCGATAATAACTGCATTATATGGGTAATAATGCATGTTATATTGATAATACTAAAAGTAATAAGTATATTTATTATACTTCTGTCGATAATAACTGCATTATATGCGTAATAATGCATGTTATATTGATAATAACATAAGTAATAAGTATAATTATTACAGTTCTAGCGATAATAACTCCATTATATGGGTAATAATGCATGTTATATTGCTAACTATATAAGTAATAAGTATAATTATTACAGTTCTAGTGATAATAACTGCATTATATGGGTAATAATGCATGTTATATTGATAATAATAAAAGTAATAAGTATATTTATTATCGTTCTATCGATAATAACTTCTTAATATGGGTAATAATGCATGTTATATTGATGATAATGAAAGTAGTAAGTATATTTATTACAGTTCTAGCAACAATAACTGCATTATATGCGTAATAAGGCATGTTATATTGATAATATCGGGAGTAATAAGTATAGTTATTATAGTTCTAGCGATAATAATAGTAAAATATGGCTAATAATGCATGTTATATTGATAATAATAAAAGTAATAAGTATATTTATTATCGTTCTATCGATAATAACTCCATTATATGGGTAATAATGCATGTTATATTGATGATAATGAAAGTAGTAAGTATATTTATTACAGTTCTAGCGATAATAACTGCATTATATGGGTAATAATGCATGTTATATTGATAATATCGGGAGTAATAAGTATAATTATTATAGTTCTAGCGATAATAATAGTAGAATATGGCTAAGAGTGCCTGTTATATTGATAATAATAAAAGTAATAAGTATATTTATTACAGTTCTAGCGACAATAACTGCATTATATGCGTAATAAGGCATGTTATATTGATAATATCGGGAGTAATAAGTATAGTTATTATAGTTCTAGCGATAATAATAGTAAAATATGGCTAATAATGCATGTTATATTGATAATAATAAAAGTAATAAGTATATTTATTATAGTTCTATCGATAATAACTGCATAATATGGGTAATAATGCATGTTATATTGATAATATCGGGAGTAATAAGTATAATTATTACAGTTCTAGCGATAATACTAGAAAAATATATCTAACAGTGCCTGTTATATTGATAATAATAATAGTAATAAGTATATTTATTATACTTCTGTCGATAATAACTGCATTATATAGGTAATAATGCATGTTATATTGATAATAACATAAGTAATAAGTATAATTATTACAGTTCTAGCGATAATAACTCCATTATATGGGTAATAATGCATGTTATATTGCTACCTATATAAGTAATAAGTATAATTATTACAGTTCTAGCGATAATAACTGCATTATATGGGTAATAATGCATGTTATATTGATAATATCGGGAGTAATAAGTATAATTATTATAGTTCTAGCGATAATAATAGTAGAATATGGCTAAGAGTGCCTGTTATATTGATAATAATAAAAGTAATAAGTATATTTATTATACTTCTGTCGATAATAACTGCATTATATAGGTAATAATGCATGTTATATTGATAATAACATAAGTAATAAGTATAATTATTACAGTTCTAGCGATAATAACTCCATTATATGGGTAATAATGCATGTTATATTGCTACCTATATAAGTAATAAGTATAATTATTACAGTTCTAGCGATAATAACTGCATTATATGGGTAATAATGCATGTTATATTGACAATAATAAAAGTAATAAGTATATTTATTATAGTCCTATCGATAATAACTGCATAATACGGGTAATAATGCATGTTATATTGATAATATCGGGAGTAATAAGTATAATTATTACAGTTCTAGCGATAATACTAGTAAAATATATCTAACAGTACCTGTTATATTGATAATAATAATAGTAATAAGTATATTTATTATACTTCTGTCGATACTAACTGCATTATATGGGTAATAATGCATGTTATATTGATAATAACATAAGTAATAAGTATAATTATTACAGTTCTAGCGATAATAACTCCATTATATGGGTAATAATGCATGTTATGTTGCTACCTATATAAGTAATAAGTATAATTATTACAGTTCTAGCGATAATAACTGCATTATATGGGTAATAATGCATGTTATATTGACAATAATAAAAGTAATAAGTATATTTATTATAGTTCTATCGATAATAACTGCATAATATGGGTAATAATGCATGTTATATTGAGAATAATATAAGTAATATGTATAATTATTACAGTTCTAGCGATAATAACTGCATTATATGGGTAATAATGGATGTTATATTGATAATATCGGGAGTAATAAGTATATTTATTATACTTCTGTCGATAATAACTGCATTATATGGGTAATAATGCATGTTATATTGATAATAATATAAGTAATAAGTATAATTATTACAGTTCTAGCGATAATAACTCCATTATATGGGTAATAATGCATGTTATATTCATAATAATATAAGTAATAAGTATATTTATTATAGTTCTATCGATAATAACTGCATAATATGGGTAATAATGCATGTTATATTGATGATAATAAAAGTTCTAAGTATATTTATTATAGTTCTAGCGATTATAACTGCATAATATACGTAGTAATGCATGTTATATTGATAATAATATAAGTAATAAGTATAATTATTACAATTCCAGCGATAATAACTGCATTATATGGGTAATAATGCATGTTATATTGATAATAATAAAAGTAATAAGTATATTTATTATACTTCTGTCGATAATAACTGCATTATATGCGTAATAATGCATGTTATATTGATAATAACATAAGTAATAAGTATAATTATTACAGTTCTAGCGATAATAACTCCATTATATGGGTAATAATGCATGTTATATTGCTAACTATATAAGTGATAAGTATAATTATTACAGTTCTAGCGATAATAACTCCATTATATGGGTAATAATGCATGTTATATTGATAATATCGGGAGTAATAAGTATAATTATTATTGTTCTAGCGATAATAACTGCATTATACGGGTAATAATGCATGTTATATTGATAATAATAAAAGTAATAAGTATATTTATTATAGTTCTATCGATAATAACTGCATAATATGGGTAATAATGGATGTTATATTGATAATATCGGGAGCAATAAGTATATTTATTATACTTCTGTCGATAATAACTGCATTATATGGGTAATAATGCATGTTATATTGATAATAACATAAGTAATAAGTATAATTATTACAGTTCTAGCGATAATAACTCCATTATATGGGTAATAATGCATGTTATATTGCTACCTATATAAGTAATAAGTATAATTATTACAGTTCTAGCGATAATAACTGCATTATATGGGTAATAATGCATGTTATATTGACAATAATAAAAGTAATAAGTATATTTATTATAGTTCTATCGATAATAACTGCATAATATGGGTAATAATGCATGTTATATTGAGAATAATATAAGTAATATGTATAATTATTACAGTTCTAGCGATAATAACTGCATTATATGGGTAATAATGGATGTTATATTGATAATATCGGGAGTAATAAGTATATTTATTATACTTCTGTCGATAATAACTGCATTATATGGGTAATAATGCATGTTATATTGATAATAATATAAGTAATAAGTATAATTATTACAGTTCTAGCGATAATAACTCCATTATATGGGTAATAATGCATGTTATATTCATAATAATATAAGTAATAAGTATATTTATTATAGTTCTATCGATAATAACTGCATAATATGGGTAATAATGCATGTTATATTGATGATAATAAAAGTTCTAAGTATATTTATTATAGTTCTAGCGATTATAACTGCATAATATACGTAGTAATGCATGTTATATTTATAATAATATAAGTAATAAGTATAATTATTACAATTCCAGCGATAATAACTGCATTATATGGGTAATAATGCATGTTATATTGATAATAATAAAAGTAATAAGTATATTTATTATACTTCTGTCGATAATAACTGCATTATATGCGTAATAATGCATGTTATATTGATAATAACATAAGTAATAAGTATAATTATTACAGTTCTAGCGATAATAACTGCATAATATGGGTAATAATGCATGTTATATTGCTAACTATATAAGTAATAAGTATAATTATTACAGTTCTAGTGATAATAACTGCATTATATGGGTAATAATGCATGTTATATTGATGATAATAAAAGTAATAAGTATATTTATTATAGATCTATCGATAATAACTGCATAATATGGGTAATAACGCATGTTATATTGATAATATCGGGAGTAATAAGTATAATTATTACAGTTCTAGCGATAATACTAGTAAAATATATCTAACAGTACCTGTTATATTGATAATAATAAAAGTAATAAGTATATTTATTATACTTCTGTCGATAATAACTGCATTATATGCGTAATAATGCATGTTATATTGATAATATCGGGAGTAATAAGTATAATTATTATAGTTCTAGCGATAATAATAGTAGAATATGGCTGAGAGTGCCTGTTATATTGATAATAATAAAATAATAAGTATATTTATTATACTTCTGTCGATAATAACTGCATTATATAGGTAATAATGCATGTTATATTGATAATAACATAAGTAATAAGTATAATTATTACAGTTCTAGCGATAATAACTGCATTATATGGGTAATAATGCATGTTATATTGATAATACTAAAAGTAATAAGTATATTTATTATACTTCTGTCGATAATAACTGCATTATATGCGTAATAATGCATGTTATATGGATAATAACATAAGTAATAAGTATAATTATTACAGTTCTAGCGATAATAACTCCATTATATGGGTAATAATGCATGTTATATTGCTAACTATATAAGTAATAAGTATAATTATTACAGTTCTAGTGATAATAACTGCATTATATGGGTAATAATGCATGTTATATTGATAATAATAAAAGTAATAAGTATATTTATTATCGTTCTATCGATAATAACTTCTTAATATGGGTAATAATGCATGTTATATTGATGATAATGAAAGTAGTAAGTATATTTATTACAGTTCTAGCGACAATAACTGCATTATATGCGTAATAAGGCATGTTATATTGATAATATCGGGAGTAATAAGTATAGTTATTATAGTTCTAGCGATAATAATAGTAAAATATGGCTAATAATGCATGTTATATTGATAATAATAAAAGTAATAAGTATATTTATTATAGTTCTATCGATAATAACTGCATAATATGGGTAATAATGCATGTTATATTGCTAACTATATAAGTAATAAGTATAATTATTACAGTTCTAGTGATAATAACTGCATTATATGGGTAATAATGCATGTTATATTGATAATAATAAAAGTAATAAGTATATTTATTATCGTTCTATCGATAATAACTTCTTAATATGGGTAATAATGCATGTTATATTGATGATAATGAAAGTAGTAAGTATATTTATTACAGTTCTAGCGACAATAACTGCATTATATGCGTAATAAGGCATGTTATATTGATAATATCGGGAGTAATAAGTATAGTTATTATAGTTCTAGCGATAATAATAGTAAAATATGGCTAATAATGCATGTTATATTGATAATAATAAAAGTAATAAGTATATTTATTATAGTTCTATCGATAATAACTGCATAATATGGGTAATAATGCATGTTATATTGATAATATCGGGAGTAATAAGTATAATTATTACAGTTCTAGCGATAATACTAGAAAAATATATCTAACAGTGCCTGTTATATTGATAATAATAATAGTAATAAGTATATTTATTATACTTCTGTCGATAATACCTGCATTATATGGGTAATAATGCATGTTATATTGATAATAACATAAGTAATAAGTATAATTATTACAGTTCTAGCGATAATAACTCCATTATATGGGTAATAATGCATGTTATATTGCTAACTATATAAGTAATAAGTATAATTATTACAGTTCTAGTGATAATAACTGCATTATATGGGTAATAATGCATGTTATATTGATAATAATAAAAGTAATAAGTATATTTATTATCGTTCTATCGATAACAACTTCTTAATATGGGTAATAATGCATGTTATATTGATGATAATGAAAGTAGTAAGTATATTTATTACAGTTCTAGCGATAATAACTGCATTATATGGGTAATAATGCATGTTATATTGATAATATCGGGAGTAATAAGTATAATTATTATAGTTCTAGCGATAATAATAGTAGAATATGGCTAAGAGTGCCTGTTATATTGATAATAATAAAAGTAATAAGTATATTTATTATACTTCTGTCGATAATAACTGCATTATATAGGTAATAATGCATGTTATATTGATAATAACATAAGTAATAAGTATAATTATTACAGTTCTAGCGATAATAACTCCATTATATGGGTAATAATGCATGTTATATTGCTACCTATATAAGTAATAAGTATAATTATTACAGTTCTAGCGATAATAACTGCATTATATGGGTAATAATGCATGTTATATTGATAATATCGGGAGTAATAAGTATAATTATTATAGTTCTAGCGATAATAATAGTAGAATATGGCTAAGAGTGCCTGTTATATTGATAATAATAAAAGTAATAAGTATATTTATTATACTTCTGTCGATAATAACTGCATTATATAGGTAATAATGCATGTTATATTGATAATAACATAAGTAATAAGTATAATTATTACAGTTCTAGCGATAATAACTCCATTATATGGGTAATAATGCATGTTATATTGCTACCTATATAAGTAATAAGTATAATTATTACAGTTCTAGCGATAATAACTGCATTATATGGGTAATAATGCATGTTATATTGACAATAATAAAAGTAATAAGTATATTTATTATAGTTCTATCGATAATAACTGCATAATATGGGTAATAATGCATGTTATATTGATAATATCGGGAGTAATAAGTACAATTATTACAGTTCTAGCGATAGTACTAGTAAAATATATCTAACAGTACCTGTTATATTGATAATAATAATAGTAATAAGTATATTTATTATACTTCTGTCGATAATAACTGCATTATATGGGTAATAATGCATGTTATATTGATAATAACATAAGTAATAAGTATAATTATTACAGTTCTAGCGATAATAACTCCATTATATGGGTAATAATGCATGTTATATTGCTACCTATATAAGTAATAAGTATAATTATTACAGTTCTAGCGATAATAACTGCATTATATGGGTAATAATGCATGTTATATTGACAATAATAAAAGTAATAAGTATATTTATTATAGTTCTATCGATAATAACTGCATAATATGGGTAATAATGCATGTTATATTGAGAATAATATAAGTAATAAGTATAATTATTACAGTTCTAGCGATAATAACTGCATTATATGGGTAATAATGGATGTTATATTGATAATATCGGGAGCAATAAGTATATTTATTATACTTCTGTCGATAATAACTGCATTATATGGGTAATAATGCATGTTATATTGATAATAACATAAGTAATAAGTATAATTATTACAGTTCTAGCGATAATAACTCCATTATATGGGTAATAATGCATGTTATATTGCTACCTATATAAGTAATAAGTATAATTATTACAGTTCTAGCGATAATAACTGCATTATATGGGTAATAATGCATGTTATATTGACAATAATAAAAGTAATAAGTATATTTATTATAGTTCTATCGATAATAACTGCATAATATGGGTAATAATGCATGTTATATTGAGAATAATATAAGTAATATGTATAATTATTACAGTTCTAGCGATAATAACTGCATTATATGGGTAATAATGGATGTTATATTGATAATATCGGGAGTAATAAGTATATTTATTATACTTCTGTCGATAATAACTGCATTATATGGGTAATAATGCATGTTATATTGATAATAATATAAGTAATAAGTATAATTATTACAGTTCTAGCGATAATAACTCCATTATATGGGTAATAATGCATGTTATATTCATAATAATATAAGTAATAAGTATATTTATTATAGTTCTATCGATAATAACTGCATAATATGGGTAATAATGCATGTTATATTGAGAATAATATAAGTAATATGTATAATTATTACAGTTCTAGCGATAATAACTGCATTATATGGGTAATAATGGATGTTATATTGATAATATCGGGAGTAATAAGTATATTTATTATACTTCTGTCGATAATAACTGCATTATATGGGTAATAATGCATGTTATATTGATAATAATAAAAGTAATAAGTATATTTATTATACTTCTGTCGATAATAACTGCATTATATGCGTAATAATGCATGTTATATTGATAATATCGGGAGTAATAAGTATAATTATTATAGTTCTAGCGATAATAATAGTAGAATATGGCTAAGAGTGCCTGTTATATTGATAATAATAAAATAATAAGTATATTTATTATACTTCTGTCGATAATAACTGCATTATATAGGTAATAATGCATGTTATATTGATAATAACATAAGTAATAAGTATAATTATTACAGTTCTAGCGATAATAACTCCATTATATGGGTAATAATGCATGTTATATTGCTAACTATATAAGTAATAAGTATAATTATTACAGTTCTAGTGATAATAACTGCATTATATGGGTAATAATGCATGTTATATTGATAATAATAAAAGTAATAAGTATATTTATTATCGTTCTATCGATAATAACTTCTTAATATGGGTAATAATGCATGTTATATTGATGATAATGAAAGTAGTAAGTATATTTATTACAGTTCTAGCGACAATAACTGCATTATATGCGTAATAAGGCATGTTATATTGATAATATCGGGAGTAATAAGTATAGTTATTATAGTTCTAGCGATAATAATAGTAAAATATGGCTAATAATGCATGTTATATTGATAATAATAAAAGTAATAAGTATATTTATTATAGTTCTATCGATAATAACTGCATAATATGGGTAATAATGCATGTTATATTGCTCACTATATAAGTAATAAGTATAATTATTACAGTTCTAGTGATAATAACTGCATTATATGGGTAATAGTGCATGTTATATTGATAATAATAAAAGTAATAAGTATATTTATTATAGTTCTATCGATAATAACTGCATAATATGGGTAATAATGCATGTTATAGTGATAATATCGGGAGTAATAAGTATAATTATTACAGTTCTAGCGATAATACTAGAAAAATATATCTAACAGTGCCTGTTATATTGATAATAATAATAGTTATAAGTATATTTATTATACTTCTGTCGATAATACCTGCATTATATGGGTAATAATGCATGTTATATTGATAATAACATAAGTAATAAGTATAATTATTACAGTTCTAGCGATAATAACTCCATTATATGGGTAATAATGCATGTTATATTGCTAACTATATAAGTAATAAGTATAATTATTACAGTTCTAGTGATAATAACTGCATTATATGGGTAATAATGCATGTTATATTGATAATAATAAAAGTAATAAGTATATTTATTATCGTTCTATCGATAACAACTTCTTAATATGGGTAATAATGCATGTTATATTGATGATAATGAAAGTAGTAAGTATATTTATTACAGTTCTAGCGATAATAACTGCATTATATGGGTAATAATGCACGTTATATTGATAATATCGGGAGTAATAAGTATAATTATTATAGTTCTAGCGATAATAATAGTAGAATATGGCTAAGAGTGCCTGTTATATTGATAATAATAAAAGTAATAAGTATATTTATTATACTTCTGTCGATAATAACTGCATTATATAGGTAATAATGCATGTTATATTGATAATAACATAAGTAATAAGTATAATTATTACAGTTCTAGCGATAATAACTCCATTATATGGGTAATAATGCATGTTATATTGCTACCTATATAAGTAATAAGTATAATTATTACAGTTCTAGCGATAATAACTGCATTATATGGGTAATAATGCATGTTATATTGACAATAATAAAAGTAATAAGTATATTTATTATAGTTCTATCGATAATAACTGCATTATATAGGTAATAATGCATGTTATATTGATAATAACATAAGTAATAAGTATAATTATTACAGTTCTAGCGATAATAACTCCATTATATGGGTAATAATGCATGTTATATTGCTACCTATATAAGTAATAAGTATAATTATTACAGTTCTAGCGATAATAACTGCATTATATGGGTAATAATGCATGTTATATTGACAATAATAAAAGTAATAAGTATATTTATTATAGTTCTATCGATAATAACTGCATTATATAGGTAATAATGCATGTTATATTGACAATAATAAAAGTAATAAGTATATTTATTATAGTTCTATCGATAATAACTGCATAATATGGGTAATAATGCATGTTATATTGAGAATAATATAAGTAATAAGTATAATTATTACAGTTCTAGCGATAATAACTGCATTATATGGGTAATAATGGATGTTATATTGATAATATCGGGAGCAATAAGTATATTTATTATACTTCTGTCGATAATAACTGCATTATATGGGTAATAATGCATGTTATATTGATAATAACATAAGTAATAAGTATAATTATTACAGTTCTAGCGATAATAACTCCATTATATGGGTAATAATGCATGTTATATTGCTACCTATATAAGTAATAAGTATAATTATTACAGTTCTAGCGATAATAACTGCATTATATGGGTAATAATGCATGTTATATTGACAATAATAAAAGTAATAAGTATATTTATTATAGTTCTATCGATAATAACTGCATTATATAGGTAATAATGCATGTTATATTGATAATAACATAAGTAATAAGTATAATTATTACAGTTCTAGCGATAATAACTCCATTATATGGGTAATAATGCATGTTATATTGCTAACTATATAAGTAATAAGTATAATTATTACAGTTCTAGCGATAATAACTCCATTATATGGGTAATAATGCATGTTATATTGATAATATCGGGAGTAATAAGTATAATTATTACAGTTCTAGCGATAATAACTCCATTATATGGGTAATAATGCATGTTATATTGCTACCTATATAAGTAATAAGTATAATTATTACAGTTCTAGCGATAATAACTCCATTATATGGGTAATAATGCATGTTATATTGATAATATCGGGAGTAATAAGTATAATTATTATTGTTCTAGCGATAATAACTGCATTATACGGGTAATAATGCATGTTATATTGATAATAATAAAAGTAATAAGTATATTTATTATAGTTCTATCGATAATAACTGCATAATATGGGTAATAACGCATGTTATATTGATAATATCGGGAGTAATAAGTATAATTATTACAGTTCTAGCGATAATAACTGCATTATATGGGTAATAATGGATGTTATATTGATAATATCGGGAGCAATAAGTATATTTATTATACTTCTGTCGATAATAACTGCATTATATGGGTAATAATGCATGTTATATTGATAATAATAAAAGTAATAAGTATATTTATTATAGTTCTATCGATAATAACTGCATAATATGGGTAATAACGCATGTTATATTGATAATATCGGGAGTAATAAGTATAATTATTACAGTTCTAGCGATAATACTAGTAAAATATATCTAACAGTACCTGTTATATTGATAATAATAATAGTAATAAGTATATTTATTATACTTCTGTCGATAATAACTGCATTATATGGGTAATAATGGATGTTATATTGATAATATCGGGAGCAATAAGTATATTTATTATACTTCTGTCGATAATAACTGCATTATATGGGTAATAATGCATGTTATATTGATAATAACATAAGTAATAAGTATAATTATTACAGTTCTAGCGATAATAACTCCATTATATGGGTAATAATGCATGTTATATTGCTACCTATATAAGTAATAAGTATAATTATTACAGTTCTAGCGATAATAACTGCATTATATGGGTAATAATGCATGTTATATTGACAATAATAAAAGTAATAAGTATATTTATTATAGTTCTATCGATAATAACTGCATAATATGGGTAATAACGCATGTTATATTGATAATATCGGGAGTAATAAGTATAATTATTACAGTTCTAGCGATAATACTAGTAAAATATATCTAACAGTACCTGTTATATTGATAATAATAATAGTAATAAGTATATTTATTATACTTCTGTCGATAATACCTGCATTATATGGGTAATAATGCATGTTATATTGATAATATCGGGAGTAATAAGCATAATTATTATAGTTCTAGCGATAATAATAGTAAAATATGGCTAATAGTACATGTTATACTGATAACAATAAAAGTAATAAGTACATTTATTATACTTCTGTCGATAATAACTGCATAATATGGGTAATAATGCATGTTATATTGAGAATAATATAAGTAATAAGTATAATTATTACAGTTCTAGCGATAATAACTGCATTATATGGGTAATAATGGATGTTATATTGATAATATCGGGAGTAATAAGTATATTTATTATACTTCTGTCGATAATAACTGCATTATATGGGTAATAATGCATGTTATATTGATAATAACATAAGTAATAAGTATAATTATTACAGTTCTAGCGATAATAACTCCATTATATGGGTAATAATGCATGTTATATTGCTACCTATATAAGTAATAAGTATAATTATTACAGTTCTAGCGATAATAACTGCATTATATGGGTAATAATGCATGTTATATTGACAATAATAAAAGTAATAAGTATATTTATTATAGTTCTATCGATAATAACTGCATAATATGGGTAATAATGCATGTTATATTGAGAATAATATAAGTAATATGTATAATTATTACAGTTCTAGCGATAATAACTGCATTATATGGGTAATAATGGATGTTATATTGATAATATCGGGAGTAATAAGTATATTTATTATACTTCTGTCGATAATAACTGCATTATATGGGTAATAATGCATGTTATATTGATAATAATATAAGTAATAAGTATAATTATTACAGTTCTAGCGATAATAACTCCATTATATGGGTAATAATGCATGTTATATTGATAATAATATAAGTAATAAGTATAATTATTACAATTCCAGCGATAATAACTGCATTATATGGGTAATAATGCATGTTATATTGATAATAATAAAAGTAATAAGTATATTTATTATACTTCTGTCGATAATAACTGCATTATATGCGTAATAATGCATGTTATATTGATAATAACATAAGTAATAAGTATAATTATTACAGTTCTAGCGATAATAACTCCATTATATGGGTAATAATGCATGTTATATTGCTAACTATATAAGTAATAAGTATAATTATTACAGTTCTAGTGATAATAACTGCATTATATGGGTAATAATGCATGTTATATTGATAATAATAAAAGTAATAAGTATATTTATTATCGTTCTATCGATAATAACTTCTTAATATGGGTAATAATGCATGTTATATTGATGATAATGAAAGTAGTAAGTATATTTATTACAGTTCTAGCGATAATAACTGCATTATATGCGTAATAAGGCATGTTATATTGATAATATCGGGAGTAATAAGTATAGTTATTATAGTTCTAGCGATAATAATAGTAAAATATGGCTAATGATGCATGTTATATTGATAATAATAAAAGTAATAAGTATATTTATTATAGTTCTATCGATAATAACTGCATAATATGGGTAATAATGCATGTTATATTGATAATATCGGGAGTAATAAGTATAATTATTACAGTTCTAGGGATAATACTAGAAAAATATATCTAACAGTGCCTGTTATATTGATAATAATAATAGTAATAAGTATATTTATTATACTTCTGTCGATAATACCTGCATTATATGGGTAATAATGCATGTCATATTGATAATATCGGGAGTAATAAGTATAATAATTATAGTTCTAGCGATAATAATAGTAAAATATGGCTAATAGTACATGTTATACTGATAATAATAAAAGTAATAAGTATATTTATTATACTTCTGTCGATAATAACTGCATTATATGCGTAATAATGCATGTTATATTGATAATAACATAAGTAATAAGTATAATTATTACAGTTCTAGCGATAATAACTCCATTATATGGGTAATAATGCATGTTATATTGCTAACTATATAAGTAATAAGTATAATTATTACAGTTCTAGTGATAATAACTGCATTATATGGGTAATAATGCATGTTATATTGATAATATCGGGAGTAATAAGTATAATTATTATAGTTCTAGCGATAATAATAGTAGAATATGGCTAAGAGTGCCTGTTATATTGATAATAATAAAAGTAATAAGTATATTTATTATACTTCTGTCGATAATAACTGCATTATATGCGTAATAATGCATGTTATATTGATAATAACATAAGTAATAAGTATAACTATTACAGTTCTAGCGATAATAACTCCATTATATGGGTAATAATGCATGTTATATTGCTAACTATATAAGTACTAAGTATAATTATTACAGTTCTAGCGATAATAACTGCATTATATGGGTAATAATGCATGTTATATTGACAATAATAAAAGTAATAAGTATATTTATTATAGTTCTATCGATAATAACTGCATAATATGGGTAATAATGCATGTTATATTGAGAATAATATAAGTAATAAGTATAATTATTACAGTTCTAGCGATAATAACTGCATTATATGGGTAATAATGGATGTTATATTGATAATATCGGGAGTAATAAGTATATTTATTATACTTCTGTCGATAATAACTGCATTATATGGGTAATAATGCATGTTATATTGATAATAATATAAGTAATAAGTATAATTATTACAGTTCTAGCGATAATAACTCCATTATATGGGTAATAATGCATGTTATATTCATAATAATATAAGTAATAAGTATATTTATTATAGTTCTATCGATAATAACTGCATAATATGGGTAATAATGCATGTTATATTGATGATAATAAAAGTACTAAGTATATTTATTATAGTTCTAGCGATTATAACTGCATAATATACGTAGTAATGCATGTTATATTGATAATAATATAAGTAATAAGTATAATTATTACAATTCCAGCGATAATAACTGCATTATATGGGTAATAATGCATGTTATATTGATAATAATAAAAGTAATAAGTATATTTATTATACTTCTGTCGATAATAACTGCATTATATGCGTAATAATGCATGTTATATTGATAATAACATAAGTAATAAGTATAATTATTACAGTTCTAGCGATAATAACTCCATTATATGGGTAATAATGCATGTTATATTGCTAACTATATAAGTAATAAGTATAATTATTACAGTTCTAGCGATAATAACTCCATTATATGGGTAATAATGCATGTTATATTGATAATATCGGGAGTAATAAGTATAATTATTATTGTTCTAGCGATAATAACTGCATTATACGGGTAATAATGCATGTTATATTGATAATAATAAAAGTAATAAGTATATTTATTATAGTTCTATCGATAATAACTGCATAATATGGGTAATAACGCATGTTATATTGATAATATCGGGAGTAATAAGTATAATTATTACAGTTCTAGCGATAATAACTGCATTATATGGGTAATAATGGATGTTATATTGATAATATCGGGAGCAATAAGTATATTTATTATACTTCTGTCGATAATAACTGCATTATATGGGTAATAATGCATGTTATATTGATAATAATAAAAGTAATAAGTATATTTATTATAGTTCTATCGATAATAACTGCATAATATGGGTAATAACGCATGTTATATTGATAATATCGGGAGTAATAAGTATAATTATTACAGTTCTAGCGATAATACTATTAAAATATATCTAACAGTACCTGTTATATTGATAATAATAATAGTAATAAGTATATTTATTATACTTCTGTCGATAATAACTGCATTATATGGGTAATAATGGATGTTATATTGATAATATCGGGAGCAATAAGTATATTTATTATACTTCTGTCGATAATAACTGCATTATATGGGTAATAATGCATGTTATATTGATAATAACATAAGTAATAAGTATAATTATTACAGTTCTAGCGATAATAACTCCATTATATGGGTAATAATGCATGTTATATTGCTACCTATATAAGTAATAAGTATAATTATTACAGTTCTAGCGATAATAACTGCATTATATGGGTAATAATGCATGTTATATTGACAATAATAAAAGTAATAAGTATATTTATTATAGTTCTATCGATAATAACTGCATAATATGGGTAATAACGCATGTTATATTGATAATATCGGGAGTAATAAGTATAATTATTACAGTTCTAGCGATAATACTAGTAAAATATATCTAACAGTACCTGTTATATTGATAATAATAATAGTAATAAGTATATTTATTATACTTCTGTCGATAATACCTGCATTATATGGGTAATAATGCATGTTATATTGATAATATCGGGAGTAATAAGCATAATTATTATAGTTCTAGCGATAATAATAGTAAAATATGGCTAATAGTACATGTTATACTGATAACAATAAAAGTAATAAGTACATTTATTATACTTCTGTCGATAATAACTGCATAATATGGGTAATAATGCATGTTATATTGAGAATAATATAAGTAATAAGTATAATTATTACAGTTCTAGCGATAATAACTGCATTATATGGGTAATAATGGATGTTATATTGATAATATCGGGAGTAATAAGTATATTTATTATACTTCTGTCGATAATAACTGCATTATATGGGTAATAATGCATGTTATATTGATAATAACATAAGTAATAAGTATAATTATTACAGTTCTAGCGATAATAACTCCATTATATGGGTAATAATGCATGTTATATTGCTACCTATATAAGTAATAAGTATAATTATTACAGTTCTAGCGATAATAACTGCATTATATGGGTAATAATGCATGTTATATTGACAATAATAAAAGTAATAAGTATATTTATTATAGTTCTATCGATAATAACTGCATAATATGGGTAATAATGCATGTTATATTGAGAATAATATAAGTAATATGTATAATTATTACAGTTCTAGCGATAATAACTGCATTATATGGGTAATAATGGATGTTATATTGATAATATCGGGAGTAATAAGTATATTTATTATACTTCTGTCGATAATAACTGCATTATATGGGTAATAATGCATGTTATATTGATAATAATATAAGTAATAAGTATAATTATTACAGTTCTAGCGATAATAACTCCATTATATGGGTAATAATGCATGTTATATTGATAATAATATAAGTAATAAGTATAATTATTACAATTCCAGCGATAATAACTGCATTATATGGGTAATAATGCATGTTATATTGATAATAATAAAAGTAATAAGTATATTTATTATACTTCTGTCGATAATAACTGCATTATATGCGTAATAATGCATGTTATATTGATAATAACATAAGTAATAAGTATAATTATTACAGTTCTAGCGATAATAACTCCATTATATGGGTAATAATGCATGTTATATTGCTAACTATATAAGTAATAAGTATAATTATTACAGTTCTAGTGATAATAACTGCATTATATGGGTAATAATGCATGTTATATTGATAATAATAAAAGTAATAAGTATATTTATTATCGTTCTATCGATAATAACTTCTTAATATGGGTAATAATGCATGTTATATTGATGATAATGAAAGTAGTAAGTATATTTATTACAGTTCTAGCGATAATAACTGCATTATATGCGTAATAAGGCATGTTATATTGATAATATCGGGAGTAATAAGTATAGTTATTATAGTTCTAGCGATAATAATAGTAAAATATGGCTAATGATGCATGTTATATTGATAATAATAAAAGTAATAAGTATATTTATTATAGTTCTATCGATAATAACTGCATAATATGGGTAATAATGCATGTTATATTGATAATATCGGGAGTAATAAGTATAATTATTACAGTTCTAGGGATAATACTAGAAAAATATATCTAACAGTGCCTGTTATATTGATAATAATAATAGTAATAAGTATATTTATTATACTTCTGTCGATAATACCTGCATTATATGGGTAATAATGCATGTCATATTGATAATATCGGGAGTAATAAGTATAATAATTATAGTTCTAGCGATAATAATAGTAAAATATGGCTAATAGTACATGTTATACTGATAATAATAAAAGTAATAAGTATATTTATTATACTTCTGTCGATAATAACTGCATTATATGCGTAATAATGCATGTTATATTGATAATAACATAAGTAATAAGTATAATTATTACAGTTCTAGCGATAATAACTCCATTATATGGGTAATAATGCATGTTATATTGCTAACTATATAAGTAATAAGTATAATTATTACAGTTCTAGTGATAATAACTGCATTATATGGGTAATAATGCATGTTATATTGATAATATCGGGAGTAATAAGTATAATTATTATAGTTCTAGCGATAATAATAGTAGAATATGGCTAAGAGTGCCTGTTATATTGATAATAATAAAAGTAATAAGTATATTTATTATACTTCTGTCGATAATAACTGCATTATATGCGTAATAATGCATGTTATATTGATAATAACATAAGTAATAAGTATAACTATTACAGTTCTAGCGATAATAACTCCATTATATGGGTAATAATGCATGTTATATTGCTAACTATATAAGTACTAAGTATAATTATTACAGTTCTAGCGATAATAACTGCATTATATGGGTAATAATGCATGTTATATTGACAATAATAAAAGTAATAAGTATATTTATTATAGTTCTATCGATAATAACTGCATAATATGGGTAATAATGCATGTTATATTGAGAATAATATAAGTAATAAGTATAATTATTACAGTTCTAGCGATAATAACTGCATTATATGAGTAATAATGGATGTTATATTGATAATATCGGGAGTAATAAGTATATTTATTATACTTCTGTCGATAATAACTGCATTATATGGGTAATAATGCATGTTATATTGATAATAATATAAGTAATAAGTATAATTATTACACTTCTAGCGATAATAACTCCATTATATGGGTAATAATGCATGTTATATTCATAATAATATAAGTAATAAGTATATTTATTATAGTTCTATCGATAATAACTGCATAATATGGGTAATAATGCATGTTATATTGATGATAATAAAAGTACTAAGTATATTTATTATAGTTCTAGCGATTATAACTGCATAATATACGTAGTAATGCATGTTATATTGATAATAATATAAGTAATAAGTATAATTATTACAATTCTAGCGATAATAACTGCATTATATGGGTAATAATGCATGTTATATTGATAATAATAAAAGTAATAAGTATATTTATTACAGTTCTATCGATAATAACTGCATTATATGGGTAATAATGCATGTTATATTGATAATATTGGGAATAATAAGTATAATTATTATAGTTCTAGCGATAATAATAGTAAAATATGGCTAATAGTGCATGTTATATTGATAATAATAAAAGTAATAAGTACATTTATTACAGTTCTATCGATAATAACTGCATAATATGGGTAATAATGCATGTTATATTGATGATAATAAAAGTAGTAAGTATATTTATTATAGTTCTAGCGATAATAAAAGTAAAATATGGCTAATAGTCCATGTTATACTGATAATAATGAAAGTAATAAGTATACTTATTATACTTCTGTCGATAATAACTGCATTATATGGGTACTAATGCCTGTTATATTGATAATAACATAAGTAATAAGTATAATTATTACAGTTCTAGCGATAATAACTCCATTATATGGGTAATAATGCATGTTATATTGCTAACTATATAAGTAATAAGTATAATTATTACAGTTCTAGTGATAATAACTGCATTATATGGGTAATAATGGATGTTATATTGATAATAATAAAAGTAATAAGTATATTTATTATCGTTCTATCGATAATAACTTCTTAATATGGGTAATAATGCATGTTATATTGATGATAATGAAAGTAGTAAGTATATTTATTACAGTTCTAGCGATAATAACTGCATTATATGCGTAATAAGGCATGTTATATTGATAATATCGGGAGTAATAAGTATAGTTATTATAGTTCTAGCGATAATAATAGTAAAATATGGCTAATGATGCATGTTATATTGATACTAATAAAAGTAATAAGTATATTTATTATAGTTCTTTCGATAATAACTGCATAATATGGGTAATAATGCATGTTATATTGATGATAATAAAAGTAGTAAGTATATTTATTATAGTTCTATCGATAATAACTGCATAATATGGGTAATAATGCATGTTATATTGATGATAATAAAAGTACTAAGTATATTTATTATAGTTCTAGCGATTATAACTGCATAATATACGTAGTAATGCATGTTATATTGATAATAATATAAGTAATAAGTATAATTATTACAATTCTAGCGATAATAACTGCATTATATGGGTAATAATGCATGTTATATTGATAATATTGGGAATAATAAGTATAATTATTATAGTTCTAGCGATAATAATAGTAAAATATGGCTAATAGTGCATGTTATATTGATAATAATAAAAGTAATAAGTACATTTATTACAGTTCTATCGATAATAACTGCATAATATGGGTAATAATGCATGTTATATTGATGATAATAAAAGTAGTAAGTATATTTATTATAGTTCTAGCGATAATAAAAGTAAAATATGGCTAATAGTCCATGTTATACTGATAATAATGAAAGTAATAAGTATACTTATTATACTTCTGTCGATAATAACTGCATTATATGGGTACTAATGCCTGTTATATTGATAATAACATAAGTAATAAGTATAATTATTACAGTTCTAGCGATAATAACTCCATTATATGGGTAATAATGCATGTTATATTGCTAACTATATAAGTAATAAGTATAATTATTACAGTTCTAGTGATAATAACTGCATTATATGGGTAATAATGCATGTTATATTGATAATAATAAAAGTAATAAGTATATTTATTATCGTTCTATCGATAATAACTTCTTAATATGGGTAATAATGCATGTTATATTGATGATAATGAAAGTAGTAAGTATATTTATTACAGTTCTAGCGATAATAACTGCATTATATGCGTAATAAGGCATGTTATATTGATAATATCGGGAGTAATAAGTATAGTTATTATAGTTCTAGCGATAATAATAGTAAAATATGGCTAATGATGCATGTTATATTGATACTAATAAAAGTAATAAGTATATTTATTATAGTTCTTTCGATAATAACTGCATAATATGGGTAATAATGCATGTTATATTGATGATAATAAAAGTAGTAAGTATATTTATTATAGTTCTATCGATAATAACTGCATAATATGGGTAATAATGCATGTTATATTGATGATAATAAAAGTACTAAGTATATTTATTATAGTTCTAGCGATTATAACTGCATAATATACGTAGTAATGCATGTTATATTGATAATAATATAAGTAATAAGTATAATTATTACAATTCTAGCGATAATAACTGCATTATATGGGTAATAATGCATGTTATATTGATAATAATAAAAGTAATAAGTATATTTATTATACTTCTGTCGATAATAACTGCATTATATGCGTAATAATGCATGTTATATTGATAATAACATAAGTAATAAGTATAATTATTACAGTTCTAGCGATAATAACTCCATTATATGGGTAATAATGCATGTTATATTGCTAACTATATAAGTAATAAGTATAATTATTACAGTTCTAGTGATAATAACTGCATTATATGGGTAATAATGCATGTTATATTGATAATAATAAAAGTAATAAGTATATTTATTATAGTTCTAGCGATTATAACTGCATAATATACGTAGTAATGCTTGTTATATTGAAAATAATATAAGTAATAAGTATAATTATTACAATTCTAGCGATAATAACTGCATTATATGGGTAATAATGCATGTTATATTGATAATACTAAAAGTAATAAGTATATTTATTATACTTCTGTCGATAATAACTGCATTATATGCGTAATAATGCATGTTATATTGATAATAACATAAGTAATAAGTATAATTATTACAGTTCTAGCGATAATAACTCCATTATATGGGTAATAATGCATGTTATATTGCTAACTATATAAGTAATAAGTATAATTATTACAGTTCTAGTGATAATAACTGCATTATATGGGTAATAATGCATGTTATATTGATAATATCGGGAGTAATAAGTATAATTATTATAGTTCTAGCGATAATAATAGTAGAATATGGCTAAGAGTGCCTGTTATATTGATAATAATAAAAGTAATAAGTATATTTATTATACTTCTGTCGATAATAACTGCATTATATGCGTAATAATGCATGTTATATTGATAATAACATAAGTAATAAGTATAACTATTACAGTTCTAGCGATAATAACTCCATTATATGGGTAATAATGCATGTTATATTGCTAACTATATAAGTACTAAGTATAATTATTACAGTTCTAGCGATAATAACTGCATTATATGGGTAATAATGCATGTTATATTGACAATAATAAAAGTAATAAGTATATTTATTATAGTTCTATCGATAATAACTGCATAATATGGGTAATAATGCATGTTATATTGAGAATAATATAAGTAATAAGTATAATTATTACAGTTCTAGCGATAATAACTGCATTATATGGGTAATAATGGATGTTATATTGATAATATCGGGAGTAATAAGTATATTTATTATACTTCTGTCGATAATAACTGCATTATATGGGTAATAATGCATGTTATATTGATAATAATATAAGTAATAAGTATAATTATTACAGTTCTAGCGATAATAACTCCATTATATGGGTAATAATGCATGTTATATTCATAATAATATAAGTAATAAGTATATTTATTATAGTTCTATCGATAATAACTGCATAATATGGGTAATAATGCATGTTATATTGATAATAATAAAAGTAATAAGTATATTTATTACAGTTCTATCGATAATAACTGCATTATATGGGTAATAATGCATGTTATATTGATGATATTGGGAATAATAAGTATAATTATTATAGTTCTAGCGATAATAATAGTAAAATATGGCTAATAGTGCATGTTATATTGATAATAATAAAAGTAATAAGTACATTTATTACAGTTCTATCGATAATAACTGCATAATATGGGTAATAATGCATGTTATATTGATGATAATAAAAGTAGTAAGTATATTTATTATAGTTCTAGCGATAATAAAAGTAAAATATGGCTAATAGTCCATGTTATACTGATAATAATGATAGTAATAAGTATACTTATTATACTTCTGTCGATAATAACTGCATTATATGGGTACTAATGCCTGTTATATTGATAATAACATAAGTAATAAGTATAATTATTACAGTTCTAGCGATAATAACTCCATTATATGGGTAATAATGCATGTTATATTGCTAACTATATAAGTAATAAGTATAATTATTACAGTTCTAGTGATAATAACTGCATTATATGGGTAATAATGCATGTTATATTGATAATAATAAAAGTAATAAGTATATTTATTATCGTTCTATCGATAATAACTTCTTAATATGGGTAATAATGCATGTTATATTGATGATAATGAAAGTAGTAAGTATATTTATTACAGTTCTAGCGATAATAACTGCATTATATGCGTAATAAGGCATGTTATATTGATAATATCGGGAGTAATAAGTATAGTTATTATAGTTCTAGCGATAATAATAGTAAAATATGGCTAATGATGCATGTTATATTGATGCTAATAAAAGTAATAAGTATATTTATTATAGTTCTTTCGATAATAACTGCATAATATGGGTAATAATGCATGTTATATTGATGATAATAAAAGTAGTAAGTATATTTATTATAGTTCTATCGATAATAACTGCATAATATGGGTAATAATGCATGTTATATTGATGATAATAAAAGTACTAAGTATATTTATTATAGTTCTAGCGATTATAACTGCATAATATACGTAGTAATGCATGTTATATTGATAATAATATAAGTAATAAGTATAATTATTACAATTCTAGCGATAATAACTGCATTATATGGGTAATAATGCATGTTATATTGATAATAATAAAAGTAATAAGTATATTTATTATACTTCTGTCGATAATAACTGCATTATATGCGTAATAATGCATGTTATATTGATAATAACATAAGTAATAAGTATAATTATTACAGTTCTAGCGATAATAACTCCATTATATGGGTAATAATGCATGTTATGTTGCTAACTATATAAGTAATAAGTATAATTATTACAGTTCTAGTGATAATAACTGCATTATATGGGTAATAATGCATGTTATATTGATAATAATAAAAGTAATAAGTATATTTATTATAGTTCTAGCGATTATAACTGCATAATATACGTAGTAATGCTTGTTATATTGAAAATAATATAAGTAATAAGTATAATTATTACAATTCTAGCGATAATAACTGCATTATATGGGTAATAATGCATGTTATATTGATAATACTAACAGTAATAAGTATATTTATTATACTTCTGTCGATAATAACTGCATTATATGCGTAATAATGCATGTTATATTGATAATAACATAAGTAATAAGTATAATTATTACAGTTCTAGCGATAATAACTCCATTATATGGGTAATAATGCATGTTATATTGCTAACTATATAAGTAATAAGTATAATTATTACAGTTCTAGTGATAATAACTGCATTATATGGGTAATAATGCATGTTATATTGATAATAATAAAAGTAATAAGTATATTTATTATCGTTCTATCGATAACAACTTCTTAATATGGGTAATAATGCATGTTATATTGATAATAACATAAGTAATAAGTATATTTATTATACTTCTGTCGACTATAACTGCTTAATATACGTAGTAATGCATGTTATATTGATAATAATATAAGTAATAAGTATAATTATTACAATTCCAGCGATAATAACTGCATTATATGGGTAATAATGCATGTTATATTGATAATAATAAAAGTAATAAGTATATTTATTATCGTTCTATCGATAATAACTTCTTAATATGGGTAATAATGCATGTTATATTGATGATAATGAAAGTAGTAAGTATATTTATTACAGTTCTAGCGATAATAACTGCATTATATGCGTAATAATGCATGTTATATTGATAATATCGGGAGTAATAAGTATAATTATTACAGTTCTAGGGATAATACTAGAAAAATATATCTAACAGTGCCTGTTATATTGATAATAATAATAGTAATAAGTATATTTATTATACTTCTGTCGATAATACCTGCATTATATGGGTAATAATGCATGTCATATTGATAATATCGGGAGTAATAAGTATAATAATTATAGTTCTAGCGATAATAATAGTAAAATATGGCTAATAGTACATGTTATACTGATAATAATAAAAGTAATAAGTATATTTATTATACTTCTGTCGATAATAACTGCATTATATGCGTAATAATGCATGTTATATTGATAATAACATAAGTAATAAGTATAATTATTACAGTTCTAGCGATAATAACTCCATTATATGGGTAATAATGCATGTTATATTGCTAACTATATAAGTAATAAGTATAATTATTACAGTTCTAGTGATAATAACTGCATTATATGGGTAATAATGCATGTTATATTGATAATATCGGGAGTAATAAGTATAATTATTATAGTTCTAGCGATAATAATAGTAGAATATGGCTAAGAGTGCCTGTTATATTGATAATAATAAAAGTAATAAGTATATTTATTATACTTCTGTCGATAATAACTGCATTATATGCGTAATAATGCATGTTATATTGATAATAACATAAGTAATAAGTATAACTATTACAGTTCTAGCGATAATAACTCCATTATATGGGTAATAATGCATGTTATATTGCTAACTATATAAGTACTAAGTATAATTATTACAGTTCTAGCGATAATAACTGCATTATATGGGTAATAATGCATGTTATATTGACAATAATAAAAGTAATAAGTATATTTATTATAGTTCTATCGATAATAACTGCATAATATGGGTAATAATGCATGTTATATTGAGAATAATATAAGTAATAAGTATAATTATTACAGTTCTAGCGATAATAACTGCATTATATGGGTAATAATGGATGTTATATTGATAATATCGGGAGTAATAAGTATATTTATTATACTTCTGTCGATAATAACTGCATTATATGGGTAATAATGCATGTTATATTGATAATAATATAAGTAATAAGTATAATTATTACACTTCTAGCGATAATAACTCCATTATATGGGTAATAATGCATGTTATATTCATAATAATATAAGTAATAAGTATATTTATTATAGTTCTATCGATAATAACTGCATAATATGGGTAATAATGCATGTTATATTGATGATAATAAAAGTACTAAGTATATTTATTATAGTTCTAGCGATTATAACTGCATAATATACGTAGTAATGCATGTTATATTGATAATAATATAAGTAATAAGTATAATTATTACAATTCTAGCGATAATAACTGCATTATATGGGTAATAATGCATGTTATATTGATAATAATAAAAGTAATAAGTATATTTATTACAGTTCTATCGATAATAACTGCATTATATGGGTAATAATGCATGTTATATTGATAATATTGGGAATAATAAGTATAATTATTATAGTTCTAGCGATAATAATAGTAAAATATGGCTAATAGTGCATGTTATATTGATAATAATAAAAGTAATAAGTATATTTATTACAGTTCTATCGATAATAACTGCATAATATGGGTAATAATGCATGTTATATTGATGATAATAAAAGTAGTAAGTATATTTATTATAGTTCTAGCGATAATAAAAGTAAAATATGGCTAATAGTCCATGTTATACTGATAATAATGAAAGTAATAAGTATATTTATTATCGTTCTATCGATAACAACTTCTTAATATGGGTAATAATGCATGTTATATTGATGATAATGAAAGTAGTAAGTATATTTATTACAGTTCTAGCGATAATAACTGCATTATATGCGTAATAAGGCATGTTATATTGATAATATCGGGAGTAATAAGTATAGTTATTATAGTTCTAGCGATAATAATAGTAAAATATGGCTAATGATGCATTGTATATTGATGCTAATAAAAGTAATAAGTATATTTATTATAGTTCTTTCGATAATAACTGCATAATATGGGTAATAATGCATGTTATATTGATGATAATAAAAGTAGTAAGTATATTTATTATAGTTCTATCGATAATAACTGCATAATATGGGTAATAATGCATGTTATATTGATGATAATAAAAGTACTAAGTATATTTATTATAGTTCTAGCGATTATAACTGCATAATATACGTAGTAATGCATGTTATATTGATAATAATATAAGTAATAAGTATAATTATTACAATTCTAGCGATAATAACTGCATTATATGGGTAATAATGCATGTTATATTGATAATAATAAAAGTAATAAGTATATTTATTATACTTCTGTCGATAATAACTGCATTATATGCGTAATAATGCATGTTATATTGATAATAACATAAGTAATAAGTATAGTTATTATAGTTCTAGCGATAATAATAGTAAAATATGGCTAATGATGCATGTTATATTGATAATAATAAAAGTAATAAGTATATTTATTATAGTTCTATCGATAATAACTGCATAATATGGGTAATAATGCATGTTATATTGATAATATCGGGAGTAATAAGTATAATTATTACAGTTCTAGGGATAATACTAGAAAAATATATCTAACAGTGCCTGTTATATTGATAATAATAATAGTAATAAGTATATTTATTATACTTCTGACGATAATTCCTGCATTATATGGGTAATAATGCATGTCATATTGATAATATCGGGAGTAATAAGTATAATAATTATAGTTCTAGCGATAATAATAGTAAAATATGGCTAATAGTACATGTTATACTGATAATAATAAAAGTAATAAGTATATTTATTATACTTCTGTCGATAATAACTGCATTATATGCGTAATAATGCATGTTATATTGATAATAACATAAGTAATAAGTATAATTATTACAGTTCTAGCGATAATAACTCCATTATATGGGTAATAATGCATGTTATATTGATAATATCGGGAGTAATAAGTATAATTATTATAGTTCTAGCGATAATAATAGTAGAATATGGCTAAGAGTGCCTGTTATATTGATAATAATAAAAGTAATAAGTATATTTATTATACTTCTGTCGATAATAACTGCATTATATGCGTAATAATGCATGTTATATTGATAATAACATAAGTAATAAGTATAACTATTACAGTTCTAGCGATAATAACTCCATTATATGGGTAATAATGCATGTTATATTGCTAACTATATAAGTACTAAGTATAATTATTACAGTTCTAGCGATAATAACTGCATTATATGGGTAATAATGCATGTTATATTGACAATAATAAAAGTAATAAGTATATTTATTATAGTTCTATCGATAATAACTGCATAATATGGGTAATAATGCATGTTATATTGAGAATAATATAAGTAATAAGTATAATTATTACAGTTCTAGCGATAATAACTGCATTATATGGGTAATAATGGATGTTATATTGATAATATCGGGAGTAATAAGTATATTTATTATACTTCTGTCGATAATAACTGCATTATATGGGTAATAATGCATGTTATATTGATAATAATATAAGTAATAAGTATAATTATTACACTTCTAGCGATAATAACTGCATTATATGGGTAATAATGCATGTTATATTGATAATAATAAAAGTAATAAGTATATTTATTATCGTTCTATCGATAACAACTTCTTAATATGGGTAATAATGCATGTTATATTGATAATAACATAAGTAATAAGTATATTTATTATAGTTCTAGCGATTATAACTGCATAATATACGTAGTAATGCATGTTATATTGATAATAATATAAGTAATAAGTATAATTATTACAATTCCAGCGATAATAACTGCATTATATGGGTAATAATGCATGTTATATTGATAATAATAAAAGTAATAAGTATATTTATTATCGTTCTATCGATAATAACTTCTTAATATGGGTAATAATGCATGTTATATTGATGATAATGAAAGTAGTAAGTATATTTATTACAGTTCTAGCGATAATAACTGCATTATATGCGTAATAAGGCATGTTATATTGATAATATCGGGAGTAATAAGTATAGTTATTATAGTTCTAGCGATAATAATAGTAAAATATGGCTAATGATGCATGTTATATTGATAATAATAAAAGTAATAAGTATATTTATTATAGTTCTATCGATAATAACTGCATAATATGGGTAATAATGCATGTTATATTGATAATATCGGGAGTAATAAGTATAATTATTACAGTTCTAGGGATAATACTAGAAAAATATATCTAACAGTGCCTGTTATATTGATAATAATAATAGTAATAAGTATATTTATTATACTTCTGACGATAATTCCTGCATTATATGGGTAATAATGCATGTCATATTGATAATATCGGGAGTAATAAGTATAATAATTATAGTTCTAGCGATAATAATAGTAAAATATGGCTAATAGTACATGTTATACTGATAATAATAAAAGTAATAAGTATATTTATTATACTTCTGTCGATAATAACTGCATTATATGCGTAATAATGCATGTTATATTGATAATAACATAAGTAATAAGTATAATTATTACAGTTCTAGCGATAATAACTCCATTATATGGGTAATAATGCATGTTATATTGATAACATCGGGAGTAATAAGTATAATTATTATAGTTCTAGCGATAATAATAGTAGAATATGGCTAAGAGTGCCTGTTATATTGATAATAATAAAAGTAATAAGTATATTTATTATACTTCTGTCGATAATAACTGCATTATATGCGTAATAATGCATGTTATATTGATAATAACATAAGTAATAAGTATAATTATTACAGTTCTAGCGATAATAACTCCATTATATGGGTAATAATGCATGTTATATTGCTAACTATATAAGTACTAAGTATAATTATTACAGTTCTAGCGATAATAACTGCATTATATGGGTAATAATGCATGTTATATTGACAATAATAAAAGTAATAAGTATATTTATTATAGTTCTATCGATAATAACTGCATAATATGGGTAATAATGCATGTTATATTGAGAATAATATAAGTAATAAGTATAATTATTACAGTTCTAGCGATAATAACTGCATTATATGGGTAATAATGGATGTTATATTGATAATATCGGGAGTAATAAGTATATTTATTATACTTCTGTCGATAATAACTGCATTATATGGGTAATAATGCATGTTATATTGATAATAATATAAGTAATAAGTATAATTATTACACTTCTAGCGATAATAACTCCATTATATGGGTAATAATGCATGTTATATTCATAATAATATAAGTAATAAGTATATTTATTATAGTTCTATCGATAATAACTGCATAATATGGGTAATAATGCATGTTATATTGATGATAATAAAAGTACTAAGTATATTTATTATAGTTCTAGCGATTATAACTGCATAATATACGTAGTAATGCATGTTATATTGATAATAATATAAGTAATAAGTATAATTATTACAATTCTAGCGATAATAACTGCATTATATGGGTAATAATGCATGTTATATTGATAATAATAAAAGTAATAAGTATATTTATTACAGTTCTATCGATAATAACTGCATTATATGGGTAATAATGCATGTTATATTGATAATATTGGGAATAATAAGTATAATTATTATAGTTCTAGCGATAATAATAGTAAAATATGGCTAATAGTGCATGTTATATTGATAATAATAAAAGTAATAAGTATATTTATTACAGTTCTATCGATAATAACTGCATAATATGGGTAATAATGCATGTTATATTGATGATAATAAAAGTAGTAAGTATATTTATTATAGTTCTAGCGATAATAAAAGTAAAATATGGCTAATAGTCCATGTTATACTGATAATAATGAAAGTAATAAGTATATTTATTATCGTTCTATCGATAACAACTTCTTAATATGGGTAATAATGCATGTTATATTGATGATAATGAAAGTAGTAAGTATATTTATTACAGTTCTAGCGATAATAACTGCATTATATGCGTAATAAGGCATGTTATATTGATAATATCGGGAGTAATAAGTATAGTTATTATAGTTCTAGCGATAATAATAGTAAAATATGGCTAATGATGCATGTTATATTGATGCTAATAAAAGTAATAAGTATATTTATTATAGTTCTTTCGATAATAACTGCATAATATGGGTAATAATGCATGTTATATTGATGATAATAAAAGTAGTAAGTATATTTATTATAGTTCTATCGATAATAACTGCATAATATGGGTAATAATGCATGTTATATTGATGATAATAAAAGTACTAAGTATATTTATTATAGTTCTAGCGATTATAACTGCATAATATACGTAGTAATGCATGTTATATTGATAATAATATAAGTAATAAGTATAATTATTACAATTCTAGCGATAATAACTGCATTATATGGGTAATAATGCATGTTATATTGATAATAATAAAAGTAATAAGTATATTTATTATACTTCTGTCGATAATAACTGCATTATATGCGTAATAATGCATGTTATATTGATAATAACATAAGTAATAAGTATAATTATTACAGTTCTAGCGATAATAACTCCATTATATGGGTAATAATGCATGTTATGTTGCTAACTATATAAGTAATAAGTATAATTATTACAGTTCTAGTGATAATAACTGCATTATATGGGTAATAATGCATGTTATATTGATAATAATAAAAGTAATAAGTATATTTATTATAGTTCTAGCGATTATAACTGCATAATATACGTAGTAATGCTTGTTATATTGAAAATAATATAAGTAATAAGTATAATTATTACAATTCTAGCGATAATAACTGCATTATATGGGTAATAATGCATGTTATATTGATAATACTAAAAGTAATAAGTATATTTATTATACTTCTGTCGATAATAACTGCATTATATGCGTAATAATGCATGTTATATTGATAATAACATAAGTAATAAGTATAATTATTACAGTTCTAGCGATAATAACTCCATTATATGGGTAATAATGCATGTTATATTGCTAACTATATAAGTAATAAGTATAATTATTACAGTTCTAGTGATAATAACTGCATTATATGGGTAATAATGCATGTTATATTGATAATAATAAAAGTAATAAGTATATTTATTATCGTTCTATCGATAACAACTTCTTAATATGGGTAATAATGCATGTTATATTGATAATAACATAAGTAATAAGTATATTTATTATAGTTCTAGCGATTATAACTGCATAATATACGTAGTAATGCATGTTATATTGATAATAATATAAGTAATAAGTATAATTATTACAATTCCAGCGATAATAACTGCATTATATGGGTAATAATGCATGTTATATTGATAATAATAAAAGTAATAAGTATATTTATTATCGTTCTATCGATAATAACTTCTTAATATGGGTAATAATGCATGTTATATTGATGATAATGAAAGTAGTAAGTATATTTATTACAGTTCTAGCGATAATAACTGCATTATATGCGTAATAAGGCATGTTATATTGATAATATCGGGAGTAATAAGTATAGTTATTATAGTTCTAGCGATAATAATAGTAAAATATGGCTAATGATGCATGTTATATTGATAATAATAAAAGTAATAAGTATATTTATTATAGTTCTATCGATAATAACTGCATAATATGGGTAATAATGCATGTTATATTGATAATATCGGGAGTAATAAGTATAATTATTACAGTTCTAGGGATAATACTAGAAAAATATATCTAACAGTGCCTGTTATATTGATAATAATAATAGTAATAAGTATATTTATTATACTTCTGACGATAATTCCTGCATTATATGGGTAATAATGCATGTCATATTGATAATATCGGGAGTAATAAGTATAATAATTATAGTTCTAGCGATAATAATAGTAAAATATGGCTAATAGTACATGTTATACTGATAATAATAAAAGTAATAAGTATATTTATTATACTTCTGTCGATAATAACTGCATTATATGCGTAATAATGCATGTTATATTGATAATAACATAAGTAATAAGTATAATTATTACAGTTCTAGCGATAATAACTCCATTATATGGGTAATAATGCATGTTATATTGATAATATCGGGAGTAATAAGTATAATTATTATAGTTCTAGCGATAATAATAGTAGAATATGGCTAAGAGTGCCTGTTATATTGATAATAATAAAAGTAATAAGTATATTTATTATACTTCTGTCGATAATAACTGCATTATATGCGTAATAATGCATGTTATATTGATAATAACATAAGTAATAAGTATAACTATTACAGTTCTAGCGATAATAACTCCATTATATGGGTAATAATGCATGTTATATTGCTAACTATATAAGTACTAAGTATAATTATTACAGTTCTAGCGATAATAACTGCATTATATGGGTAATAATGCATGTTATATTGACAATAATAAAAGTAATAAGTATATTTATTATAGTTCTATCGATAATAACTGCATAATATGGGTAATAATGCATGTTATATTGAGAATAATATAAGTAATAAGTATAATTATTACAGTTCTAGCGATAATAACTGCATTATATGGGTAATAATGGATGTTATATTGATAATATCGGGAGTAATAAGTATATTTATTATACTTCTGTCGATAATAACTGCATTATATGGGTAATAATGCATGTTATATTGATAATAATATAAGTAATAAGTATAATTATTACACTTCTAGCGATAATAACTCCATTATATGGGTAATAATGCATGTTATATTCATAATAATATAAGTAATAAGTATATTTATTATAGTTCTATCGATAATAACTGCATAATATGGGTAATAATGCATGTTATATTGATGATAATAAAAGTACTAAGTATATTTATTATAGTTCTAGCGATTATAACTGCATAATATACGTAGTAATGCATGTTATATTGATAATAATATAAGTAATAAGTATAATTATTACAATTCTAGCGATAATAACTGCATTATATGGGTAATAATGCATGTTATATTGATAATAATAAAAGTAATAAGTATATTTATTACAGTTCTATCGATAATAACTGCATTATATGGGTAATAATGCATGTTATATTGATAATATTGGGAATAATAAGTATAATTATTATAGTTCTAGCGATAATAATAGTAAAATATGGCTAATAGTGCATGTTATATTGATAATAATAAAAGTAATAAGTACATTTATTACAGTTCTAGCGATAATAACTGCATTATATGCGTAATAAGGCATGTTATATTGATAATATCGGGAGTAATAAGTATAGTTATTATAGTTCTAGCGATAATAATAGTAAAATATGGCTAATGATGCATGTTATATTGATAATAATAAAAGTAATAAGTATATTTATTATAGTTCTATCGATAATAACTGCATAATATGGGTAATAATGCATGTTATATTGATAATATCGGGAGTAATAAGTATAATTATTACAGTTCTAGGGATAATACTAGAAAAATATATCTAACAGTGCCTGTTATATTGATAATAATAATAGTAATAAGTATATTTATTATACTTCTGACGATAATTCCTGCATTATATGGGTAATAATGCATGTCATATTGATAATATCGGGAGTAATAAGTATAATAATTATAGTTCTAGCGATAATAATAGTAAAATATGGCTAATAGTACATGTTATACTGATAATAATAAAAGTAATAAGTATATTTATTATACTTCTGTCGATAATAACTGCATTATATGCGTAATAATGCATGTTATATTGATAATAACATAAGTAATAAGTATAATTATTACAGTTCTAGCGATAATAACTCCATTATATGGGTAATAATGCATGTTATATTGATAATATCGGGAGTAATAAGTATAATTATTATAGTTCTAGCGATAATAATAGTAGAATATGGCTAAGAGTGCCTGTTATATTGATAATAATAAAAGTAATAAGTACATTTATTACAGTTCTATCGATAATAACTGCATAATATGGGTAATAATGCATGTTATATTGATGATAATAAAAGTAGTAAGTATATTTATTATAGTTCTAGCGATAATAAAAGTAAAATATGGCTAATAGTCCATGTTATACTGATAATAATGAAAGTAATAAGTATACTTATTATACTTCTGTCGATAATAACTGCATTATATGGGTACTAATGCCTGTTATATTGATAATAACATAAGTAATAAGTATAATTATTACAGTTCTAGCGATAATAACTCCATTATATGGGTAATAATGCATGTTATATTGCTAACTATATAAGTAATAAGTATAATTATTACAGTTCTAGTGATAATAACTGCATTATATGGGTAATAATGCATGTTATATTGATAATAATAAAAGTAATAAGTATATTTATTATCGTTCTATCGATAATAACTTCTTAATATGGGTAATAATGCATGTTATATTGATGATAATGAAAGTAGTAAGTATATTTATTACAGTTCTAGCGATAATAACTGCATTATATGCGTAATAAGGCATGTTATATTGATAATATCGGGAGTAATAAGTATAGTTATTATAGTTCTAGCGATAATAATAGTGAAATATGGCTAATGATGCATGTTATATTGATACTAATAGAAGTAATAAGTATATTTATTATAGTTCTTTCGATAATAACTGCATAATATGGGTAATAATGCATGTTATATTGATAATATCGGGAGGAATAAGTATAATTATTACAGTTCTAGGGATAATACTAGAAAAATATAACTAACAGTGCCTGTTATATTGATAATAATAATAGTAATAAGTATATTTATTATACTTCTGTCGATAATACCTGCATTATATGGGTAATAATGCATGTCATATTGATAATATCGAGAGTAATAAGTATAATAATTATAGTTCTAGCGATAATAATAGTAAAATATGGCTAATAGTACATGTTATACTGATAATAATAAAAGTAATAAGTATATTTATTATACTTCTGTCGATAATAACTGTATTATATGCGTAATAATGCATGTTATATTGATAATAACATAAGTAATAAGTATAATTATTACAGTTCTAGCGATAATAACTCCATTATATGGGTAATAATGCATGTTATATTGCTAACTATATAAGTAATAAGTATAATTATTACAGTTCTAGTGATAATAACTGCATTATATGGGTAATAATGCATGTTATATTGAGAATATCGGGAGTAATAAGTATAATTATTATAGTTCTAGCGATAATAATAGTAGAATATGGCTAAGAGTGCCTGTTATATTGATAATAATAAAAGTAATAAGTATATTTATTATACTTCTGTCGATAATAACTGCATTATATGCGTAATAATGCATGTTATATTGATAATAACATAAGTAATAAGTATAATTATTACAGTTCTAGCCATAATAACTCCATTATATGGGTAATAATGCATGTTATATTGCTAACGATATAAGTAATAAGTATAATTATTACAGTTCTAGTGATAATAACTGCATTATATGGGTAATAATGCATGTTATATTAATAATAATAAAAGTAATAAGTATATTTATTATAGTTCTAGCGATTATAACTGCATAATATACGTAGTAATGCATGTTATATTGATAATAATATAAGTAATAAGTATAATTATTACAATTCAAGCGATAATAACTGCATTATATGGGTAATAATGCATGTTATATTGATAATACTAAAAGTAATAAGTATATTTATTATACTTCTGTCGATAATAACTGCATTATATGCGTAATAATGCATGTTAAATTGATAATAACATAAGTAATAAGTATAATTATTACAGTTCTAGCGATAATAACTCCATTATATGGGTAATAATGCATGTTATATTGCTAACTATATAAGTAATAAGTTTAATTATTACAGTTCTAGTGATAATAACTGCATTATATGGGTAATAATGCATGTTATATTGATAATAATAAAAGTAATAAGTATATTTATTATCGTTCTATCGATAATAACTTCTTAATATGGGTAATAATGCATGTTATATTGATGATAATGAAAGTAGTAAGTATATTTATTACAGTTCTAGCGACAATAACTGCATTATATGCGTAATAAGGCATGTTATATTGATAATAACATAAGTAATAAGTATAATTATTACAGTTCTAGCGATAATAACTCCATTATATGGGTAATAATGCATGTTATATTGCTAACTATATAAGTAATAAGTATAATTATTACAGTTCTAGTGATAATAACTGCATTATATGGGTAATAATGCATGTTATATTGATAATAATAAAAGTAATAAGTATATTTATTATCGTCCTATCGATAACAACTTCTTAATATGGGTAATAATGCATGTTATATTGATGATAATGAAAGTAGTAGGTATATTTATTACAGTTCTAGCGATAATAACTGTATTATATGGGTAATAATGCATGTTATATTGATAATATCGGGAGTAATAAGTATATTTATTATACTTCTGTCGATAATAACTGCATTATATGGGTAATAATGCATGTTATATTGACAATAATAAAAGTAATAAGTATATTTATTATGGTTCTATCGATAATAACTGCATAATATGGGTAATAATGCATGTTATATTGAGAATAATATAAGTAATAAGTATAATTATTACAGTTCTAGCGATAATAACTGCATTATATGGGTAATAATGGATGTTATATTGATAATATCGGGAGTAATAAGTATATTTATTATACTTCTGTCGATAATAACTGCATTATATGGGTAATAATGCATGTTATATTGATAATAATATAAGTAATAAGTATAATTATTACAGTTCTAGCGATAATAACTCCATTATATGGGTAATAATGCATGTTATATTCATAATAATATAAGTAATAAGTATATTTATTATAGTTCTATCGATAATAACTGCATAATATGGGTAATAATGCATGTTATATTGATGATAATAAAAGTACTAAGTATATTTATTATAGTTCTAGCGATTATAACTGCATAATATACGTAGTAATGCATGTTATATTGATAATAATATAAGTAATAAGTATAATTATTACAATTCTAGCGATAATAACTGCATTATATGGGTAATAATGCATGTTATATTGATAATAATAAAAGTAATAAGTATATTTATTATACTTCTGTCGATAATAACTGCATTATATGCGTAATAATGCATGTTATATTGATAATAACATAAGTAATAAGTATAATTATTACAGTTCTAGCCATAATAACTCCATTATATGGGTAATAATGCATGTTATATTGCTAACGATATAAGTAATAAGTATAATTATTACAGTTCTAGTGATAATAACTGCATTATATGGGTAATAATGCATGTTATATTGATAATAATAAAAGTAATAAGTATATTTATTATAGTTCTAGCGATTATAACTGCATAATATACGTAGTAATGCATGTTATATTGATAATAATATAAGTAATAAGTATAATTATTACAATTCAAGCGATAATAACTGCATTATATGGGTAATAATGCATGTTATATTGATAATACTAAAAGTAATAAGTATATTTATTATACTTCTGTCGATATTAACTGCATTATATGCGTAATAATGCATGTTATATTGATAATAACATAAGTAATAAGTATAATTATTACAGTTCTAGCGATAATAACTCCATTATATGGGTAATAATGCATGTTATATTGCTAACTATATAAGTAATAAGTATAATTATTACAGTTCTAGTGATAATAACTGCATTATATGAGTAATAATGCATGTTATATTGATAATAATAAGAGTAATAAGTATATTTATTATCGTTCTATCGATAATAACTTCTTAATATGGGTAATAATGCATGTTATATTGATGATAATGAAAGTAGTAAGTATATTTATTACAGTTCTAGCGACAATAACTGCATTATATGCGTAATAAGGCATGTTATATTGATAATATCGGGAGTAATAAGTATAGTTATTATAGTTCTAGCGATAATAATAGTAAAATATGGCTAATAATGCATGTTATATTGATAATAATAAAAGTAATAAGTATATTTATTATAGTTCTATCGATAATAACTGCATAATATGGGTAATAATGCATGTTATATTGATAATATCGGGAGTAATAAGTATAATTATTACAGTTCTAGCGATAATACTAGAAAAATATATCTAACAGTGCCTGTTATATTGATAATAATAATAGTAATAAGTATATTTATTATACTTCTGTCGATAATACCTGCATTATATGGGTAATAATGCATGTTATATTGATAATAACATAAGTAATAAGTATAATTATTACAGTTCTAGCGATAATAACTCCATTATATGGGTAATAATGCATGTTATATTGCTAACTATATAAGTAATAAGTATAATTATTACAGTTCTAGTGATAATAACTGCATTATATGGGTAATAATGCATGTTATATTGATAATAATAAAAGTAATAAGTATATTTATTATCGTCCTATCGATAACAACTTCTTAATATGGGTAATAATGCATGTTATATTGATGATAATGAAAGTAGTAAGTATATTTATTACAGTTCTAGCGATAATAACTGCATTATATGGGTAATAATGCATGTTATATTGATAATATCGGGAGTAATAAGTACAATTATTACAATTCTAGCGATAATAACTGCATTATATGGGTAATAATGCGTGTTATATTGATAATAATAAAAGTAATAAGTATATTTATTATCGTTCTATCGATAACAACTTCTTAATATGGGTAATAATGCATGTTATATTGATAATATCGGGAGTAGTAAATATAATTATTATAGTTCTAGCGATAATAATAGTAGAATATGGCTAAGAGTGCCTGTTATATTGATAATAATAAAAGTAATAAGTATATTTATTATACTTCTGTCGATAATAACTGCATTATATAGGTAATAATGCATGTTATATTGATAATAACATAAGTAATAAGTATAATTATTACAGTTCTAGCGATAATAACTGCATTATATGGGTAATAATGCATGTTATATTGATAATAATAAAAGTAATAAGTATATTTATTATACTTCTGTCGATAATAACTGCATTATATGGGTAATAATGCATGTTATATTGATAATATCGGGAGTAATAAGTATAATTATTACAGTTCTAGCGATAATACTAGAAAAATATATCTAACAGTGCCTGTTATATTGATAATAATAATAGTAATAAGTATATTTATTATACTTCTGTCGATAATACCTGCATTATATGGGTAATAATGCATGTTATATTGATAATAACATAAGTAATAAGTATAATTATTACAGTTCTAGCGATAATAACTCCATTATATGGGTAATAATGCATGTTATATTGCTAACTATATAAGTAATAAGTATAATTATTACAGTTCTAGTGATAATAACTGCATTATATGGGTAATAATGCATGTTATATTGATAATAATAAAAGTAATGAGTATATTTATTATCGTTCTATCGATAATAACTGCATAATATGGGTAACAATGCATGTTATATTGAGAATAATATAAGTAATAAGTATAATTATTACAGTTCTGGCGATAATAACTGCATTATATGGGTAGTAATGCATGTTATATTGATAATATCGGGAGTAATAAGTATAATTATTACAGTTCTAACGATAATAACTCCATTATATGGGTAATAATGCATGTTATATTGCTAACTATATAAGTAACAAGTATAATTATTACAGTTCTAGCGATAATAACTGCATTATATGGGTAATAATGCATGTTATATTGATAATAATATAAGTAATAAGTATAATTATTACAGTTCTAGCGATAATACTAGTAAAATATGGCTAAGAGTGCATGTTATATTGATAATAATAAAAGTTATAAGTATATTTATTACAGTTCTATCGATAATAACTGCATAATATGGGTAATAATGCATGTTATATTGATGATAATAAAAGTAATACGCATATTTATTATAGTTCTAGCGATAATAACTGCATAATATGGGTAATAATGCATGTTATATTGAGAATAATATAGGTAATAGGTTTAATTATTACAGTTCAAGCGATAATAACTGTATTATACGGTAATAATGCATGTTATATTGATAATAATAAAAGTAATAAGTATATTTATTATAGTTCTATCGATAATAACTGCATAATATGGGTAATAATGCATGTTATATTGATAATATCGGGAGTAATAAGTATAATTATTACAGTTCTAGCGATAATACTAGTAAAATATATCTAACAGTGCCTGTTATATTGATAATAATAATAGTAGTAAGTATATTTATTATACTTCTGTCGATAATACCTTGCATTATATGGGTAATAATGCATGTTATATTGATAATATCGGGAGTAATAAGTATAATTATTATAGTTCTAGCGATAATAATAGTAAAATATGGCTAATAGTACATGTTATACTGATAATAATAAAAGTAATAAGTATATTTATTATACTTCTGTCGATAATAACTGCAGTATATGGGTAATAATGCATGTTATATTGATAATATCGGGAGTAATAAGTATAATTATTACAGTTCTAGCGATAATAACTGCATAATATGGGTAATAATGCATGTTATATTGAGAATAATATAAGTAATAAGTATAATTATTACAGTTCTAGCGATAATAACTGCATTATACGGGTAATAATGCATGTTATATTGATAATAATAAAAGTAATAAGTATATTTATTATAGTTCTATCGATAATAACTGCATAATATGGGTAATAATGCATGTTATATTGAGAATAATATAAGTAATAAGTATAATTATTACAGTTCTAGCGATAATAACTGCATTATATGGGTAATAATGGATGTTATATTGATAATATCGGGAGTAATAAGTATATTTATTATACTTCTGTCGATAATAACTGCATTATATGGGTAATAATGCATGTTATATTGACAATAACATAAGTAATAAGTATAACTATTACAGTTCTAGCGTTAATAACTCCATTATATGGGTAATAATGCATGTTATATTGCTAACTATATAAGTAACAAGTATAATTATTGCAGTTCTAGCGATAATAACTGCATTATATGGGTAATAATGCATGTTATATTGACAATAATAAAAGTAATAAGTATATTTATTATACTTCTGTCGATAATAACTGCATTATATGCGTAATAATGCATGTTATATTGAGAATAATATAAGTAATAAGTATAATTATTACAGTTCTAGCGATAATAACTGCATTATATGGGTAATAATGGATGTTATATTGATAATATCGGGAGTAATAAGTATATTTATTATACTTCTGTCGATAATAACTGCATTATATGGGTAATAATGCATGTTATATTGATAATAATATACGTAATAAGTATAATTATTACAGTTCTAGCGATAATAACTCCATTATATGGGTAATAATGCATGTTATATTCATAATAATATAAGTAATAAGTATATTTATTATAGTTCTATCGATAATAACTGCATAATATGGGTAATAATGCATGTTATATTGATGATAATAAAAGTACTAAGTATATTTATTATAGTTCTAGCGATTATAACTGCATAATATACGTAGTAATGCATGTTATATTGATAATAATATAAGTAATAAGTATAATTATTACAATTCTAGCGATAATAACTGCATTATATGGGTAATAATGCATGTTATATTGATAATAATAAAAGTAATAAGTATATTTATTATACTTCTGTCGATAATAACTGCATTATATGCGTAATAATGCATGTTATATTGATAATAACATAAGTAATAAGTATAATTATTACAGTTCTAGCGATAATAACTCCATTATATGGGTAATAATGCATGTTATATTGATAATAATAAAAGTAATAAGTATATTTATTATCGTTCTATCGATAATAACTTCTTAATATGGGTAATAATGCATGTTATATTGATGATAATGAAAGTAGTAAGTATATTTATTACAGTTCTAGCGATAATAACTGCATTATATGCGTAATAAGGCATGTTATATTGATAATATCGGGAGTAATAAGTATAGTTATTATAGTTCTAGCGATAATAATAGTAAAATATGGCTAATAATGCATGTTATATTGATCATAATAAAAGTAATAAGTATATTTATTATAGTTCTATCGATAATAACTGCATAATATGGGTAATAATGCATGTTATATTGATAATATCGGGAGTAATAAGTATAATTATTACAGTTCTAGCGATAATACTAGAAAAATATATCTAACAGTGCCTGTTATATTGATAATAATAATAGTAATAAGTATATTTATTATACTTCTGTCGATAATACCTGCATTATATGGGTAATAATGCATGTTATATTGATAATATCGGGAGTAATAAGTATAATAATTATAGTTCTAGCGATAATAATAGTAAAATATGGCTAATAGTACATGTTATACTGATAATAGTAAAAGTAATAAGTTTATTTATTATACTTCTGTCGATAATAACTGCAGTATATGGGTAATAATGCATGTTATATTGATAATATCGGGAGTAATAAGTATAATTATTACAGTTCTAGCGATAATAACTGCATTATATGGGTAATAATGGATGTTATATTGATAATATCGGGAGTAATAAGTATATTTATTATACTTCTGTCGATAATAACTGCATTATATGGGTAATAATGCATGCTATATTGGTAATAATATAAGTAATAAGTATAATTATTACAGTTCTAGCGATAATAACTCCATTATATGGGTAATAATGCATGTTATGTTGATAATAATATAAGTAATAAGTATATTTATTATAGTTCTATCGATAATAACTGCATAATATGGGTAACAATGCATGTTATATTGAGAATAATATAAGTAATAAGTATAATTATTACAGTTCTGGCGATAATAACTGCATTATATGGGTAATAATGCATGTTATATTGATAATATCGGGAGTAATAAGTATAATTATTACAGTTCTAACGATAATAACTCCATTATATGGGTAATAATGCATGTTATATTGCTAACTATATAAGTAATAAGTATAATTATTACAGTTCTAGCGATAATAACTGCATTATATGGGTAATAATGCATGTTATATTGATAATAATAAAAGTAATAAGTATATTTATTATAGTTCTAGCGATAATAACTGCATAATATGGGTAATAATGCGTGTTATATTGAGAATAATATAAGTAATAGGTATAATTATTACAGTTCAAGCGATAATAACTGTATTATACGGGTAATAATGCATGTTATGTTGAGAATAATATAAGTAATAAGTATAATTATTACAGTTCTAGCGATAATAACTGCATTATACGGGTAATAATGCATGTTATATTGATAATAATAAAAGTAATAAGTATATTTATTATAGTTCTATCGATAATAACTGCATAATATGGGTAATAACGCATGTTATATTGATAATATCGGGAGTAATAAGTATAATTATTACAGTTCTAGCGATAATACGAGTAAAATATATCTAACAGTTCCTGTTATATTGATAATAATAATAGTAATAAGTATATTTATTATACTTCTGTCGATAATACCTGCATTATATGGGTAATAATGCATGTTATATTGATAATATCGGGAGTAATAAGTATAATTATTATAGTTCTAGCGATAATAATAGTAAAATATGGCTAATAGTACATGTTATACTGATAACAATAAAAGTAATAAGTACATTTATTATACTTCTGTCGATAATAACTGCATAATATGGGTAATAATGCATGTTATATTGAGAATAATATAAGTAATAAGTATAATTATTACAGTTGTAGCGATAATAACTGCATTATATGGGTAACAATGGATGTTATATTGATAATATCGGGAGTAATAAGTATATTTATTATACTTCTGTCGATAATAACTGCATTATATGGGTAATAATGCATGTTATATTGATAATAACATAAGTAATAAGTATAATTATTACAGTTCTAGCGATAATAACTCCATTATATGGGTAATAATGCATGTTATATTGCTACCTATATAAGTAATAAGTATAATTATTACAGTTCTAGCGATAATAACTGCATTATATGGGTAATAATGCATGTTATATTGACAATAATAAAAGTAATAAGCATATTTATTATAGTTCTATCGATAATAACTGCATAATATGGGTAATAATGCATGTTATATTGAGAATAATATAAGTAATAAGTATAATTATTACAGTTCTAGCGATAATAACTGCATTATATGGGTAATAATGGATGTTATATTGATAATATCGGGAGTAATAAGTATATTTATTATACTTCTGTCGATAATAACTGCATTATATGGGTAATAATGCATGTTATATTGACAATAACATAAGTAATAAGTATAACTATTACAGTTCTAGCGATAATAACTCCATTATATGGGTAATAATGCATGTTATATTGCTAACTATATAAGTAATAAGTATAATTATTACAGTTCTAGCGATAATAACTGCATTATATGGGTAATAATGCATGTTATATTGACAATAATAAAAGTAATATGTATATTTATTATAGTTCTATCGATAATAACTGCATAATATGGGTAATAATGCATGTTATATTGAGAATAATATAAGTAATAAGTATAATTATTACAGTTCTAGCGATAATAACTCCATTATATGGGTAATAATGCATGTTATATTGCTAACTATATAAGTAATAAGTATATTTATTATAGTTCTATCGATAATAACTGCATAATATGGGTAATAATGCATGTTATATTGATGATAATAAAAGTACTAAGTATATTTATTATAGTTCTAGCGATTATAACTGCATAATATACGTAGTAATGCATGTTATATTGATAATAATATAAGTAATAAGTATAATTATTACAATTCTAGCGATAATAACTGCATTATATGGGTAATAATGCATGTTATATTGATAATACTAAAAGTAATAAGTATATTTATTATACTTCTGTCGATAATAACTGCATTATATGCGTAATAATGCATGTTATATTGATAATAACATAAGTAATAAGTATAATTATTACAGTTCTAGCGATAATAACTCCATTATATGGGTAATAATGCATGTTATATTGCTAACTATATAAGTAATAAGTATAATTATTACAGTTCTAGTGATAATAACTGCATTATATGGGTAATAATGCATGTTATATTGATAATAATAAAAGTAATAAGTATATTTATTATCGTTCTATCGACAATAACTTCTTAATATGGGTAATAATGCATGTTATATTGATGATAATGAAAGTAGTAAGTATATTTATTACAGTTCTAGCGACAATAACTGCATTATATGCGTAATAAGGCATGTTATATTGATAATATCGGGAGTAATAAGTATAGTTATTATAGTTCTAGCGATAATAATAGTAAAATATGGCTAATAATGCATGTTATATTGATAATAATAAAAGTAATAAGTATATTTATTATAGTTCTATCGATAATAACTGCATAATATGGGTAATAATGCATGTTATATTGCCAACTATATAAGTAATAAGTATAATTATTACAGTTCTAGTGATAATAACTGCATTATATGGGTAATAATGCATGTTATATTGATAATAATAAAAGTAATAAGTATATTTATTATCGTTCTATCGATAATAACTTCTTAATATGGGTAATAATGCATGTTATATTGATGATAATGAAAGTAGTAAGTATATTTATTACAGTTCTAGCGACAATAACTGCATTATATGCGTAATAAGGCATGTTATATTGATAATATCGGGAGTAATAAGTATAGTTATTATAGTTCTAGCGATAATAATAGTAAAATATGGCTAATAATGCATGTTATATTGATAATAATAAAAGTAATAAGTATATTTATTATAGTTCTATCGATAATAACTGCATAATATGGGTAATAATGCATGTTATATTGATAATATCGGGAGTAATAAGTATAATTATTACAGTTCTAGCGATAATACTAGAAAAATATATCTAACAGTGCCTGTTATATTGATAATAATAATAGTAATAAGTATATTTATTATACTTCTGTCGATAATACCTGCATTATATGGGTCATAATGCATGTTATATTGATAATAACATAAGTAATAAGTATAATTATTACAGTTCTAGCGATAATAACTCCATTATATGGGTAATAATGCATGTTATATTGCTAACTATATAAGTAATAAGTATAATTATTACAGTTCTAGTGATAATAACTGCATTATATGGGTAATAATGCATGTTATATTGATAATAATAAAAGTAATAAGTATATTTATTATCGTTCTATCGATAACAACTTCTTAATATGGGTAATAATGCATGTTATATTGATGATAATGAAAGTAGTAAGTATATTTATTACAGTTCTAGCGATAATAACTGCATTATATGGGTAATAATGCATGTTATATTGATAATATCGGGAGTAATAAGTATAATTATTATAGTTCTAGCGATAATAATAGTAGAATATGGCTAAGAGTGCCTGTTATATTGATAATAATAAAAGTAATAAGTATATTTATTATACTTCTGTCGATAATAACTGCATTATATAGGTAATAATGCATGTTATATTGATAATAATATAAGTAATAAGTATAATTATTACAGTTCTAGCGATAATAACTGCATTATATGGGTAATAATGCATGTTATATTGATAATACTAAAAGTAATAAGTATATTTATTATACTTCTGTCGATAATAACTGCATTATATGCGTAATAATGCATGTTATATTGATAATAACATAAGTAATAAGTATAATTATTACAGTTCTAGCGATAATAACTCCATTATATGGGTAATAATGCATGTTATATTGCTAACTATATAAGTAATAAGTATAATTATTACAGTTCTAGTGATAATAACTGCATTATATGGGTAATAATGCATGTTATATTGATAATAATAAAAGTAATAAGTATATTTATTATAATTCTATCGATAATAACTTCTTAATATGGGTAATAATGCATGTTATATTGATGATAATGAAAGTAGTAAGTATATTTATTACAGTTCTAGCAACAATAACTGCATTATATGCGTAATAAGGCATGTTATATTGATAATATCGGGAGTAATAAGTATAGTTATTATAGTTCTAGCGATAATAATAGTAAAATATGGCTAATAATGCATGTAATATTGATAATAATAAAAGTAATAAGTATATTTATTACAGTTCTATCGATAATAACTGCATAATATGGGTAATAATGCATGTTATATTGCTAACTATATAAGTAATAAGTATAATTATTACAGTTCTAGTGATAATAACTGCATTATATGGGTAATAATGCATGTTATATTGATAATAATAAAAGTAATAAGTATATTTATTATCGTTCTATCGATAATAACTTCTTAATATGGGTAATAATGCATGTTATATTGATGATAATGAAAGTAGTAAGTATATTTATTACAGTTCTAGCGACAATAACTGCATTATATGCGTAATAAGGCATGTTATATTGATAATATCGGGAGTAATAAGTATAGTTATTATAGTTCTAGCGATAATAATAGTAAAATATGGCTAATAATGCATGTTATATTGATAATAATAAAAGTAATAAGTATATTTATTATAGTTCTATCGATAATAACTGCATAATATGGGTAATAATGCATGTTATATTGATAATATCGGGAGTAATAAGTATAATTATTACAGTTCTAGCGATAATACTAGAAAAATATATCTAACAGTGCCTGTTATATTGATAATAATAATAGTAATAAGTATATTTATTATACTTCTGTCGATAATACCTGCATTATATGGGTAATAATGCATGTTATATTGATAATAACATAAGTAATAAGTATAATTATTACAGTTCTAGCGCTAATAACTCCATTATATGGGTAATAATGCATGTTATATTGATGATAATGAAAGTAGTAAGTATATTTATTACAGTTCTAGCGATAATAACTGCATTATATGGGTAATAATGCATGTTATATTGATAATATCGGGAGTAATAAGTATAATTATTATAGTTCTAGCGATAATAATAGTAGAATATGGCTAAGAGTGCCTGTTATATTGATAATAATAAAAGTAATAAGTATATTTATTATACTTCTGTCGATAATAACTGCATTATATAGGTAATAATGCATGTTATATTGATAATAACATAAGTAATAAGTATAATTATTACAGTTCTAGCGATAATAACTCCATTATATGGGTAATAATGCATGTTATATTGCAACCTATATAAGTAATAAGTATAATTATTACAGTTCTAGCGATAATAACTGCATTATATGGGTAATAATGCATGTTATATTGATAATATCGGGAGTAATAAGTATAATTATTATAGTTCTAGCGATAATAATAGTAGAATATGGCTAAGAGTGCCTGTTATATTGATAATAATAAAAGTAATAAGTATATTTATTATACTTCTGTCGATAATAACTGCATTATATAGGTAATAATGCATGTTATATTGATAATAACATAAGTAATAAGTATAATTATTACAGTTCTAGCGATAATAACTCCATTATATGGGTAATAATGCATGTTATATTGCTACCTATATAAGTAATAAGTATAATTATTACAGTTCTAGCGATAATAACTGCATTATATGGGTAATAATGCATGTTATATTGACAATAATAAAAGTAATAAGTATATTTATTATAGTTCTATCGATAATAACTGCATAATATGGGTAATAATGCATGTTATATTGATAATATCGGGAGTAATAAGTATAATTATTACAGTTCTAGCGATAATACTAGTAAAATATATCTAACAGTACCTGTTATATTGATAATAATAATAGTAATAAGTATATTTATTATACTTCTGTCGATAATAACTGCATTATATGGGTAATAATGCATGTTATATTGATAATAACATAAGTAATAAGTATAATTATTACAGTTCTAGCGATAATAACTCCATTATATGGGTAATAATGCATGTTATATTGCTACCTATATAAGTAATAAGTATAATTATTACAGTTCTATCGATAATAACTGCATAATATGGGTAATAATGCATGTTATATTGAGAATAATATAAGTAATAAGTATAATTATTACAGTTCTAGCGATAATAACTCCATTATATGGGTAATAATGCATGTTATATTGCTAACTATATAAGTAATAAGTATATTTATTATAGTTCTATCGATAATAACTGCATAATAGGGGTAATAATGCATGTTATATTGATGATAATAAAAGTACTAAGTATATTTATTATAGTTCTAGCGATTATAACTGCATAATATACGTAGTAATGCATGTTATATTGATAATAATATAAGTAATAAGTATAATTATTACAATTCTAGCGATAATAACTGCATTATATGGGTAATAATGCATGTTATATTGATAATACTAAAAGTAATAAGTATATTTATTATACTTCTGTCGATAATAACTGCATTATATGCGTAATAATGCATGTTATATTGATAATAACATAAGTAATAAGTATAATTATTACAGTTCTAGCGATAATAACTCCATTATATGGGTAATAATGCATGTTATATTGCTAACTATATAAGTAATAAGTATAATTATTACAGTTCTAGTGATAATAACTGCATTATATGGGTAATAATGCATGTTATATTGATAATAATAAAAGTAATAAGTATATTTATTATCGTTCTATCGATAATAACTTCTTAATATGGGTAATAATGCATGTTATATTGATGATAATGAAAGTAGTAAGTATATTTATTACAGTTCTAGCGACAATAACTGCATTATATGCGTAATAAGGCATGTTATATTGATAATATCGGGAGTAATAAGTATAGTTATTATAGTTCTAGCGATAATAATAGTAAAATATGGCTAATAATGCATGTTATATTGATAATAATAAAAGTAATAAGTATATTTATTATAGTTCTATCGATAATAACTGCATAATATGGGTAATAATGCATGTTATATTGATAATATCGGGAGTAATAAGTATAATTATTACAGTTCTAGCGATAATACTAGAAAAATATATCTAACAGTGCCTGTTATATTGATAATAATAATAGTAATAAGTATATTTATTATACTTCTGTCGATAATACCTGCATTATATGGGTAATAATGCATGTTATATTGATAATAACATAAGTAATAAGTATAATTATTACAGTTCTAGCGATAATGACTCCATTATATGGGTAATAATGCATGTTATATTGCTAACTATATAAGTAATAAGTATAATTATTACAGTTCTAGTGATAATAACTGCATTATATGGGTAATAATGCATGTTATATTGATAATAATAAAAGTAATAAGTATATTTATTATCGTTCTATCGATAACAACTTCTTAATATGGGTAATAATGCATGTTATATTGATGATAATGAAAGTAGTAAGTATATTTATTACAGTTCTAGCGATAATAACTGCATTATATGGGTAATAATGCATGTTATATTGATAATATCGGGAGTAATAAGTATAATTATTATAGTTCTAGCGATAATAATAGTAGAATATGGCTAAGAGTGCCTGTTATATTGATAATAATAAAAGTAATAAGTATATTTATTATACTTCTGTCGATAATAACTGCATTATATAGGTAATAATGCATGTTATATTGATAATAATATAAGTAATAAGTATAATTATTACAGTTCTAGCGATAATAACTGCATTATATGGGTAATAATGCATGTTATATTGATAATACTAAAAGTAATAAGTATATTTATTATACTTCTGTCGATAATAACTGCATTATATGCGTAATAATGCATGTTATATTGATAATAACATAAGTAATAAGTATAATTATTACAGTTCTAGCGATAATAACTCCATTATATGGGTAATAATGCATGTTATATTGCTAACTATATAAGTAATAAGTATAATTATTACAGTTCTAGTGATAATAACTGCATTATATGGGTAATAATGCATGTTATATTGATAATAATAAAAGTAATAAGTATATTTATTATCGTTCTATCGATAATAACTTCTTAATATGGGTAATAATGCATGTTATATTGATGATAATGAAAGTAGTAAGTATATTTATTACAGTTCTAGCAACAATAACTGCATTATATGCGTAATAAGGCATGTTATATTGATAATATCGGGAGTAATAAGTATAGTTATTATAGTTCTAGCGATAATAATAGTAAAATATGGCTAATAATGCATGTTATATTGATAATAATAAAAGTAATAAGTATATTTATTATCGTTCTATCGATAATAACTTCTTAATATGGGTAATAATGCATGTTATATTGATGATAATGAAAGTAGTAAGTATATTTATTACAGTTCTAGCGACAATAACTGCATTATATGCGTAATAAGGCATGTTATATTGATAATATCGGGAGTAATAAGTATAGTTATTATAGTTCTAGCGATAATAATAGTAAAATATGGCTAATAATGCATGTTATATTGATAATAATAAAAGTAATAAGTATATTTATTATAGTTCTATCGATAATAACTGCATAATATGGGTAATAATGCATGTTATATTGATAATATCGGGAGTAATAAGTATAATTATTACAGTTCTAGCGATAATACTAGAAAAATATATCTAACAGTGCCTGTTATATTGATAATAATAATAGTAATAAGTATATTTATTATACTTCTGTCGATAATACCTGCATTATATGGGTAATAATGCATGTTATATTGATAATAACATAAGTAATAAGTATAATTATTACAGTTCTAGCGATAATGACTCCATTATATGGGTAATAATGCATGTTATATTGCTAACTATATAAGTAATAAGTATAATTATTACAGTTCTAGTGATAATAACTGCATTATATGGGTAATAATGCATGTTATATTGATAATAATAAAAGTAATAAGTATATTTATTATCGTTCTATCGATAACAACTTCTTAATATGGGTAATAATGCATGTTATATTGATGATAATGAAAGTAGTAAGTATATTTATTACAGTTCTAGCGATAATAACTGCATTATATGGGTAATAATGCATGTTATATTGATAATATCGGGAGTAATAAGTATAATTATTATAGTTCTAGCGATAATAATAGTAGAATATGGCTAAGAGTGCCTGTTATATTGATAATAATAAAAGTAATAAGTATATTTATTATACTTCTGTCGATAATAACTGCATTATATAGGTAATAATGCATGTTATATTGATAATAATATAAGTAATAAGTATAATTATTACAGTTCTAGCGATAATAACTGCATTATATGGGTAATAATGCATGTTATATTGATAATACTAAAAGTAATAAGTATATTTATTATACTTCTGTCGATAATAACTGCATTATATGCGTAATAATGCATGTTATATTGATAATAACATAAGTAATAAGTATAATTATTACAGTTCTAGCGATAATAACTCCATTATATGGGTAATAATGCATGTTATATTGCTAACTATATAAGTAATAAGTATAATTATTACAGTTCTAGTGATAATAACTGCATTATATGGGTAATAATGCATGTTATATTGATAATAATAAAAGTAATAAGTATATTTATTATCGTTCTATCGATAATAACTTCTTAATATGGGTAATAATGCATGTTATATTGATGATAATGAAAGTAGTAAGTATATTTATTACAGTTCTAGCAACAATAACTGCATTATATGCGTAATAAGGCATGTTATATTGATAATATCGGGAGTAATAAGTATAGTTATTATAGTTCTAGCGATAATAATAGTAAAATATGGCTAATAATGCATGTTATATTGATAATAATAAAAGTAATAAGTATATTTATTATAGTTCTAGCGATAATAACTCCATTATATGGGTAATAATGCATGTTATATTGATGATAATGAAAGTAGTAAGTATATTTATTACAGTTCTAGCGATAATACTAGAAAAATATATCTAACAGTGCCTGTTATATTGATAATAATAATAGTAATAAGTATATTTATTATACTTCTGTCGATAATACCTGCATTATATGGGTAATAATGCATGTTATATTGATAATAACATAAGTAATAAGTATAATTATTACAGTTCTAGCGATAATAACTCCATTATATGGGTAATAATGCATGTTATATTGCTAACTATATAAGTAATAAGTATAATTATTACAGTTCTAGTGATAATAACTGCATTATATGGGTAATAATGCATGTTATATTGATAATAATAAAAGTAATAAGTATATTTATTATCGTTCTATCGATAACAACTTCTTAATATGGGTAATAATGCATGTTATATTGATGATAATGAAAGTAGTAAGTATATTTATTACAGTTCTAGCGATAATAACTGCATTATATGGGTAATAATGCATGTTATATTGATAATATCGGGAGTAATAAGTATAATTATTATAGTTCTAGCGATAATAATAGTAGAATATGGCTAAGAGTGCCTGTTATATTGATAATAATAAAAGTAATAAGTATATTTATTATACTTCTGTCGATAATAACTGCATTATATAGGTAATAATGCATGTTATATTGATAATAATATAAGTAATAAGTATAATTATTACAGTTCTAGCGATAATAACTGCATTATATGGGTAATAATGCATGTTATATTGATAATACTAAAAGTAATAAGTATATTTATTATACTTCTGTCGATAATAACTGCATTATATGCGTAATAATGCATGTTATATTGATAATAACATAAGTAATAAGTATAATTATTACAGTTCTAGCGATAATAACTCCATTATATGGGTAATAATGCATGTTATATTGCTAACTATATAAGTAATAAGTATAATTATTACAGTTCTAGTGATAATAACTGCATTATATGGGTAATAATGCATGTTATATTGATAATAATAAAAGTAATAAGTATATTTATTATCGTTCTATCGATAATAACTTCTTAATATGGGTAATAATGCATGTTATATTGATGATAATGAAAGTAGTAAGTATATTTATTACAGTTCTAGCAACAATAACTGCATTATATGCGTAATAAGGCATGTTATATTGATAATATCGGGAGTAATAAGTATAGTTATTATAGTTCTAGCGATAATAATGGTAAAATATGGCTAATAATGCATGTTATATTGATAATAATAAAAGTAATAAGTATATTTATTATAGTTCTAGCGATAATAACTCCATTATATGGGTAATAATGCATGTTATATTGATGATAATGAAAGTAGTAAGTATATTTATTACAGTTCTAGCGATAATAACTGCATTATATGGGTAATAATGCATGTTATATTGATAATATCGGGAGTAATAAGTATAATTATTATAGTTCTAGCGATAATAATAGTAGAATATGGCTAAGAGTGCCTGTTATATTGATAATAATAAAAGTAATAAGTATATTTATTACAGTTCTAGCGACAATAACTGCATTATATGCGTAATAAGGCATGTTATATTGATAATATCGGGAGTAATAAGTATAGTTATTATAGTTCTAGCGATAATAATAGTAAAATATGGCTAATAATGCATGTTATATTGATAATAATAAAAGTAATAAGTATATTTATTATAGTTCTATCGATAATAACTGCATAATATGGGTAATAATGCATGTTATATTGATAATATCGGGAGTAATAAGTATAATTATTACAGTTCTAGCGATAATACTAGAAAAATATATCTAACAGTGCCTGTTATATTGATAATAATAATAGTAATAAGTATATTTATTATACTTCTGTCGATAATAACTGCATTATATAGGTAATAATGCATGTTATATTGATAATAACATAAGTAATAAGTATAATTATTACAGTTCTAGCGATAATAACTCCATTATATGGGTAATAATGCATGTTATATTGCTACCTATATAAGTAATAAGTATAATTATTACAGTTCTAGCGATAATAACTGCATTATATGGGTAATAATGCATGTTATATTGATAATATCGGGAGTAATAAGTATAATTATTATAGTTCTAGCGATAATAATAGTAGAATATGGCTAAGAGTGCCTGTTATATTGATAATAATAAAAGTAATAAGTATATTTATTATACTTCTGTCGATAATAACTGCATTATATAGGTAATAATGCATGTTATATTGATAATAACATAAGTAATAAGTATAATTATTACAGTTCTAGCGATAATAACTCCATTATATGGGTAATAATGCATGTTATATTGCTACCTATATAAGTAATAAGTATAATTATTACAGTTCTAGCGATAATAACTGCATTATATGGGTAATAATGCATGTTATATTGACAATAATAAAAGTAATAAGTATATTTATTATAGTCCTATCGATAATAACTGCATAATATGGGTAATAATGCATGTTATATTGATAATATCGGGAGTAATAAGTATAATTATTACAGTTCTAGCGATAATACTAGTAAAATATATCTAACAGTACCTGTTATATTGATAATAATAATAGTAATAAGTATATTTATTATACTTCTGTCGATACTAACTGCATTATATGGGTAATAATGCATGTTATATTGATAATAACATAAGTAATAAGTATAATTATTACAGTTCTAGCGATAATAACTCCATTATATGGGTAATAATGCATGTTATATTGCTACCTATATAAGTAATAAGTATAATTATTACAGTTCTAGCGATAATAACTGCATTATATGGGTAATAATGCATGTTATATTGACAATAATAAAAGTAATAAGTATATTTATTATAGTTCTATCGATAATAACTGCATAATATGGGTAATAATGCATGTTATATTGAGAATAATATAAGTAATATGTATAATTATTACAGTTCTAGCGATAATAACTCCATTATATGGGTAATAATGCATGTTATATTGATGATAATGAAAGTAGTAAGTATATTTATTACAGTTCTAGCGATAATAACTGCATTATATGGGTAATAATGCATGTTATATTGATAATATCGGGAGTAATAAGTATAATTATTATAGTTCTAGCGATAATAATAGTAGAATATGGCTAAGAGTGCCTGTTATATTGATAATAATAAAAGTAATAAGTATATTTATTACAGTTCTAGCGACAATAACTGCATTATATGCGTAATAAGGCATGTTATATTGATAATATCGGGAGTAATAAGTATAGTTATTATAGTTCTAGCGATAATAATAGTAAAATATGGCTAATAATGCATGTTATATTGATAATAATAAAAGTAATAAGTATATTTATTATAGTTCTATCGATAATAACTGCATAATATGGGTAATAATGCATGTTATATTGATAATATCGGGAGTAATAAGTATAATTATTACAGTTCTAGCGATAATACTAGAAAAATATATCTAACAGTGCCTGTTATATTGATAATAATAATAGTAATAAGTATATTTATTATACTTCTGTCGATAATAACTGCATTATATAGGTAATAATGCATGTTATATTGATAATAACATAAGTAATAAGTATAATTATTACAGTTCTAGCGATAATAACTCCATTATATGGGTAATAATGCATGTTATATTGCTACCTATATAAGTAATAAGTATAATTATTACAGTTCTAGCGATAATAACTGCATTATATGGGTAATAATGGATGTTATATTGATAATATCGGGAGTAATAAGTATATTTATTATACTTCTGTCGATAATAACTGCATTATATGGGTAATAATGCATGCTATATTGGTAATAATATAAGTAATAAGTATAATTATTACAGTTCTAGCGATAATAACTCCATTATATGGGTAATAATGCATGTTATGTTGATAATAATATAAGTAATAAGTATATTTATTATAGTTCTATCGATAATAACTGCATAATATGGGTAACAATGCATGTTATATTGAGAATAATATAAGTAATAAGTATAATTATTACAGTTCTGGCGATAATAACTGCATTATATGGGTAATAATGCATGTTATATTGATAATATCGGGAGTAATAAGTATAATTATTACAGTTCTAACGATAATAACTCCATTATATGGGTAATAATGCATGTTATATTGCTAACTGTATAAGTAATAAGTATAATTATTACAGTTCTAGCGATAATAACTGCATTATATGGGTAATAATGCATGTTATATTGATAATAATAAAAGTAATAAGTATATTTATTATAGTTCTAGCGATAATAACTGCATAATATGGGTAATAATGCGTGTTATATTGAGAATAATATAAGTAATAGGTATAATTATTACAGTTCAAGCGATAATAACTGTATTATACGGGTAATAATGCATGTTATGTTGAGAATAATATAAGTAATAAGTATAATTATTACAGTTCTAGCGATAATAACTGCATTATACGGGTAATAATGCATGTTATATTGATAATAATAAAAGTAATAAGTATATTTATTATAGTTCTATCGATAATAACTGCATAATATGGGTAATAACGCATGTTATATTGATAATATCGGGAGTAATAAGTATAATTATTACAGTTCTAGCGATAATACTAGTAAAATATATCTAACAGTTCCTGTTATATTGATAATAATAATAGTAATAAGTATATTTATTATACTTCTGTCGATAATACCTGCATTATATGGGTAATAATGCATGTTATATTGATAATATCGGGAGTAATAAGTACAATTATTATAGTTCTAGCGATAATAATAGTAAAATATGGCTAATAGTACATGTTATACTGATAACAATAAAAGTAATAAGTACATTTATTATACTTCTGTCGATAATAACTGCATAATATGGGTAATAATGCATGTTATATTGAGAATAATATAAGTAATAAGTATAATTATTACAGTTGTAGCGATAATAACTGCATTATATGGGTAACAATGGATGTTATATTGATAATATCGGGAGTAATAAGTATATTTATTATACTTCTGTCGATAATAACTGCATTATATGGGTAATAATGCATGTTATATTGATAATAACATAAGTAATAAGTATAATTATTACAGTTCTAGCGATAATAACTCCATTATATGGGTAATAATGCATGTTATATTGCTACCTATATAAGTAATAAGTATAATTATTACAGTTCTAGCGATAATAACTGCATTATATGGGTAATAATGCATGTTATATTGACAATAATAAAAGTAATAAGCATATTTATTATAGTTCTATCGATAATAACTGCATAATATGGGTAATAATGCATGTTATATTGAGAATAATATAAGTAATAAGTATAATTATTACAGTTCTAGCGATAATAACTGCATTATATGGGTAATAATGGATGTTATATTGATAATATCGGGAGTAATAAGTATATTTATTATACTTCTGTCGATAATAACTGCATTATATGGGTAATAATGCATGTTATATTGATAATAATATAAGTAATAAGTATAATTATTACAGTTCTAGCGATAATAACTCCATTATATGGGTAATAATGCATGTTATATTCATAATAATATAAGTAATAAGTATATTTATTATAGTTCTATCGATAATAACTGCATAATATGGGTAATAATGCATGTTATATTGATGATAATAAAAGTACTAAGTATATTTATTATAGTTCTAGCGATTATAACTGCATAATATACGTAGTAATGCATGTTATATTGATAATAACATAAGTAATAAGTATAATTATTACAGTTCTAGCGATAATAACTGCATTATATGGGTAATAATGCATGTTATATTGATAATAATAAAAGTAATAAGTATATTTATTATACTTCTGTCGATAATAACTGCATTATATGGGTAATAATGCATGTTATATTGACAATAACATAAGTAATAAGTATAACTATTACAGTTCTAGCGATAATAACTCCATTATATGGGTAATAATGCATGTTATATTGCTAACTATATAAGTAATAAGTATAATTATTACAGTTCTAGCGATAATAACTGCATTATATGGGTAATAATGCATGTTATATTGACAATAATAAAAGTAATATGTATATTTATTATAGTTCTATCGATAATAACTGCATAATATGGGTAATAATGCATGTTATATTGAGAATAATATAAGTAATAAGTATAATTATTACAGTTCTAGCGATAATAACTCCATTATATGGGTAATAATGCATGTTATATTGCTAACTATATAAGTAATAAGTATATTTATTATAGTTCTATCGATAATAACTGCATAATATGGGTAATAATGCATGTTATATTGATGATAATAAAAGTACTAAGTATATTTATTATAGTTCTAGCGATTATAACTGCATAATATACGTAGTAATGCATGTTATATTGATAATAATATAAGTAATAAGTATAATTATTACAATTCTAGCGATAATAACTGCATTATATGGGTAATAATGCATGTTATATTGATAATACTAAAAGTAATAAGTATATTTATTATACTTCTGTCGATAATAACTGCATTATATGCGTAATAATGCATGTTATATTGATAATAACATAAGTAATAAGTATAATTATTACAGTTCTAGCGATAATAACTCCATTATATGGGTAATAATGCATGTTATATTGCTAACTATATAAGTAATAAGTATAATTATTACAGTTCTAGTGATAATAACTGCATTATATGGGTAATAATGCATGTTATATTGATAATAATAAAAGTAATAAGTATATTTATTATCGTTCTATCGACAATAACTTCTTAATATGGGTAATAATGCATGTTATATTGATGATAATGAAAGTAGTAAGTATATTTATTACAGTTCTAGCGACAATAACTGCATTATATGCGTAATAAGGCATGTTATATTGATAATATCGGGAGTAATAAGTATAGTTATTATAGTTCTAGCGATAATAATAGTAAAATATGGCTAATAATGCATGTTATATTGATAATAATAAAAGTAATAAGTATATTTATTATAGTTCTATCGATAATAACTGCATAATATGGGTAATAATGCATGTTATATTGCCAACTATATAAGTAATAAGTATAATTATTACAGTTCTAGTGATAATAACTGCATTATATGGGTAATAATGCATGTTATATTGATAATAATAAAAGTAATAAGTATATTTATTATCGTTCTATCGATAATAACTTCTTAATATGGGTAATAATGCATGTTATATTGATGATAATGAAAGTAGTAAGTATATTTATTACAGTTCTAGCGACAATAACTGCATTATATGCGTAATAAGGCATGTTATATTGATAATATCGGGAGTAATAAGTATAGTTATTATAGTTCTAGCGATAATAATAGTAAAATATGGCTAATAATGCATGTTATATTGATAATAATAAAAGTAATAAGTATATTTATTATAGTTCTATCGATAATAACTGCATAATATGGGTAATAATGCATGTTATATTGATAATATCGGGAGTAATAAGTATAATTATTACAGTTCTAGCGATAATACTAGAAAAATATATCTAACAGTGCCTGTTATATTGATAATAATAATAGTAATAAGTATATTTATTATACTTCTGTCGATAATACCTGCATTATATGGGTCATAATGCATGTTATATTGATAATAACATAAGTAATAAGTATAATTATTACAGTTCTAGCGATAATAACTCCATTATATGGGTAATAATGCATGTTATATTGCTAACTATATAAGTAATAAGTATAATTATTACAGTTCTAGTGATAATAACTGCATTATATGGGTAATAATGCATGTTATATTGATAATAATAAAAGTAATAAGTATATTTATTATCGTTCTATCGATAACAACTTCTTAATATGGGTAATAATGCATGTTATATTGATGATAATGAAAGTAGTAAGTATATTTATTACAGTTCTAGCGATAATAACTGCATTATATGGGTAATAATGCATGTTATATTGATAATATCGGGAGTAATAAGTATAATTATTATAGTTCTAGCGATAATAATAGTAGAATATGGCTAAGAGTGCCTGTTATATTGATAATAATAAAAGTAATAAGTATATTTATTATACTTCTGTCGATAATAACTGCATTATATAGGTAATAATGCATGTTATATTGATAATAATATAAGTAATAAGTATAATTATTACAGTTCTAGCGATAATAACTGCATTATATGGGTAATAATGCATGTTATATTGATAATACTAAAAGTAATAAGTATATTTATTATACTTCTGTCGATAATAACTGCATTATATGCGTAATAATGCATGTTATATTGATAATAACATAAGTAATAAGTATAATTATTACAGTTCTAGCGATAATAACTCCATTATATGGGTAATAATGCATGTTATATTGCTAACTATAAAAGTAATAAGTATAATTATTACAGTTCTAGTGATAATAACTGCATTATATGGGTAATAATGCATGTTATATTGATAATAATAAAAGTAATAAGTATATTTATTATAATTCTATCGATAATAACTTCTTAATATGGGTAATAATGCATGTTATATTGATGATAATGAAAGTAGTAAGTATATTTATTACAGTTCTAGCAACAATAACTGCATTATATGCGTAATAAGGCATGTTATATTGATAATATCGGGAGTAATAAGTATAGTTATTATAGTTCTAGCGATAATAATAGTAAAATATGGCTAATAATGCATGTAATATTGATAATAATAAAAGTAATAAGTATATTTATTATGGTTCTATCGATAATAACTGCATAATATGGGTAATAATGCATGTTATATTGCTAACTATATAAGTAATAAGTATAATTATTACAGTTCTAGTGATAATAACTGCATTATATGGGTAATAATGCATGTTATATTGATAATAATAAAAGTAATAAGTATATTTATTATCGTTCTATCGATAATAACTTCTTAATATGGGTAATAATGCATGTTATATTGATGATAATGAAAGTAGTAAGTATATTTATTACAGTTCTAGCGACAATAACTGCATTATATGCGTAATAAGGCATGTTATATTGATAATATCGGGAGTAATAAGTATAGTTATTATAGTTCTAGCGATAATAATAGTAAAATATGGCTAATAATGCATGTTATATTGATAATAATAAAAGTAATAAGTATATTTATTATAGTTCTATCGATAATAACTGCATAATATGGGTAATAATGCATGTTATATTGATAATATCGGGAGTAATAAGTATAATTATTACAGTTCTAGCGATAATACTAGAAAAATATATCTAACAGTGCCTGTTATATTGATAATAATAATAGTAATAAGTATATTTATTATACTTCTGTCGATAATACCTGCATTATATGGGTAATAATGCATGTTATATTGATAATAACATAAGTAATAAGTATAATTATTACAGTTCTAGCGCTAATAACTCCATTATATGGGTAATAATGCATGTTATATTGATGATAATGAAAGTAGTAAGTATATTTATTACAGTTCTAGCGATAATAACTGCATTATATGGGTAATAATGCATGTTATATTGATAATATCGGGAGTAATAAGTATAATTATTATAGTTCTAGCGATAATAATAGTAGAATATGGCTAAGAGTGCCTGTTATATTGATAATAATAAAAGTAATAAGTATATTTATTATACTTCTGTCGATAATAACTCCATTATATGGGTAATAATGCATGTTATATTGCAACCTATATAAGTAATAAGTATAATTATTACAGTTCTAGCGATAATAACTGCATTATATGGGTAATAATGCATGTTATATTGATAATATCGGGAGTAATAAGTATAATTATTATAGTTCTAGCGATAATAATAGTAGAATATGGCTAAGAGTGCCTGTTATATTGACAATAATAAAAGTAATAAGTATATTTATTATAGTTCTATCGATAATAACTGCATAATATGGGTAATAATGCATGTTATATTGATAATATCGGGAGTAATAAGTATAATTATTACAGTTCTAGCGATAATACTAGTAAAATATATCTAACAGTACCTGTTATATTGATAATAATAATAGTAATAAGTATATTTATTATACTTCTGTCGATAATAACTGCATTATATGGGTAATAATGCATGTTATATTGATAATAACATAAGTAATAAGTATAATTATTACAGTTCTAGCGATAATAACTCCATTATATGGGTAATAATGCATGTTATATTGCTACCTATATAAGTAATAAGTATAATTATTACAGTTCTATCGATAATAACTGCATAATATGGGTAATAATGCATGTTATATTGAGAATAATATAAGTAATAAGTATAATTATTACAGTTCTAGCGATAATAACTCCATTATATGGGTAATAATGCATGTTATATTGCTAACTATATAAGTAATAAGTATATTTATTATAGTTCTATCGATAATAACTGCATAATAGGGGTAATAATGCATGTTATATTGATGATAATAAAAGTACTAAGTATATTTATTATAGTTCTAGCGATTATAACTGCATAATATACGTAGTAATGCATGTTATATTGATAATAATATAAGTAATAAGTATAATTATTACAATTCTAGCGATAATAACTGCATTATATGGGTAATAATGCATGTTATATTGATAATACTAAAAGTAATAAGTATATTTATTATACTTCTGTCGATAATAACTGCATTATATGCGTAATAATGCATGTTATATTGATAATAACATAAGTAATAAGTATAATTATTACAGTTCTAGCGATAATAACTCCATTATATGGGTAATAATGCATGTTATATTGCTAACTATATAAGTAATAAGTATAATTATTACAGTTCTAGTGATAATAACTGCATTATATGGGTAATAATGCATGTTATATTGATAATAATAAAAGTAATAAGTATATTTATTATCGTTCTATCGATAATAACTTCTTAATATGGGTAATAATGCATGTTATATTGATGATAATGAAAGTAGTAAGTATATTTATTACAGTTCTAGCGACAATAACTGCATTATATGCGTAATAAGGCATGTTATATTGATAATATCGGGAGTAATAAGTATAGTTATTATAGTTCTAGCGATAATAATAGTAAAATATGGCTAATAATGCATGTTATATTGATAATAATAAAAGTAATAAGTATATTTATTATAGTTCTATCGATAATAACTGCATAATATGGGTAATAATGCATGTTATATTGATAATATCGGGAGTAATAAGTATAATTATTACAGTTCTAGCGATAATACTAGAAAAATATATCTAACAGTGCCTGTTATATTGATAATAATAATAGTAATAAGTATATTTATTATACTTCTGTCGATAATACCTGCATTATATGGGTAATAATGCATGTTATATTGATAATAATATAAGTAATAAGTATAATTATTACAGTTCTAGCGATAATAACTGCATTATATGGGTAATAATGCATGTTATATTGATAATACTAAAAGTAATAAGTATATTTATTATACTTCTGTCGATAATAACTGCATTATATGCGTAATAATGCATGTTATATTGATAATAACATAAGTAATAAGTATAATTATTACAGTTCTAGCGATAATAACTCCATTATATGGGTAATAATGCATGTTATATTGCTAACTATAAAAGTAATAAGTATAATTATTACAGTTCTAGTGATAATAACTGCATTATATGGGTAATAATGCATGTTATATTGATAATAATAAAAGTAATAAGTATATTTATTATAATTCTATCGATAATAACTTCTTAATATGGGTAATAATGCATGTTATATTGATGATAATGAAAGTAGTAAGTATATTTATTACAGTTCTAGCAACAATAACTGCATTATATGCGTAATAAGGCATGTTATATTGATAATATCGGGAGTAATAAGTATAGTTATTATAGTTCTAGCGATAATAATAGTAAAATATGGCTAATAATGCATGTAATATTGATAATAATAAAAGTAATAAGTATATTTATTATGGTTCTATCGATAATAACTGCATAATATGGGTAATAATGCATGTTATATTGCTAACTATATAAGTAATAAGTATAATTATTACAGTTCTAGTGATAATAACTGCATTATATGGGTAATAATGCATGTTATATTGATAATAATAAAAGTAATAAGTATATTTATTATCGTTCTATCGATAATAACTTCTTAATATGGGTAATAATGCATGTTATATTGATGATAATGAAAGTAGTAAGTATATTTATTACAGTTCTAGCGACAATAACTGCATTATATGCGTAATAAGGCATGTTATATTGATAATATCGGGAGTAATAAGTATAGTTATTATAGTTCTAGCGATAATAATAGTAAAATATGGCTAATAATGCATGTTATATTGATAATAATAAAAGTAATAAGTATATTTATTATAGTTCTATCGATAATAACTGCATAATATGGGTAATAATGCATGTTATATTGATAATATCGGGAGTAATAAGTATAATTATTACAGTTCTAGCGATAATACTAGAAAAATATATCTAACAGTGCCTGTTATATTGATAATAATAATAGTAATAAGTATATTTATTATACTTCTGTCGATAATACCTGCATTATATGGGTAATAATGCATGTTATATTGATAATAACATAAGTAATAAGTATAATTATTACAGTTCTAGCGCTAATAACTCCATTATATGGGTAATAATGCATGTTATATTGATGATAATGAAAGTAGTAAGTATATTTATTACAGTTCTAGCGATAATAACTGCATTATATGGGTAATAATGCATGTTATATTGATAATATCGGGAGTAATAAGTATAATTATTATAGTTCTAGCGATAATAATAGTAGAATATGGCTAAGAGTGCCTGTTATATTGATAATAATAAAAGTAATAAGTATATTTATTATACTTCTGTCGATAATAACTCCATTATATGGGTAATAATGCATGTTATATTGCAACCTATATAAGTAATAAGTATAATTATTACAGTTCTAGCGATAATAACTGCATTATATGGGTAATAATGCATGTTATATTGATAATATCGGGAGTAATAAGTATAATTATTATAGTTCTAGCGATAATAATAGTAGAATATGGCTAAGAGTGCCTGTTATATTGACAATAATAAAAGTAATAAGTATATTTATTATAGTTCTATCGATAATAACTGCATAATATGGGTAATAATGCATGTTATATTGATAATATCGGGAGTAATAAGTATAATTATTACAGTTCTAGCGATAATACTAGTAAAATATATCTAACAGTACCTGTTATATTGATAATAATAATAGTAATAAGTATATTTATTATACTTCTGTCGATAATAACTGCATTATATGGGTAATAATGCATGTTATATTGATAATAACATAAGTAATAAGTATAATTATTACAGTTCTAGCGATAATAACTCCATTATATGGGTAATAATGCATGTTATATTGCTACCTATATAAGTAATAAGTATAATTATTACAGTTCTATCGATAATAACTGCATAATATGGGTAATAATGCATGTTATATTGAGAATAATATAAGTAATAAGTATAATTATTACAGTTCTAGCGATAATAACTCCATTATATGGGTAATAATGCATGTTATATTGCTAACTATATAAGTAATAAGTATATTTATTATAGTTCTATCGATAATAACTGCATAATAGGGGTAATAATGCATGTTATATTGATGATAATAAAAGTACTAAGTATATTTATTATAGTTCTAGCGATTATAACTGCATAATATACGTAGTAATGCATGTTATATTGATAATAATATAAGTAATAAGTATAATTATTACAATTCTAGCGATAATAACTGCATTATATGGGTAATAATGCATGTTATATTGATAATACTAAAAGTAATAAGTATATTTATTATACTTCTGTCGATAATAACTGCATTATATGCGTAATAATGCATGTTATATTGATAATAACATAAGTAATAAGTATAATTATTACAGTTCTAGCGATAATAACTCCATTATATGGGTAATAATGCATGTTATATTGCTAACTATATAAGTAATAAGTATAATTATTACAGTTCTAGTGATAATAACTGCATTATATGGGTAATAATGCATGTTATATTGATAATAATAAAAGTAATAAGTATATTTATTATCGTTCTATCGATAATAACTTCTTAATATGGGTAATAATGCATGTTATATTGATGATAATGAAAGTAGTAAGTATATTTATTACAGTTCTAGCGACAATAACTGCATTATATGCGTAATAAGGCATGTTATATTGATAATATCGGGAGTAATAAGTATAGTTATTATAGTTCTAGCGATAATAATAGTAAAATATGGCTAATAATGCATGTTATATTGATAATAATAAAAGTAATAAGTATATTTATTATAGTTCTATCGATAATAACTGCATAATATGGGTAATAATGCATGTTATATTGATAATATCGGGAGTAATAAGTATAATTATTACAGTTCTAGCGATAATACTAGAAAAATATATCTAACAGTGCCTGTTATATTGATAATAATAATAGTAATAAGTATATTTATTATACTTCTGTCGATAATACCTGCATTATATGGGTAATAATGCATGTTATATTGATAATAACATAAGTAATAAGTATAATTATTACAGTTCTAGCGATAATAACTCCATTATATGGGTAATAATGCATGTTATATTGCTAACTATATAAGTAATAAGTATAATTATTACAGTTCTAGTGATAATAACTGCATTATATGGGTAATAATGCATGTTATATTGATAATAATAAAAGTAATAAGTATATTTATTATCGTTCTATCGATAACAACTTCTTAATATGGGTAATAATGCATGTTATATTGATGATAATGAAAGTAGTAAGTATATTTATTACAGTTCTAGCGATAATAACTGCATTATATGGGTAATAATGCATGTTATATTGATAATATCGGGAGTAATAAGTATAATTATTATAGTTCTAGCGATAATAATAGTAGAATATGGCTAAGAGTGCCTGTTATATTGATAATAATAAAAGTAATAAGTATATTTATTATACTTCTGTCGATAATAACTGCATTATATAGGTAATAATGCATGTTATATTGATAATAATATAAGTAATAAGTATAATTATTACAGTTCTAGCGATAATAACTGCATTATATGGGTAATAATGCATGTTATATTGATAATACTAAAAGTAATAAGTATATTTATTATACTTCTGTCGATAATAACTGCATTATATGCGTAATAATGCATGTTATATTGATAATAACATAAGTAATAAGTATAATTATTACAGTTCTAGCGATAATAACTTCATTATATGGGTAATAATGCATGTTATATTGCTAACTATATAAGTAATAAGTATAATTATTACAGTTCTAGTGATAATAACTGCATTATATGGGTAATAATGCATGTTATATTGATAATAATAAAAGTAATAAGTATATTTATTATCGTTCTATCGATAATAACTTCTTAATATGGGTAATAATGCATGTTATATTGATGATAATGAAAGTAGTAAGTATATTTATTACAGTTCTAGCAACAATAACTGCATTATATGCGTAATAAGGCATGTTATATTGATAATATCGGGAGTAATAAGTATAGTTATTATAGTTCTAGCGATAATAATAGTAAAATATGGCTAATAATGCATGTTATATTGATAATAATAAAAGTAATAAGTATATTTATTATAGTTCTAGCGATAATAACTCCATTATATGGGTAATAATGCATGTTATATTGATGATAATGAAAGTAGTAAGTATATTTATTACAGTTCTAGCGATAATAACTGCATTATATGGGTAATAATGCATGTTATATTGATAATATCGGGAGTAATAAGTATAATTATTATAGTTCTAGCGATAATAATAGTAGACTATGGCTAAGAGTGCCTGTTATATTGATAATAATAAAAGTAATAAGTATATTTATTACAGTTCTAGCGACAATAACTGCATTATATGCGTAATAAGGCATGTTATATTGATAATATCGGGAGTAATAAGTATAGTTATTATAGTTCTAGCGATAATAATAGTAAAATATGGCTAATAATGCATGTTATATTGATAATAATAAAAGTAATAAGTATATTTATTATAGTTCTATCGATAATAACTGCATAATATGGGTAATAATGCATGTTATATTGATAATATCGGGAGTAATAAGTATAATTATTACAGTTCTAGCGATAATACTAGAAAAATATATCTAACAGTGCCTGTTATATTGATAATAATAATAGTAATAAGTATATTTATTATACTTCTGTCGATAATAACTGCATTATATAGGTAATAATGCATGTTATATTGATAATAACATAAGTAATAAGTATAATTATTACAGTTCTAGCGATAATAACTCCATTATATGGGTAATAATGCATGTTATATTGCTACCTATATAAGTAATAAGTATAATTATTACAGTTCTAGCGATAATAACTGCATTATATGGGTAATAATGCATGTTATATTGATAATATCGGGAGTAATAAGTATAATTATTATAGTTCTAGCGATAATAATAGTAGAATATGGCTAAGAGTGCCTGTTATATTGATAATAATAAAAGTAATAAGTATATTTATTATACTTCTGTCGATAATAACTGCATTATATAGGTAATAATGCATGTTATATTGATAATAACATAAGTAATAAGTATAATTATTACAGTTCTAGCGATAATAACTCCATTATATGGGTAATAATGCATGTTATATTGCTACCTATATAAGTAATAAGTATAATTATTACAGTTCTAGCGATAATAACTGCATTATATGGGTAATAATGCATGTTATATTGACAATAATAAAAGTAATAAGTATATTTATTATAGTCCTATCGATAATAACTGCATAATATGGGTAATAATGCATGTTATATTGATAATATCGGGAGTAATAAGTATAATTATTACAGTTCTAGCGATAATACTAGTAAAATATATCTAACAGTACCTGTTATATTGATAATAATAATAGTAATAAGTATATTTATTATACTTCTGTCGATACTAACTGCATTATATGGGTAATAATGCATGTTATATTGATAATAACATAAGTAATAAGTATAATTATTACAGTTCTAGCGATAATAACTCCATTATATGGGTAATAATGCATGTTATATTGCTACCTATATAAGTAATAAGTATAATTATTACAGTTCTAGCGATAATAACTGCATTATATGGGTAATAATGCATGTTATATTGACAATAATAAAAGTAATAAGTATATTTATTATAGTTCTATCGATAATAACTGCATAATATGGGTAATAATGCATGTTATATTGAGAATAATATAAGTAATATGTATAATTATTAGAGTTCTAGCGATAATAACTGCATTATATGGGTAATAATGGATGTTATATTGATAATATCGGGAGTAATAAGTATATTTATTATACTTCTGTCGATAATAACTGCATTATATGGGTAATAATGCATGTTATATTGATAATAATATAAGTAATAAGTATAATTATTACAGTTCTAGCGATAATAACTCCATTATATGGGTAATAATGCATGTTATATTCATAATAATATAAGTAATAAGTATATTTATTATAGTTCTATCGATAATAACTGCATAATATGGGTAATAATGCATGTTATATTGATGATAATAAAAGTTCTAAGTATATTTATTATAGTTCTAGCGATTATAACTGCATAATATACGTAGTAATGCATGTTATATTGATAATAATATAAGTAATAAGTATAATTATTACAATTCCAGCGATAATAACTGCATTATATGGGTAATAATGCATGTTATATTGATAATAATAAAAGTAATAAGTATATTTATTATACTTCTGTCGATAATAACTGCATTATATGCGTAATAATGCATGTTATATTGATAATAACATAAGTAATAAGTATAATTATTACAGTTCTAGCGATAATAACTCCATTATATGGGTAATAATGCATGTTATATTGCTAACTATATAAGTGATAAGTATAATTATTACAGTTCTAGCGATAATAACTCCATTATATGGGTAATAATGCATGTTATATTGATAATATCGGGAGTAATAAGTATAATTATTATTGTTCTAGCGATAATAACTGCATTATACGGGTAATAATGCATGTTATATTGATAATAATAAAAGTAATAAGTATATTTATTATAGTTCTATCGATAATAACTGCATAATATGGGTAATAATGGATGTTATATTGATAATATCGGGAGCAATAAGTATATTTATTATACTTCTGTCGATAATAACTGCATTATATGGGTAATAATGCATGTTATATTGATAATAACATAAGTAATAAGTATAATTATTACAGTTCTAGCGATAATAACTCCATTATATGGGTAATAATGCATGTTATATTGCTACCTATATAAGTAATAAGTATAATTATTACAGTTCTAGCGATAATAACTGCATTATATGGGTAATAATGCATGTTATATTGACAATAATAAAAGTAATAAGTATATTTATTATAGTTCTATCGATAATAACTGCATAATATGGGTAATAATGCATGTTATATTGATAATATCGGGAGGAATAAGTATAATTATTATACTTCTAGCGATAATAATAGTAAAATATGGCTAATAGTACATGTTATACTGATAACAATAAAAGTAATAAGTACATTTATTATACTTCTGTCGATAATAACTGCATAATATGGGTAATAATGCATGTTATATTGAGAATAATATAAGTAATAAGTATAATTATTACAGTTCTAGCGATAATAACTGCATTATATGGGTAATAATGGATGTTATATTGATAATATCGGGAGCAATAAGTATATTTATTATACTTCTGTCGATAATAACTGCATTATATGGGTAATAATGCATGTTATATTGATAATAACATAAGTAATAAGTATAATTATTATAGTTCTAGCGATAATAACTCCATTATATGGGTAATAATGCATGTTATATTGCTACCTATATAAGTAATAAGTATAATTATTACAGTTCTAGCGATAATAACTGCATTATATGGGTAATAATGCATGTTATATTGACAATAATAAAAGTAATAAGTATATTTATTATAGTTCTATCGATAATAACTGCATAATATGGGTAATAATGCATGTTATATTGAGAATAATATAAGTAATATGTATAATTATTACAGTTCTAGCGATAATAACTCCATTATATGGGTAATAATGCATGTTATATTGCTACCTATATAAGTAATAAGTATAATTATTACAGTTCTAGCGATAATAACTGCATTATATGGGTAATAATGCATGTTATATTGACAATAATAAAAGTAATAAGTATATTTATTATAGTTCTATCGATAATAACTGCATAATATGGGTAATAACGCATGTTATATTGATAATATCGGGAGTAATAAGTATAATTATTACAGTTCTAGCGATAATACTAGTAAAATATATCTAACAGTACCTGTTATATTGATAATAATAATAGTAATAAGTATATTTATTATACTTCTGTCGATAATACCTGCATTATATGGGTAATAATGCATGTTATATTGATAATATCGGGAGTAATAAGTATAATTATTATAGTTCTAGCGATAATAATAGTAAAATATGGCTAATAGTACATGTTATACTGATAACAATAAAAGTAATAAGTACATTTATTATACTTCTGTCGATAATAACTGCATAATATGGGTAATAATGCATGTTATATTGAGAATAATATAAGTAATAAGTATAATTATTACAGTTCTAGCGATAATAACTGCATTATATGGGTAATAATGGATGTTATATTGATAATATCGGGAGTAATAAGTATATTTATTATACTTCTGTCGATAATAACTGCATTATATGGGTAATAATGCATGTTATATTGATAATAACATAAGTAATAAGTATAATTATTACAGTTCTAGCGATAATAACTCCATTATATGGGTAATAATGCATGTTATATTGCTACCTATATAAGTAATAAGTATAATTATTACAGTTCTAGCGATAATAACTGCATTATATGGGTAATAATGCATGTTATATTGACAATAATAAAAGTAATAAGTATATTTATTATAGTTCTATCGATAATAACTGCATAATATGGGTAATAATGCATGTTATATTGAGAATAATATAAGTAATATGTATAATTATTACAGTTCTAGCGATAATAACTGCATTATATGGGTAATAATGGATGTTATATTGATAATATCGGGAGTAATAAGTATATTTATTATACTTCTGTCGATAATAACTGCATTATATGGGTAATAATGCATGTTATATTGATAATAATATAAGTAATAGGTATAATTATTACAGTTCTAGCGATAATAACTCCATTATATGGGTAATAATGCATGTTATATTCATAATAATATAAGTAATAAGTATATTTATTATAGTTCTATCGATAATAACTGCATAATATGGGTAATAATGCATGTTATATTGATGATAATAAAAGTTCTAAGTATATTTATTATAGTTCTAGCGATTATAACTGCATAATATACGTAGTAATGCATGTTATATTGATAATAATATAAGTAATAAGTATAATTATTACAATTCCAGCGATAATAACTGCATTATATGGGTAATAATGCATGTTATATTGATAATAATAAAAGTAATAAGTATATTTATTATACTTCTGTCGATAATAACTGCATTATATGCGTAATAATGCATGTTATATTGATAATACTAAAAGTAATAAGTATATTTATTATACTTCTGTCGATAATAACTGCATTATATGCGTAATAATGCATGTTATATTGATAATAACATAAGTAATAAGTATAATTATTACAGTTCTAGCGATAATAACTGCATTATATGGGTAATAATGCATGTTATATTGATAATACTAAAAGTAATAAGTATATTTATTATACTTCTGTCGATAATAACTGCATTATATGCGTAATAATGCATGTTATATTGATAATAACATAAGTAATAAGTATAATTATTACAGTTCTAGCGATAATAACTCCATTATATGGGTAATAATGCATGTTATATTGCTAACTATATAAGTAATAAGTATAATTATTACAGTTCTAGTGATAATAACTGCATTATATGGGTAATAATGCATGTTATATTGATAATAATAAAAGTAATAAGTATATTTATTATCGTTCTATCGATAATAACTTCTTAATATGGGTAATAATGCATGTTATATTGATGATAATGAAAGTAGTAAGTATATTTATTACAGTTCTAGCGACAATAACTGCATTATATGCGTAATAAGGCATGTTATATTGATAATATCGGGAGTAATAAGTATAGTTATTATAGTTCTAGCGATAATAATAGTAAAATATGGCTAATAATGCATGTTATATTGATAATAATAAAAGTAATAAGTATATTTATTATAGTTCTATCGATAATAACTGCATAATATGGGTAATAATGCATGTTATATTGATAATATCGGGAGTAATAAGTATAATTATTACAGTTCTAGCGATAATACTAGAAAAATATATCTAACAGTGCCTGTTATATTGATAATAATAATAGTAATAAGTATATTTATTATACTTCTGTCGATAATACCTGCATTATATGGGTAATAATGCATGTTATATTGATAATAACATAAGTAATAAGTATAATTATTACAGTTCTAGCGATAATAACTCCATTATATGGGTAATAATGCATGTTATATTGCTAACTATATAAGTAATAAGTATAATTATTACAGTTCTAGTGATAATAACTGCATTATATGGGTAATAATGCATGTTATATTGATAATAATAAAAGTAATAAGTATATTTATTATCGTCCTATCGATAACAACTTCTTAATATGGGTAATAATGCATGTTATATTGATGATAATGAAAGTAGTAAGTACATTTATTACAGTTCTAGCGATAATAACTGCATTATATGGGTAATAATGCATGTCATATTGATAATATCGGGAGTAATAAGTATAATTATTATAGTTCTAGCGATAATAATAGTAGAATATGGCTAAGAGTGCCTGTTATATTGATAATAATAAAAGTAATAAGTATATTTATTATACTTCTGTCGATAATAACTGCATTATATAGGTAATAATGCATGTTATATTGATAATAACATAAGTAATAAGTATAATTATTACAGTTCTAGCGATAATAACTCCATTATATGGGTAATAATGCATGTTATATTGATGATAATGAAAGTAGTAAGTATATTTATTACAGTTCTAGCGATAATAACTGCATTATATGGGTAATAATGCATGTTATATTGATAATATCGGGAGTAATAAGTATAATTATTATAGTTCTAGCGATAATAATAGTAGAATATGGCTAAGAGTGCCTGTTATATTGATAATAATAAAAGTAATAAGTATATTTATTATACTTCTGTCGATAATAACTGCATTATATAGGTAATAATGCATGTTATATTGATAATAACATAAGTAATAAGTATAATTATTACAGTTCTAGCGATAATAACTCCATTATATGGGTAATAATGCATGTTATATTGCTACCTATATAAGTAATAAGTATAATTATTACAGTTCTAGCGATAATAACTGCATTATATGGGTAATAATGCATGTTATATTGACAATAATAAAAGTAATAAGTATATTTATTATAGTCCTATCGATAATAACTGCATAATATGGGTAATAATGCATGTTATATTGATAATATCGGGAGTAATAAGTATAATTATTACAGTTCTAGCGATAATACTAGTAAAATATATCTAACAGTACCTGTTATATTGATAATAATAATAGTAATAAGTATATTTATTATACTTCTGTCGATAATAACTGCATTATATGGGTAATAATGCATGTTATATTGATAATAACATAAGTAATAAGTATAATTATTACAGTTCTAGCGATAATAACTCCATTATATGGGTAATAATGCATGTTATATTGCTACCTATATAAGTAATAAGTATAATTATTACAGTTCTAGCGATAATAACTGCATTATATGGGTAATAATGCATGTTATATTGACAATAATAAAAGTAATAAGTATATTTATTATAGTTCTATCGATAATAACTGCATAATATGGGTAATAATGCATGTTATATTGATAATAATATAAGTAATAAGTATAATTATTACAGTTCTAGCGATAATAACTCCATTATATGGGTAATAATGCATGTTATATTCATAATAATATAAGTAATAAGTATATTTATTATAGTTCTATCGATAATAACTGCATAATATGGGTAATAATGCATGTTATATTGATGATAATAAAAGTTCTAAGTATATTTATTATAGTTCTAGCGATTATAACTGCATAATATACGTAGTAATGCATGTTATATTGATAATGATATAAGTAATAAGTATAATTATTACAATTCCAGCGATAATAACTGCATTATATGGGTAATAATGCATGTTATATTGATAATAATAAAAGTAATAAGTATATTTATTATACTTCTGTCGATAATAACTGCATTATATGCGTAATAATGCATGTTATATTGATAATAACATAAGTAATAAGTATAATTATTACAGTTCTAGCGATAATAACTCCATTATATGGGTAATAATGCATGTTATATTGCTAACTATATAAGTGATAAGTATAATTATTACAGTTCTAGCGATAATAACTCCATTATATGGGTAATAATGCATGTTATATTGATAATATCGGGAGTAATAAGTATAATTATTATTGTTCTAGCGATAATAACTGCATTATACGGGTAATAATGCATGTTATATTGATAATAATAAAAGTAATAAGTATATTTATTATAGTTCTATCGATAATAACTGCATAATATGGGTAATAATGGATGTTATATTGATAATATCGGGAGCAATAAGTATATTTATTATACTTCTGTCGATAATAACTGCATTATATGGGTAATAATGCATGTTATATTGATAATAACATAAGTAATAAGTATAATTATTACAGTTCTAGCGATAATAACTCCATTATATGGGTAATAATGCATGTTATATTGCTACCTATATAAGTAATAAGTATAATTATTACAGTTCTAGCGATAATAACTGCATTATATGGGTAATAATGCATGTTATATTGACAATAATAAAAGTAATAAGTATATTTATTATAGTTCTATCGATAATAACTGCATAATATGGGTAATAATGCATGTTATATTGATAATATCGGGAGGAATAAGTATAATTATTATACTTCTAGCGATAATAATAGTAAAATATGGCTAATAGTACATGTTATACTGATAACAATAAAAGTAATAAGTACATTTATTATACTTCTGTCGATAATAACTGCATAATATGGGTAATAATGCATGTTATATTGAGAATAATATAAGTAATAAGTATAATTATTACAGTTCTAGCGATAATAACTGCATTATATGGGTAATAATGGATGTTATATTGATAATATCGGGAGCAATAAGTATATTTATTATACTTCTGTCGATAATAACTGCATTATATGGGTAATAATGCATGTTATATTGATAATAACATAAGTAATAAGTATAATTATTATAGTTCTAGCGATAATAACTCCATTATATGGGTAATAATGCATGTTATATTGCTACCTATATAAGTAATAAGTATAATTATTACAGTTCTAGCGATAATAACTGCATTATATGGGTAATAATGCATGTTATATTGACAATAATAAAAGTAATAAGTATATTTATTATAGTTCTATCGATAATAACTGCATAATATGGGTAATAATGCATGTTATATTGAGAATAATATAAGTAATATGTATAATTATTACAGTTCTAGCGATAATAACTCCATTATATGGGTAATAATGCATGTTATATTGCTACCTATATAAGTAATAAGTATAATTATTACAGTTCTAGCGATAATAACTGCATTATATGGGTAATAATGCATGTTATATTGACAATAATAAAAGTAATAAGTATATTTATTATAGTTCTATCGATAATAACTGCATAATATGGGTAATAACGCATGTTATATTGATAATATCGGGAGTAATAAGTATAATTATTACAGTTCTAGCGATAATACTAGTAAAATATATCTAACAGTACCTGTTATATTGATAATAATAATAGTAATAAGTATATTTATTATACTTCTGTCGATAATACCTGCATTATATGGGTAATAATGCATGTTATATTGATAATATCGGGAGTAATAAGTATAATTATTATAGTTCTAGCGATAATAATAGTAAAATATGGCTAATAGTACATGTTATACTGATAACAATAAAAGTAATAAGTACATTTATTATACTTCTGTCGATAATAACTGCATAATATGGGTAATAATGCATGTTATATTGAGAATAATATAAGTAATAAGTATAATTATTACAGTTCTAGCGATAATAACTGCATTATATGGGTAATAATGGATGTTATATTGATAATATCGGGAGTAATAAGTATATTTATTATACTTCTGTCGATAATAACTGCATTATATGGGTAATAATGCATGTTATATTGATAATAACATAAGTAATAAGTATAATTATTACAGTTCTAGCGATAATAACTCCATTATATGGGTAATAATGCATGTTATATTGCTACCTATATAAGTAATAAGTATAATTATTACAGTTCTAGCGATAATAACTGCATTATATGGGTAATAATGCATGTTATATTGACAATAATAAAAGTAATAAGTATATTTATTATAGTTCTATCGATAATAACTGCATAATATGGGTAATAATGCATGTTATATTGAGAATAATATAAGTAATATGTATAATTATTACAGTTCTAGCGATAATAACTGCATTATATGGGTAATAATGGATGTTATATTGATAATATCGGGAGTAATAAGTATATTTATTATACTTCTGTCGATAATAACTGCATTATATGGGTAATAATGCATGTTATATTGATAATAATATAAGTAATAGGTATAATTATTACAGTTCTAGCGATAATAACTCCATTATATGGGTAATAATGCATGTTATATTCATAATAATATAAGTAATAAGTATATTTATTATAGTTCTATCGATAATAACTGCATAATATGGGTAATAATGCATGTTATATTGATGATAATAAAAGTTCTAAGTATATTTATTATAGTTCTAGCGATTATAACTGCATAATATACGTAGTAATGCATGTTATATTGATAATAATATAAGTAATAAGTATAATTATTACAATTCCAGCGATAATAACTGCATTATATGGGTAATAATGCATGTTATATTGATAATAATAAAAGTAATAAGTATATTTATTATACTTCTGTCGATAATAACTGCATTATATGCGTAATAATGCATGTTATATTGATAATACTAAAAGTAATAAGTATATTTATTATACTTCTGTCGATAATAACTGCATTATATGCGTAATAATGCATGTTATATTGATAATAACATAAGTAATAAGTATAATTATTACAGTTCTAGCGATAATAACTGCATTATATGGGTAATAATGCATGTTATATTGATAATACTAAAAGTAATAAGTATATTTATTATACTTCTGTCGATAATAACTGCATTATATGCGTAATAATGCATGTTATATTGATAATAACATAAGTAATAAGTATAATTATTACAGTTCTAGCGATAATAACTCCATTATATGGGTAATAATGCATGTTATATTGCTAACTATATAAGTAATAAGTATAATTATTACAGTTCTAGTGATAATAACTGCATTATATGGGTAATAATGCATGTTATATTGATAATAATAAAAGTAATAAGTATATTTATTATCGTTCTATCGATAATAACTTCTTAATATGGGTAATAATGCATGTTATATTGATGATAATGAAAGTAGTAAGTATATTTATTACAGTTCTAGCGACAATAACTGCATTATATGCGTAATAAGGCATGTTATATTGATAATATCGGGAGTAATAAGTATAGTTATTATAGTTCTAGCGATAATAATAGTAAAATATGGCTAATAATGCATGTTATATTGATAATAATAAAAGTAATAAGTATATTTATTATAGTTCTATCGATAATAACTGCATAATATGGGTAATAATGCATGTTATATTGATAATATCGGTAGTAATAAGTATAATTATTACAGTTCTAGCGATAATACTAGAAAAATATATCTAACAGTGCCTGTTATATTGATAATAATAATAGTAATAAGTATATTTATTATACTTCTGTCGATAATACCTGCATTATATGGGTAATAATGCATGTTATATTGATAATAACATAAGTAATAAGTATAATTATTACAGTTCTAGCGATAATAACTCCATTATATGGGTAATAATGCATGTTATATTGCTAACTATATAAGTAATAAGTATAATTATTACAGTTCTAGTGATAATAACTGCATTATATGGGTAATAATGCATGTTATATTGATAATAATAAAAGTAATAAGTATATTTATTATCGTCCTATCGATAACAACTTCTTAATATGGGTAATAATGCATGTTATATTGATGATAATGAAAGTAGTAAGTACATTTATTACAGTTCTAGCGATAATAACTGCATTATATGGGTAATAATGCATGTTATATTGATAATATCGGGAGTAATAAGTATAATTATTATAGTTCTAGCGATAATAATAGTAGAATATGGCTAAGAGTGCCTGTTATATTGATAATAATAAAAGTAATAAGTATATTTATTATACTTCTGTCGATAATAACTGCATTATATAGGTAATAATGCATGTTATATTGATAATAACATAAGTAATAAGTATAATTATTACAGTTCTAGCGATAATAACTCCATTATATGGGTAATAATGCATGTTATATTGATGATAATGAAAGTAGTAAGTATATTTATTACAGTTCTAGCGATAATAACTGCATTATATGGGTAATAATGCATGTTATATTGATAATATCGGGAGTAATAAGTATAATTATTATAGTTCTAGCGATAATAATAGTAGAATATGGCTAAGAGTGCCTGTTATATTGATAATAATAAAAGTAATAAGTATATTTATTATACTTCTGTCGATAATAACTGCATTATATAGGTAATAATGCATGTTATATTGATAATAACATAAGTAATAAGTATAATTATTACAGTTCTAGCGATAATAACTCCATTATATGGGTAATAATGCATGTTATATTGCTACCTATATAAGTAATAAGTATAATTATTACAGTTCTAGCGATAATAACTGCATTATATGGGTAATAATGCATGTTATATTGATAATATCGGGAGTAATAAGTATAATTATTATAGTTCTAGCGATAATAATAGTAGAATATGGCTAAGAGTGCCTGTTATATTGATAATAATAAAAGTAATAAGTATATTTATTATACTTCTGTCGATAATAACTGCATTATATAGGTAATAATGCATGTTATATTGATAATAACATAAGTAATAAGTATAATTATTACAGTTCTAGCGATAATAACTCCATTATATGGGTAATAATGCATGTTATATTGCTACCTATATAAGTAATAAGTATAATTATTACAGTTCTAGCGATAATAACTGCATTATATGGGTAATAATGCATGTTATATTGACAATAATAAAAGTAATAAGTATATTTATTATAGTCCTATCGATAATAACTGCATAATATGGGTAATAATGCATGTTATATTGATAATATCGGGAGTAATAAGTATAATTATTACAGTTCTAGCGATAATACTAGTAAAATATATCTAACAGTACCTGTTATATTGATAATAATAATAGTAATAAGTATATTTATTATACTTCTGTCGATAATAACTGCATTATATGGGTAATAATGCATGTTATATTGATAATAACATAAGTAATAAGTATAATTATTACAGTTCTAGCGATAATAACTCCATTATATGGGTAATAATGCATGTTATATTGCTACCTATATAAGTAATAAGTATAATTATTACAGTTCTAGCGATAATAACTGCATTATATGGGTAATAATGCATGTTATATTGACAATAATAAAAGTAATAAGTATATTTATTATAGTTCTATCGATAATAACTGCATAATATGGGTAATAATGCATGTTATATTGATAATAATATAAGTAATAAGTATAATTATTACAGTTCTAGCGATAATAACTCCATTATATGGGTAATAATGCATGTTATATTCATAATAATATAAGTAATAAGTATATTTATTATAGTTCTATCGATAATAACTGCATAATATGGGTAATAATGCATGTTATATTGATGATAATAAAAGTTCTAAGTATATTTATTATAGTTCTAGCGATTATAACTGCATAATATACGTAGTAATGCATGTTATATTGATAATGATATAAGTAATAAGTATAATTATTACAATTCCAGCGATAATAACTGCATTATATGGGTAATAATGCATGTTATATTGATAATAATAAAAGTAATAAGTATATTTATTATACTTCTGTCGATAATAACTGCATTATATGCGTAATAATGCATGTTATATTGATAATAACATAAGTAATAAGTATAATTATTACAGTTCTAGCGATAATAACTCCATTATATGGGTAATAATGCATGTTATATTGCTAACTATATAAGTAATAAGTATAATTATTACAGTTCTAGCGATAATAACTCCATTATATGGGTAATAATGCATGTTATATTGATAATATCGGGAGTAATAAGTATAATTATTATTGTTCTAGCGATAATAACTGCATTATACGGGTAATAATGCATGTTATATTGATCATAATAAAAGTAATAAGTATATTTATTATAGTTCTATCGATAATAACTGCATAATATGGGTAATAACGCATGTTATATTGATAATATCGGGAGTAATAAGTATAATTATTACAGTTCTAGCGATAATACTAGTAAAATATATCTAACAGTACCTGTTATATTGATAATAATAATAGTAATAAGTATATTTATTATACTTCTGTCGATAATACCTGCATTATATGGGTAATAATGCATGTTATATTGATAATATCGGGAGGAATAAGTATAATTATTATACTTCTAGCGATAATAATAGTAAAATATGGCTAATAGTACATGTTATACTGATAACAATAAAAGTAATAAGTACATTTATTATACTTCTGTCGATAATAACTGCATAATATGGGTAATAATGCATGTTATATTGAGAATAATATAAGTAATAAGTATAATTATTACAGTTCTAGCGATAATAACTGCATTATATGGGTAATAATGGATGTTATATTGATAATATCGGGAGCAATAAGTATATTTATTATACTTCTGTCGATAATAACTGCATTATATGGGTAATAATGCATGTTATATTGATAATAATAAAAGTAATAAGTATATTTATTATAGTTCTATCGATAATAACTGCATAATATGGGTAATAACGCATGTTATATTGATAATATCGGGAGTAATAAGTATAATTATTACAGTTCCAGCGATAATACTAGTAAAATATATCTAACAGTACCTGTTATATTGATAATAATAATAGTAATAAGTATATTTATTATACTTCTGTCGATAATACCTGCATTATATGGGTAATAATGCATGTTATATTGATAATAACATAAGTAATAAGTATAATTATTATACTTCTAGCGATAATAATAGTAAAATATGGCTAATAGAACATGTTATACTGATAACAATAAAAGTAATAAGTACATTTATTATACTTCTGTCGATAATAACTGCATAATATGGGTAATAATGCATGTTATATTGAGAATAATATAAGTAATAAGTATAATTATTACAGTTCTAGCGATAATAACTGCATTATATGGGTAATAATGGATGTTATATTGATAATATCGGGAGCAATAAGTATATTTATTATACTTCTGTCGATAATAACTGCATTATATGGGTAATAATGCATGTTATATTGATAATAACATAAGTAATAAGTATAATTATTACAGTTCTAGCGATAATAACTCCATTATATGGGTAATAATGCATGTTATATTGCTACCTATATAAGTAATAAGTATAATTATTACAGTTCTAGCGATAATAACTGCATTATATGGGTAATAATGCATGTTATATTGACAATAATAAAAGTAATAAGTATATTTATTATAGTTCTATCGATAATAACTGCATAATATGGGTAATAATGCATGTTATATTGAGAATAATATAAGTAATATGTATAATTATTACAGTTCTAGCGATAATACTAGTAAAATATATCTAACAGTACCTGTTATATTGATAATAATAATAGTAATAAGTATATTTATTATACTTCTGTCGATAATACCTGCATTATATGGGTAATAATGCATGTTATATTGATAATATCGGGAGTAATAAGCATAATTATTATAGTTCTAGCGATAATAATAGTAAAATATGGCTAATAGTACATGTTATACTGATAACAATAAAAGTAATAAGTACATTTATTATACTTCTGTCGATAATAACTGCATAATATGGGTAATAATGCATGTTATATTGAGAATAATATAAGTAATAAGTATAATTATTACAGTTCTAGCGATAATAACTGCATTATATGGGTAATAATGGATGTTATATTGATAATATCGGGAGTAATAAGTATATTTATTATACTTCTGTCGATAATAACTGCATTATATGGGTAATAATGCATGTTATATTGATAATAACATAAGTAATAAGTATAATTATTACAGTTCTAGCGATAATAACTCCATTATATGGGTAATAATGCATGTTATATTGCTACCTATATAAGTAATAAGTATAATTATTACAGTTCTAGCGATAATAACTGCATTATATGGGTAATAATGCATGTTATATTGACAATAATAAAAGTAATAAGTATATTTATTATAGTTCTATCGATAATAACTGCATAATATGGGTAATAATGCATGTTATATTGAGAATAATATAAGTAATATGTATAATTATTACAGTTCTAGCGATAATAACTGCATTATATGGGTAATAATGGATGTTATATTGATAATATCGGGAGTAATAAGTATATTTATTATACTTCTGTCGATAATAACTGCATTATATGGGTAATAATGCATGTTATATTGATAATAATATAAGTAATAAGTATAATTATTACAGTTCTAGCGATAATAACTCCATTATATGGGTAATAATGCATGTTATATTGATAATAATATAAGTAATAAGTATAATTATTACAATTCCAGCGATAATAACTGCATTATATGGGTAATAATGCATGTTATATTGATAATAATAAAAGTAATAAGTATATTTATTATACTTCTGTCGATAATAACTGCATTATATGCGTAATAATGCATGTTATATTGATAATAACATAAGTAATAAGTATAATTATTACAGTTCTAGCGATAATAACTCCATTATATGGGTAATAATGCATGTTATATTGCTAACTATATAAGTAATAAGTATAATTATTACAGTTCTAGTGATAATAACTGCATTATATGGGTAATAATGCATGTTATATTGATAATAATAAAAGTAATAAGTATATTTATTATCGTTCTATCGATAATAACTTCTTAATATGGGTAATAATGCATGTTATATTGATGATAATGAAAGTAGTAAGTATATTTATTACAGTTCTAGCGATAATAACTGCATTATATGCGTAATAAGGCATGTTATATTGATAATATCGGGAGTAATAAGTATAGTTATTATAGTTCTAGCGATAATAATAGTAAAATATGGCTAATGATGCATGTTATATTGATAATAATAAAAGTAATAAGTATATTTATTATAGTTTTATCGATAATAACTGCATAATATGGGTAATAATGCATGTTATATTGATAATATCGGGAGTAATAAGTATAATTATTACAGTTCTAGGGATAATACTAGAAAAATATATCTAACAGTGCCTGTTATATTGATAATAATAATAGTAATAAGTATATTTATTATACTTCTGTCGATAATACCTGCATTATATGGGTAATAATGCATGTCATATTGATAATATCGGGAGTAATAAGTATAATAATTATAGTTCTAGCGATAATAATAGTAAAATATGGCTAATAGTACATGTTATACTGATAATAATAAAAGTAATAAGTATATTTATTATACTTCTGTCGATAATAACTGCATTATATGCGTAATAATGCATGTTATATTGATAATAACATAAGTAATAAGTATAATTATTACAGTTCTAGCGATAATAACTCCATTATATGGGTAATAATGCATGTTATATTGCTAACTATATAAGTAATAAGTATAATTATTACAGTTCTAGTGATAATAACTGCATTATATGGGTAATAATGCATGTTATATTAATAATATCGGGAGTAATAAGTATAATTATTATAGTTCTAGCGATAATAATAGTAGAATATGGCTAAGAGTGCCTGTTATATTGATAATAATAAAAGTAATAAGTATATTTATTATACTTCTGTCGATAATAACTGCATTATATGCGTAATAATGCATGTTATATTGATAATAACATAAGTAATAAGTATAACTATTACAGTTCTAGCGATAATAACTCCATTATATGGGTAATAATGCATGTTATATTGCTAGCTATATAAGTACTAAGTATAATTATTACAGTTCTAGCGATAATAACTGCATTATATGGGTAATAATGCATGTTATATTGACAATAATAAAAGTAATGAGTATATTTATTATAGTTCTATCGATAATAACTGCATAATATGGGTAATAATGCATGTTATATTGAGAATAATATAAGTAATAAGTATAATTATTACAGTTCTAGCGATAATAACTCCATTATATGGGTAATAATGCATGTTATATTCATAATAATATAAGTAATAAGTATAATTATTACAATTCTAGCGATAATAACTGCATTATATGGGTAATAATGCATGTTATATTGATAATAATAAAAGTAATAAGTATATTTATTACAGTTCTATCGATAATAACTGCATTATATGGGTAATAATGCATGTTATATTGATAATATTGGGAATAATAAGTATAATTATTATAGTTCTAGCGATAATAATAGTAAAATATGGCTAATAGTGCATGTTATATTGATAATAATAAAAGTAATAAGTACATTTATTACAGTTCTATCGATAATAACTGCATAATATGGGTAATAATGCATGTTATATTGATGATAATAAAAGTAGTAAGTATATTTATTATAGTTCTAGCGATAATAAAAGTAAAATATGGCTAATAGTCCATGTTATACTGATAATAATGAAAGTAATAAGTATACTTATTATACTTCTGTCGATAATAACTGCATTATATGGGTACTAATGCCTGTTATATTGATAATAACATAAGTAATAAGTATAATTATTACAGTTCTAGCGATAATAACTCCATTATATGGGTAATAATGCATGTTATATTGCTAACTATATAAGTAATAAGTATAATTATTACAGTTCTAGTGATAATAACTGCATTATATGGGTAATAATGCATGTTATATTGATAATAATAAAAGTAATAAGTATATTTATTATCGTTCTATCGATAATAACTTCTTAATATGGGTAATAATGCATGTTATATTGATGATAATGAAAGTAGTAAGTATATTTATTACAGTTCTAGCGATAATAACTGCATTATATGCGTAATAAGGCATGTTATATTGATAATATCGGGAGTAATAAGTATAGTTATTATAGTTCTAGCGATAATAATAGTAAAATATGGCTAATGATGCATGTTATATTGATACTAATAAAAGTAATAAGTATATTTATTATAGTTCTTTCGATAATAACTGCATAATATGGGTAATAATGCATGTTATATTGATGATAATAAAAGTAGTAAGTATATTTATTATAGTTCTTTCGATAATAACTGCATAATATGGGTAATAATGCATGTTATATTGATGATAATAAAAGTAGTAAGTATATTTATTATAGTTCTATCGATAATAACTGCATAATATGGGTAATAATGCATGTTATATTGATGATAATAAAAGTACTAAGTATATTTATTATAGTTATAGCGATTATAACTGCATAATATACGTAGTAATGCATGTTATATTGATAATAATATAAGTAATAAGTATAATTATTACAATTCTAGCGATAATAACTGCATTATATGGGTAATAATGCATGTTATATTGATAATATTGGGAATAATAAGTATAATTATTATAGTTCTAGCGATAATAATAGTAAAATATGGCTAATAGTGCATGTTATATTGATAATAATAAAAGTAATAAGTACATTTATTACAGTTCTATCGATAATAACTGCATAATATGGGTAATAATGCATGTTATATTGATGATAATAAAAGTAGTAAGTATATTTATTATAGTTCTAGCGATAATAAAAGTAAAATATGGCTAATAGTCCATGTTATACTGATAATAATGAAAGTAATAAGTATACTTATTATACTTCTGTCGATAATAACTGCATTATATGGGTACTAATGCCTGTTATATTGATAATAACATAAGTAATAAGTATAATTATTACAGTTCTAGCGATAATAACTCCATTATATGGGTAATAATGCATGTTATATTGCTAACTATATAAGTAATAAGTATAATTATTACAGTTCTAGTGATAATAACTGCATTATATGGGTAATAATGCATGTTATATTGATAATAATAAAAGTAATAAGTATATTTATTATCGTTCTATCGATAATAACTTCTTAATATGGGTAATAATGCATGTTATATTGATGATAATGAAAGTAGTAAGTATATTTATTACAGTTCTAGCGATAATAACTGCATTATATGCGTAATAAGGCATGTTATATTGATAATATCGGGAGTAATAAGTATAGTTATTATAGTTCTAGCGATAATAATAGTAAAATATGGCTAATGATGCATGTTATATTGATACTAATAAAAGTAATAAGTATATTTATTATAGTTCTTTCGATAATAACTGCATAATATGGGTAATAATGCATGTTATATTGATGATAATAAAAGTAGTAAGTATATTTATTATAGTTCTATCGATAATAACTGCATAATATGGGTAATAATGCATGTTATATTGATGATAATAAAAGTACTAAGTATATTTATTATAGTTCTAGCGATTATAACTGCATAATATACGTAGTAATGCATGTTATATTGATAATAATATAAGTAATAAGTATAATTATTACAATTCTAGCGATAATAACTGCATTATATGGGTAATAATGCATGTTATATTGATAATAATAAAAGTAATAAGTATATTTATTATACTTCTGTCGATAATAACTGCATTATATGCGTAATAATGCATGTTATATTGATAATAACATAAGTAATAAGTATAATTATTACAGTTCTAGCGATAATAACTCCATTATATGGGTAATAATGCATGTTATATTGCTAACTATATAAGTAATAAGTATAATTATTACAGTTCTAGTGATAATAACTGCATTATATGGGTAATAATGCATGTTATATTGATAATAATAAAAGTAATAAGTATATTTATTATAGTTCTAGCGATTATAACTGCATAATATACGTAGTAATGCTTGTTATATTGAAAATAATATAAGTAATAAGTATAATTATTACAATTCTAGCGATAATAACTGCATTATATGGGTAATAATGCATGTTATATTGATAATACTAAAAGTAATAAGTATATTTATTATACTTCTGTCGATAATAACTGCATTATATGCGTAATAATGCATGTTATATTGATAATAACATAAGTAATAAGTATAATTATTACAGTTCTAGCGATAATAACTCCATTATATGGGTAATAATGCATGTTATATTGCTAACTATATAAGTAATAAGTATAATTATTACAGTTCTAGTGATAATAACTGCATTATATGGGTAATAATGCATGTTATATTGATAATAATAAAAGTAATAAGTATATTTATTATCGTTCTATCGATAACAACTTCTTAATATGGGTAATAATGCATGTTATATTGATAATAACATAAGTAATATGTATATTTATTATAGTTCTAGCGATTATAACTGCATAATATACGTAGTAATGCATGTTATATTGATAATAATATAAGTAATAAGTATAATTATTACAATTCCAGCGATAATAACTGCATTATATGGGTAATAATGCATGTTATATTGATAATAATAAAAGTAATAAGTATATTTATTATCGTTCTAGTGATAATAACTGCATTATATGGGTAATAATGCATGTTATATTGATAATAATAAAAGTAATAAGTATATTTATTATACTTCTGTCGATAATAACTGCATTATATGCGTAATAATGCATGTTATATTGATAATAACATAAGTAATAAGTATAATTATTACAGTTCTAGCGATAATAACTCCATTATATGGGTAATAATGCATGTTATATTGCTAACTATATAAGTAATAAGTATAATTATTACAGTTCTAGTGATAATAACTGCATTATATGGGTAATAATGCATGTTATATTGATAATAATAAAAGTAATAAGTATATTTATTATCGTTCTATCGATAATAACTTCTTAATATGGGTAATAATGCATGTTATATTGATGATAATGAAAGTAGTAAGTATATTTATTACAGTTCTAGCGATAATAACTGCATTATATGCGTAATAAGGCATGTTATATTGATAATATCGGGAGTAATAAGTATAGTTATTATAGTTCTAGCGATAATAATAGTAAAATATGGCTAATGATGCATGTTATATTGATAATAATAAAAGTAATAAGTATATTTATTATAGTTTTATCGATAATAACTGCATAATATGGGTAATAATGCATGTTATATTGATAATATCGGGAGTAATAAGTATAATTATTACAGTTCTAGGGATAATACTAGAAAAATATATCTAACAGTGCCTGTTATATTGATAATAATAATAGTAATAAGTATATTTATTATACTTCTGTCGATAATACCTGCATTATATGGGTAATAATGCATGTCATATTGATAATATCGGGAGTAATAAGTATAATAATTATAGTTCTAGCGATAATAATAGTAAAATATGGCTAATAGTACATGTTATACTGATAATAATAAAAGTAATAAGTATATTTATTATACTTCTGTCGATAATAACTGCATTATATGCGTAATAATGCATGTTATATTGATAATAACATAAGTAATAAGTATAATTATTACAGTTCTAGCGATAATAACTCCATTATATGGGTAATAATGCATGTTATATTGCTAACTATATAAGTAATAAGTATAATTATTACAGTTCTAGTGATAATAACTGCATTATATGGGTAATAATGCATGTTATATTAATAATATCGGGAGTAATAAGTATAATTATTATAGTTCTAGCGATAATAATAGTAGAATATGGCTAAGAGTGCCTGTTATATTGATAATAATAAAAGTAATAAGTATATTTATTATACTTCTGTCGATAATAACTGCATTATATGCGTAATAATGCATGTTATATTGATAATAACATAAGTAATAAGTATAACTATTACAGTTCTAGCGATAATAACTCCATTATATGGGTAATAATGCATGTTATATTGCTAACTATATAAGTACTAAGTATAATTATTACAGTTCTAGCGATAATAACTGCATTATATGGGTAATAATGCATGTTATATTGACAATAATAAAAGTAATAAGTATATTTATTATAGTTCTATCGATAATAACTGCATAATATGGGTAATAATGCATGTTATATTGAGAATAATATAAGTAATAAGTATAATTATTACAGTTCTAGCGATAATAACTGCATTATATGGGTAATAATGGATGTTATATTGATAATATCGGGAGTAATAAGTATATTTATTATACTTCTGTCGATAATAACTGCATTATATGGGTAATAATGCATGTTATATTGATAATAATATAAGTAATAAGTATAATTATTACAGTTCTAGCGATAATAACTCCATTATATGGGTAATAATGCATGTTATATTCATAATAATATAAGTAATAAGTATAATTATTACAATTCTAGCGATAATAACTGCATTATATGGGTAATAATGCATGTTATATTGATAATAATAAAAGTAATAAGTATATTTATTACAGTTCTATCGATAATAACTGCATTATATGGGTAATAATGCATGTTATATTGATAATATTGGGAATAATAAGTATAATTATTATAGTTCTAGCGATAATAATAGTAAAATATGGCTAATAGTGCATGTTATATTGATAATAATAAAAGTAATAAGTACATTTATTACAGTTCTATCGATAATAACTGCATAATATGGGTAATAATGCATGTTATATTGATGATAATAAAAGTAGTAAGTATATTTATTATAGTTCTAGCGATAATAAAAGTAAAATATGGCTAATAGTCCATGTTATACTGATAATAATGAAAGTAATAAGTATACTTATTATACTTCTGTCGATAATAACTGCATTATATGGGTACTAATGCCTGTTATATTGATAATAACATAAGTAATAAGTATAATTATTACAGTTCTAGCGATAATAACTCCATTATATGGGTAATAATGCATGTTATATTGCTAACTATATAAGTAATAAGTATAATTATTACAGTTCTAGTGATAATAACTGCATTATATGGGTAATAATGCATGTTATATTGATAATAATAAAAGTAATAAGTATATTTATTATCGTTCTATCGATAATAACTTCTTAATATGGGTAATAATGCATGTTATATTGATGATAATGAAAGTAGTAAGTATATTTATTACAGTTCTAGCGATAATAACTGCATTATATGCGTAATAAGGCATGTTATATTGATAATATCGGGAGTAATAAGTATAGTTATTATAGTTCTAGCGATAATAATAGTAAAATATGGCTAATGATGCATGTTATATTGATACTAATAAAAGTAATAAGTATATTTATTATAGTTCTTTCGATAATAACTGCATAATATGGGTAATAATGCATGTTATATTGATGATAATAAAAGTAGTAAGTATATTTATTATAGTTCTTTCGATAATAACTGCATAATATGGGTAATAATGCATGTTATATTGATGATAATAAAAGTAGTAAGTATATTTATTATAGTTCTATCGATAATAACTGCATAATATGGGTAATAATGCATGTTATATTGATGATAATAAAAGTACTAAGTATATTTATTATAGTTCTAGCGATTATAACTGCATAATATACGTAGTAATGCATGTTATATTGATAATAATATAAGTAATAAGTATAATTATTACAATTCTAGCGATAATAACTGCATTATATGGGTAATAATGCATGTTATATTGATAATAATAAAAGTAATAAGTATATTTATTATACTTCTGTCGATAATAACTGCATTATATGCGTAATAATGCATGTTATATTGATAATAACATAAGTAATAAGTATAATTATTACAGTTCTAGCGATAATAACTCCATTATATGGGTAATAATGCATGTTATATTGCTAACTATATAAGTAATAAGTATAATTATTACAGTTCTAGTGATAATAACTGCATTATATGGGTAATAATGCATGTTATATTGATAATAATAAAAGTAATAAGTATATTTATTATAGTTCTAGCGATTATAACTGCATAATATACGTAGTAATGCTTGTTATATTGAAAATAATATAAGTAATAAGTATAATTATTACAATTCTAGCGATAATAACTGCATTATATGGGTAATAATGCATGTTATATTGATAATACTAAAAGTAATAAGTATATTTATTATACTTCTGTCGATAATAACTGCATTATATGCGTAATAATGCATGTTATATTGATAATAACATAAGTAATAAGTATAATTATTACAGTTCTAGCGATAATAACTCCATTATATGGGTAATAATGCATGTTATATTGCTAACTATATAAGTAATAAGTATAATTATTACAGTTCTAGTGATAATAACTGCATTATATGGGTAATAATGCATGTTATATTGATAATAATAAAAGTAATAAGTATATTTATTATCGTTCTATCGATAACAACTTCTTAATATGGGTAATAATGCATGTTATATTGATAATAACATAAGTAATATGTATATTTATTATAGTTCTAGCGATTATAACTGCATAATATACGTAGTAATGCATGTTATATTGATAATAATATAAGTAATAAGTATAATTATTACAATTCCAGCGATAATAACTGCATTATATGGGTAATGATGCATGTTATATTGATAATAATAAAAGTAATAAGTATATTTATTATCGTTCTATCGATAATAACTTCTTAATATGGGTAATAATGCATGTTATATTGATGATAATGAAAGTAGTAAGTATATTTATTACAGTTCTAGCGATAATAACTGCATTATATGCGTAATAAGGCATGTTATATTGATAATATCGGGAGTAATAAGTATAGTTATTATAGTTCTAGCGATAATAATAGTAAAATATGGCTAATGATGCATGTTATATTGATAATAATAAAAGTAATAAGTATATTTATTATAGTTCTATCGATAATAACTGCATAATATGGGTAATAATGCATGTTATATTGATAATATCGGGAGTAATAAGTATAATTATTACAGTTCTAGGGATAATACTAGAAAAATATATCTAACAGTGCCTGTTATATTGATAATAATAATAGTAATAAGTATATTTATTATACTTCTGTCGATAATACCTGCATTATATGGGTAATAATGCATGTCATATTGATAATATCGGGAGTAATAAGTATAATAATTATAGTTCTAGCGATAATAATAGTAAAATATGGCTAATAGTACATGTTATACTGATAATAATAAAAGTAATAAGTATATTTATTATACTTCTGTCGATAATAACTGCATTATATGCGTAATAATGCATGTTATATTGATAATAACATAAGTAATAAGTATAATTATTACAGTTCTAGCGATAATAACTCCATTATATGGGTAATAATGCATGTTATATTGCTAACTATATAAGTAATAAGTATAATTATTACAGTTCTAGTGATAATAACTGCATTATATGGGTAATAATGCATGTTATATTGATAATATCGGGAGTAATAAGTATAATTATTATAGTTCTAGCGATAATAATAGTAGAATATGGCTAAGAGTGCCTGTTATATTGATAATAATAAAAGTAATAAGTATATTTATTATACTTCTGTCGATAATAACTGCATTATATGCGTAATAATGCATGTTATATTGATAATAACATAAGTAATAAGTATAACTATTACAGTTCTAGCGATAATAACTCCATTATATGGGTAATAATGCATGTTATATTGCTAACTATATAAGTACTAAGTATAATTATTACAGTTCTAGCGATAATAACTGCATTATATGGGTAATAATGCATGTTATATTGACAATAATAAAAGTAATAAGTATATTTATTATAGTTCTATCGATAATAACTGCATAATATGGGTAATAATGCATGTTATATTGAGAATAATATAAGTAATAAGTATAATTATTACAGTTCTAGCGATAATAACTGCATTATATGGGTAATAATGGATGTTATATTGATAATATCGGGAGTAATAAGTATATTTATTATACTTCTGTCGATAATAACTGCATTATATGGGTAATAATGCATGTTATATTGATAATAATATATGTAATAAGTATAATTATTACAGTTCTAGCGCTAATAACTCCATTATATGGGTAATAATGCATGTTATATTCATAATAATATAAGTAATAAGTATATTTATTATAGTTCTATCGATAATAACTGCATAATATGGGTAATAATGCATGTTATATTGATGATAATAAAAGTACTAAGTATATTTATTATAGTTCTAGCGATTATAACTGCATAATATACGTAGTAATGCATGTTATATTGATAATAATATAAGTAATAAGTATAATTATTACAATTCTAGCGATAATAACTGCATTATATGGGTAATAATGCATGTTATATTGATAATAATAAAAGTAATAAGTATATTTATTACAGTTCTATCGATAATAACTGCATTATATGGGTAATAATGCATGTTATATTGATGATATTGGGAATAATAAGTATAATTATTATAGTTCTAGCGATAATAATAGTAAAATATGGCTAATAGTGCATGTTATATTGATAATAATAAAAGTAATAAGTACATTTATTACAGTTCTATCGATAATAACTGCATAATATGGGTAATAATGCATGTTATATTGATGATAATAAAAGTAGTAAGTATATTTATTATAGTTCTAGCGATAATAAAAGTAAAATATGGCTAATAGTCCATGTTATACTGATAATAATGATAGTAATAAGTATACTTATTATACTTCTGTCGATAATAACTGCATTATATGGGTACTAATGCCTGTTATATTGATAATAACATAAGTAATAAGTATAATTATTACAGTTCTAGCGATAATAACTCCATTATATGGGTAATAATGCATGTTATATTGCTAACTATATAAGTAATAAGTATAATTATTACAGTTCTAGTGATAATAACTGCATTATATGGGTAATAATGCATGTTATATTGATAATAATAAAAGTAATAAGTATATTTATTATCGTTCTATCGATAATAACTTCTTAATATGGGTAATAATGCATGTTATATTGATGATAATGAAAGTAGTAAGTATATTTATTACAGTTCTAGCGATAATAACTGCATTATATGCGTAATAAGGCATGTTATATTGATAATATCGGGAGTAATAAGTATAGTTATTATAGTTCTAGCGATAATAATAGTAAAATATGGCTAATGATGCATGTTATATTGATGCTAATAAAAGTAATAAGTATATTTATTATAGTTCTTTCGATAATAACTGCATAATATGGGTAATAATGCATGTTATATTGATGATAATAAAAGTAGTAAGTATATTTATTATAGTTCTATCGATAATAACTGCATAATATGGGTAATAATGCATGTTATATTGATGATAATAAAAGTACTAAGTATATTTATTATAGTTCTAGCGATTATAACTGCATAATATACGTAGTAATGCATGTTATATTGATAATAATATAAGTAATAAGTATAATTATTACAATTCTAGCGATAATAACTGCATTATATGGGTAATAATGCATGTTATATTGATAATAATAAAAGTAATAAGTATATTTATTATACTTCTGTCGATAATAACTGCATTATATGCGTAATAATGCATGTTATATTGATAATAACATAAGTAATAAGTATAATTATTACAGTTCTAGCGATAATAACTCCATTATATGGGTAATAATGCATGTTATGTTGCTAACTATATAAGTAATAAGTATAATTATTACAGTTCTAGTGATAATAACTGCATTATATGGGTAATAATGCATGTTATATTGATAATAATAAAAGTAATAAGTATATTTATTATAGTTCTAGCGATTATAACTGCATAATATACGTAGTAATGCTTGTTATATTGAAAATAATATAAGTAATAAGTATAATTATTACAATTCTAGCGATAATAACTGCATTATATGGGTAATAATGCATGTTATATTGATAATACTAAAAGTAATAAGTATATTTATTATACTTCTGTCGATAATAACTGCATTATATGCGTAATAATGCATGTTATATTGATAATAACATAAGTAATAAGTATAATTATTACAGTTCTAGCGATAATAACTCCATTATATGGGTAATAATGCATGTTATATTGCTAACTATATAAGTAATAAGTATAATTATTACAGTTCTAGTGATAATAACTGCATTATATGGGTAATAATGCATGTTATATTGATAATAATAAAAGTAATAAGTATATTTATTATCGTTCTATCGATAACAACTTCTTAATATGGGTAATAATGCATGTTATATTGATAATAACATAAGTAATAAGTATATTTATTATAGTTCTAGCGATTATAACTGCTTAATATACGTAGTAATGCATGTTATATTGATAATAATATAAGTAATAAGTATAATTATTACAATTCCAGCGATAATAACTGCATTATATGGGTAATAATGCATGTTATATTGATAATAATAAAAGTAATAAGTATATTTATTATCGTTCTATCGATAATAACTTCTTAATATGGGTAATAATGCATGTTATATTGATGATAATGAAAGTAGTAAGTATATTTATTACAGTTCTAGCGATAATAACTGCATTATATGCGTAATAAGGCATGTTATATTGATAATATCGGGAGTAATAAGTATAGTTATTATAGTTCTAGCGATAATAATAGTAAAATATGGCTAATGATGCATGTTATATTGATAATAATAAAAGTACTAAGTATATTTATTATAGTTCTATCGATAATAACTGCATAATATGGGTAATAATGCATGTTATATTGATAATATCGGGAGTAATAAGTATAATTATTACAGTTCTAGGGATAATACTAGAAAAATATATCTAACAGTGCCTGTTATATTGATAATAATAATAGTAATAAGTATATTTATTATACTTCTGTCGATAATACCTGCATTATATGGGTAATAATGCATGTCATATTGATAATATCGGGAGTAATAAGTATAATAATTATAGTTCTAGCGATAATAATAGTAAAATATGGCTAATAGTACATGTTATACTGATAATAATAAAAGTAATAAGTATATTTATTATACTTCTGTCGATAATAACTGCATTATATGCGTAATAATGCATGTTATATTGATAATAACATAAGTAATAAGTATAATTATTACAGTTCTAGCGATAATAACTCCATTATATGGGTAATAATGCATGTTATATTGCTAACTATATAAGTAATAAGTATAATTATTACAGTTCTAGTGATAATAACTGCATTATATGGGTAATAATGCATGTTATATTGATAATATCGGGAGTAATAAGTATAATTATTATAGTTCTAGCGATAATAATAGTAGAATATGGCTAAGAGTGCCTGTTATATTGATAATAATAAAAGTAATAAGTATATTTATTATACTTCTGTCGATAATAACTGCATTATATGCGTAATAATGCATGTTATATTGATAATAACATAAGTAATAAGTATAACTATTACAGTTCTAGCGATAATAACTCCATTATATGGGTAATAATGCATGTTATATTGCTAACTATATAAGTACTAAGTATAATTATTACAGTTCTAGCGATAATAACTGCATTATATGGGTAATAATGCATGTTATATTGACAATAATAAAAGTAATAAGTATATTTATTATAGTTCTATCGATAATAACTGCATAATATGGGTAATAATGCATGTTATATTGAGAATAATATAAGTAATAAGTATAATTATTACAGTTCTAGCGATAATAACTGCATTATATGGGTAATAATGGATGTTATATTGATAATATCGGGAGTAATAAGTATATTTATTATACTTCTGTCGATAATAACTGCATTATATGGGTAATAATGCATGTTATATTGATAATAATATAAGTAATAAGTATAATTATTACACTTCTAGCGATAATAACTCCATTATATGGGTAATAATGCATGTTATATTCATAATAATATAAGTAATAAGTATATTTATTATAGTTCTATCGATAATAACTGCATAATATGGGTAATAATGCATGTTATATTGATGATAATAAAAGTACTAAGTATATTTATTATAGTTCTAGCGATTATAACTGCATAATATACGTAGTAATGCATGTTATATTGATAATAATATAAGTAATAAGTATAATTATTACAATTCTAGCGATAATAACTGCATTATATGGGTAATAATGCATGTTATATTGATAATAATAAAAGTAATAAGTATATTTATTACAGTTCTATCGATAATAACTGCATTATATGGGTAATAATGCATGTTATATTGATAATATTGGGAATAATAAGTATAATTATTATAGTTCTAGCGATAATAATAGTAAAATATGGCTAATAGTGCATGTTATATTGATAATAATAAAAGTAATAAGTATATTTATTACAGTTCTATCGATAATAACTGCATAATATGGGTAATAATGCATGTTATATTGATGATAATAAAAGTAGTAAGTATATTTATTATAGTTCTAGCGATAATAAAAGTAAAATATGGCTAATAGTCCATGTTATACTGATAATAATGAAAGTAATAAGTATATTTATTATCGTTCTATCGATAACAACTTCTTAATATGGGTAATAATGCATGTTATATTGATGATAATGAAAGTAGTAAGTATATTTATTACAGTTCTAGCGATAATAACTGCATTATATGCGTAATAAGGCATGTTATATTGATAATATCGGGAGTAATAAGTATAGTTATTATAGTTCTAGCGATAATAATAGTAAAATATGGCTAATGATGCATGTTATATTGATGCTAATAAAAGTAATAAGTATATTTATTATAGTTCTTTCGATAATAACTGCATAATATGGGTAATAATGCATGTTATATTGATGATAATAAAAGTAGTAAGTATATTTATTATAGTTCTATCGATAATAACTGCATAATATGGGTAATAATGCATGTTATATTGATGATAATAAAAGTACTAAGTATATTTATTATAGTTCTAGCGATTATAACTGCATAATATACGTAGTAATGCATGTTATATTGATAATAATATAAGTAATAAGTATAATTATTACAATTCTAGCGATAATAACTGCATTATATGGGTAATAATGCATGTTATATTGATAATAATAAAAGTAATAAGTATATTTATTATACTTCTGTCGATAATAACTGCATTATATGCGTAATAATGCATGTTATATTGATAATAACATAAGTAATAAGTATAATTATTACAGTTCTAGCGATAATAACTCCATTATATGGGTAATAATGCATGTTATATTGCTAACTATATAAGTAATAAGTATAATTATTACAGTTCTAGTGATAATAACTGCATTATATGGGTAATAATGCATGTTATATTGATAATAATAAAAGTAATAAGTATATTTATTATCGTTCTATCGATAACAACTTCTTAATATGGGTAACAATGCATGTTATATTGATAATAACATAAGTAATAAGTATATTTATTATAGTTCTAGCGATTATAACTGCATAATATACGTAGTAATGCATGTTATATTGATAATAATATAAGTAATAAGTATAATTATTACAATTCCAGCGATAATAACTGCATTATATGGGTAATAATGCATGTTATATTGATAATAATAAAAGTAATAAGTATATTTATTATCGTTCTATCGATAATAACTTCTTAATATGGGTAATAATGCATGTTATATTGATGATAATGAAAGTAGTAAGTATATTTATTACAGTTCTAGCGATAATAACTGCATTATATGCGTAATAAGACATGTTATATTGATAATATCGGGAGTAATAAGTATAGTTATTATAGTTCTAGCGATAATAATAGTAAAATATGGCTAATGATGCATGTTATATTGATAATAATAAAAGTAATAAGTATATTTATTATAGTTCTATCGATAATAACTGCATAATATGGGTAATAATGCATGTTATATTGATAATATCGGGAGTAATAAGTATAATTATTACAGTTCTAGGGATAATACTAGAAAAATATATCTAACAGTGCCTGTTATATTGATAATAATAATAGTAATAAGTATATTTATTATACTTCTGACGATAATTCCTGCATTATATGGGTAATAATGCATGTCATATTGATAATATCGGGAGTAATAAGTATAATAATTATAGTTCTAGCGATAATAATAGTAAAATATGGCTAATAGTACATGTTATACTGATAATAATAAAAGTAATAAGTATATTTATTATACTTCTGTCGATAATAACTGCATTATATGCGTAATAATGCATGTTATATTGATAATAACATAAGTAATAAGTATAATTATTACAGTTCTAGCGATAATAACTCCATTATATGGGTAATAATGCATGTTATATTGATAATATCGGGAGTAATAAGTATAATTATTATAGTTCTAGCGATAATAATTGTAGAATATGGCTAAGAGTGCCTGTTATATTGATAATAATAAAAGTAATAAGTATATTTATTATACTTCTGTCGATAATAACTGCATTATATGCGTAATAATGCATGTTATATTGATAATAACATAAGTAATAAGTATAACTATTACAGTTCTAGCGATAATAACTCCATTATATGGGTAATAATGCATGTTATATTGCTAACTATATAAGTACTAAGTATAATTATTACAGTTCTAGCGATAATAACTGCATTATATGGGTAATAATGCATGTTATATTGACAATAATAAAAGTAATAAGTATATTTATTATAGTTCTATCGATAATAACTGCATAATATGGGTAATAATGCATGTTATATTGAGAATAATATAAGTAATAAGTATAATTATTACAGTTCTAGCGATAATAACTGCATTATATGGGTAATAATGGATGTTATATTGATAATATCGGGAGTAATAAGTATATTTATTATACTTCTGTCGATAATAACTGCATTATATGGGTAATAATGCATGTTATATTGATAATAATATAAGTAATAAGTATAATTATTACACTTCTAGCGATAATAACTCCATTATATGGGTAATAATGCATGTTATATTCATAATAATATAAGTAATAAGTATATTTATTATAGTTCTATCGATAATAACTGCATAATATGGGTAATAATGCATGTTATATTGATGATAATAAAAGTACTAAGTATATTTATTATAGTTCTAGCGATTATAACTGCATAATATACGTAGTAATGCATGTTATATTGATAATAATATAAGTAATAAGTATAATTATTACAATTCTAGCGATAATAACTGCATTATATGGGTAATAATGCATGTTATATTGATAATAATAAAAGTAATAAGTATATTTATTACAGTTCTATCGATAATAACTGCATTATATGGGTAATAATGCATGTTATATTGATAATATTGGGAATAATAAGTATAATTATTATAGTTCTAGCGATAATAATAGTAAAATATGGCTAATAGTGCATGTTATATTGATAATAATAAAAGTAATAAGTACATTTATTACAGTTCTAGCGATAATAACTGCATTATATGCGTAATAAGGCATGTTATATTGATAATATCGGGAGTAATAAGTATAGTTATTATAGTTCTAGCGATAATAATAGTAAAATATGGCTAATGATGCATGTTATATTGATAATAATAAAAGTAATAAGTATATTTATTATAGTTCTATCGATAATAACTGCATTATATGGGTAATAATGCATGTTATATTGATAATAATATAAGTAATAAGTATAATTATTACAGTTCTAGCGATAATAACTCCATTATATGGGTAATAATGCATGTTATATTCATAATAATATAAGTAATAAGTATATTTATTATAGTTCTATCGATAATAACTGCATAATATGGGTAATAATGCATGTTATATTGATGATAATAAAAGTACTAAGTATATTTATTATAGTTCTAGCGATTATAACTGCATAATATACGTAGTAATGCATGTTATATTGATAATAATATAAGTAATAAGTATAATTATTACAATTCTAGCGATAATAACTGCATTATATGGGTAATAATGCATGTTATATTGATAATAATAAAAGTAATAAGTATATTTATTACAGTTCTATCGATAATAACTGCATTATATGGGTAATAATGCATGTTATATTGATAATATTGGGAATAATAAGTATAATTATTATAGTTCTAGCGATAATAATAGTAAAATATGGCTAATAGAGCATGTTATATTGATAATAATAAAAGTAATAAGTACATTTATTACAGTTCTATCGATAATAACTGCATAATATGGGTAATAATGCATGTTATATTGATGATAATAAAAGTAGTAAGTATATTTATTATAGTTCTAGCGATAATAAAAGTAAAATATGGCTAATAGTCCATGTTATACTGATAATAATGAAAGTAATAAGTATACTTATTATACTTCTGTCGATAATAACTGCATTATATGGGTACTAATGCCTGTTATATTGATAATAACATAAGTAATAAGTATAATTATTACAGTTCTAGCGATAATAACTCCATTATATGGGTAATAATGCATGTTATATTGCTAACTATATAAGTAATAAGTATAATTATTACAGTTCTAGTGATAATAACTGCATTATATGGGTAATAATGCATGTTATATTGATAATAATAAAAGTAATAAGTATATTTATTATCGTTCTATCGATAATAACTTCTTAATATGGGTAATAATGCATGTTATATTGATGATAATGAAAGTAGTAAGTATATTTATTACAGTTCTAGCGATAATAACTGCATTATATGCGTAATAAGGCATGTTATATTGATAATATCGGGAGTAATAAGTATAGTTATTATAGTTCTAGCGATAATAATAGTGAAATATGGCTAATGATGCATGTTATATTGATACTAATAGAAGTAATAAGTATATTTATTATAGTTCTTTCGATAATAACTGCATAATATGGGTAATAATGCATGTTATATTGATAATATCGGGAGTAATAAGTATAATTATTACAGTTCTAGGGATAATACTAGAAAAATATAACTAACAGTGCCTGTTATATTGATAATAATAATAGTAATAAGTATATTTATTATACTTCTGTCGATAATACCTGCATTATATGGGTAATAATGCATGTCATATTGATAATATCGAGAGTAATAAGTATAATAATTATAGTTCTAGCGATAATAATAGTAAAATATGGCTAATAGTACATGTTATACTGATAATAATAAAAGTAATAAGTATATTTATTATACTTCTGTCGATAATAACTGTATTATATGCGTAATAATGCATGTTATATTGATAATAACATAAGTAATAAGTATAATTATTACAGTTCTAGCGATAATAACTCCATTATATGGGTAATAATGCATGTTATATTGCTAACTATATAAGTAATAAGTATAATTATTACAGTTCTAGTGATAATAACTGCATTATATGGGTAATAATGCATGTTATATTGAGAATATCGGGAGTAATAAGTATAATTATTATAGTTCTAGCGATAATAATAGTAGAATATGGCTAAGAGTGCCTGTTATATTGATAATAATAAAAGTAATAAGTATATTTATTATACTTCTGTCGATAATAACTGCATTATATGCGTAATAATGCATGTTATATTGATAATAACATAAGTAATAAGTATAATTATTACAGTTCTAGCCATAATAACTCCATTATATGGGTAATAATGCATGTTATATTGCTAACGATATAAGTAATAAGTATAATTATTACAGTTCTAGTGATAATAACTGCATTATATGGGTAATAATGCATGTTATATTGATAATAATAAAAGTAATAAGTATATTTATTATAGTTCTAGCGATTATAACTGCATAATATACGTAGTAATGCATGTTATATTGATAATAATATAAGTAATAAGTATAATTATTACAATTCAAGCGATAATAACTGCATTATATGGGTAATAATGCATGTTATATTGATAATACTAAAAGTAATAAGTATATTTATTATACTTCTGTCGATAATAACTGCATTATATGCGTAATAATGCATGTTATATTGATAATAACATAAGTAATAAGTATAATTATTACAGTTCTAGCGATAATAACTCCATTATATGGGTAATAATGCATGTTATATTGCTAACTATATAAGTAATAAGTTTAATTATTACAGTTCTAGTGATAATAACTGCATTATATGGGTAATAATGCATGTTATATTGATAATAATAAAAGTAATAAGTATATTTATTATCGTTCTATCGATAATAACTTCTTAATATGGGTAATAATGCATGTTATATTGATGATAATGAAAGTAGTAAGTATATTTATTACAGTTCTAGCGACAATAACTGCATTATATGCGTAATAAGGCATGTTATATTGATAATAACATAAGTAATAAGTATAATTATTACAGTTCTAGCGATAATAACTCCATTATATGGGTAATAATGCATGTTATATTGCTAACTATATAAGTAATAAGTATAATTATTACAGTTCTAGTGATAATAACTGCATTATATGGGTAATAATGCATGTTATATTGATAATAATAAAAGTAATAAGTATATTTATTATCGTCCTATCGATAACAACTTCTTAATATGGGTAATAATGCATGTTATATTGATGATAATGAAAGTAGTAGGTATATTTATTACAGTTCTAGCGATAATAACTGTATTATATGGGTAATAATGCATGTTATATTGATAATATCGGGAGTAATAAGTATATTTATTATACTTCTGTCGATAATAACTGCATTATATGGGTAATAATGCATGTTATATTGACAATAATAAAAGTAATAAGTATATTTATTATAGTTCTATCGATAATAACTGCATAATATGCGTAATAATGCATGTTATATTGATAATAACATAAGTAATAAGTATAATTATTACAGTTCTAGCGATAATAACTCCATTATATGGGTAATAATGCATGTTATGTTGCTAACTATATAAGTAATAAGTATAATTATTACAGTTCTAGTGATAATAACTGCATTATATGGGTAATAATGCATGTTATATTGATAATACTAAAAGTAATAAGTATATTTATTATACTTCTGTCGATAATAACTGCATTATATGCGTAATAATGCATGTTATATTGATAATAACATAAGTAATAAGTATAATTATTACAGTTCTAGCGATAATAACTCCATTATATGGGTAATAATGCATGTTATATTGCTAACTATATAAGTAATAAGTATAATTATTACAGTTCTAGTGATAATAACTGCATTATATGGGTAATAATGCATGTTATATTGATAATAATAAAAGTAATAAGTATATTTATTATCGTTCTATCGATAACAACTTCTTAATATGGGTAACAATGCATGTTATATTGATAATAACATAAGTAATAAGTATATTTATTATAGTTCTAGCGATTATAACTGCATAATATACGTAGTAATGCATGTTATATTGATAATAATATAAGTAATAAGTATAATTATTACAATTCCAGCGATAATAACTGCATTATATGGGTAATAATGCATGTTATATTGATAATAATAAAAGTAATAAGTATATTTATTATCGTTCTATCGATAATAACTTCTTAATATGGGTAATAATGCATGTTATATTGATGATAATGAAAGTAGTAAGTATATTTATTACAGTTCTAGCGATAATAACTGCATTATATGCGTAATAAGACATGTTATATTGATAATATCGGGAGTAATAAGTATAGTTATTATAGTTCTAGCGATAATAATAGTAAAATATGGCTAATGATGCATGTTATATTGATAATAATAAAAGTAATAAGTATATTTATTATAGTTCTATCGATAATAACTGCATAATATGGGTAATAATGCATGTTATATTGATAATATCGGGAGTAATAAGTATAATTATTACAGTTCTAGGGATAATACTAGAAAAATATATCTAACAGTGCCTGTTATATTGATAATAATAATAGTAATAAGTATATTTATTATACTTCTGACGATAATTCCTGCATTATATGGGTAATAATGCATGTCATATTGATAATATCGGGAGTAATAAGTATAATAATTATAGTTCTAGCGATAATAATAGTAAAATATGGCTAATAGTACATGTTATACTGATAATAATAAAAGTAATAAGTATATTTATTATACTTCTGTCGATAATAACTGCATTATATGCGTAATAATGCATGTTATATTGATAATAACATAAGTAATAAGTATAATTATTACAGTTCTAGCGATAATAACTCCATTATATGGGTAATAATGCATGTTATATTGATAATATCGGGAGTAATAAGTATAATTATTATAGTTCTAGCGATAATAATTGTAGAATATGGCTAAGAGTGCCTGTTATATTGATAATAATAAAAGTAATAAGTATATTTATTATACTTCTGTCGATAATAACTGCATTATATGCGTAATAATGCATGTTATATTGATAATAACATAAGTAATAAGTATAACTATTACAGTTCTAGCGATAATAACTCCATTATATGGGTAATAATGCATGTTATATTGCTAACTATATAAGTACTAAGTATAATTATTACAGTTCTAGCGATAATAACTGCATTATATGGGTAATAATGCATGTTATATTGACAATAATAAAAGTAATAAGTATATTTATTATAGTTCTATCGATAATAACTGCATAATATGGGTAATAATGCATGTTATATTGAGAATAATATAAGTAATAAGTATAATTATTACAGTTCTAGCGATAATAACTGCATTATATGGGTAATAATGGATGTTATATTGATAATATCGGGAGTAATAAGTATATTTATTATACTTCTGTCGATAATAACTGCATTATATGGGTAATAATGCATGTTACATTGATAATAATATAAGTAATAAGTATAATTATTACACTTCTAGCGATAATAACTCCATTATATGGGTAATAATGCATGTTATATTCATAATAATATAAGTAATAAGTATATTTATTATAGTTCTATCGATAATAACTGCATAATATGGGTAATAATGCATGTTATATTGATGATAATAAAAGTACTAAGTATATTTATTATAGTTCTAGCGATTATAACTGCATAATATACGTAGTAATGCATGTTATATTGATAATAATATAAGTAATAAGTATAATTATTACAATTCTAGCGATAATAACTGCATTATATGGGTAATAATGCATGTTATATTGATAATAATAAAAGTAATAAGTATATTTATTACAGTTCTATCGATAATAACTGCATTATATGGGTAATAATGCATGTTATATTGATAATATTGGGAATAATAAGTATAATTATTATAGTTCTAGCGATAATAATAGTAAAATATGGCTAATAGTGCATGTTATATTGATAATAATAAAAGTAATAAGTACATTTATTACAGTTCTAGCGATAATAACTGCATTATATGCGTAATAAGGCATGTTATATTGATAATATCGGGAGTAATAAGTATAGTTATTATAGTTCTAGCGATAATAATAGTAAAATATGGCTAATGATGCATGTTATATTGATAATAATAAAAGTAATAAGTATATTTATTATAGTTCTATCGATAATAACTGCATTATATGGGTAATAATGCATGTTATATTGATAATAATATAAGTAATAAGTATAATTATTACAGTTCTAGCGATAATAACTCCATTATATGGGTAATAATGCATGTTATATTCATAATAATATAAGTAATAAGTATATTTATTATAGTTCTATCGATAATAACTGCATAATATGGGTAATAATGCATGTTATATTGATGATAATAAAAGTACTAAGTATATTTATTATAGTTCTAGCGATTATAACTGCATAATATACGTAGTAATGCATGTTATATTGATAATAATATAAGTAATAAGTATAATTATTACAATTCTAGCGATAATAACTGCATTATATGGGTAATAATGCATGTTATATTGATAATAATAAAAGTAATAAGTATATTTATTACAGTTCTATCGATAATAACTGCATTATATGGGTAATAATGCATGTTATATTGATAATATTGGGAATAATAAGTATAATTATTATAGTTCTAGCGATAATAATAGTAAAATATGGCTAATAGAGCATGTTATATTGATAATAATAAAAGTAATAAGTACATTTATTACAGTTCTATCGATAATAACTGCATAATATGGGTAATAATGCATGTTATATTGATGATAATAAAAGTAGTAAGTATATTTATTATAGTTCTAGCGATAATAAAAGTAAAATATGGCTAATAGTCCATGTTATACTGATAATAATGAAAGTAATAAGTATACTTATTATACTTCTGTCGATAATAACTGCATTATATGGGTACTAATGCCTGTTATATTGATAATAACATAAGTAATAAGTATAATTATTACAGTTCTAGCGATAATAACTCCATTATATGGGTAATAATGCATGTTATATTGCTAACTATATAAGTAATAAGTATAATTATTACAGTTCTAGTGATAATAACTGCATTATATGGGTAATAATGCATGTTATATTGATAATAATAAAAGTAATAAGTATATTTATTATCGTTCTATCGATAATAACTTCTTAATATGGGTAATAATGCATGTTATATTGATGATAATGAAAGTAGTAAGTATATTTATTACAGTTCTAGCGATAATAACTGCATTATATGCGTAATAAGGCATGTTATATTGATAATATCGGGAGTAATAAGTATAGTTATTATAGTTCTAGCGATAATAATAGTGAAATATGGCTAATGATGCATGTTATATTGATACTAATAGAAGTAATAAGTATATTTATTATAGTTCTTTCGATAATAACTGCATAATATGGGTAATAATGCATGTTATATTGATAATATCGGGAGTAATAAGTATAATTATTACAGTTCTAGGGATAATACTAGAAAAATATAACTAACAGTGCCTGTTATATTGATAATAATAATAGTAATAAGTATATTTATTATACTTCTGTCGATAATACCTGCATTATATGGGTAATAATGCATGTCATATTGATAATATCGAGAGTAATAAGTATAATAATTATAGTTCTAGCGATAATAATAGTAAAATATGGCTAATAGTACATGTTATACTGATAATAATAAAAGTAATAAGTATATTTATTATACTTCTGTCGATAATAACTGTATTATATGCGTAATAATGCATGTTATATTGATAATAACATAAGTAATAAGTATAATTATTACAGTTCTAGCGATAATAACTCCATTATATGGGTAATAATGCATGTTATATTGCTAACTATATAAGTAATAAGTATAATTATTACAGTTCTAGTGATAATAACTGCATTATATGGGTAATAATGCATGTTATATTGAGAATATCGGGAGTAATAAGTATAATTATTATAGTTCTAGCGATAATAATAGTAGAATATGGCTAAGAGTGCCTGTTATATTGATAATAATAAAAGTAATAAGTATATTTATTATACTTCTGTCGATAATAACTGCATTATATGCGTAATAATGCATGTTATATTGATAATAACATAAGTAATAAGTATAATTATTACAGTTCTAGCCATAATAACTCCATTATATGGGTAATAATGCATGTTATATTGCTAACGATATAAGTAATAAGTATAATTATTACAGTTCTAGTGATAATAACTGCATTATATGGGTAATAATGCATGTTATATTGATAATAATAAAAGTAATAAGTATATTTATTATAGTTCTAGCGATTATAACTGCATAATATACGTAGTAATGCATGTTATATTGATAATAATATAAGTAATAAGTATAATTATTACAATTCAAGCGATAATAACTGCATTATATGGGTAATAATGCATGTTATATTGATAATACTAAAAGTAATAAGTATATTTATTATACTTCTGTCGATAATAACTGCATTATATGCGTAATAATGCATGTTATATTGATAATAACATAAGTAATAAGTATAATTATTACAGTTCTAGCGATAATAACTCCATTATATGGGTAATAATGCATGTTATATTGCTAACTATATAAGTAATAAGTTTAATTATTACAGTTCTAGTGATAATAACTGCATTATATGGGTAATAATGCATGTTATATTGATAATAATAAAAGTAATAAGTATATTTATTATCGTTCTATCGATAATAACTTCTTAATATGGGTAATAATGCATGTTATATTGATGATAATGAAAGTAGTAAGTATATTTATTACAGTTCTAGCGACAATAACTGCATTATATGCGTAATAAGGCATGTTATATTGATAATAACATAAGTAATAAGTATAATTATTACAGTTCTAGCGATAATAACTCCATTATATGGGTAATAATGCATGTTATATTGCTAACTATATAAGTAATAAGTATAATTATTACAGTTCTAGTGATAATAACTGCATTATATGGGTAATAATGCATGTTATATTGATAATAATAAAAGTAATAAGTATATTTATTATCGTCCTATCGATAACAACTTCTTAATATGGGTAATAATGCATGTTATATTGATGATAATGAAAGTAGTAAGTATATTTATTACAGTTCTAGCGATAATAACTGCATTATATGGGTAATAATGCATGTTATATTGATAATATCGGGAGTAATAAGTACAATTATTACAATTCTAGCGATAATAACTGCATTATATGGGTAATAATGCGTGTTATATTGATAATAATAAAAGTAATAAGTATATTTATTATCGTTCTATCGATAACAACTTCTTAATATGGGTAATAATGCATGTTATATTGATAATATCGGGAGTAGTAAATATAATTATTATAGTTCTAGCGATAATAATAGTAGAATATGGCTAAGAGTGCCTGTTATATTGATAATAATAAAAGTAATAAGTATATTTATTATACTTCTGTCGATAATAACTGCATTATATAGGTAATAATGCATGTTATATTGATAATAACATAAGTAATAAGTATAATTATTACAGTTCTAGCGATAATAACTGCATTATATGGGTAATAATGCATGTTATATTGATAATAATAAAAGTAATAAGTATATTTATTATACTTCTGTCGATAATAACTGCATTATATGGGTAATAATGCATGTTATATTGATAATATCGGGAGTAATAAGTATAATTATTACAGTTCTAGCGATAATACTAGAAAAATATATCTAACAGTGCCTGTTATATTGATAATAATAATAGTAATAAGTATATTTATTATACTTCTGTCGATAATACCTGCATTATATGGGTAATAATGCATGTTATATTGATAATAACATAAGTAATAAGTATAATTATTACAGTTCTAGCGATAATAACTCCATTATATGGGTAATAATGCATGTTATATTGATAATAATAAAAGTAATGAGTATATTTATTATCGTTCTATCGATAATAACTGCATAATATGGGTAACAATGCATGTTATATTGAGAATAATATAAGTAATAAGTATAATTATTACAGTTCTGGCGATAATAACTGCATTATATGGGTAGTAATGCATGTTATATTGATAATATCGGGAGTAATAAGTATAATTATTACAGTTCTAACGATAATAACTCCATTATATGGGTAATAATGCATGTTATATTGATAATAATATAAGTAATAAGTATAATTATTACACTTCTAGCGATAATAACTCCATTATATGGGTAATAATGCATGTTATATTCATAATAATATAAGTAATAAGTATATTTATTATAGTTCTATCGATAATAACTGCATAATATGGGTAATAATGCATGTTATATTGATGATAATAAAAGTACTAAGTATATTTATTATAGTTCTAGCGATTATAACTGCATAATATACGTAGTAATGCATGTTATATTGATAATAATAAAAGTAATAAGTATATTTATTACAGTTCTATCGATAATAACTGCATTATATGGGTAATAATGCATGTTATATTGATAATATTGGGAATAATAAGTATAATTATTATAGTTCTAGCGATAATAATAGTAAAATATGGCTAATAGTGCATGTTATATTGATAATAATAAAAGTAATAAGTACATTTATTACAGTTCTAGCGATAATAACTGCATTATATGCGTAATAAGGCATGTTATATTGATAATATCGGGAGTAATAAGTATAGTTATTATAGTTCTAGCGATAATAATAGTAAAATATGGCTAATGATGCATGTTATATTGATAATAATAAAAGTAATAAGTATATTTATTATAGTTCTATCGATAATAACTGCATAATATGGGTAATAATGCATGTTATATTGATAATATCGGGAGTAATAAGTATAATTATTACAGTTCTAGGGATAATACTAGAAAAATATATCTAACAGTGCCTGTTATATTGATAATAATAATAGTAATAAGTATATTTATTATACTTCTGACGATAATTCCTGCATTATATGGGTAATAATGCATGTCATATTGATAATACCGGGAGTAATAAGTATAATAATTATAGTTCTAGCGATAATAATAGTAAAATATGGCTAATAGTACATGTTATACTGATAATAATAAAAGTAATAAGTATATTTATTATACTTCTGTCGATAATAACTGCATTATATGCGTAACAATGCATGTTATATTGATAATAACATAAGTAATAAGTATAATTATTACAGTTCTAGCGATAATAACTCCATTATATGGGTAATAATGCATGTTATATTGATAATATCGGGAGTAATAAGTATAATTATTATAGTTCTAGCGATAATAATAGTAGAATATGGCTAAGAGTGCCTGTTATATTGATAATAATAAAAGTAATAAGTATATTTATTATACTTCTGTCGATAATAACTGCATTATATGCGTAATAATGCATGTTATATTGATAATAACATAAGTAATAAGTATAACTATTACAGGTCTAGCGATAATAACTCCATTATATGGGTAATAATGCATGTTATATTGCTAACTATATAAGTACTAAGTATAATTATTACAGTTCTAGCGATAATAACTGCATTATATGGGTAATAATGCATGTTATATTGACAATAATAAAAGTAATAAGTATATTTATTATAGTTCTATCGATAATAACTGCATAATATGGGTAATAATGCATGTTATATTGAGAATAATATAAGTAATAAGTATAATTATTACAGTTCTAGCGATAATAACTGCATTATATGGGTAATAATGGATGTTATATTGATAATATCGGGAGTAATAAGTATATTTATTATACTTCTGTCGATAATAACTGCATTATATGGGTAATAATGCATGTTATATTGATAATAATATAAGTAATAAGTATAATTATTACAGTTCTAGCGATAATAACTCCATTATATGGGTAATAATGCATGTTATATTCATAATAATATAAGTAATAAGTATATTTATTATAGTTCTATCGATAATAACTGCATAATATGGGTAATAATGCATGTTATATTGATGATAATAAAAGTACTAAGTATATTTATTATAGTTCTAGCGATAATAAAAGTAAAATATGGCTAATAGTCCATGTTATACTGATAATAATGAAAGTAATAAGTATACTTATTGTACTTCTGTCGATAATAACTGCATTATATGGGTACTAATGCCTGTTATATTGATAATAACATAAGTAATAAGTATAATTATTACAGTTCTAGCGATAATAACTCCATTATATGGGTAATAATGCATGTTATATTGCTAACTATATAAGTAATAAGTATAATTATTACAGTTCTAGTGATAATAACTGCATTATATGGGTAATAATGCATGTTATATTGATAATAATAAAAGTAATAAGTATATTTATTATCGTTCTATCGATAATAACTTCTTAATATGGGTAATAATGCATGTTATATTGATGATAATGAAAGTAGTAAGTATATTTATTACAGTTCTAGCGATAATAACTGCATTATATGCGTAATAAGGCATGTTATATTGATAATATCGGGAGTAATAAGTATAGTTATTATAGTTCTAGCGATAATAATAGTGAAATATGGCTAATGATGCATGTTATATTGATACTAATAGAAGTAATAAGTATATTTATTATAGTTCTTTCGATAATAACTGCATAATATGGGTAATAATGCATGTTATATTGATAATATCGGGAGTAATAAGTATAATTATTACAGTTCTAGGGATAATACTAGAAAAATATAACTAACAGTGCCTGTTATATTGATAATAATAATAGTAATAAGTATATTTATTATACTTCTGTCGATAATACCTGCATTATATGGGTAATAATGCATGTCATATTGATAATATCGAGAGTAATAAGTATAATAATTATAGTTCTAGCGATAATAATAGTAAAATATGGCTAATAGTACATGTTATACTGATAATAATAAAAGTAATAAGTATATTTATTATACTTCTGTCGATAATAACTGTATTATATGCGTAATAATGCATGTTATATTGATAATAACATAAGTAATAAGTATAATTATTACAGTTCTAGCGATAATAACTCCATTATATGGGTAATAATGCATGTTATATTGCTAACTATATAAGTAATAAGTATAATTATTACAGTTCTAGTGATAATAACTGCATTATATGGGTAATAATGCATGTTATATTGAGAATATCGGGAGTAATAAGTATAATTATTATAGTTCTAGCGATAATAATAGTAGAATATGGCTAAGAGTGCCTGTTATATTGATAATAATAAAAGTAATAAGTATATTTATTATACTTCTGTCGATAATAACTGCATTATATGCGTAATAATGCATGTTATATTGATAATAACATAAGTAATAAGTATAATTATTACAGTTCTAGCCATAATAACTCCATTATATGGGTAATAATGCATGTTATATTGCTAACGATATAAGTAATAAGTATAATTATTACAGTTCTAGTGATAATAACTGCATTATATGGGTAATAATGCATGTTATATTGATAATAATAAAAGTAATAAGTATATTTATTATAGTTCTAGCGATTATAACTGCATAATATACGTAGTAATGCATGTTATATTGATAATAATATAAGTAATAAGTATAATTATTACAATTCAAGCGATAATAACTGCATTATATGGGTAATAATGCATGTTATATTGATAATACTAAAAGTAATAAGTATATTTATTATACTTCTGTCGATAATAACTGCATTATATGCGTAATAATGCATGTTATATTGATAATAACATAAGTAATAAGTATAATTATTACAGTTCTAGCGATAATAACTCCATTATATGGGTAATAATGCATGTTATATTGCTAACTATATAAGTAATAAGTTTAATTATTACAGTTCTAGTGATAATAACTGCATTATATGGGTAATAATGCATGTTATATTGATAATAATAAAAGTAATAAGTATATTTATTATCGTTCTATCGATAATAACTTCTTAATATGGGTAATAATGCATGTTATATTGATGATAATGAAAGTAGTAAGTATATTTATTACAGTTCTAGCGACAATAACTGCATTATATGCGTAATAAGGCATGTTATATTGATAATAACATAAGTAATAAGTATAATTATTACAGTTCTAGCGATAATAACTCCATTATATGGGTAATAATGCATGTTATATTGCTAACTATATAAGTAATAAGTATAATTATTACAGTTCTAGTGATAATAACTGCATTATATGGGTAATAATGCATGTTATATTGATAATAATAAAAGTAATAAGTATATTTATTATCGTCCTATCGATAACAACTTCTTAATATGGGTAATAATGCATGTTATATTGATGATAATGAAAGTAGTAGGTATATTTATTACAGTTCTAGCGATAATAACTGTATTATATGGGTAATAATGCATGTTATATTGATAATATCGGGAGTAATAAGTATATTTATTATACTTCTGTCGATAATAACTGCATTATATGGGTAATAATGCATGTTATATTGACAATAATAAAAGTAATAAGTATATTTATTATAGTTCTATCGATAATAACTGCATAATATGGGTAATAATGCATGTTATATTGAGAATAATATAAGTAATAAGTATAATTATTACAGTTCTAGCGATAATAACTGCATTATATGGGTAATAATGGATGTTATATTGATAATATCGGGAGTAATAAGTATATTTATTATACTTCTGTCGATAATAACTGCATTATATGGGTAATAATGCATGTTATATTGATAATAATATAAGTAATAAGTATAATTATTACAGTTCTAGCGATAATAACTCCATTATATGGGTAATAATGCATGTTATATTCATAATAATATAAGTAATAAGTATATTTATTATAGTTCTATCGATAATAACTGCATAATATGGGTAATAATGCATGTTATATTGATGATAATAAAAGTACTAAGTATATTTATTATAGTTCTAGCGATTATAACTGCATAATATACGTAGTAATGCATGTTATATTGATAATAATATAAGTAATAAGTATAATTATTACAATTCTAGCGATAATAACTGCATTATATGTGTAATAATGCATGTTATATTGATAATAATAAAAGTAATAAGTATATTTATTATACTTCTGTCGATAATAACTGCATTATATGCGTAATAATGCATGTTATATTGATAATAACATAAGTAATAAGTATAATTATTACAGTTCTAGCCATAATAACTCCATTATATGGGTAATAATGCATGTTATATTGCTAACGATATAAGTAATAAGTATAATTATTACAGTTCTAGTGATAATAACTGCATTATATGGGTAATAATGCATGTTATATTGATAATAATAAAAGTAATAAGTATATTTATTATAGTTCTAGCGATTATAACTGCATAATATACGTAGTAATGCATGTTATATTGATAATAATATAAGTAATAAGTATAATTATTACAATTCAAGCGATAATAACTGCATTATATGGGTAATAATGCATGTTATATTGATAATACTAAAAGTAATAAGTATATTTATTATACTTCTGTCGATATTAACTGCATTATATGCGTAATAATGCATGTTATATTGATAATAACATAAGTAATAAGTATAATTATTACAGTTCTAGCGATAATAACTCCATTATATGGGTAATAATGCATGTTATATTGCTAACTATATAAGTAATAAGTATAATTATTACAGTTCTAGTGATAATAACTGCATTATATGGGTAATAATGCATGTTATATTGATAATAATAAGAGTAATAAGTATATTTATTATCGTTCTATCGATAATAACTTCTTAATATGGGTAATAATGCATGTTATATTGATGATAATGAAAGTAGTAAGTATATTTATTACAGTTCTAGCGACAATAACTGCATTATATGCGTAATAAGGCATGTTATATTGATAATATCGGGAGTAATAAGTATAGTTATTATAGTTCTAGCGATAATAATAGTAAAATATGGCTAATAATGCATGTTATATTGATAATAATAAAAGTAATAAGTATATTTATTATAGTTCTATCGATAATAACTGCATAATATGGGTAATAATGCATGTTATATTGATAATATCGGGAGTAATAAGTATAATTATTACAGTTCTAGCGATAATACTAGAAAAATATATCTAACAGTGCCTGTTATATTGATAATAATAATAGTAATAAGTATATTTATTATACTTCTGTCGATAATACCTGCATTATATGGGTAATAATGCATGTTATATTGATAATAACATAAGTAATAAGTATAATTATTACAGTTCTAGCGATAATAACTCCATTATATGGGTAATAATGCATGTTATATTGCTAACTATATAAGTAATAAGTATAATTATTACAGTTCTAGTGATAATAACTGCATTATATGGGTAATAATGCATGTTATATTGATAATAATAAAAGTAATAAGTATATTTATTATCGTCCTATCGATAACAACTTCTTAATATGGGTAATAATGCATGTTATATTGATGATAATGAAAGTAGTAAGTATATTTATTACAGTTCTAGCGATAATAACTGCATTATATGGGTAATAATGCATGTTATATTGATAATATCGGGAGTAATAAGTACAATTATTACAATTCTAGCGATAATAACTGCATTATATGGGTAATAATGCGTGTTATATTGATAATAATAAAAGTAATAAGTATATTTATTATCGTTCTATCGATAACAACTTCTTAATATGGGTAATAATGCATGTTATATTGATAATATCGGGAGTAGTAAATATAATTATTATAGTTCTAGCGATAATAATAGTAGAATATGGCTAAGAGTGCCTGTTATATTGATAATAATAAAAGTAATAAGTATATTTATTATACTTCTGTCGATAATAACTGCATTATATAGGTAATAATGCATGTTATATTGATAATAACATAAGTAATAAGTATAATTATTACAGTTCTAGCGATAATAACTGCATTATATGGGTAATAATGCATGTTATATTGATAATAATAAAAGTAATAAGTATATTTATTATACTTCTGTCGATAATAACTGCATTATATGGGTAATAATGCATGTTATATTGATAATATCGGGAGTAATAAGTATAATTATTACAGTTCTAGCGATAATACTAGAAAAATATATCTAACAGTGCCTGTTATATTGATAATAATAATAGTAATAAGTATATTTATTATACTTCTGTCGATAATACCTGCATTATATGGGTAATAATGCATGTTATATTTATAATAACATAAGTAATACGTATAATTATTACAGTTCTAGCGATAATAACTCCATTATATGGGTAATAATGCATGTTATATTGCTAACTATATAAGTAATAAGTATAATTATTACAGTTCTAGTGATAATAACTGCATTATATGGGTAATAATGCATGTTATATTGATAATAATAAAAGTAATGAGTATTTTTATTATCGTTCTATCGATAATAACTGCATAATATGGGTAACAATGCATGTTATATTGAGAATAATATAAGTAATAAGTATAATTATTACAGTTCTGGCGATAATAACTGCATTATATGGGTAGTAATGCATGTTATATTGATAATATCGGGAGTAATAAGTATAATTATTACAGTTCTAACGATAATAACTCCATTATATGGGTAATAATGCATGTTATATTGCTAACTATATAAGTAACAAGTATAATTATTACAGTTCTAGCGATAATAACTGCATTATATGGGTAATAATGCATGTTATATTGATAATAATATAAGTAATAAGTATAATTATTACAGTTCTAGCGATAATAACTCCATTATATGGGTAATAATGCATGTTATATTGATAATAATAAAAGTAATAAGTATATTTATTATACTTCTGTCGATAATAACTGCATTATATGCGTAATAATGCATGTTATATTGATAATAACATAAGTAATAAGTATAATTATTACAGTTCTAGCGATAATAACTCCATTATATGGGTAATAATGCATGTTATATTGATAATATCGGGAGTAATAAGTATAATTATTACAGTTCTAACGATAATAACTCCATTATATGGGTAATAATGCATGTTATATTGATAATAATAAAAGTAATGAGTATATTTATTATCGTTCTATCGATAATAACTTCTTAATATGGGTAATAATGCATGTTATATTGATGATAATGAAAGTAGTAAGTATATTTATTACAGTTCTAGCGATAATAACTGCATTATATGCGTAATAAGGCATGTTATATTGATAATATCGGGAGTAATAAGTATAGTTATTATAGTTCTAGCGATAATAATAGTAAAATATGGCTAATAATGCATGTTATATTGATAATAATAAAAGTAATAAGTATATTTATTATAGTTCTATCGATAATAACTGCATAATATGGGTAATAATGCATGTTATATTGATAATATCGGGAGTAATAAGTATAATTATTACAGTTCTAGCGATAATACTAGTAAAATATATCTAACAGTGCCTGTTATATTGATAATAATAATAGTAATAAGTATATTTATTATACTTCTGTCGATAATACCTGCATTATATGGGTAATAATGCATGTTATATTGATAATATCGGGAGTAATAAGTATAATAATTATAGTTCTAGCGATAATAATAGTAAAATATGGCTAATAGTACATGTTATACTGATAATAATAAAAGTAATAAGTTTATTTATTATACTTCTGTCGATAATAACTGCAGTATATGGGTAATAATGCATGTTATATTGATAATATCGGGAGTAATAAGTATAATTATTACAGTTCTAGCGATAATAACTGCATTATATGGGTAATAATGGATGTTATATTGATAATATCGGGAGTAGTAAGTATATTTATTATACTTCTGTCGATAATAACTGCATTATATGGGTAATAATGCATGTTATATTGATAATAATATAAGTAATAAGTATAATTATTACAGTTCTAGCGATAATAACTCCATTATATGGGTAATAATGCATGTTATATTGATAATAATATAAGTAATAAGTATATTTATTATAGTTCTATCGATAATAACTGCATAATATGGGTAACAATGCATGTTATATTGAGAATAATATAAGTAATAAGTATAATTATTACAGTTCTGGCGATAATAACTGCATTATATGGGTAATAATGCATGTTATATTCATAATAATAAAAGTAATAAGTATATTTATTATCGTTCTATCGATAATAACTTCTTAATATGGGTAATAATGCATGTTATATTGATGATAATGAAAGTAGTAAGTATATTTATTACAGTTCTAGCGACAATAACTGCATTATATGCGTAATAAGGCATGTTATATTGATAATATCGGGAGTAATAAGTATAGTTATTATAGTTCTAGCGAAAATAATAGTAAAATATGCCTAATAGTGCATGTTATATTGATAATAGTAAAAGTAATAAGTATATTTATTACAGTTCTATCGATAATAACTGCATAATATGGGTAATAATGCATGTTATATTGATGATAATGAAAGTAATACGTATATTTATTATAGTTCTAGCGATAATAACTGCATAATATGGGTAATAATGCGTGTTATATTGAGAATAATATAAGTAATAGGTATAATTATTACAGTTCAAGCGATAATAACTGTATTATACGGGTAATAATGCATGTTATATTGCTAACTATATAAGTAATAAGTATAATTATTGCAGTTCTAGCGATAATAACTGCATTATATGGGTAATAATGCATGTTATATTGGCAATAATAAAAGTAATAAGTATATTTATTATAGTTCTATCGATAATAACTGCATAATATGGGTAATAATGCATGTTATATTGAGAATAACATAAGTAATAAGTATAATTTTTACAGTTCCAGCGATAGTAACTGCATTATATGGGTAATAATGGATGTTATATTGATAATATCGGGAGCAATAAGTATATTTATTATACTTCTGTCGATAATAACTGCATTATATGCGTAATAATGCATGTTATATTGATAATAACATAAGTAATAAGTATAATTATTACAGTTCTAGCGATAATAACTCCATTATATGGGTAATAATGCATGTTATATTGCTAACTATATAAGTAATAAGTATAATTATTACAGTTCTAGTGATAATAACTGCATTATAAGGGTAATAATGCATGTTATATTGATAATAATAAAAGTAATGAGTATATTTATTATCGTTCTATCGATAATAACTTCTTAATATGGGTAATAATGCATGTTATATTGATGATAATGAAAGTAGTAAGTATATTTATTACAGTTCTAGCGATAATAACTGCATTATATGCGTAATAAGGCATGTTATATTGATAATATCGGGAGTAATAAGTATAGTTATTATAGTTCTAGCGATAATAATAGTAAAATATGGCTAATAATGCATGTTATATTGATAATAATAAAAGTAATAAGTATATTTATTATAGTTCAATCGATAATAACTGCATAATATGGGTAATAATGCATGTTATATTGATAATATCGGGAGTAATAAGTATAATTATTACAGTTCTAGCGATAATACTAGTAAAATATATCTAACAGTGCCTGTTATATTGATAATAATAATAGTAATAAGTATATTTATTATACTTCTGTCGATAATACCTGCATTATATGGGTAATAATGCATGTTATATTGATAATATCGGGAGTAATAAGTATAATAATTATAGTTCTAGCGATAATAATAGTAAAATATGGCTAATAGTACATGTTATACTGATAATAATAAAAGTAATAAGTTCATTTATTATACTTCTGTCGATAATAACTGCAGTATATGGGTAATAATGCATGTTATATTGATAATATCGGGAGTAATAAGTATAATTATTACAGTTCTAGCGATGATAACTGCATTATATGGGTAATAATGGATGTTATATTGATAATATCGGGAGTAATAAGTATATTTATTATACTTCTGTCGATAATAACTGCATTATATGGGTAATAATGCATGTTATATTGATAATAATATAAGTAATAAGTATAATTATTACAGTTCTAGCGATAATAACTGCATTATATGGGTAATAATGCATGTTATATTGATAATAATATAAGTAATAAGTATATTTATTATAGTTCTATCGATAATAACTGCATAATATGGGTAACAATGCATGTTATATTGAGAATAATATAAGTAATAAGTATAATTATTACAGTTCTGGCGATAATAACTGCATTATATGGGTAATAATGCATGTTATATTGAGAATAATATAAGTAATAAGTATAATTATTACAGTTCTGGCGATAATAACTGCATTATATGGGTAATAATGCATGTTATATTGATAATATCGGGAGTAATAAGTATAATTATTACAGTTCTAACGATAATAACTCCATTATATGGGTAATAATGCATGTTATATTGCTAACTATATAAGTAACAAGTATAATTATTACAGTTCTAGCGATAATAACTGCATTATATGGGTAATAATGCATGTTATATTGATAATATCGGGAGTAACAAGTATAATAATTATAGTTCTAGCGATAATAATAGTAAAATATGGCTAATAGTACATGTTATACTGATAATAATAAAAGTAATAAGATTATTTATTATACTTCTGTCGATAATAACTGCAGTATATGGGTAATAATGCATGTTATATTGATAATATCGGGAGTAACAAGTATAATAATTATAGTTCTAGCGATAATAATAGTAAAATATGGCTAATAGTACATGTTATACTGATAATAATAAAAGTAATAAGTTTATTTATTATACTTCTGTCGATAATAACTGCAGTATATGGGTAATAATGCATGTTATATTGATAATATCGGGAGTAATAAGTATAATTATTACAGTTCTAGCGATAATAACTCCATTATATGGGTAATAATGCATGTTATATTGATAATAATATAAGTAATAAGTATATTTATTATAGTTCTATCGATAATAACTGCATAATATGGGTAACAATGCATGTTATATTGAGAATAATATAAGTAATAAGTATAATAATTACAGTTCTGGCGATAATAACGGCATTATATGGGTAATAATGCATGTTATATTGATAATAATAAAAGTAATAAGTATATTTATTATCGTTCTATCGATAATAACTTCTTAATATGGGTAATAATGCATGTTATATTGATGATAATGAAAGTAGTAAGTATATTTATTACAGTTCTAGCGACAATAACTGCATTATATGCGTAATAAGGCATGTTATATTGATAATATCGGGAGTAATAAGTATAGTTATTATAGTTCTAGCGAAAATAATAGTAAAATATGCCTAATAGTGCATGTTATATTGATAATAGTAAAAGTAATAAGTATATTTATTACAGTTCTATCGATAATAACTGCATAATATGGGTAATAATGCATGTTATATTGATGATAATGAAAGTAATACGTATATTTATTATAGTTCTAGCGATAATAACTGCATAATATGGGTAATAATGCGTGTTATATTGAGAATAATATAAGTAATAGGTATAGTTATTACAGTTCAAGCGATAATAACTGTATTATACGGGTAATAATGCATGTTATATTGCTAACTATATAAGTAATAAGTATAATTATTACAGTTCTAGCGATAATAACTGCATTATATGGGTAATAATGCATGTTATATTGACAATAATAAAAGTAATAAGTATATTTATTATAGTTCTATCGATAATAACTGCATAATATGGGTAATAATGCATGTTATATTGAGAATAATATAAGTAATAAGTATAATTATTACAGTTCCAGCGATAATAACTGCATTATATGGGTAATAATGGATGTTATATTGATAATATCGGGAGTAATAAGTATATTTATTATACTTCTGTCGATAATAACTGCATAATATGGGTAACAATGCATGTTATATTGAGAATAATATAAGTAATAAGTATAATTATTACAGTTCTGGCGATAATAACTGCATTATATGGGTAATAATGCATGTTATATTGATAATAATAAAAGTAATAAGTATATTTATTATCGTTCTATCGATAATAACTTCTTAATATGGGTAATAATGCATGTTATATTGATGATAATGAAAGTAGTAAGTATATTTATTACAGTTCTAGCGACAATAACTGCATTATATGCGTAATAAGGCATGTTATATTGATAATATCGGGAGTAATAAGTATAGTTATTATAGTTCTAGCGAAAATAATAGTAAAATATGCCTAATAGTGCATGTTATATTGATAATAGTAAAAGTAATAAGTATATTTATTACAGTTCTATCGATAATAACTGCATAATATGGGTAATAATGCATGTTATATTGATGATAATGAAAGTAATACGTATATTTATTATAGTTCTAGCGATAATAACTGCATAATATGGGTAATAATGCGTGTTATATTGAGAATAATATAAGTAATAGGTATAGTTATTACAGTTCAAGCGATAATAACTGTATTATACGGGTAATAATGCATGTTATATTGCTAACTATATAAGTAATAAGTATAATTATTACAGTTCTAGCGATAATAACTGCATTATATGGGTAATAATGCATGTTATATTGACAATAATAAAAGTAATAAGTATATTTATTATAGTTCTATCGATAATAACTGCATAATATGGGTAATAATGCATGTTATATTGAGAATAATATAAGTAATAAGTATAATTATTACAGTTCCAGCGATAATAACTGCATTATATGGGTAATAATGGATGTTATATTGATAATATCGGGAGTAATAAGTATATTTATTATACTTCTGTCGATAATAACTGCATTATATGGGTAATAATGCATGTTATATTGATAATAATATAAGTAATAAGTATAATTATTACAGTTCTAGCGATAATAACTCCATTATATGGGTAATAGTGCATGTTATATTCATAATAATATAAGTAATAAGTATATTTATTATAGTTCTATCGATAATAACTGCATAATATGGGTAATAATGCATGTTATATTGAGAATAATATAAGTAATAAGTATAATTATTACAGTTCCAGCGATAGTAACTGCATTATATGGGTAATAATGGATGTTATATTGATAATATCGGGAGCAATAAGTATATTTATTACACTTCTGTCGATAATAACTGCATTATATGCGTAATAATGCATGTTATATTGATAATAACATAAGTAATAAGTATAATTATTACAGTTCTAGCGATAATAACTCCATTATATGGGTAATAATGCATGTTATATTGCTAACTATATAAGTAATAAGTATAATTATTACAGTTCTAGTGATAATAACTGCATTATATGGGTAATAATGCATGTTATATTGATAATAATAAAAGTAATGAGTATATTTATTATCGTTCTATCGATAATAACTTCTTAATATGGGTAATAATGCATGTTATATTGATGATAATGAAAGTAGTAAGTATATTTATTACAGTTCTAGCGATAATAACTGCATTATATGCGTAATAAGGCATGTTATATTGATAATATCGGGAGTAATAAGTATAGTTATTATAGTTCTAGCGATAATAATAGTAAAATATGGCTAATAATGCATGTTATATTGATAATAATAAAAGTAATAAGTATATTTATTATAGTTCAATCGATAATAACTGCATAATATGGGTAATAATGCATGTTATATTGATAATATCGGGAGTAATAAGTATAATTATTACAGTTCTAGCGATAATACTAGTAAAATATATCTAACAGTGCCTGTTATATTGATAATAATAATAGTAATAAGTATATTTATTATACTTCTGTCGATAATACCTGCATTATATGGGTAATAATGCATGTTATATTGATAATATCGGGAGTAATAAGTATAATAATTATAGTTCTAGCGATAATAATAGTAAAATATGGCTAATAGTACATGTTATACTGATAATAATAAAAGTAATAAGTTCATTTATTATACTTCTGTCGATAATAACTGCAGTATATGGGTAATAATGCATGTTATATTGATAATATCGGGAGTAATAAGTATAATTATTACAGTTCTAGCGATGATAACTGCATTATATGGGTAATAATGGATGTTATATTGATAATATCGGGAGTAATAAGTATATTTATTATACTTCTGTCGATAATAACTGCATTATATGGGTAATAATGCATGTTATATTGATAATAATATAAGTAATAAGTATAATTATTACAGTTCTAGCGATAATAACTCCATTATATGGGTAATAATGCATGTTATATTGATAATAATATAAGTAATAAGTATAATTATTACAGTTCTGGCGATAATAACTGCATTATATGGGTAATAATGCATGTTATATTGATAATATCGGGAGTAATAAGTATAATTATTACAGTTCTAACGATAATAACTCCATTATATGGGTAATAATGCATGTTATATTGCTAACTATATAAGTAACAAGTATAATTATTACAGTTCTAGCGATAATAACTGCATTATATGGGTAATAATGCATGTTATATTGATAATAATAAAAGTAATAAGTATATTTATTATAGTTCTATCGATAATAACTGCATAATATGGGTAATAATGCATGTTATATTGATAATATCGGGAGTAATAAGTATATTTATTATAGTTCTATCGATAATAACTGCATAATATGGGTAAGAATGCATGTTATATTGAGAATAATATAAGTAATAAGTATAATTATTACAGTTCTGGCGATAATAACTGCATTATATGGGTGATAATGCATGTTATATTGATAATATCGGGAGTAATAAGTATAATTATTACAGTTCTAACGATAATAACTCCATTATATGGGTAATAATGCATGTTATATTGATAATAATAAAAGTAATGAGTATATTTATTATCGTTCTATCGATAATAACTTCTTAATATGGGTAATAATGCATGTTATATTGATGATAATGAAAGTAGTAAGTATATTTATTACAGTTCTAGCGATAATAACTGCATTATATGCGTAATAAGGCATGTTATATTGATAATATCGGGAGTAATAAGTATAGTTATTATAGTTCTAGCGATAATAATAGTAAAATATGGCTAATAATGCATGTTATATTGATAATAATAAAAGTAATAAGTATATTTATTATAGTTCTATCGATAATAACTGCATAATATGGGTAATAATGCATGTTATATTGATAATATCGGGAGTAATAAGTATAATTATTACAGTTCTAGCGATAATACTAGTAAAATATATCTAACAGTGCCTGTTATATTGATAATAATAATAGTAATAAGTATATTTATTATACTTCTGTCGATAATACCTGCATTATATGGGTAATAATGCATGTTATATTGATAATATCGGGAGTAATAAGTATAATAATTATAGTTCTAGCGATAATAATAGTAAAATATGGCTAATAGTACATGTTATACTGATAATAATAAAAGTAATAAGTTTATTTATTATAATTCTGTCGATAATAACTGCAGTATATGGGTAATAATGCATGTTATATTGATAATATCGGGAGTAATAAGTATAATTATTACAGTTCTAGCGATAATAACTGCATTATATGGGTAATAATGGATGTTATATTGATAATATCGGGAGTAGTAAGTATATTTATTATACTTCTGTCGATAATAACTGCATTATATGGGTAATAATGCATGTTATATTGAAAATAATATAAGTAATAAGTATAATTATTACAGTTCTAGCGATAATAACTCCATTATATGGGTAATAATGCATGTTATATTGATAATAATATAAGTAATAAGTATATTTATTATAGTTCTATCGATAATAACTGCATAATATGGGTAACAATGCATGTTATATTGAGAATAATATAAGTAATAAGTATAATTATTACAGTTCTGGCGATAATAACTGCATTATATGGGTAATAATGCATGTTATATTGATAATATCGGGAGTAATAAGTATAATTATTACAGTTCTAACGATAATAACTCCATTATATGGGTAATAATGCATGTTATATTGATAATATCGGGAGTAATAAGTATAGTTATTATAGTTCTAGCGATAATAATAGTAAAATATGGCTAATAATGCATGTTATATTGATAATAATAAAAGTAATAAGTATATTTATTATACTTCTGTCGATAATAACTGCATAATATGGGTAATAATGCATGTTATATTGATAATATCGGGAGTAATAAGTATAATTATTACAGTTCTAGCGCTAATACTAGAAAAATATATCTAACAGTGCCTGTTATATTGATAATAATAATAGTAATAAGTATATTTATTATACTTCTGTCGATAATACCTGCATTATATGGGTAATAATGCATGTTATATTGATAATAACATAAGTAATAAGTATAATTATTACAGTTCTAGCGATAATAACTCCATTATATGGGTAATAATGCATGTTATATTGCTAACTATATAAGTAATAAGTATAATTATTACAGTTCTAGTGATAATAACTGCATTATATGGGTAATAATGCATGTTATATTGATAATAATAAAAGTAATGAGTATATTTATTATCGTTCTATCGATAATAACTGCATAATATGGGTAACAATGCATGTTATATTGATAATATCGGGAGTAATAAGTATAATTATTACAGTTCTAACGATAATAACTCCATTATATGGGTAATAATGCATGTTATATTGATAATAATAAAAGTAATAAGTATATTTATTATACTTCTGTCGATAATAACTGCATAATATGGGTAATAATGCATGTTATATTGATAATATCGGGAGTAATAAGTATAATTATTACAGTTCTAGCGCTAATACTAGAAAAATATATCTAACAGTGCCTGTTATATTGATAATAATAATAGTAATAAGTATATTTATTATACTTCTGTCGATAATACCTGCATTATATGGGTAATAATGCATGTTATATTGATAATAACATAAGTAATAAGTATAATTATTACAGTTCTAGCGATAATAACTCCATTATATGGGTAATAATGCATGTTATATTGCTAACTATATAAGTAATAAGTATAATTATTACAGTTCTAGTGATAATAACTGCATTATATGGGTAATAATGCATGTTATATTGATAATAATAAAAGTAATGAGTATATTTATTATCGTTCTATCGATAATAACTGCATAATATGGGTAACAATGCATGTTATATTGATAATATCGGGAGTAATAAGTATAATTATTACAGTTCTAACGATAATAACTCCATTATATGGGTAATAATGCATGTTATATTGATAATAATAAAAGTAATGAGTATATTTATTATCGTTCTATCGATAATAACTTCTTAATATGGGTAATAATGCATGTTATATTGATGATAATGAAAGTAGTAAGTATATTTATTACAGTTCTAGCGATAATAACTGCATTATATGCGTAATAAGGCATGTTATATTGATAATATCGGGAGTAATAAGTATAGTTATTATAGTTCTAGCGATAATAATAGTAAAATATGGCTAATAATGCATGTTATATTGATAATAATAAAAGTAATAAGTATATTTATTATAGTTCTATCGATAATAACTGCATAATATGGGTAATAATGCATGTTATATTGATAATATCGGGAGTAATAAGTATAATTATTACAGTTCTAGCGATAATACTAGTAAAATATATCTAACAGTGCCTGTTATATTGATAATAATAATAGTAATAAGTATATTTATTATACTTCTGTCGATAATACCTGCATTATATGGGTAATAATGCATGTTATATTGATAATATCGGGAGTAATAAGTATAATAATTATAGTTCTAGCGATAATAATAGTAAAATATGGCTAATAGTACATGTTATACTGATAATAATAAAAGTAATAAGTTTATTTATTATACTTCTGTCGATAATAACTGCAGTATATGGGTAATAATGCATGTTATATTGATAATATCGGGAGTAATAAGTATAATTATTACAGTTCTAGCGATAATAACTGCATTATATGGGTAATAATGGATGTTATATTGATAATATCGGGAGTAGTAAGTATATTTATTATACTTCTGTCGATAATAACTGCATTATATGGGTAATAATGCATGTTATATTGATAATAATATAAGTAATAAGTATAATTATTACAGTTCTAGCGATAATAACTCCATTATATGGGTAATAATGCATGTTATATTGATAATAATATAAGTAATAAGTATATTTATTATAGTTCTATCGATAATAACTGCATAATATGGGTAACAATGCATGTTATATTGAGAATAATATAAGTAATAAGTATAATTATTACAGTTCTGGCGATAATAACTGCATTATATGGGTAATAATGCATGTTATATTGATAATAATAAAAGTAATAAGTATATTTATTATCGTTCTATCGATAATAACTTCTTAATATGGGTAATAATGCATGTTATATTGATGATAATGAAAGTAGTAAGTATATTTATTACAGTTCTAGCGACAATAACTGCATTATATGCGTAATAAGGCATGTTATATTGATAATATCGGGAGTAATAAGTATAGTTATTATAGTTCTAGCGAAAATAATAGTAAAATATGCCTAATAGTGCATGTTATATTGATAATAGTAAAAGTAATAAGTATATTTATTACAGTTCTATCGATAATAACTGCATAATATGGGTAATAATGCATGTTATATTGATGATAATGAAAGTAATACGTATATTTATTATAGTTCTAGCGATAATAACTGCATAATATGGGTAATAATGCGTGTTATATTGAGAATAATATAAGTAATAGGTATAATTATTACAGTTCAAGCGATAATAACTGTATTATACGGGTAATAATGCATGTTATATTGCTAACTATATAAGTAATAAGTATAATTATTACAGTTCTAGTGATAATAACTGCATTATAAGGGTAATAATGCATGTTATATTGATAATAATAAAAGTAATGAGTATATTTATTATCGTTCTATCGATAATAACTTCTTAATATGGGTAATAATGCATGTTATATTGATGATAATGAAAGTAGTAAGTATATTTATTACAGTTCTAGCGATAATAACTGCATTATATGCGTAATAAGGCATGTTATATTGATAATATCGGGAGTAATAAGTATAGTTATTATAGTTCTAGCGATAATAATAGTAAAATATGGCTAATAATGCATGTTATATTGATAATAATAAAAGTAATAAGTATATTTATTATAGTTCAATCGATAATAACTGCATAATATGGGTAATAATGCATGTTATATTGATAATATCGGGAGTAATAAGTATAATTATTACAGTTCTAGCGATAATACTAGTAAAATATATCTAACAGTGCCTGTTATATTGATAATAATAATAGTAATAAGTATATTTATTATACTTCTGTCGATAATACCTGCATTATATGGGTAATAATGCATGTTATATTGATAATATCGGGAGTAATAAGTATAATAATTATAGTTCTAGCGATAATAATAGTAAAATATGGCTAATAGTACATGTTATACTGATAATAATAAAAGTAATAAGTTCATTTATTATACTTCTGTCGATAATAACTGCAGTATATGGGTAATAATGCATGTTATATTGATAATATCGGGAGTAATAAGTATAATTATTACAGTTCTAGCGATGATAACTGCATTATATGGGTAATAATGGATGTTATATTGATAATATCGGGAGTAATAAGTATATTTATTATACTTCTGTCGATAATAACTGCATTATATGGGTAATAATGCATGTTATATTGATAATAATATAAGTAATAAGTATAATTATTACAGTTCTAGCGATAATAACTCCATTATATGGGTAATAGTGCATGTTATATTCATAACAATATATAAGTAATAAGTATATTTATTATAGTTCTATCGATAATAACTGCATAATATGGGTAATAATGCATGTTATATTGAGAATAATATAAGTAATAAGTATAATTATTACAGTTCCAGCGATAGTAACTGCATTATATGGGTAATAATGGATGTTATATTGATAATATCGGGAGCAATAAGTATATTTATTATACTTCTGTCGATAATAACTGCATTATATGCGTAATAATGCATGTTATATTGATAATAACATAAGTAATAAGTATAATTATTACAGTTCTAGCGATAATAACTCCATTATATGGGTAATAATGCATGTTATATTGCTAACTATATAAGTAATAAGTATAATTATTACAGTTCTAGTGATAATAACTGCATTATAAGGGTAATAATGCATGTTATATTGATAATAATAAAAGTAATGAGTATATTTATTATCGTTCTATCGATAATAACTTCTTAATATGGGTAATAATGCATGTTATATTGATGATAATGAAAGTAGTAAGTATATTTATTACAGTTCTAGCGATAATAACTGCATTATATGCGTAATAAGGCATGTTATATTGATAATATCGGGAGTAATAAGTATAGTTATTATAGTTCTAGCGATAATAATAGTAAAATATGGCTAATAATGCATGTTATATTGATAATAATAAAAGTAATAAGTATATTTATTATAGTTCAATCGATAATAACTGCATAATATGGGTAATAATGCATGTTATATTGATAATATCGGGAGTAATAAGTATAATTATTACAGTTCTAGCGATAATACTAGTAAAATATATCTAACAGTGCCTGTTATATTGATAATAATAATAGTAATAAGTATATTTATTATACTTCTGTCGATAATACCTGCATTATATGGGTAATAATGCATGTTATATTGATAATATCGGGAGTAATAAGTATAATAATTATAGTTCTAGCGATAATAATAGTAAAATATGGCTAATAGTACATGTTATACTGATAATAATAAAAGTAATAAGTTCATTTATTATACTTCTGTCGATAATAACTGCAGTATATGGGTAATAATGCATGTTATATTGATAATATCGGGAGTAATAAGTATAATTATTACAGTTCTAGCGATGATAACTGCATTATATGGGTAATAATGGATGTTATATTGATAATATCGGGAGTAATAAGTATATTTATTATACTTCTGTCGATAATAACTGCATTATATGGGTAATAATGCATGTTATATTGATAATAATATAAGTAATAAGTATAATTATTACAGTTCTAGCGATAATAACTGCATTATATGGGTAATAATGCATGTTATATTGATAATAATATAAGTAATAAGTATATTTATTATAGTTCTATCGATAATAACTGCATAATATGGGTAACAATGCATGTTATATTGAGAATAATATAAGTAATAAGTATAATTATTACAGTTCTGGCGATAATAACTGCATTATATGGGTAATAATGCATGTTATATTGAGAATAATATAAGTAATAAGTATAATTATTACAGTTCTGGCGATAATAACTGCATTATATGGGTAATAATGCATGTTATATTGATAATATCGGGAGTAATAAGTATAATTATTACAGTTCTAACGATAATAACTCCATTATATGGGTAATAATGCATGTTATATTGCTAACTATATAAGTAACAAGTATAATTATTACAGTTCTAGCGATAATAACTGCATTATATGGGTAATAATGCATGTTATATTGATAATATCGGGAGTAACAAGTATAATAATTATAGTTCTAGCGATAATAATAGTAAAATATGGCTAATAGTACATGTTATACTGATAATAATAAAAGTAATAAGATTATTTATTATACTTCTGTCGATAATAACTGCAGTATATGGGTAATAATGCATGTTATATTGATAATATCGGGAGTAACAAGTATAATAATTATAGTTCTAGCGATAATAATAGTAAAATATGGCTAATAGTACATGTTATACTGATAATAATAAAAGTAATAAGTTTATTTATTATACTTCTGTCGATAATAACTGCAGTATATGGGTAATAATGCATGTTATATTGATAATATCGGGAGTAATAAGTATAATTATTACAGTTCTAGCGATAATAACTCCATTATATGGGTAATAATGCATGTTATATTGATAATAATATAAGTAATAAGTATATTTATTATAGTTCTATCGATAATAACTGCATAATATGGGTAACAATGCATGTTATATTGAGAATAATATAAGTAATAAGTATAATAATTACAGTTCTGGCGATAATAACTGCATTATATGGGTAATAATGCATGTTATATTGATAATAATAAAAGTAATAAGTATATTTATTATCGTTCTATCGATAATAACTTCTTAATATGGGTAATAATGCATGTTATATTGATGATAATGAAAGTAGTAAGTATATTTATTACAGTTCTAGCGACAATAACTGCATTATATGCGTAATAAGGCATGTTATATTGATAATATCGGGAGTAATAAGTATAGTTATTATAGTTCTAGCGAAAATAATAGTAAAATATGCCTAATAGTGCATGTTATATTGATAATAGTAAAAGTAATAAGTATATTTATTACAGTTCTATCGATAATAACTGCATAATATGGGTAATAATGCATGTTATATTGATGATAATGAAAGTAATACGTATATTTATTATAGTTCTAGCGATAATAACTGCATAATATGGGTAATAATGCGTGTTATATTGAGAATAATATAAGTAATAGGTATAGTTATTACAGTTCAAGCGATAATAACTGTATTATACGGGTAATAATGCATGTTATATTGCTAACTATATAAGTAATAAGTATAATTATTACAGTTCTAGCGATAATAACTGCATTATATGGGTAATAATGCATGTTATATTGACAATAATAAAAGTAATAAGTATATTTATTATAGTTCTATCGATAATAACTGCATAATATGGGTAATAATGCATGTTATATTGAGAATAATATAAGTAATAAGTATAATTATTACAGTTCCAGCGATAATAACTGCATTATATGGGTAATAATGGATGTTATATTGATAATATCGGGAGTAATAAGTATATTTATTATACTTCTGTCGATAATAACTGCATAATATGGGTAACAATGCATGTTATATTGAGAATAATATAAGTAATAAGTATAATTATTACAGTTCTGGCGATAATAACTGCATTATATGGGTAATAATGCATGTTATATTGATAATAATAAAAGTAATAAGTATATTTATTATCGTTCTATCGATAATAACTTCTTAATATGGGTAATAATGCATGTTATATTGATGATAATGAAAGTAGTAAGTATATTTATTACAGTTCTAGCGACAATAACTGCATTATATGCGTAATAAGGCATGTTATATTGATAATATCGGGAGTAATAAGTATAGTTATTATAGTTCTAGCGAAAATAATAGTAAAATATGCCTAATAGTGCATGTTATATTGATAATAGTAAAAGTAATAAGTATATTTATTACAGTTCTATCGATAATAACTGCATAATATGGGTAATAATGCATGTTATATTGATGATAATGAAAGTAATACGTATATTTATTATAGTTCTAGCGATAATAACTGCATAATATGGGTAATAATGCGTGTTATATTGAGAATAATATAAGTAATAGGTATAGTTATTACAGTTCAAGCGATAATAACTGTATTATACGGGTAATAATGCATGTTATATTGCTAACTATATAAGTAATAAGTATAATTATTACAGTTCTAGCGATAATAACTGCATTATATGGGTAATAATGCATGTTATATTGACAATAATAAAAGTAATAAGTATATTTATTATAGTTCTATCGATAATAACTGCATAATATGGGTAATAATGCATGTTATATTGAGAATAATATAAGTAATAAGTATAATTATTACAGTTCCAGCGATAATAACTGCATTATATGGGTAATAATGGATGTTATATTGATAATATCGGGAGTAATAAGTATATTTATTATACTTCTGTCGATAATAACTGCATTATATGGGTAATAATGCATGTTATATTGATAATAATATAAGTAATAAGTATAATTATTACAGTTCTAGCGATAATAACTCCATTATATGGGTAATAGTGCATGTTATATTCATAATAATATAAGTAATAAGTATATTTATTATAGTTCTATCGATAATAACTGCATAATATGGGTAATAATGCATGTTATATTGAGAATAATATAAGTAATAAGTATAATTATTACAGTTCCAGCGATAGTAACTGCATTATATGGGTAATAATGGATGTTATATTGATAATATCGGGAGCAATAAGTATATTTATTACACTTCTGTCGATAATAACTGCATTATATGCGTAATAATGCATGTTATATTGATAATAACATAAGTAATAAGTATAATTATTACAGTTCTAGCGATAATAACTCCATTATATGGGTAATAATGCATGTTATATTGCTAACTATATAAGTAATAAGTATAATTATTACAGTTCTAGTGATAATAACTGCATTATATGGGTAATAATGCATGTTATATTGATAATAATAAAAGTAATGAGTATATTTATTATCGTTCTATCGATAATAACTTCTTAATATGGGTAATAATGCATGTTATATTGATGATAATGAAAGTAGTAAGTATATTTATTACAGTTCTAGCGATAATAACTGCATTATATGCGTAATAAGGCATGTTATATTGATAATATCGGGAGTAATAAGTATAGTTATTATAGTTCTAGCGATAATAATAGTAAAATATGGCTAATAATGCATGTTATATTGATAATAATAAAAGTAATAAGTATATTTATTATAGTTCAATCGATAATAACTGCATAATATGGGTAATAATGCATGTTATATTGATAATATCGGGAGTAATAAGTATAATTATTACAGTTCTAGCGATAATACTAGTAAAATATATCTAACAGTGCCTGTTATATTGATAATAATAATAGTAATAAGTATATTTATTATACTTCTGTCGATAATACCTGCATTATATGGGTAATAATGCATGTTATATTGATAATATCGGGAGTAATAAGTATAATAATTATAGTTCTAGCGATAATAATAGTAAAATATGGCTAATAGTACATGTTATACTGATAATAATAAAAGTAATAAGTTCATTTATTATACTTCTGTCGATAATAACTGCAGTATATGGGTAATAATGCATGTTATATTGATAATATCGGGAGTAATAAGTATAATTATTACAGTTCTAGCGATGATAACTGCATTATATGGGTAATAATGGATGTTATATTGATAATATCGGGAGTAATAAGTATATTTATTATACTTCTGTCGATAATAACTGCATTATATGGGTAATAATGCATGTTATATTGATAATAATATAAGTAATAAGTATAATTATTACAGTTCTAGCGATAATAACTCCATTATATGGGTAATAATGCATGTTATATTGATAATAATATAAGTAATAAGTATAATTATTACAGTTCTGGCGATAATAACTGCATTATATGGGTAATAATGCATGTTATATTGATAATATCGGGAGTAATAAGTATAATTATTACAGTTCTAACGATAATAACTCCATTATATGGGTAATAATGCATGTTATATTGCTAACTATATAAGTAACAAGTATAATTATTACAGTTCTAGCGATAATAACTGCATTATATGGGTAATAATGCATGTTATATTGATAATAATAAAAGTAATAAGTATATTTATTATAGTTCTATCGATAATAACTGCATAATATGGGTAATAATGCATGTTATATTGATAATATCGGGAGTAATAAGTATATTTATTATAGTTCTATCGATAATAACTGCATAATATGGGTAAGAATGCATGTTATATTGAGAATAATATAAGTAATAAGTATAATTATTACAGTTCTGGCGATAATAACTGCATTATATGGGTGATAATGCATGTTATATTGATAATATCGGGAGTAATAAGTATAATTATTACAGTTCTAACGATAATAACTCCATTATATGGGTAATAATGCATGTTATATTGCTAACTATATAAGTAACAAGTATAATTATTACAGTTCTAGCGATAATAACTGCATTATATGGGTAATAATGCATGTTATATTGATAATAATATAAGTAATAAGTATAATTATTACAGTTCTAGCGATAATAACTCCATTATATGGGTAATAATGCATGTTATATTGATAATAATATAAGTAATAAGTATATTTATTATAGTTCTATCGATAATAACTGCATAATATGGGTAACAATGCATGTTATATTGAGAATAATATAAGTAATAAGTATAATTATTACAGTTCTGGCGATAATAACTGCATTATATGGGTAATAATGCATGTTATATTGATAATATCGGGAATAATAAGTATAATTATTACAGTTCTAACGATAATAACTCCATTATATGGGTAATAATGCATGTTATATTGCTAACTATATAAGTAACAAGTATAATTATTACAGTTCTAGCGATAATAACTGCATTATATGGGTAATAATGCATGTTATATTGATAATAATAAAAGTAATAAGTATATTTATTATAGTTCTATCGATAATAACTGCATAATATGGGTAATAATGCATGTTATATTGATAATATCGGGAGTAATAAGTATATTTATTATAGTTCTATCGATAATAACTGCATAATATGGGTAACAATGCATGTTATATTGAGAATAATATAAGTAATAAGTATAATTATTACAGTTCTGGCGATAATAACTGCATTATATGGGTGATAATGCATGTTATATTGATAATATCGGGAGTAATAAGTATAATTATTACAGTTCTAACGATAATAACTCCATTATATGGGTAATAATGCATGTTATATTGCTAACTATATAAGTAACAAGTATAATTATTACAGTTCTAGCGATAATAACTGCATTATATGGGTAATAATGCATGTTATATTGATAATAATATAAGTAATAAGTATAATTATTACAGTTCTAGCGATAATAACTCCATTATATGGGTAATAATGCATGTTATATTGATAATATCGGGAGTAATAAGTATAATTATTACAGTTCTAACGATAATAACTCCATTATATGGGTAATAATGCATGTTATATTGATAATATCGGGAGTAATAAGTATAATTATTACAGTTCTAACGATAATAACTCCATTATATGGGTAATAATGCATGTTATATTGATAATAATAAAAGTAATGAGTATATTTATTATCGTTCTATCGATAATAACTTCTTAATATGGGTAATAATGCATGTTATATTGATGATAATGAAAGTAGTAAGTATATTTATTACAGTTCTAGCGATAATAACTGCATTATATGCGTAATAAGGCATGTTATATTGATAATATCGGGAGTAATAAGTATAGTTATTATAGTTCTAGCGATAATAATAGTAAAATATGGCTAATAATGCATGTTATATTGATAATAATAAAAGTAATAAGTATATTTATTATAGTTCAATCGATAATAACTGCATAATATGGGTAACAATGCATGTTATATTGAGAATAATATAAGTAATAAGTATATTTATTACAGTTCTAGCGATAATAACTGCATTATATGCGTAATAAGGCATGTTATATTGATAATATCGGGAGTAATAAGTATAGTTATTATAGTTCTAGCGATAATAATAGTAAAATATGGCTAATAATGCATGTTATATTGATAATAATAAAAGTAATAAGTATATTTATTATAGTTCTATCGATAATAACTGCATAATATGGGTAATAATGCATGTTATATTGATAATATCGGGAGTAATAAGTATAATTATTACAGTTCTAGCGATAATACTAGTAAAATATATCTAACAGTGCCTGTTATATTGATAATAATAATAGTAATAAGTATATTTATTATACTTCTGTCGATAATACCTGCATTATATGGGTAATAATGCATGTTATATTGATAATATCGGGAGTAATAAGTATAATAATTATAGTTCTAGCGATAATAATAGTAAAATATGGCTAATAGTACATGTTATACTGATAATAATAAAAGTAATAAGTTTATTTATTATACTTCTGTCGATAATAACTGCAGTATATGGGTAATAATGCATGTTATATTGATAATATCGGGAGTAATAAGTATAATTATTACAGTTCTAGCGATAATAACTGCATTATATGGGTAATAATGGATGTTATATTGATAATATCGGGAGTAGTAAGTATATTTATTATACTTCTGTCGATAATAACTGCATTATATGGGTAATAATGCATGTTATATTGATAATAATATAAGTAATAAGTATAATTATTACAGTTCTAGCGATAATAACTCCATTATATGGGTAATAATGCATGTTATATTGATAATAATATAAGTAATAAGTATATTTATTATAGTTCTATCGATAATAACTGCATAATATGGGTAACAATGCATGTTATATTGAGAATAATATAAGTAATAAGTATAATTATTACAGTTCTGGCGATAATAACTGCATTATATGGGTAATAATGCATGTTATATTGATAATATCGGGAGTAATAAGTATAATTATTACAGTTCTAACGATAATAACTCCATTATATGGGTAATAATGCATGTTATATTGATAATATCGGGAGTAATAAGTATAGTTATTATAGTTCTAGCGATAATAATAGTAAAATATGGCTAATAATGCATGTTATATTGATAATAATAAAAGTAATAAGTATATTTATTATAGTTCTATCGATAATAACTGCATAATATGGGTAATAATGCATGTTATATTGATAATATCGGGAGTAATAAGTATAATTATTACAGTTCTAGCGATAATACTAGAAAAATATATCTAACAGTGCCTGTTATATTGATAATAATAATAGTAATAAGTATATTTATTATACTTCTGTCGATAATACCTGCATTATATGGGTAATAATGCATGTTATATTGATAATATCGGGAGTAATAAGTATAATAATTATAGTTCTGGCGATAATAATAGTAAAATATGGCTAATAGTACATGTTATACTGATAATAATAAAAGTAATAAGATTATTTATTATACTTCTGTCGATAATAACTGCAGTATATGGGTAATAATGCATGTTATATTGATAATATCGGGAGTAACAAGTATAATAATTATAGTTCTAGCGATAATAATAGTAAAATATGGCTAATAGTACATGTTATACTGATAATAATAAAAGTAATAAGTTTATTTATTATACTTCTGTCGATAATAACTGCAGTATATGGGTAATAATGCATGTTATATTGATAATATCGGGAGTAATAAGTATAATTATTACAGTTCTAGCGATAATAACTGCATTATATGGGTAATAATGGATGTTATATTGATAATATCGGGAGTAATAAGTATATTTATTATACTTCTGTCGATAATAACTGCATTATATGGGTAATAATGCAGGTTATATTGATAATAATATAAGTAATAAGTATAATTATTACAGTTCTAGCGATAATAACTCCATTATATGGGTAATAATGCATGTTATATTGATAATAATATAAGTAATAAGTATATTTATTATAGTTCTATCGATAATAACTGCATAATATGGGTAACAATGCATGTTATATTGAGAATAATATAAGTAATAAGTATAATTATTACAGTTCTGGCGATAATAACTGCATAATATGGGTAATAATGCGTGTTATATTGAGAATAATATAAGTAATAGGTATAATTATTACAGTTCAAGCGATAATAACTGTATTATACGGGTAATAATGCATGTTATATTGCTAACTATATAAGTAATAAGTATAATTATTACAGTTCTAGCGATAATAACTGCATTATATGGGTAATAATGCATGTTATATTGACAATAATAAAAGTAATAAGTATATTTATTATAGTTCTATCGATAATACCTGCATAATATGGGTAATAATGCATGTTATATTGAGAATAATATAAGTAATAAGTATAATTATTACAGTTCCAGCGATAATAACTGCATTATATGGGTAATAATGGATGTTATATTGATAATATCGGGAGTAATAAGTATATTTATTATACTTCTGTCGATAATAACTGCATTATATGGGTAATAATGCATGTTATATTGATAACAATATAAGTAATAAGTATAATTATTACAGTTCTAGCGATAATAACTCCATTATATGGGTAATAGTGCATGTTATATTCATAATAATATAAGTAATAAGTATATTTATTATAGTTCTATCGATAATAACTGCATAATATGGGTAATAATGCATGTTATATTGAGAATAATATAAGTAATAAGTATAATTATTACAGTTCCAGCGATAATAACTGCATTATATGGGTAATAATGGATGTTATATTGATAATATCGGGAGTAATAAGTATATTTATTATACTTCTGTCGATAATAACTGCATTATATGCGTAATAATGCATGTTATATTGATAATAACATAAGTAATAAGTATAATTATTACAGTTCTAGCGATAATAACTCCATTATATGGGTAATAATGCATGTTATATTGCTAACTATATAAGTAATAAGTATAATTATTACAGTTCTAGTGATAATAACTGCATTATATGGGTAATAATGCATGTTATATTGATGATAATGAAAGTAGTAAGTATATTTATTACAGTTCTAGCGATAATAACTGCATTATATGCGTAATAAGGCATGTTATATTGATAATATCGGGAGTAATAAGTATAGTTATTATACTTCTGTCGATAATAACTGCATTATATGGGTAATAATGCATGTTATATTGACAATAATAAAAGTAATAAGTATATTTATTATAGTTCTATCGATAATAACTGCATAATATGGGTAATAATGCATGTTATATTGATAGTAATAATAGTAATAAGTATATTTATTATACTTCTGTCGATAATACCTGCATTATATGGGTAATAATGCATGTTATATTGATAATATCGGGAGTAATAAGTATAATAATTATAGTTCTAGCGATAATAATAGTAAAATATGGCTAATAGTACATGTTATACTGAAAATAATAAAAGTAATAAGTTCATTTATTATACTTCTGTCGATAATAACTGCAGTATATGGGTAATAATGCATGTTATATTGATAATATCGGGAGTAATAAGTATAATTATTACAGTTCTAGCGATGATAACTGCATTATATGGGTAATAATGGATGTTATATTGATAATATCGGGAGTAATAAGTATATTTATTATAGTTCTAGCGATAATAACTGCATAATATGGGTAATAATGCGTGTTGTATTGAGAATAATATAAGTAATAGGTATAATTATTACAGTTCAAGCGATAATAACTGTATTATACGGGTAATAATGCATGTTATATTGATAATAATAAAAGTAATAAGTATATTTATTATAGTTCTATCGATAATAACTGCATAATATGGGCAATAATGCATGTTATATTGATAATAATATAAGTAATAAGTATATTTATTATAGTTCTATCGATAATAACTGCATAATATGGGTAACAATGCATGTTATATTGAGAATAATATAAGTAATAAGTATAATTATTACAGTTCTGGCGATAATAACTGCATTATATGGGTAATAATGCATGTTATATTGATAATATCGGGAGTAATAAGTATAATTATTACAGTTCTAACGATAATAACTCCATTATATGGGTAATAATGCATGTTATATTGATAATATCGGGAGTAATAAGTATAGTTATTATAGTTCTAGCGATAATAATAGTAAAATATGGCTAATAATGCATGTTATATTGATAATAATAAAAGTAATAAGTATATTTATTATAGTTCTATCGATAATAACTGCATAATATGGGTAATAATGCATGTTATATTGATAATATCGGGAGTAATAAGTATAATTATTACAGTTCTAGCGATAATACTAGAAAAATATATCTAACAGTGCCTGTTATATTGATAATAATAATAGTAATAAGTATATTTATTATACTTCTGTCGATAATACCTGCATTATATGGGTAATAATGCATGTTATATTGATAATATCGGGAGTAATAAGTATAATAATTATAGTTCTAGCGATAATAATAGTAAAATATGGCTAATAGTACATGTTATACTGATAATAATAAAAGTAATAAGTTTATTTATTATACTTCTGTCGATAATAACTGCAGTATATGGGTAATAATGCATGTTATATTGATAATATCGGGAGTAACAAGTATAATAATTATAGTTCTAGCGATAATAATAGTAAAATATGGCTAATAGTACATGTTATACTGATAATAACAAAAGTAATAAGTTTATTTATTATACTTCTGTCGATAATAACTGCAGTATATGGGTAATAATGCATGTTATATTGATAATATCGGGAGTAATAAGTATAATTATTACAGTTCTAGCGATAATAACTGCATTATATGGGTAATAATGGATGTTATATTGATAATATCGGGAGTAATAAGTATATTTATTATACTTCTGTCGATAATAACTGCATTATATGGGTAATAATGCATGTTATATTGATGATAATGAAAGTAGTAAGTATATTTATTACAGTTCTAGCGATAATAACTGCATTATATGCGTAATAAGGCATGTTATATTGATAATATCGGGAGTAATAAGTATATTTATTACAGTTCTATCGATAATAACTGCATAATACGGGTAATAATGCATGTTATATTGATAATAATGAAAGTAATACGTATATTTATTATAGTTCTAGCGATAATAACTGCATAATATGGGTAATAATGCGTGTTGTATTGAGAATAATATAAGTAATAGGTATAATGATTACAGTTCAAGCGATAATAACTGTATTATACGGGTAATAATGCATGTTATATTGATAATAATAAAAGTAATAAGTATATTTATTATACTTCTGTCGATAATAACTGCAGTATATGGGTAATAATGCATGTTATATTGATAATATCGGGAGTAATAAGTATAATTATTACAGTTCTAGCGATAATAACTGCATTATATGGGTAATAATGGATGTTATATTGATAATATCGGGAGAAATAAGTATATTTATTATACTTCTGTCGATAATAACTGCATTATATGGGTAATAATGCATGTTATATTGATAATAATATAAGTAATAAGTATAATTATTACAGTTCTAGCGATAATAACTCCATTATATGGGTAATAATGCATGTTATATTGATAATAATATAAGTAATAAGTATATTTATTATAGTTCTATCGATAATAACTGCATAATATGGGTAACAATGCATGTTATATTGAGAATAATATAAGTAATAAGTATAATTATTACAGTTCTGGCGATAATAACTGCATTCTATGCGTAATAATGCATGTTATATTGATAATAATAAAAGTAATAAGTATATTTATTATCGTTCTATCGATAATAACTTCTTAATATGGGTAATAATGCATGTTATATTGATGATAATGAAAGTAGTAAGTATATTTATTACAGTTCTAGCGACAATAACTGCATTATATGCGTAATAAGGCATGTTATATTGATAATATCGGGAGTAATAAGTATATTTATTACAGTTCTATCGATAATAACTGCATAATACGGGTAATAATGCATGTTATATTGATGATAATGAAAGTAATACGTATATTTATTATAGTTCTAGCGATAATAACTGCATAATATGGGTAATAATGCGTGTTGTATTGAGAATAATATAAGTAATAGGTATAATTATTACAGTTCAAGCGATAATAACTGTATTATACGGGTAATAATGCATGTTATATTGATAATAATAAAAGTAATAAGTATATTTATTATAGTTCTATCGATAATAACTGCATAATATGGGCAATAATGCATGTTATATTGATAATAATATAAGTAATAAGTATATTTATTATAGTTCTATCGATAATAACTGCATAATATGGGTAACAATGCATGTTATATTGAGAATAATATAAGTAATAAGTATAATTATGACAGTTCTGGCGATAATAACTGCATTATATGGGTAATAATGCATGTTATATTGATAATATCGGGAGTAATAAGTATAATTATTACAGTTCTAACGATAATAACTCCATTATATGGGTAATAATGCATGTTATATTGATAATATCGGGAGTAATAAGTATAGTTATTATAGTTCTAGCGATAATAATAGTAAAATATGGCTAATAATGCATGTTATATTGATAATAATAAAAGTAATAAGTATATTTATTATAGTTCTATCGATAATAACTGCATAATATGGGTAATAATGCATGTTATATTGATAATATCGGGAGTAATAAGTATAATTATTACAGTTCTAGCGATAATACTAGAAAAATATATCTAACAGTGCCTGTTATATTGATAATAATAATAGTAATAAGTATATTTATTATACTTCTGTCGATAATACCTGCATTATATGGGTAATAATGCATGTTATATTGATAATATCGGGAGTAATAAGTATAATAATTATAGTTCTAGCGATAATAATAGTAAAATATGGCTAATAGTACATGTTATACTGATAATAATAAAAGTAATAAGTTTATTTATTATACTTCTGTCGATAATAACTGCAGTATATGGGTAATAATGCATGTTATATTGATAATATCGGGAGTAACAAGTATAATAATTACAGTTCTAGCGATAATAACTGCATTATATGGGTAATAATGGATGTTATATTGATAATATCGGGAGTAATAAGTATATTTATTATACTTCTGTCGATAATAACTGCATTATATGGGTAATAATGCATGTTATATTGATAATAATATAAGTAATAAGTATAATTATTACAGTTCTAGCTATAATAACTCCATTATATGGGTAATAATGCATGTTATATTGATAATAATATAAGTAATAAGTATATTTATTATAGTTCTATCGATAATAACTGCATAATATGGGTAACAATGCATGTTATATTGAGAATAATATAAGTAATAAGTATAATTATTACAGTTCTGGCGATAATAACTCCATTATATGGGTAATAATGCATGTTATATTGATAATATCGGGAGTAATAAGTATAATTATTACAGTTCTAGCGATAATAACTCCATTATATGGGTAATAATGCATGTTATATTGATAATAATGTAAGTAATAAGTATATTTATTATAGTTCTATCGATAATAACTACATAATATGGGTAACAATGCATGTTATATTGAGAATAATATAAGTAATAAGTATAATTATTACAGTTCTGGCGATAATAACTGCATTATATGCGTAATAAGGCATGTTATATTGATAATATCGGGAGTAATAAGTATAGTTATTATAGTTCTAGCGATAATAATAGTAAAATATGGCTAATAATGCATGTTATATTGATAATATCGGGAGTAATAAGTATAATTATTACAGTTCTAGCGATAATACTAGAAAAATATATCTAACAGTGCCTGTTATATTGATAATAATAATAGTAATAAGTATATTTATTATACTTCTGTCGATAATACCTGCATTATATGGGTAATAATGGATGTTATATTGATAATATCGGGAGTAATAAGTATATTTATTATACTTCTGTCGATAATAACTGCATTATATGGGTAATAATGCATGTTATATTGATAATAATATAAGTAATAAGTATAATTATTACAGTTCTAGCGATAATAACTCCATTATATGGGTAATAATGCATGTTATATTGATAATAATATAAGTAATAAGTATATTTATTATAGTTCTATCGATAATAACTGCATAATATGGGTAACAATGCATGTTATATTGAGAATAATATAAGTAATAAGTATAATTATTACAGTTCTAGTGATAATAACTGCATTATATGGGTAATAATGCATGTTATATTGATAATAATAAAAGTAATGAGTATATTTATTATCGTTCTATCGATAATAACTTCTTAATATGGGTAATATTGCATGTTATATTGATGATGATGAAAGTAGTAAGTATATTTATTACAGTTCTAGCGATAATAACTGCATTATATGCGTAATAAGGCATGTTATATTGATAATATCGGGAGTAATAAGTATAGTTATTATAGTTCTAGCGATAATAATAGTAAAATATGGCTAATAATGCTTGTTATATTGATAATAATAAAAGTAATAAGTATATTTATTATAGTTCTATCGATAATAACTGCATAATATGGGTAATAATGCATGTTATATTGATAATATCGGGAGTAATAAGTATAATTATTACAGTTCTAGCGATAATACTAGTAAAATATATCTAACAGTGCCTGTTATATTGATAATAATAATAGTAATAAGTATATTTATTATACTTCTGTCGATAATACATGCATTATATGGGTAATAATGCATGTTATATTGATAATATCGGGAGTAATAAGTATAATAATTATAGTTCTAGCGATAATAATAGTAAAATATGGCTAATAGCACATGTTATACTGATAATAATAAAAGTAATAAGTTCATTTATTATACTTCTGTCGATAATAACTGCAGTATATGGGTAATAATGCATGTTATATTGATAATATCGGGAGTAATAAGTATAATTATTACAGTTCTAGCGATAATAACTGCATTATATGGGTAATAATGGATGTTATATTGATAATATCGGGAGTAATAAGTATATTTATTATACTTCTGTCGATAATAACTGCATTATATGGGTAATAATGCATGTTATATTGATAATAATATAAGTAATAAGTATAATTATTACAGTTCTAGCGATAATAACTGCATTATATGGGTAATAATGCATGTTATATTGATAATATCGGGAGTAATAAGTATAATTATTACAGTTCTAGCGATAATAACTGCATTATATGTGTAATAATGGATGTTATATTGATAATATCGGGAGTAATAAGTATAATTATTACAGTTCTAGCGATAATACTAGTAAAATATGGCTAAGAGTGCCTGTTATATTGATAATAATAAAAGTAATAAGTATATTTATTATAGTTCTATCGATAATAACTGCATTATATGGGTAATAATGCATGTTATATTGATAATAATAAAAGTAATAAGTATATTTATTATCGTTCTATCGATAATAACTTCTTAATATGGGTAATAATGCATGTTATATTGATGATAATGAAAGTAGTAAGTATATTTATTACAGTTCTAGCGATAATAACTGCATTATATGCGTAATAAGGCATGTTATATTGATAATATCGGGAGTAATAAGTATAGTTATTATAGTTCTAGCGATAATAATAGTAAAATATGGCTAGTAGTGCATGTTATATTGATAATAGTAAAACTAATAAGTATATTTATTACAGTTCTATCGATAATAACTGCATAATACGGGTAATAATGCATGTTATATTGATGATAATGAAAGTAATACGTATATTTATTATAGTTCTAGCGATAATAACTGCATAATATGGGTAATAATGCGTGTTGTATTGAGAATAATATAAGTAATAGGTATAATTATTACCGTTCAAGCGATAATAACTGTATTATACGGGTAATAATGCATGTTATATTGATAATAATAAAAGTAATAAGTATATTTATTATAGTTCTATCGATAATAACTGCATAATATGGGTAATAATGCATGTTATATTGATAATATCGGGAGTAATAAGTATAATTATTACAGTTCTAGCGATAATACTAGTAAAATATATCTAACAGTGCCTGTTATATTGATAATAGTAATAGTAATAAGTATATTTATTATACTTCTGTCGATAATACCTGCATTATATGGGTAATAATGCATGTTATATTGATAATATCGGGAGTAATAAGTATAATTATTATAGTTCTAGCGATAATAATAGTAAAATATGGCTAATAGTACATGTTATACTGATAACAATAAAAGTAATAAATATATTTATTATACTTCTGTCGATAATAACTGCAGTATATGGGTAATAATGCATGTTATATTGATAATATCGGGAGTAATAAGTATAATTATTACAGTTCTAGCGATAATAACTGCATTATATGTGTAATAATGGATGTTATATTGATAATATCGGGAGTAATAAGTATAATTTTTACAGTTCTAGCGATAATACTAGTAAAATATGGCTAAGAGTGCCTGTTATATTGATAATAATATAAGTAATAAGTATAATTATTACAGTTCTAGCGATAATACTAGTAAAATATGGCTAAGAGTGCATGTTATATTGATAATAATAAAAGTTATAAGTATATTTATTACAGTTCTATCGGTAATAACTGTATAATATGGGTAATAATGCATGTTATATTGATGATAATAAAAGTAATACGTATATTTATTATAGTTCTAGCGATAATAACTGCATAATATGGGTAATAATGCATGTTATATTGATGATAATGAAAGTAGTAAGTATATTTATTACAGTTCTAGCGACAATAACTGCATTATATGCGTAATAAGGCATGTTATATTGATAATATCGGGAGTAATAAGTATAGTTATTATAGTTCTAGCGAAAATAATAGTAAAATATGGCAAATAGTGCATGTTATATTGATAATAATAAAAGTAATAAATATATTTATTACAGTTCTATCGATAATAACTGCATAATATGGGTAATAATTCGTGTTATATTGATGATCATAAAAGTAATACGTATATTTATTATAGTTCTAGCGATAATAACTGCATAATGTGGGTAATAATGCATGTTATATTGATAATAATCTAAGTAATAAGTATAATTATTACAGTTCTAGCGATAATAACTGCATTATATTTGTAATAATGCATGTTATATTGATGATAATAAAAGTAGTACGTATATTTATTATAGTTCTTGCGATAATAACTGCATAATATGGGTAATAATGCATGTTATATTGAGAATAATATAAGTAATAAGTACAATTATTACAGTTCTGGTGATAATAACTGCATTATATGGGTAACAATGCACGTTATATTGCTAATAGTATAAGTAATAAGTATAATTATTACAGTTCTAGCGATAATAACTGCATTATATGGGTAATAATGCATGTTATATTGATGATAATAAAAGTAATACGTATATTTATTATAGTTCTAGCGATAATAACTGCATAATATGGGTAATAATGCGTGTTATATTGAGAATAATATAAGTAATAGGTATAATTATTACAGTTCAAGCGATAATAACTGTATTATACGGGTAATAATGCATGTTATATTGCTAACTATATAAGTAATAAGTATAATTATTACAGTTCTAGCGATAATAACTGCATTATATGGGTAATAATGCATGTTATATTGACAATAATAAAAGTAATAAGTATATTTATTATACTTCTGTCGATAATAACTGCATTATATGGGTAATAATGCATGTTATATTGATAATAATATAAGTAATAAGTATAATTATTACAGTTCTAGCGATAATAACTGCATTATATGGGTAATAATGGATGTTATATTGATAATATCGGGAGTAATAAGTATATTTATTATACTTCTGTCGATAATAACTGCATTATATGGGTAATAATGCATGTTATATTGAAAATAATATAAGTAATAAGTATAATTATTACAGTTCTAGCGATAATAACTCCATTATATGGGTAATAGTGCATGTTATATTCATAATAATATAAGTAATAAGTATATTTATTATAGTTCTATCGATAATAACTGCATAATATGGGTAATAATGCATGTTATATTGATGATAATGAAAGTAATACGTATATTTATTATAGTTCTAGCGATAATAACTCCATTATATGGGTAATAATGCATGTTATATTGATAATAATAAAAGTAATGAGTATATTTATTATCGTTCTATCGATAATAACTTCTTAATATGGGTAATAATGCATGTTATATTGATGATAATGAAAGTAGTAAGTACATTTATTACAGTTCTAGCGATAATAACTGCATTATATGCGTAATAAGGCATGTTATATTGATAATATCGGGAGTAATAGGTATAGTTATTATAGTTCTAGCGATAATAATAGTAAAATATGGCTAATAATGCATGTTATATTGATAATAATAAAAGTAATAAGTATATTTATTATAGTTCTATCGATAATAACTGCATAATATGGGTAATAATGCATGTTATATTGATAATATCGGGAGTAATAAGTATAATTATTTCAGTTCTAGCGATAATAACTGCATTATATGGGTAATAATGGATGTTATATTGATAATATCGGGAGTAATAAGTATATTTATTATACTTCTGCCGATAATAACTGCATTATATGGGTAATAATGCATGTTATATTGATAATAATATAAGTAATAAGTATAATTATTACAGTTCTAGCGATAATAACTCCATTATATGGGTAATAATGCATGTTATATTGATAATAATATAAGTAATAAGTATATTTATTATAGTTCTATCGATAATAACTGCATAATATGGGTAACAATGCATGTTATATTGAGAATAATATAAGTAATAAGTATAATCATTACAGTTCTGGCGATAATAACTGCATTATATGGGTAATAATGCATGTTATATTGATAATAATAAAAGTAATAAGTATATTTATTATCGTTCTATCGATAATAACTTCTTAATATGGGTAATAATGCATGTTATATTGATGATAATGAAAGTAGTAAGTATATTTATTACAGTTCTAGCGATAATAACTGCATTATATGCGTAATAAGGCATGTTATATTGATAACATCGGGAGTAATAAGTATAGTTATTATAGTTCTAGCGATAATAATAGTAAAATATGGCTAATAGTGCATGTTATATTGATAATAGTAAAAGTAATAAGTATATTTATTACAGTTCTATCGATAATGACTGCATAATATGGGTAATAATGCATGTTATATTGATGATAATGAAGGTAATACGTATATTTATTATAGTTCTAGCGATAATAACTGCATAATATGGGTAATAATGCGTGTTGTATTGAGAATAATATAAGTAATAGGTATAATTATTACAGTTCAAGCGATAATAACTGTATTATACGGGTAATAATGCATGTTATATTGATAATAATAAAAGTAATAAGTATATTTATTACAGTTCTATCGATAATAACTGCATAATATGGGTAATAATGCATGTTATATTGATGATAATAAAAGTAATACGTATATTTATTATAGTTCTAGCGATAATAACTGCATAATATGGGTAATAATGCATGTTATATTGATAATAATATAAGTAATAAGTATAATTATTACAGTTCTAGCGATAATAACTGCATTATATGGGTAATAATGCACGGTATATTGCTAACAATATAAGTAATAAGTATAATTATTACAGTTCTAGCGATAATAACTGCATTATATGGGTAATAATGCATGTTATATTGATAATAATAAAAGTAATAAGTATATTTATTATCGTTCTATCGATAATAACTTCCTAATATGGGTAATAATGCATGTTATATTGATGATAATGAAAGTAGTAAGTATAATTATTACAGTTCTAGCGATAATAACTGCATTATATGGGTAATAATGCATGTTATATTGATAATATCGGGAGTAATAAGTATAATTATTATAGTTCTAGCGATAATAATAGTAAAATATGGCTAGTAGTGCATGTTATATTGATAATAGTAAAACTAATAAGTATATTTATTACAGTTCTATCGATAATAACTGCATAATACGGGTAATAATGCATGTTATATTGATGATAATGAAAGTAATACGTATATTTATTATAGTTCTAGCGATAATAACTGCATAATATGGGTAATAATGCGTGTTGTATTGAGAATAATATAAGTAATAGGTATAATTATTACCGTTCAAGCGATAATAACTGTATTATACGGGTAATAATGCATGTTATATTGATAATAATAAAAGTAATAAGTATATTTATTATAGTTCTATCGATAATAACTGCATAATATGGGTAATAATGCATGTTATATTGATAATATCGGGAGTAATAAGTATAATTATTACAGTTCTAGCGATAATACTAGTAAAATATATCTAACAGTGCCTGTTATATTGATAATAGTAATAGTAATAAGTATATTTATTATACTTCTGTCGATAATACCTGCATTATATGGGTAATAATGCATGTTATATTGATAATATCGGGAGTAATAAGTATAATTATTATAGTTCTAGCGATAATAATAGTAAAATATGGCTAATAGTACATGTTATACTGATAACAATAAAAGTAATAAATATATTTATTATACTTCTGTCGATAATAACTGCAGTATATGGGTAATAATGCATGTTATATTGATAATATCGGGAGTAATAAGTATAATTATTACAGTTCTAGCGATAATAACTGCATTATATGTGTAATAATGGATGTTATATTGATAATATCGGGAGTAATAAGTATAATTATTACAGTTCTAGCGATAATACTAGTAAAATATGGCTAAGAGTGCCTGTTATATTGATAATAATATAAGTAATAAGTATAATTATTACAGTTCTAGCGATAATACTAGTAAAATATGGCTAAGAGTGCATGTTATATTGATAATAATAAAAGTTATAAGTATATTTATTACAGTTCTATCGGTAATAACTGTATAATATGGGTAATAATGCATGTTATATTGATGATAATAAAAGTAATACGTATATTTATTATAGTTCTAGCGATAATAACTGCATAATATGGGTAATAATGCATGTTATATTGATGATAATGAAAGTAGTAAGTATATTTATTACAGTTCTAGCGACAATAACTGCATTATATGCGTAATAAGGCATGTTATATTGATAATATCGGGAGTAATAAGTATAGTTATTATAGTTCTAGCGAAAATAATAGTAAAATATGGCAAATAGTGCATGTTATATTGATAATAATAAAAGTAATAAATATATTTATTACAGTTCTATCGATAATAACTGCATAATATGGGTAATAATTCGTGTTATATTGATGATCATAAAAGTAATACGTATATTTATTATAGTTCTAGCGATAATAACTGCATAATGTGGGTAATAATGCATGTTATATTGATAATAATCTAAGTAATAAGTATAATTATTACAGTTCTAGCGATAATAACTGCATTATATTTGTAATAATGCATGTTATATTGATGATAATAAAAGTAATACGTATATTTATTATAGTTCTTGCGATAATAACTGCATAATATGGGTAATAATGCATGTTATATTGAGAATAATATAAGTAATAAGTACAATTATTACAGTTCTGGTGATAATAACTGCATTATATGGGTAACAATGCACGTTATATTGCTAATAGTATAAGTAATAAGTATAATTATTACAGTTCTAGCGATAATAACTGCATTATATGGGTAATAATGCATGTTATATTGATGATAATAAAAGTAATACGTATATTTATTATAGTTCTAGCGATAATAACTGCATAATATGGGTAATAATGCGTGTTATATTGAGAATAATATAAGTAATAGGTATAATTATTACAGTTCAAGCGATAATAACTGTATTATACGGGTAATAATGCATGTTATATTGCTAACTATATAAGTAATAAGTATAATTATTACAGTTCTAGCGATAATAACTGCATTATATGGGTAATAATGCATGTTATATTGACAATAATAAAAGTAATAAGTATATTTATTATATTTCTGTCGATAATAACTGCATTATATGGGTAATAATGCATGTTATATTGATAATAATATAAGTAATAAGTATAATTATTACAGTTCTAGCGATAATAACTGCATTATATGGGTAATAATGGATGTTATATTGATAATATCGGGAGTAATAAGTATATTTATTATACTTCTGTCGATAATAACTGCATTATATGGGTAATAATGCATGTTATATTGAAAATAATATAAGTAATAAGTATAATTATTACAGTTCTAGCGATAATAACTCCATTATATGGGTAATAGTGCATGTTATATTCATAATAATATAAGTAATAAGTATATTTATTATAGTTCTATCGATAATAACTGCATAATATGGGTAATAATGCATGTTATATTGATGATAATGAAAGTAATACGTATATTTATTATAGTTCTAGCGATAATAACTCCATTATATGGGTAATAATGCATGTTATATTGATAATAATAAAAGTAATGAGTATATTTATTATCGTTCTATCGATAATAACTTCTTAATATGGGTAATAATGCATGTTATATTGATGATAATGAAAGTAGTAAGTACATTTATTACAGTTCTAGCGATAATAACTGCATTATATGCGTAATAAGGCATGTTATATTGATAATATCGGGAGTAATAGGTATAGTTATTATAGTTCTAGCGATAATAATAGTAAAATATGGCTAATAATGCATGTTATATTGATAATAATAAAAGTAATAAGTATATTTATTATAGTTCTATCGATAATAACTGCATAATATGGGTAATAATGCATGTTATATTGATAATATCGGGAGTAATAAGTATAATTATTTCAGTTCTAGCGATAATAACTGCATTATATGGGTAATAATGGATGTTATATTGATAATATCGGGAGTAATAAGTATATTTATTATACTTCTGCCGATAATAACTGCATTATATGGGTAATAATGCATGTTATATTGATAATAATATAAGTAATAAGTATAATTATTACAGTTCTAGCGATAATAACTGCATAATATGGGTAATAATGCATGTTATATTGATGATAATGAAAGTAATACGTATATTTATTATAGTTCTAGCGATAATAACTCCATTATATGGGTAATAATGCATGTTATATTGATAATAATAAAAGTAATGAGTATATTTATTATCGTTCTATCGATAATAACTTCTTAATATGGGTAATAATGCATGTTATATTGATGATAATGAAAGTAGTAAGTACATTTATTACAGTTCTAGCGATAATAACTGCATTATATGCGTAATAAGGCATGTTATATTGATAATATCGGGAGTAATAGGTATAGTTATTATAGTTCTAGCGATAATAATAGTAAAATATGGCTAATAATGCATGTTATATTGATAATAATAAAAGTAATAAGTATATTTATTATAGTTCTATCGATAATAACTGCATAATATGGGTAATAATGCATGTTATATTGATAATATCGGGAGTAATAAGTATAATTATTTCAGTTCTAGCGATAATAACTGCATTATATGGGTAATAATGGATGTTATATTGATAATATCGGGAGTAATAAGTATATTTATTATACTTCTGCCGATAATAACTGCATTATATGGGTAATAATGCATGTTATATTGATAATAATATAAGTAATAAGTATAATTATTACAGTTCTAGCGATAATAACTCCATTATATGGGTAATAATGCATGTTATATTGATAATAATATAAGTAATAAGTATATTTATTATAGTTCTATCGATAATAACTGCATAATATGGGTAACAATGCATGTTATATTGAGAATAATATAAGTAATAAGTATAATCATTACAGTTCTGGCGATAATAACTGCATTATATGGGTAATAATGCATGTTATATTGATAATAATAAAAGTAATAAGTATATTTATTATCGTTCTATCGATAATAACTTCTTAATATGGGTAATAATGCATGTTATATTGATGATAATGAAAGTAGTAAGTATATTTATTACAGTTCTAGCGATAATAACTGCATTATATGCGTAATAAGGCATGTTATATTGATAACATCGGGAGTAATAAGTATAGTTATTATAGTTCTAGCGATAATAATAGTAAAATATGGCTAATAGTGCATGTTATATTGATAATAGTAAAAGTAATAAGTATATTTATTACAGTTCTATCGATAATGACTGCATAATATGGGTAATAATGCATGTTATATTGATGATAATGAAGGTAATACGTATATTTATTATAGTTCTAGCGATAATAACTGCATAATATGGGTAATAATGCGTGTTGTATTGAGAATAATATAAGTAATAGGTATAATTATTACAGTTCAAGCGATAATAACTGTATTATACGGGTAATAATGCATGTTATATTGATAATAATAAAAGTAATATGTATATTTATTACAGTTCTATCGATAATAACTGCATAATATGGGTAATAATGCATGTTATATTGATGATAATAAAAGTAATACGTATATTTATTATAGTTCTAGCGATAATAACTGCATAATATGGGTAATAATGCATGTTATATTGATAATAATATAAGTAATAAGTATAATTATTACAGTTCTAGCGATAATAACTGCATTATATGGGTAATAATGCACGGTATATTGCTAACAATATAAGTAATAAGTATAATTATTACAGTTCTAGCGATAATAACTGCATTATATGGGTAATAATGCATGTTATATTGATAATAATAAAAGTAATAAGTATATTTATTATCGTTCTATCGATAATAACTTCCTAATATGGGTAATAATGCATGTTATATTGATGATAATGAAAGTAGTAAGTATAATTATTACAGTTCTAGCGATAATAACTGCATTATATGGGTAATAATGCATGTTATATTGATAATATCGGGAGTAATAAGTATAATTATTATAGTTCTAGCGATAATAATAGTAAAATATGGCAAATAGTGCATGTTATATTGATAATAATAAAAGTAATAAGTATATTTATTACAGTTCTATCGATAATAACTGTATAATATGGGTAATAATGCACGTTATATTGATGATAATAAAAGTAATACGTATATTTATTATAGTTCTAGCGATAATAACTGCATAATATGGGTAATAATGCATGTTATATTGAGAATAATATAAGTAATAAGTATAATTATTACAGTTCTGGCGATAATAACTGCATTATATAGGTAACAATGCACGTTATATTGCTAATAGTATAAGTAATAAGAATAATTATTACAGTTCTAGCAATAATACCTCCATTATATGGGTAATAATGCATGCTATATTGATAATAATATAAGTAATAAGTATAATTATTACAGTTCTAGCGATAATAACTGCATTATATGGGTAATAATGCAGGTTATATTGATAATATTGGGAGTAATAAGTATATTTATTATAGTTCTAGCGATAATAACTGCATAATATGGGTAATAATGCATGTTATATTGATAATATCGGGAGTAATAAGTATAATTATTATAATTCTAGCGATAATAATAGTAAAATACGGCAAATAGTGCATGTTATATTGATAATAATAAAAGTAATAAATATATTTATTACAGTTCTAGCGATAATAACTGCATTATATGGGTAATAATGCACGTTATATTGCTAATAATATAAGTAATGAGTACAATTATTACAGTTCTAGCGATCATAACTGCATTATATGGGTAATAATGCATATTATATTGATAATAATATAAGTAATAAGTATAATTATTACAGTTCTAGCGATAATAACTGCATTATATGGGTAATAATGCATGTTATATTGATAATATCGGGAGTAATAAGTATAATTATTATAGTTCTAGCGATAATACCTCCATTACATGGGTAATAATGCATGTTATATTGATGATAATGAAAGTAATACGTACATTTATTATAGTTCTAGCGATAATAACTGCATAATATGGGTAATAATGCATGTTATATTGAGAATAATATAAGTAATAAGTATAATTATTACAGTTCTGGCGATAATAACTGCATTATATGGGTAATAATGCACGTTATATTGCTAATAGTATAAGTAATAAGTATAATTATTACAGTTCTGGCGATAATACCTCCCTTATATGGGTAATAATGCATGTTATATTGATAATAATATAAGTCATAAGTATAATTATTACAGTTCTAGCGATAATAACTGCATTATATGGGTAATAATGCACGTTATGTTGCTAATAATATAAGTAATAAGTATAATTATTACAGTTCTAGCGATAATAACTGCATTATATGGGTAATAATGCATGTTATATTGATAATATCGGGAGTAATAAGTATAATTATTATAGTTCTAGCGATAATAATAGTAAAATATGGCAAATAGTGCATGTTATATTGATAATAATAAAAGTAATAAGTATATTTATTACAGTTCTATCGATAATAACTGCATAATACGGGTAATAATGCATGTTATATTGATGATAATGAAAGTAATACGTATATTTATTATAGTTCTAGCGATAATAACTGCATAATATGGGTAATAATGCGTGTTGTATTGAGAATAATATAAGTAATAGGTATAATTATTACCGTTCAAGCGATAATAACTGTATTATACGGGTAATAATGCATGTTATATTGATAATAATAAAAGTAATAAGTATATTTATTATAGTTCTATCGATAATACCTGCATTATATGGGTAATAATGCATGTTATATTGATAATATCGGGAGTAATAAGTATAATTATTATAGTTCTAGCGATAATAATAGTAAAATATGGCTAATAGTACATGTTATACTGATAACAATAAAAGTAATAAATATATTTATTATACTTCTGTCGATAATAACTGCAGTATATGGGTAATAATGCATGTTATATTGATAATATCGGGAGTAATAAGTATAATTATTACAGTTCTAGCGATAATAACTGCATTATATGTGTAATAATGGATGTTATATTGATAATATCGGGAGTAATAAGTATAATTATTACAGTTCTAGCGATAATACTAGTAAAATATGGCTAAGAGTGCCTGTTATATTGATAATAATATAAGTAATAAGTATAATTATTACAGTTCTAGCGATAATACTAGTAAAATATGGCTAAGAGTGCATGTTATATTGATAATAATAAAAGTTATAAGTATATTTATTACAGTTCTATCGGTAATAACTGTATAATATGGGTAATAATGCATGTTATATTGATGATAATAAAAGTAATACGTATATTTATTATAGTTCTAGCGATAATAACTGCATAATATGGGTAATAATGCATGTTATATTGATGATAATGAAAGTAGTAAGTATATTTATTACAGTTCTAGCGACAATAACTGCATTATATGCGTAATAAGGCATGTTATATTGATAATATCGGGAGTAATAAGTATAGTTATTATAGTTCTAGCGAAAATAATAGTAAAATATGGCAAATAGTGCATGTTATATTGATAATAATAAAAGTAATAAATATATTTATTACAGTTCTATCGATAATAACTGCATAATATGGGTAATAATTCGTGTTATATTGATGATCATAAAAGTAATACGTATATTTATTATAGTTCTAGCGATAATAACTGCATAATGTGGGTAATAATGCATGTTATATTGATAATAATCTAAGTAATAAGTATAATTATTACAGTTCTAGCGATAATAACTGCATTATATTTGTAATAATGCATGTTATATTGATGATAATAAAAGTAATACGTATATTTATTATAGTTCTTGCGATAATAACTGCATAATATGGGTAATAATGCATGTTATATTGAGAATAATATAAGTAATAAGTACAATTATTACAGTTCTGGTGATAATAACTGCATTATATGGGTAACAATGCACGTTATATTGCTAATAGTATAAGTAATAAGTATAATTATTACAGTTCTAGCGATAATAACTGCATTATATGGGTAATAATGCATGTTATATTGATGATAATAAAAGTAATACGTATATTTATTATAGTTCTAGCGATAATAACTGCATAATATGGGTAATAATGCGTGTTATATTGAGAATAATATAAGTAATAGGTATAATTATTACAGTTCAAGCGATAATAACTGTATTATACGGGTAATAATGCATGTTATATTGCTAACTATATAAGTAATAAGTATAATTATTACAGTTCTAGCGATAATAACTGCATTATATGGGTAATAATGCATGTTATATTGACAATAATAAAAGTAATAAGTATATTTATTATATTTCTGTCGATAATAACTGCATTATATGGGTAATAATGCATGTTATATTGATAATAATATAAGTAATAAGTATAATTATTACAGTTCTAGCGATAATAACTGCATTATATGGGTAATAATGGATGTTATATTGATAATATCGGGAGTAATAAGTATATTTATTATACTTCTGTCGATAATAACTGCATTATATGGGTAATAATGCATGTTATATTGAAAATAATATAAGTAATAAGTATAATTATTACAGTTCTAGCGATAATAACTCCATTATATGGGTAATAGTGCATGTTATATTCATAATAATATAAGTAATAAGTATATTTATTATAGTTCTATCGATAATAACTGCATAATATGGGTAATAATGCATGTTATATTGATGATAATGAAAGTAATACGTATATTTATTATAGTTCTAGCGATAATAACTCCATTATATGGGTAATAATGCATGTTATATTGATAATAATAAAAGTAATGAGTATATTTATTATCGTTCTATCGATAATAACTTCTTAATATGGGTAATAATGCATGTTATATTGATGATAATGAAAGTAGTAAGTACATTTATTACAGTTCTAGCGATAATAACTGCATTATATGCGTAATAAGGCATGTTATATTGATAATATCGGGAGTAATAGGTATAGTTATTATAGTTCTAGCGATAATAATAGTAAAATATGGCTAATAATGCATGTTATATTGATAATAATAAAAGTAATAAGTATATTTATTATAGTTCTATCGATAATAACTGCATAATATGGGTAATAATGCATGTTATATTGATAATATCGGGAGTAATAAGTATAATTATTTCAGTTCTAGCGATAATAACTGCATTATATGGGTAATAATGGATGTTATATTGATAATATCGGGAGTAATAAGTATATTTATTATACTTCTGCCGATAATAACTGCATTATATGGGTAATAATGCATGTTATATTGATAATAATATAAGTAATAAGTATAATTATTACAGTTCTAGCGATAATAACTGCATAATATGGGTAATAATGCATGTTATATTGATGATAATGAAAGTAATACGTATATTTATTATAGTTCTAGCGATAATAACTCCATTATATGGGTAATAATGCATGTTATATTGATAATAATAAAAGTAATGAGTATATTTATTATCGTTCTATCGATAATAACTTCTTAATATGGGTAATAATGCATGTTATATTGATGATAATGAAAGTAGTAAGTACATTTATTACAGTTCTAGCGATAATAACTGCATTATATGCGTAATAAGGCATGTTATATTGATAATATCGGGAGTAATAGGTATAGTTATTATAGTTCTAGCGATAATAATAGTAAAATATGGCTAATAATGCATGTTATATTGATAATAATAAAAGTAATAAGTATATTTATTATAGTTCTATCGATAATAACTGCATAATATGGGTAATAATGCATGTTATATTGATAATATCGGGAGTAATAAGTATAATTATTTCAGTTCTAGCGATAATAACTGCATTATATGGGTAATAATGGATGTTATATTGATAATATCGGGAGTAATAAGTATATTTATTATACTTCTGCCGATAATAACTGCATTATATGGGTAATAATGCATGTTATATTGATAATAATATAAGTAATAAGTATAATTATTACAGTTCTAGCGATAATAACTCCATTATATGGGTAATAATGCATGTTATATTGATAATAATATAAGTAATAAGTATATTTATTATAGTTCTATCGATAATAACTGCATAATATGGGTAACAATGCATGTTATATTGAGAATAATATAAGTAATAAGTATAATCATTACAGTTCTGGCGATAATAACTGCATTATATGGGTAATAATGCATGTTATATTGATAATAATAAAAGTAATAAGTATATTTATTATCGTTCTATCGATAATAACTTCTTAATATGGGTAATAATGCATGTTATATTGATGATAATGAAAGTAGTAAGTATATTTATTACAGTTCTAGCGATAATAACTGCATTATATGCGTAATAAGGCATGTTATATTGATAACATCGGGAGTAATAAGTATAGTTATTATAGTTCTAGCGATAATAATAGTAAAATATGGCTAATAGTGCATGTTATATTGATAATAGTAAAAGTAATAAGTATATTTATTACAGTTCTATCGATAATGACTGCATAATATGGGTAATAATGCATGTTATATTGATGATAATGAAGGTAATACGTATATTTATTATAGTTCTAGCGATAATAACTGCATAATATGGGTAATAATGCGTGTTGTATTGAGAATAATATAAGTAATAGGTATAATTATTACAGTTCAAGCGATAATAACTGTATTATACGGGTAATAATGCATGTTATATTGATAATAATAAAAGTAATATGTATATTTATTACAGTTCTATCGATAATAACTGCATAATATGGGTAATAATGCATGTTATATTGATGATAATAAAAGTAATACGTATATTTATTATAGTTCTAGCGATAATAACTGCATAATATGGGTAATAATGCATGTTATATTGATAATAATATAAGTAATAAGTATAATTATTACAGTTCTAGCGATAATAACTGCATTATATGGGTAATAATGCACGGTATATTGCTAACAATATAAGTAATAAGTATAATTATTACAGTTCTAGCGATAATAACTGCATTATATGGGTAATAATGCATGTTATATTGATAATAATAAAAGTAATAAGTATATTTATTATCGTTCTATCGATAATAACTTCCTAATATGGGTAATAATGCATGTTATATTGATGATAATGAAAGTAGTAAGTATAATTATTACAGTTCTAGCGATAATAACTGCATTATATGGGTAATAATGCATGTTATATTGATAATATCGGGAGTAATAAGTATAATTATTATAGTTCTAGCGATAATAATAGTAAAATATGGCAAATAGTGCATGTTATATTGATAATAATAAAAGTAATAAGTATATTTATTACAGTTCTATCGATAATAACTGTATAATATGGGTAATAATGCACGTTATATTGATGATAATAAAAGTAATACGTATATTTATTATAGTTCTAGCGATAATAACTGCATAATATGGGTAATAATGCATGTTATATTGAGAATAATATAAGTAATAAGTATAATTATTACAGTTCTGGCGATAATAACTGCATTATATAGGTAACAATGCACGTTATATTGCTAATAGTATAAGTAATAAGAATAATTATTACAGTTCTAGCAATAATACCTCCATTATATGGGTAATAATGCATGCTATATTGATAATAATATAAGTAATAAGTATAATTATTACAGTTCTAGCGATAATAACTGCATTATATGGGTAATAATGCAGGTTATATTGATAATATTGGGAGTAATAAGTATATTTATTATAGTTCTAGCGATAATAACTGCATAATATGGGTAATAATGCATGTTATATTGATAATATCGGGAGTAATAAGTATAATTATTATAATTCTAGCGATAATAATAGTAAAATACGGCAAATAGTGCATGTTATATTGATAATAATAAAAGTAATAAATATATTTATTACAGTTCTAGCGATAATAACTGCATTATATGGGTAATAATGCACGTTATATTGCTAATAATATAAGTAATGAGTACAATTATTACAGTTCTAGCGATCATAACTGCATTATATGGGTAATAATGCATATTATATTGATAATAATATAAGTAATAAGTATAATTATTACAGTTCTAGCGATAATAACTGCATTATATGGGTAATAATGCATGTTATATTGATAATATCGGGAGTAATAAGTATAATTATTATAGTTCTAGCGATAATACCTCCATTACATGGGTAATAATGCATGTTATATTGATGATAATGAAAGTAATACGTACATTTATTATAGTTCTAGCGATAATAACTGCATAATATGGGTAATAATGCATGTTATATTGAGAATAATATAAGTAATAAGTATAATTATTACAGTTCTGGCGATAATAACTGCATTATATGGGTAATAATGCACGTTATATTGCTAATAGTATAAGTAATAAGTATAATTATTACAGTTCTGGCGATAATACCTCCCTTATATGGGTAATAATGCATGTTATATTGATAATAATATAAGTCATAAGTATAATTATTACAGTTCTAGCGATAATAACTGCATTATATGGGTAATAATGCACGTTATGTTGCTAATAATATAAGTAATAAGTATAATTATTACAGTTCTAGCGATAATAACTGCATTATATGGGTAATAATGCATGTTATATTGATAATATCGGGAGTAATAAGTATAATTATTATAGTTCTAGCGATAATAATAGTAAAATATGGCAAATAGTGCATGTTATATTGATAATAATAAAAGTAATAAGTATATTTATTACAGTTCTATCGATAATAACTGCATAATATGGGTAATAATGCATGTTATATTGATGATAATAAAAGTAATACGTATATTTATTATAGTTCTAGCGATAATAACTGCACAATATGGGTAATAATGCATGTTATATTGATAATAATATAAGTAGTAAGTATAATTATTACAGTTCTAGCGATAATAACTGCATTATATGGGTAATAATGCACGTTATATTGCTAACAATATAAGTAATAAGTATAATTATTACAGTTCTAGCGATAATAACTGCATTATATGGGTAATAATGCATGTTATATTGATAATAATAAAAGTAATAAGTATATTTATTATCGTTCTATCGATAATAACTTCTTAATATGGGTAATAATGCATGTTATATTGATGATAATGAAAGTAGTAAGTACATTTATTACAGTTCTAGCGATAATAACTGCATTATATGCGTAATAAGGCAAGTTATATTGATAATATCGGGAGTAATAAGTATAGTTATTATAGTTCTAGCGATAATAATAGTAAAATATGGCTAATAATGCATGTTATATTGATAATAATAAAAGTAATAAGTATATTTATTATAGTTCTATCGATAATAACTGCATAATATGGGTAATAATGCATGTTATATTGATAATATCGGGAGTAATAAGTATAATTATTACAGTTCTAGCGATAATAACTGCATTATATGGGTAATAATGGATGTTATATTGATAATATCGGGAGTAATAAGTATATTTATTATACTTCTGTCGATAATAACTGCATTATATGGGTAATAATGCATGTTATATTGATAATAATATAAGTAATAAGTATAATTATTACAGTTCTAGCGATAATAACTCCATTATATGGGTAATAATGCATGTTATATTGATAATAATATAAGTAATAAGTATATTTATTATAGTTCTATCGATAATAACTGCATAATATGGGTAACAATGCATGTTATATTGAGAATAATATAAGTAATAAGTATAATCATTACAGCTCTGGCGATAATAACTGCATTATATGGGTAATAATGCATGTTATATTGATAATATCGGGAGTAATAAGTATAATTATTACAGTTCTAACGATAATAACTCCACTATATGGGTAATAATGCATGTTATATTGCTAACTATATAAGTAACAAGTATAATTATTACAGTTCTAGCGATAATAACTGCATTATATGGGTAATAATGCATGTTATATTGATAATAATAAAAGTAATAAGTATATTTATTATCGTTCTATCGATAATAACTTCTTAATATGGGTAATAATGCATGTTATATTGATGATAATGAAAGTAGTAAGTATATTTATTACAGTTCTAGCGATAATAACTGCATTATATGCGTAATAAGGCATGTTATATTGATAACATCGGGAGTAATAAGTATAGTTATTATAGTTCTAGCGATAATAATAGTAGAATATGGCTAATAGTGCATGTTATATTGATAATAGTAAAAGTAATAAGTATATTTATTACAGTTCTATCGATAATAACTGCATAATATGGGTAATAATGCATGTTATATTGATGATAATGAAGGTAATACGTATATTTATTATAGTTCTAGCTATAATAACTGCATAATATGGGTAATAATGCAGGTTATATTGATAATATTGGGAGTAATAAGTATATTTATTATAGTTCTAGCGATAATAACTGCATAATATGGGTAATAATGCATGTTATATTGATAATATCGGGAGTAATAAGTATAATTATTATAATTCTAGCGATAATAATAGTAAAATACGGCAAATAGTGCATGTTATATTGATAATAATAAAAGTAATAAATATATTTATTACAGTTCTAGCGATAATAACTGCATTATATGGGTAATAATGCACGTTATATTGCTAATAATATAAGTAATGAGTACAATTATTACAGTTCTAGCGATCATAACTGCATTATATGGGTAATAATGCATATTATATTGATAATAATATAAGTAATAAGTATAATTATTACAGTTCTAGCGATAATAACTGCATTATATGGGTAATAATGCATGTTATATTGATAATATCGGGAGTAATAAGTATAATTATTATAGTTCTAGCGATAATACCTCCATTACATGGGTAATAATGCATGTTATATTGATGATAATGAAAGTAATACGTACATTTATTATAGTTCTAGCGATAATAACTGCATAATATGGGTAATAATGCATGTTATATTGAGAATAATATAAGTAATAAGTATAATTATTACAGTTCTGGCGATAATAACTGCATTATATGGGTAATAATGCACGTTATATTGCTAATAGTATAAGTAATAAGTATAATTATTACAGTTCTGGCGATAATACCTCCCTTATATGGGTAATAATGCATGTTATATTGATAATAATATAAGTCATAAGTATAATTATTACAGTTCTAGCGATAATAACTGCATTATATGGGTAATAATGCACGTTATGTTGCTAATAATATAAGTAATAAGTATAATTATTACAGTTCTAGCGATAATAACTGCATTATATGGGTAATAATGCATGTTATATTGATAATATCGGGAGTAATAAGTATAATTATTATAGTTCTAGCGATAATAATAGTAAAATATGGCAAATAGTGCATGTTATATTGATAATAATAAAAGTAATAAGTATATTTATTACAGTTCTATCGATAATAACTGCATAATATGGGTAATAATGCATGTTATATTGATGATAATAAAAGTAATACGTATATTTATTATAGTTCTAGCGATAATAACTGCACAATATGGGTAATAATGCATGTTATATTGATAATAATATAAGTAGTAAGTATAATTATTACAGTTCTAGCGATAATAACTGCATTATATGGGTAATAATGCACGTTATATTGCTAACAATATAAGTAATAAGTATAATTATTACAGTTCTAGCGATAATAACTGCATTATATGGGTAATAATGCATGTTATATTGATAATAATAAAAGTAATAAGTATATTTATTATCGTTCTATCGATAATAACTTCTTAATATGGGTAATAATGCATGTTATATTGATGATAATGAAAGTAGTAAGTACATTTATTACAGTTCTAGCGATAATAACTGCATTATATGCGTAATAAGGCAAGTTATATTGATAATATCGGGAGTAATAAGTATAGTTATTATAGTTCTAGCGATAATAATAGTAAAATATGGCTAATAATGCATGTTATATTGATAATAATAAAAGTAATAAGTATATTTATTATAGTTCTATCGATAATAACTGCATAATATGGGTAATAATGCATGTTATATTGATAATATCGGGAGTAATAAGTATAATTATTACAGTTCTAGCGATAATAACTGCATTATATGGGTAATAATGGATGTTATATTGATAATATCGGGAGTAATAAGTATATTTATTATACTTCTGTCGATAATAACTGCATTATATGGGTAATAATGCATGTTATATTGATAATAATATAAGTAATAAGTATAATTATTACAGTTCTAGCGATAATAACTCCATTATATGGGTAATAATGCATGTTATATTGATAATAATATAAGTAATAAGTATATTTATTATAGTTCTATCGATAATAACTGCATAATATGGGTAACAATGCATGTTATATTGAGAATAATATAAGTAATAAGTATAATCATTACAGCTCTGGCGATAATAACTGCATTATATGGGTAATAATGCATGTTATATTGATAATATCGGGAGTAATAAGTATAATTATTACAGTTCTAACGATAATAACTCCACTATATGGGTAATAATGCATGTTATATTGCTAACTATATAAGTAACAAGTATAATTATTACAGTTCTAGCGATAATAACTGCATTATATGGGTAATAATGCATGTTATATTGATAATAATAAAAGTAATAAGTATATTTATTATCGTTCTATCGATAATAACTTCTTAATATGGGTAATAATGCATGTTATATTGATGATAATGAAAGTAGTAAGTATATTTATTACAGTTCTAGCGATAATAACTGCATTATATGCGTAATAAGGCATGTTATATTGATAACATCGGGAGTAATAAGTATAGTTATTATAGTTCTAGCGATAATAATAGTAGAATATGGCTAATAGTGCATGTTATATTGATAATAGTAAAAGTAATAAGTATATTTATTACAGTTCTATCGATAATAACTGCATAATATGGGTAATAATGCATGTTATATTGATGATAATGAAGGTAATACGTATATTTATTATAGTTCTAGCTATAATAACTGCATAATATGGGTAATAATGCAGGTTATATTGATAATATTGGGAGTAATAAGTATATTTATTATAGTTCTAGCGATAATAACTGCATAATATGGGTAATAATGCATGTTATATTGATAATATCGGGAGTAATAAGTATAATTATTATAATTCTAGCGATAATAATAGTAAAATACGGCAAATAGTGCATGTTATATTGATAATAATAAAAGTAATAAATATATTTATTACAGTTCTAGCGATAATAACTGCATTATATGGGTAATAATGCACGTTATATTGCTAATAATATAAGTAATGAGTACAATTATTACAGTTCTAGCGATCATAACTGCATTATATGGGTAATAATGCATATTATATTGATAATAATATAAGTAATAAGTATAATTATTACAGTTCTAGCGATAATAACTGCATTATATGGGTAATAATGCATGTTATATTGATAATATCGGGAGTAATAAGTATAATTATTATAGTTCTAGCGATAATACCTCCATTACATGGGTAATAATGCATGTTATATTGATGATAATGAAAGTAATACGTACATTTATTATAGTTCTAGCGATAATAACTGCATAATATGGGTAATAATGCATGTTATATTGAGAATAATATAAGTAATAAGTATAATTATTACAGTTCTGGCGATAATAACTGCATTATATGGGTAATAATGCACGTTATATTGCTAATAGTATAAGTAATAAGTATAATTATTACAGTTCTGGCGATAATACCTCCCTTATATGGGTAATAATGCATGTTATATTGATAATAATATAAGTCATAAGTATAATTATTACAGTTCTAGCGATAATAACTGCATTATATGGGTAATAATGCACGTTATGTTGCTAATAATATAAGTAATAAGTATAATTATTACAGTTCTAGCGATAATAACTGCATTATATGGGTAATAATGCATGTTATATTGATAATATCGGGAGTAATAAGTATAATTATTATAGTTCTAGCGATAATAATAGTAAAATATGGCAAATAGTGCATGTTATATTGATAATAATAAAAGTAATAAGTATATTTATTACAGTTCTATCGATAATAACTGCATAATATGGGTAATAATGCATGTTATATTGATGATAATAAAAGTAATACGTATATTTATTATAGTTCTAGCGATAATAACTGCACAATATGGGTAATAATGCATGTTATATTGATAATAATATAAGTAGTAAGTATAATTATTACAGTTCTAGCGATAATAACTGCATTATATGGGTAATAATGCACGTTATATTGCTAACAATATAAGTAATAAGTATAATTATTACAGTTCTAGCGATAATAACTGCATTATATGGGTAATAATGCATGTTATATTGATAATAATAAAAGTAATAAGTATATTTATTATCGTTCTATCGATAATAACTTCTTAATATGGGTAATAATGCATGTTATATTGATGATAATGAAAGTAGTAAGTACATTTATTACAGTTCTAGCGATAATAACTGCATTATATGCGTAATAAGGCAAGTTATATTGATAATATCGGGAGTAATAAGTATAGTTATTATAGTTCTAGCGATAATAATAGTAAAATATGGCTAATAATGCATGTTATATTGATAATAATAAAAGTAATAAGTATATTTATTATAGTTCTATCGATAATAACTGCATAATATGGGTAATAATGCATGTTATATTGATAATATCGGGAGTAATAAGTATAATTATTACAGTTCTAGCGATAATAACTGCATTATATGGGTAATAATGGATGTTATATTGATAATATCGGGAGTAATAAGTATATTTATTATACTTCTGTCGATAATAACTGCATTATATGGGTAATAATGCATGTTATATTGATAATAATATAAGTAATAAGTATAATTATTACAGTTCTAGCGATAATAACTCCATTATATGGGTAATAATGCATGTTATATTGATAATAATATAAGTAATAAGTATATTTATTATAGTTCTATCGATAATAACTGCATAATATGGGTAACAATGCATGTTATATTGAGAATAATATAAGTAATAAGTATAATCATTACAGCTCTGGCGATAATAACTGCATTATATGGGTAATAATGCATGTTATATTGATAATATCGGGAGTAATAAGTATAATTATTACAGTTCTAACGATAATAACTCCACTATATGGGTAATAATGCATGTTATATTGCTAACTATATAAGTAACAAGTATAATTATTACAGTTCTAGCGATAATAACTGCATTATATGGGTAATAATGCATGTTATATTGATAATAATAAAAGTAATAAGTATATTTATTATCGTTCTATCGATAATAACTTCTTAATATGGGTAATAATGCATGTTATATTGATGATAATGAAAGTAGTAAGTATATTTATTACAGTTCTAGCGATAATAACTGCATTATATGCGTAATAAGGCATGTTATATTGATAACATCGGGAGTAATAAGTATAGTTATTATAGTTCTAGCGATAATAATAGTAGAATATGGCTAATAGTGCATGTTATATTGATAATAGTAAAAGTAATAAGTATATTTATTACAGTTCTATCGATAATAACTGCATAATATGGGTAATAATGCATGTTATATTGATGATAATGAAGGTAATACGTATATTTATTATAGTTCTAGCTATAATAACTGCATAATATGGGTAATAATGCGTGTTGTATTGAGAATAATATAAGTAATAGGTATAATTATTACAGTTCAAGCGATAATAACTGTATTATACGGGTAATAATGCATGTTATATTGATAATAATAAAAGTAATAAGTATATTTATTACAGTTCTATCGATAATAACTGCATAATATGGGTAATAATGCATGTTATATTGATGATAATAAAAGTAATACGTATATTTATTATCGTTCTATCGATAATAACTTCCTAATATGGGTAATAATGCATGTTATATTGATGATAATGAAAGTAGTAAGTATAATTATTACAGTTCTAGCGATAATAACTGCATTATATGGGTAATAATGCATGTTATATTGATAATATCGGGAGTAATAAGTATAATTATTATAGTTCTAGCGATAATAATAGTAAAATATGGCAAATAGTGCATGTTATATTGATAATAATAAAAGTAATAAGTATATTTATTACAGTTCTATCGATAATAACTGTATAATATGGGTAATAATGCACGTTATATTGATGATAATAAAAGTAATACGTATATTTATTATAGATCTAGCGATAATAACTGCATAATATGGGTAATAATGCATGTTATATTGAGAATAATATAAGTAATAAGTATATTTATTACAGTTCTAGCGATAATAACTGCATTATATGCGTAATAAGGCATGTTATATTGATAACATCGGGAGTAATAAGTATAGTTATTATAGTTCTAGCGATAATAATAGTAAAATATGGCTAATAGTGCATGTTATATTGATAATAGTAAAAGTAATAAGTATATTTATTACAGTTCTATCGATAATGACTGCATAATATGGGTAATAATGCATGTTATATTGATGATAATGAAGGTAATACGTATATTTATTATAGTTCTAGCGATAATAACTGCATAATATGGGTAATAATGCGTGTTGTATTGAGAATAATATAAGTAATAGGTATAATTATTACAGTTCAAGCGATAATAACTGTATTATACGGGTAATAATGCATGTTATATTGATAATAATAAAAGTAATAAGTATATTTATTACAGTTCTATCGATAATAACTGCATAATATGGGTAATAATGCATGTTATATTGATGATAATAAAAGTAATACGTATATTTATTATAGTTCTAGCGATAATAACTGCATAATATGGGTAATAATGCATGTTATATTGATAATAATATAAGTAATAAGTATAATTATTACAGTTCTAGCGATAATAACTGCATTATATGGGTAATAATGCACGGTATATTGCTAACAATATAAGTAATAAGTATAATTATTACAGTTCTAGCGATAATAACTGCATTATATGGGTAATAATGCATGTTATATTGATAATAATAAAAGTAATAAGTATATTTATTATCGTTCTATCGATAATAACTTCCTAATATGGGTAATAATGCATGTTATATTGATGATAATGAAAGTAGTAAGTATAATTATTACAGTTCTAGCGATAATAACTGCATTATATGGGTAATAATGCATGTTATATTGATAATATCGGGAGTAATAAGTATAATTATTATAGTTCTAGCGATAATAATAGTAAAATATGGCTAGTAGTGCATGTTATATTGATAATAGTAAAACTAATAAGTATATTTATTACAGTTCTATCGATAATAACTGCATAATACGGGTAATAATGCATGTTATATTGATGATAATGAAAGTAATACGTATATTTATTATAGTTCTAGCGATAATAACTGCATAATATGGGTAATAATGCGTGTTGTATTGAGAATAATATAAGTAATAGGTATAATTATTACCGTTCAAGCGATAATAACTGTATTATACGGGTAATAATGCATGTTATATTGATAATAATAAAAGTAATAAGTATATTTATTATAGTTCTATCGATAATAACTGCATAATATGGGTAATAATGCATGTTATATTGATAATATCGGGAGTAATAAGTATAATTATTACAGTTCTAGCGATAATACTAGTAAAATATATCTAACAGTGCCTGTTATATTGATAATAGTAATAGTAATAAGTATATTTATTATACTTCTGTCGATAATACCTGCATTATATGGGTAATAATGCATGTTATATTGATAATATCGGGAGTAATAAGTATAATTATTATAGTTCTAGCGATAATAATAGTAAAATATGGCTAATAGTACATGTTATACTGATAACAATAAAAGTAATAAATATATTTATTATACTTCTGTCGATAATAACTGCAGTATATGGGTAATAATGCATGTTATATTGATAATATCGGGAGTAATAAGTATAATTATTACAGTTCTAGCGATAATAACTGCATTATATGTGTAATAATGGATGTTATATTGATAATATCGGGAGTAATAAGTATAATTATTACAGTTCTAGCGATAATACTAGTAAAATATGGCTAAGAGTGCCTGTTATATTGATAATAATATAAGTAATAAGTATAATTATTACAGTTCTAGCGATAATACTAGTAAAATATGGCTAAGAGTGCATGTTATATTGATAATAATAAAAGTTATAAGTATATTTATTACAGTTCTATCGGTAATAACTGTATAATATGGGTAATAATGCATGTTATATTGATGATAATAAAAGTAATACGTATATTTATTATAGTTCTAGCGATAATAACTGCATAATATGGGTAATAATGCATGTTATATTGATGATAATGAAAGTAGTAAGTATATTTATTACAGTTCTAGCGACAATAACTGCATTATATGCGTAATAAGGCATGTTATATTGATAATATCGGGAGTAATAAGTATAGTTATTATAGTTCTAGCGAAAATAATAGTAAAATATGGCAAATAGTGCATGTTATATTGATAATAATAAAAGTAATAAATATATTTATTACAGTTCTATCGATAATAACTGCATAATATGGGTAATAATTCGTGTTATATTGATGATCATAAAAGTAATACGTATATTTATTATAGTTCTAGCGATAATAACTGCATAATGTGGGTAATAATGCATGTTATATTGATAATAATCTAAGTAATAAGTATAATTATTACAGTTCTAGCGATAATAACTGCATTATATTTGTAATAATGCATGTTATATTGATGATAATAAAAGTAATACGTATATTTATTATAGTTCTATCGATAATAACTGCATAATATGGGTAATAATGCATGTTATATTGATGATAATGAAAGTAATACGTATATTTATTATAGTTCTAGCGATAATAACTCCATTATATGGGTAATAATGCATGTTATATTGATAATAATAAAAGTAATGAGTATATTTATTATCGTTCTATCGATAATAACTTCTTAATATGGGTAATAATGCATGTTATATTGATGATAATGAAAGTAGTAAGTACATTTATTACAGTTCTAGCGATAATAACTGCATTATATGCGTAATAAGGCATGTTATATTGATAATATCGGGAGTAATAGGTATAGTTATTATAGTTCTAGCGATAATAATAGTAAAATATGGCTAATAATGCATGTTATATTGATAATAATAAAAGTAATAAGTATATTTATTATAGTTCTATCGATAATAACTGCATAATATGGGTAATAATGCATGTTATATTGATAATATCGGGAGTAATAAGTATAATTATTTCAGTTCTAGCGATAATAACTGCATTATATGGGTAATAATGGATGTTATATTGATAATATCGGGAGTAATAAGTATATTTATTATACTTCTGCCGATAATAACTGCATTATATGGGTAATAATGCATGTTATATTGATAATAATATAAGTAATAAGTATAATTATTACAGTTCTAGCGATAATAACTGCATAATATGGGTAATAATGCATGTTATATTGATGATAATGAAAGTAATACGTATATTTATTATAGTTCTAGCGATAATAACTCCATTATATGGGTAATAATGCATGTTATATTGATAATAATAAAAGTAATGAGTATATTTATTATCGTTCTATCGATAATAACTTCTTAATATGGGTAATAATGCATGTTATATTGATGATAATGAAAGTAGTAAGTACATTTATTACAGTTCTAGCGATAATAACTGCATTATATGCGTAATAAGGCATGTTATATTGATAATATCGGGAGTAATAGGTATAGTTATTATAGTTCTAGCGATAATAATAGTAAAATATGGCTAATAATGCATGTTATATTGATAATAATAAAAGTAATAAGTATATTTATTATAGTTCTATCGATAATAACTGCATAATATGGGTAATAATGCATGTTATATTGATAATATCGGGAGTAATAAGTATAATTATTTCAGTTCTAGCGATAATAACTGCATTATATGGGTAATAATGGATGTTATATTGATAATATCGGGAGTAATAAGTATATTTATTATACTTCTGCCGATAATAACTGCATTATATGGGTAATAATGCATGTTATATTGATAATAATATAAGTAATAAGTATAATTATTACAGTTCTAGCGATAATAACTCCATTATATGGGTAATAATGCATGTTATATTGATAATAATATAAGTAATAAGTATATTTATTATAGTTCTATCGATAATAACTGCATAATATGGGTAACAATGCATGTTATATTGAGAATAATATAAGTAATAAGTATAATCATTACAGTTCTGGCGATAATAACTGCATTATATGGGTAATAATGCATGTTATATTGATAATAATAAAAGTAATAAGTATATTTATTATCGTTCTATCGATAATAACTTCTTAATATGGGTAATAATGCATGTTATATTGATGATAATGAAAGTAGTAAGTATATTTATTACAGTTCTAGCGATAATAACTGCATTATATGCGTAATAAGGCATGTTATATTGATAACATCGGGAGTAATAAGTATAGTTATTATAGTTCTAGCGATAATAATAGTAAAATATGGCTAATAGTGCATGTTATATTGATAATAGTAAAAGTAATAAGTATATTTATTACAGTTCTATCGATAATGACTGCATAATATGGGTAATAATGCATGTTATATTGATGATAATGAAGGTAATACGTATATTTATTATAGTTCTAGCGATAATAACTGCATAATATGGGTAATAATGCGTGTTGTATTGAGAATAATATAAGTAATAGGTATAATTATTACAGTTCAAGCGATAATAACTGTATTATACGGGTAATAATGCATGTTATATTGATAATAATAAAAGTAATATGTATATTTATTACAGTTCTATCGATAATAACTGCATAATATGGGTAATAATGCATGTTATATTGATGATAATAAAAGTAATACGTATATTTATTATAGTTCTAGCGATAATAACTGCATAATATGGGTAATAATGCATGTTATATTGATAATAATATAAGTAATAAGTATAATTATTACAGTTCTAGCGATAATAACTGCATTATATGGGTAATAATGCACGGTATATTGCTAACAATATAAGTAATAAGTATAATTATTACAGTTCTAGCGATAATAACTGCATTATATGGGTAATAATGCATGTTATATTGATAATAGTAAAAGTAATAAGTATATTTATTATCGTTCTATCGATAATAACTTCCTAATATGGGTAATAATGCATGTTATATTGATGATAATGAAAGTAGTAAGTATAATTATTACAGTTCTAGCGATAATAACTGCATTATATGGGTAATAATGCATGTTATATTGATAATATCGGGAGTAATAAGTATAATTATTATAGTTCTAGCGATAATAATAGTAAAATATGGCAAATAGTGCATGTTATATTGATAATAATAAAAGTAATAAGTATATTTATTACAGTTCTATCGATAATAACTGTATAATATGGGTAATAATGCACGTTATATTGATGATAATAAAAGTAATACGTATATTTATTATAGTTCTAGCGATAATAACTGCATAATATGGGTAATAATGCATGTTATATTGAGAATAATATAAGTAATAAGTATAATTATTACAGTTCTGGCGATAATAACTGCATTATATAGGTAACAATGCACGTTATATTGCTAATAGTATAAGTAATAAGAATAATTATTACAGTTCTAGCAATAATACCTCCATTATATGGGTAATAATGCATGCTATATTGATAATAATATAAGTAATAAGTATAATTATTACAGTTCTAGCGATAATAACTGCATTATATGGGTAATAATGCAGGTTATATTGATAATATTGGGAGTAATAAGTATATTTATTATAGTTCTAGCGATAATAACTGCATAATATGGGTAATAATGCATGTTATATTGATAATATCGGGAGTAATAAGTATAATTATTATAATTCTAGCGATAATAATAGTAAAATACGGCAAATAGTGCATGTTATATTGATAATAATAAAAGTAATAAATATATTTATTACAGTTCTAGCGATAATAACTGCATTATATGGGTAATAATGCACGTTATATTGCTAATAATATAAGTAATGAGTACAATTATTACAGTTCTAGCGATCATAACTGCATTATATGGGTAATAATGCATATTATATTGATAATAATATAAGTAATAAGTATAATTATTACAGTTCTAGCGATAATAACTGCATTATATGGGTAATAATGCATGTTATATTGATAATATCGGGAGTAATAAGTATAATTATTATAGTTCTAGCGATAATACCTCCATTACATGGGTAATAATGCATGTTATATTGATGATAATGAAAGTAATACGTACATTTATTATAGTTCTAGCGATAATAACTGCATAATATGGGTAATAATGCATGTTATATTGAGAATAATATAAGTAATAAGTATAATTATTACAGTTCTGGCGATAATAACTGCATTATATGGGTAATAATGCACGTTATATTGCTAATAGTATAAGTAATAAGTATAATTATTACAGTTCTGGCGATAATACCTCCCTTATATGGGTAATAATGCATGTTATATTGATAATAATATAAGTCATAAGTATAATTATTACAGTTCTAGCGATAATAACTGCATTATATGGGTAATAATGCACGTTATGTTGCTAATAATATAAGTAATAAGTATAATTATTACAGTTCTAGCGATAATAACTGCATTATATGGGTAATAATGCATGTTATATTGATAATATCGGGAGTAATAAGTATAATTATTATAGTTCTAGCGATAATAATAGTAAAATATGGCAAATAGTGCATGTTATATTGATAATAATAAAAGTAATAAGTATATTTATTACAGTTCTATCGATAATAACTGCATAATATGGGTAATAATGCATGTTATATTGATGATAATAAAAGTAATACGTATATTTATTATAGTTCTAGCGATAATAACTGCACAATATGGGTAATAATGCATGTTATATTGATAATAATATAAGTAGTAAGTATAATTATTACAGTTCTAGCGATAATAACTGCATTATATGGGTAATAATGCACGTTATATTGCTAACAATATAAGTAATAAGTATAATTATTACAGTTCTAGCGATAATAACTGCATTATATGGGTAATAATGCATGTTATATTGATAATAATAAAAGTAATAAGTATATTTATTATCGTTCTATCGATAATAACTTCTTAATATGGGTAATAATGCATGTTATATTGATGATAATGAAAGTAGTAAGTACATTTATTACAGTTCTAGCGATAATAACTGCATTATATGCGTAATAAGGCAAGTTATATTGATAATATCGGGAGTAATAAGTATAGTTATTATAGTTCTAGCGATAATAATAGTAAAATATGGCTAATAATGCATGTTATATTGATAATAATAAAAGTAATAAGTATATTTATTATAGTTCTATCGATAATAACTGCATAATATGGGTAATAATGCATGTTATATTGATAATATCGGGAGTAATAAGTATAATTATTACAGTTCTAGCGATAATAACTGCATTATATGGGTAATAATGGATGTTATATTGATAATATCGGGAGTAATAAGTATATTTATTATACTTCTGTCGATAATAACTGCATTATATGGGTAATAATGCATGTTATATTGATAATAATATAAGTAATAAGTATAATTATTACAGTTCTAGCGATAATAACTCCATTATATGGGTAATAATGCATGTTATATTGATAATAATATAAGTAATAAGTATATTTATTATAGTTCTATCGATAATAACTGCATAATATGGGTAACAATGCATGTTATATTGAGAATAATATAAGTAATAAGTATAATCATTACAGCTCTGGCGATAATAACTGCATTATATGGGTAATAATGCATGTTATATTGATAATATCGGGAGTAATAAGTATAATTATTACAGTTCTAACGATAATAACTCCACTATATGGGTAATAATGCATGTTATATTGCTAACTATATAAGTAACAAGTATAATTATTACAGTTCTAGCGATAATAACTGCATTATATGGGTAATAATGCATGTTATATTGATAATAATAAAAGTAATAAGTATATTTATTATCGTTCTATCGATAATAACTTCTTAATATGGGTAATAATGCATGTTATATTGATGATAATGAAAGTAGTAAGTATATTTATTACAGTTCTAGCGATAATAACTGCATTATATGCGTAATAAGGCATGTTATATTGATAACATCGGGAGTAATAAGTATAGTTATTATAGTTCTAGCGATAATAATAGTAGAATATGGCTAATAGTGCATGTTATATTGATAATAGTAAAAGTAATAAGTATATTTATTACAGTTCTATCGATAATAACTGCATAATATGGGTAATAATGCATGTTATATTGATGATAATGAAGGTAATACGTATATTTATTATAGTTCTAGCTATAATAACTGCATAATATGGGTAATAATGCAGGTTATATTGATAATATTGGGAGTAATAAGTATATTTATTATAGTTCTAGCGATAATAACTGCATAATATGGGTAATAATGCATGTTATATTGATAATATCGGGAGTAATAAGTATAATTATTATAATTCTAGCGATAATAATAGTAAAATACGGCAAATAGTGCATGTTATATTGATAATAATAAAAGTAATAAATATATTTATTACAGTTCTAGCGATAATAACTGCATTATATGGGTAATAATGCACGTTATATTGCTAATAATATAAGTAATGAGTACAATTATTACAGTTCTAGCGATCATAACTGCATTATATGGGTAATAATGCATATTATATTGATAATAATATAAGTAATAAGTATAATTATTACAGTTCTAGCGATAATAACTGCATTATATGGGTAATAATGCATGTTATATTGATAATATCGGGAGTAATAAGTATAATTATTATAGTTCTAGCGATAATACCTCCATTACATGGGTAATAATGCATGTTATATTGATGATAATGAAAGTAATACGTACATTTATTATAGTTCTAGCGATAATAACTGCATAATATGGGTAATAATGCATGTTATATTGAGAATAATATAAGTAATAAGTATAATTATTACAGTTCTGGCGATAATAACTGCATTATATGGGTAATAATGCACGTTATATTGCTAATAGTATAAGTAATAAGTATAATTATTACAGTTCTGGCGATAATACCTCCCTTATATGGGTAATAATGCATGTTATATTGATAATAATATAAGTCATAAGTATAATTATTACAGTTCTAGCGATAATAACTGCATTATATGGGTAATAATGCACGTTATGTTGCTAATAATATAAGTAATAAGTATAATTATTACAGTTCTAGCGATAATAACTGCATTATATGGGTAATAATGCATGTTATATTGATAATATCGGGAGTAATAAGTATAATTATTATAGTTCTAGCGATAATAATAGTAAAATATGGCAAATAGTGCATGTTATATTGATAATAATAAAAGTAATAAGTATATTTATTACAGTTCTATCGATAATAACTGCATAATATGGGTAATAATGCATGTTATATTGATGATAATAAAAGTAATACGTATATTTATTATAGTTCTAGCGATAATAACTGCACAATATGGGTAATAATGCATGTTATATTGATAATAATATAAGTAGTAAGTATAATTATTACAGTTCTAGCGATAATAACTGCATTATATGGGTAATAATGCACGTTATATTGATAATATCGGGAGTAATAAGTATAATTATTACAGTTCTAGCGATAATAACTGCATTATATGGGTAATAATGGATGTTATATTGATAATATCGGGAGTAATAAGTATATTTATTATACTTCTGTCGATAATAACTGCATTATATGGGTAATAATGCATGTTATATTGATAATAATATAAGTAATAAGTATAATTATTACAGTTCTAGCGATAATAACTCCATTATATGGGTAATAATGCATGTTATATTGATAATAATATAAGTAATAAGTATATTTATTATAGTTCTATCGATAATAACTGCATAATATGGGTAACAATGCATGTTATATTGAGAATAATATAAGTAATAAGTATAATCATTACAGCTCTGGCGATAATAACTGCATTATATGGGTAATAATGCATGTTATATTGATAATATCGGGAGTAATAAGTATAATTATTACAGTTCTAACGATAATAACTCCACTATATGGGTAATAATGCATGTTATATTGCTAACTATATAAGTAACAAGTATAATTATTACAGTTCTAGCGATAATAACTGCATTATATGGGTAATAATGCATGTTATATTGATAATAATAAAAGTAATAAGTATATTTATTATCGTTCTATCGATAATAACTTCTTAATATGGGTAATAATGCATGTTATATTGATGATAATGAAAGTAGTAAGTATATTTATTACAGTTCTAGCGATAATAACTGCATTATATGCGTAATAAGGCATGTTATATTGATAACATCGGGAGTAATAAGTATAGTTATTATAGTTCTAGCGATAATAATAGTAGAATATGGCTAATAGTGCATGTTATATTGATAATAGTAAAAGTAATAAGTATATTTATTACAGTTCTATCGATAATAACTGCATAATATGGGTAATAATGCATGTTATATTGATGATAATGAAGGTAATACGTATATTTATTATAGTTCTAGCTATAATAACTGCATAATATGGGTAATAATGCGTGTTGTATTGAGAATAATATAAGTTATAGGTATAATTATTACAGTTCAAGCGATAATAACTCCACTATATGGGTAATAATGCATGTTATATTGCTAACTATATAAGTAACAAGTATAATTATTACAGTTCTAGCGATAATAACTGCATTATATGGGTAATAATGCATGTTATATTGATAATATCGGGAGTAATAAGTATAATTATTACAGTTCTAGCGATAATAACTGCATTATATGGGTAATAATGGATGTTATATTGATAATATCGGGAGTAATAAGTATATTTATTATACTTCTGTCGATAATAACTGCATTATATGGGTAATAATGCATGTTATATTGATAATAATATAAGTAATAAGTATAATTATTACAGTTCTAGCGATAATAACTCCATTATATGGGTAATAATGCATGTTATATTGATAATAATATAAGTAATAAGTATATTTATTATAGTTCTATCGATAATAACTGCATAATATGGGTAACAATGCATGTTATATTGAGAATAATATAAGTAATAAGTATAATCATTACAGCTCTGGCGATAATAACTGCATTATATGGGTAATAATGCATGTTATATTGATAATATCGGGAGTAATAAGTATAATTATTACAGTTCTAACGATAATAACTCCACTATATGGGTAATAATGCATGTTATATTGCTAACTATATAAGTAACAAGTATAATTATTACAGTTCTAGCGATAATAACTGCATTATATGGGTAATAATGCATGTTATATTGCTAACTATATAAGTAACAAGTATAATTATTACAGTTCTAGCGATAATAACTGCATTATATGGGTAATAATGCATGTTATATTGATAATATCGGGAGTAATAAGTATAATTATTACAGTTCTAGCGATAATAACTGCATTATATGGGTAATAATGGATGTTATATTGATAATATCGGGAGTAATAAGTATATTTATTATACTTCTGTCGATAATAACTGCATTATATGGGTAATAATGCATGTTATATTGATGATAATGAAGGTAATACGTATATTTATTATAGTTCTAGCTATAATAACTGCATAATATGGGTAATAATGCGTGTTGTATTGAGAATAATATAAGTTATAGGTATAATTATTACAGTTCAAGCGATAATAACTCCACTATATGGGTAATAATGCATGTTATATTGCTAACTATATAAGTAACAAGTATAATTATTACAGTTCTAGCGATAATAACTGCATTATATGGGTAATAATGCATGTTATATTGATAATATCGGGAGTAATAAGTATAATTATTACAGTTCTAGCGATAATAACTGCATTATATGGGTAATAATGGATGTTATATTGATAATATCGGGAGTAATAAGTATATTTATTATACTTCTGTCGATAATAACTGCATTATATGGGTAATAATGCATGTTATATTGATAATAATATAAGTAATAAGTATAATTATTACAGTTCTAGCGATAATAACTCCATTATATGGGTAATAATGCATGTTATATTGATAATAATATAAGTAATAAGTATATTTATTATAGTTCTATCGATAATAACTGCATAATATGGGTAACAATGCATGTTATATTGAGAATAATATAAGTAATAAGTATAATCATTACAGCTCTGGCGATAATAACTGCATTATATGGGTAATAATGCATGTTATATTGATAATATCGGGAGTAATAAGTATAATTATTACAGTTCTAACGATAATAACTCCACTATATGGGTAATAATGCATGTTATATTGCTAACTATATAAGTAACAAGTATAATTATTACAGTTCTAGCGATAATAACTGCATTATATGGGTAATAATGCATGTTATATTGATAATAATAAAAGTAATAAGTATATTTATTATCGTTCTATCGATAATAACTTCTTAATATGGGTAATAATGCATGTTATATTGATGATAATGAAAGTAGTAAGTATATTTATTACAGTTCTAGCGATAATAACTGCATTATATGCGTAATAAGGCATGTTATATTGATAACATCGGGAGTAATAAGTATAGTTATTATAGTTCTAGCGATAATAATAGTAGAATATGGCTAATAGTGCATGTTATATTGATAATAGTAAAAGTAATAAGTATATTTATTACAGTTCTATCGATAATAACTGCATAATATGGGTAATAATGCATGTTATATTGATGATAATGAAGGTAATACGTATATTTATTATAGTTCTAGCTATAATAACTGCATAATATGGGTAATAATGCGTGTTGTATTGAGAATAATATAAGTTATAGGTATAATTATTACAGTTCAAGCGATAATAACTGTATTATACGGGTAATAATGCATGTTATATTGATAATAATAAAAGTAATAAGTATATTTATTACAGTTCTATCGATAATAACTGCATAATATGGGTAATAATGCATGTTATATTGATGATAATAAAAGTAATACGTATATTTATTATCGTTCTATCGATAATAACTTCCTAATATGGGTAATAATGCATGTTATATTGATGATAATGAAAGTAGTAAGTATAATTATTACAGTTCTAGCGATAATAACTGCATTATATGGGTAATAATGCATGTTATATTGATAATATCGGGAGTAATAAGTATAATTATTATAGTTCTAGCGATAATAATAGTAAAATATGGCAAATAGTGCATGTTATATTGATAATAATAAAAGTAATAAGTATATTTATTACAGTTCTATCGATAATAACTGTATAATATGGGTAATAATGCACGTTATATTGATGATAATAAAAGTAATACGTATATTTATTATAGATCTAGCGATAATAACTGCATAATATGGGTAATAATGCATGTTATATTGAGAATAATATAAGTAATAAGTATAATTATTACAGTTCTGGCGATAATAACTGCATTATATGGGTAATAATGCATGTTATATTGATAATATCGGGAGTAATAAGTATAATTATTATAGTTCTAGCGATAATAATAGTAAAATATGGCAAATAGTGCATGTTATATTGATAATAATAAAAGTAATAAGTATATTTATTACAGTTCTATCGATAATAACTGCATAATATGGGTAATAATGCATGTTATATTGATGATAGTAAAAGTAATACGTATATTTATTATAGTTCTAGCGATAATAACTGCATAATATGGGTAATAATGCATGTTATATTGATAATAATATAAGTAATAAGTATAATTATTACAGTTCTAGCGATAATAACTGCATTATATGGGTAATAATGCACGTTATATTGCTAACAATATAAGTAATAAGTATAATTATTACAGTTCTAGCGATAATCACTGCATTATATGGGTAATAATGCATGTTATATTGATAATAATAAAAGTAATAAGTATATTTAGTATCGTTCTATCGATAATAACTTCTTAATATGGGTAATAATGCATGTTATATTGATGATAATGAAAGTAGTAAGTATAATTATTACAGTTCTAGCGATAATAGCTGCATTATATGGGTAATAATGCATGTTATATTGATAATATCGGGAGTAATAAGTATAATTATTATAGTTCTAGCGATAATAATAGTAAAATATGGCAAATAGTGCATGTTATATTGATAATAATAAAAGTAATAAGTATATTTATTACAGTTCTATCGATAATAACTGTATAATATGGGTAATAATGCACGTTATATTGATGATAATAAAAGTAATACGTATATTTATTATAGTTCTAGCGATAATAACTGCATAATATGGGTAATAATGCATGTTATATTCAGAATAATATAAGTAATAAGTATAATTATTACAGTTCTGGCGATAATAACTGCATTATATAGGTAACAATGCACGTTATATTGCTAATAGTATAAGTAATAAGAATAATTATTACAGTTCTAGCAATAATACCTCCATTATATGGGTAATAATGCATGCTATATTGATAATAATATAAGTAATAAGTATAATTATTACAGTTCTAGCGATAATAACTGCATTATATGGGTAATAATGCAGGTTATATTGATAATATTGGGAGTAATAAGTATATTTATTATAGTTCTAGCGATAATAACTGCATAATATGGGTAATAATGCATGTTATATTGATAATATCGGGAGTAATAAGTATAATTATTATAATTCTAGCGATAATAATAGTAAAATACGGCAAATAGTGCATGTTATATTGATAATAATAAAAGTAATAAATATATTTATTACAGTTCTAGCGATAATAACTGCATTATATGGGTAATAATGCACGTTATATTGCTAATAATATAAGTAATGATTACAATTATTACAGTTCTAGCGATCATAACTGCATTATATGGGTAATAATGCACGTTATATTGCTAATAGTATAAGTAATAAGTATAATTATTACAGTTCTGGCGATAATACCTCCATTATATGGGTAATAATGCATGTTATATTGATAATAATATAAGTCATAAGTATAATTATTACAGTTCTTGCGATAATAACTGCATTATATGGGTAATAATGCACGTTATGTTGCTAATAATATAAGTGATAAGTATAATTATTACAGTTCTAGCGATAATAACTGCATTATATGGGTAATAATGCATGTTATATTGATAATATCGGGAGTAATAAGTATAATTATTATAGTTCTAGCGATAATAATAGTAAAATATGGCAAATAGTGCATGTTATATTGATAATAATAAAAGTAATAAGTATATTTATTACAGTTCTATCGATAATAACTGCATAATATGGGTAATAATGCATGTTATATTGATGATAATAAAAGTAATACGTATATTTATTATAGTTCTAGCGATAATAACTGCACAATATGGGTAATAATGCATGTTATATTGATAATAATATAAGTAGTAATATAATTATTACAGTTCTAGCGATAATAACTGCATTATATGGGTAATAATGCACGTTATATTGCTAACAATATAAGTAATAAGTATAATTATTACAGTTCTAGCGATAATAACTGCATTATATGGGTAATAATGCATGTTATATTGATAATAATAAAAGTAATAAGTATATTTATTATCGTTCTATCGATAATAACTTCTTAATATGGGTAATAATGCATGTTATATTGATGATAATGAAAGTAGTAAGTACATTTATTACAGTTCTAGCGATAATAACTGCATTATATGCGTAATAAGGCATGTTATATTGATAATATCGGGAGTAATAAGTATAGTTATTATAGTTCTAGCGATAATAATAGTAGAATATGGCTAATAGTGCATGTTATATTGATAATAGTAAAAGTAATAAGTATATTCATTACAGTTCTATCGATAATAACTGCATAATATGGGTAATAATGCATGTTATATTGATGATAATGAAGGTAATACGTATATTTATTATAGTTCTAGCGATAATAACTGCATAATATGGGTAATAATGCGTGTTGTATTGAGAATAATATAAGTAATAGGTATAATTATTACAGTTCAAGCGATGATAACTGTATTATACGGGTAATAATGCATGTTATATTGATAATAATAAAAGTAATAAGTATATTTATTACAGTTCTATCGATAATAACTGCATAATATGGGTAATAATGCATGTTATATTGATGATAATAAAAGTAATACGTATATTTATTATAGTTCTAGCGATAATAACTGCATAATATGGGTAATAATGCATGTTATATTGATAATAATATAAGTAATAAGTATAATTATTACAGTTCTAGCGATAATAACTGCATTATATGGGTAATAATGCACGTTATATTGCTAACAATATAAGTAATAAGTATAATTATTACAGTTCTAGCGATAATAACTGCATTATATGGGTAATAATGCATGTTATATTGATAATAATAAAAGTAATAAGTATATTTATTATCGTTCTATCGATAATAACTTCTTAATATGGGTAATAATGCATATTATATTGATGATAATGAAAGTAGTAAGTATAATTATTACAGTTCTAGCGATAATAACTGCATTATATGGGTAATAATGCATGTTATATTGCTAATAATATAAGTAATAAGTATAATTATTACAGTTCTAGCGATAATAACTGCCTTATATGGGTAATAATGCATGTTATATTGATAATATCGGGAGTAATAAGTATAATTATTATAGTTCTAGCGATAATATTAGTAAAATGTGGCTAATAGTGCATGTTATATTGATAATAATAAAAGTAATAAGTATATTTATTATCCTTCTATCGATAATAACTGCACAATATGGGTAATAATGCATGTTATATTGATAATAATATAAGTAATAAGTATAATTACTATCGTTCTAGCGATAATAATAGTAAAATATGGCTAATAGTGCATGTTATATTGATAATAATAAAAGTAATAAGTATATTTATTATAGTTCTATCGATAATAACTGCATAATATGGGTAATAATGCATGTTATATTGATAATATCGGGCGTAGTAAGCATAATTATTATAGTTCTAGCGATTGTAACTGCATAATATAGGTAATAATGCATGTTATATTGATGATAATGTAAGTAATAAGTATAATTATTATAGTTCTAGCGATAATAATAGTAAAATATGGCTAATAGTGCATGTTATATTGATAATAATAAAAGTAATAAGTATATTTATTATAGTTCTATCGATAATAACTGCATAATATGGGTAATAATGCATGTTATATTGATAATATCGGGCGTAGTAAGCATAATTATTATAGTTCTAGCGATTGTAACTGCATAATATAGGTAATAATGCATGTTATATTGATGATAATGTAAGTAATAAGTATAATTATTATAGTTCTAGCGATAATAATAGTAAAGTATGGCTAATAGTGCATGTTATATTGATAATAATAAAAGTAATAAGTATATTTATTATAGTTCTATCGATAATAACTGCATAATATGGGTAATAATGCATGTTATATTGATAATAATAATAGTAATAAGTATATTTATTACAGTTCTATCGATAATAACTGCATAATATGGGTAATAATGCTTGTTATATTGATGATAATACAAGTAATACGTATATTTATTATAGTTCTAGCGATAATAACTGCATAATATGGGTAATAATGCATGTTATATTGATGATAATACAAGTAATACGTATATTTATTATAGTTCTAGCGATAATAACTGCATAATATGGGTAATAATGCATGTTATATTGATGATAATACACGTAATACGTATATTTATTATAGTTCTAGCGATAATAACTGCATAATATGGGTAATAATGCATGTTATATTGACAATAATATAAGTAATAAGTAAAATTATTATAGTTCTAGCGATAATATTAGTAAAATATGGCTAATAGTGCATGTTATATTGATAACAATAAAAGTAATAAGTATATTTATTACAGTTCTATCGATAATAACTGCAGAATGTGGGTAATAATGCATGTAATGTTGATGATCATAAAAGTAGTAAGTATATTTGTTACAGTTCTATCGATAATAACTGCATAATATGGGTAATAATGCATGTTATATTGATGATAATAAAAGTAATACGTATATTTATTATAGTTCTAGCGATAATAACTGCATAATATGGGTAATAATGCATGTTATATTGATAATAATATAAGTAATAAGTATAATTATTATAGTTCTAGCGATAATATTAGTAAAATATGTCTAATAGTGCATGTTATATTGATAACAATAAAAGTAATAAGTATATTTATTACAGTTCTGTCGATAATAACTGCATAATATGGGTAATAGTGCATGTTATATTGATGATAATACAAGTAATACGTATATTTATTATAGTTCTAGCGATAATAACTGCATAATATGGGTAATAATGCATGTTATATTGATAATATCGGGAGTAATAAGTATAATTATTATAGTTCTAGCGATAATATTAGTAAAATGTGGCTAATAGTGCATGTTATATTGATAATAATAAAAATAATAAGTATATTTATTATCTTTCTATCGATAATAACTGCATAATATGGGTAATAATGCATGTTATATTGATAATAATATAAGTAATAAGTATAATTATTACAGTTCTAACGATAATAACTGCATTATATGGGTAATAATGCATGTTATATTGATAATATTGGGAGTAATAAGTATAATTATTATAGTTCTAGCAATAATAATAGTAAAATATGGCCAATAGTGCATGTAATATTGATAATAATAAAAGTAATAAGTATATTTATTACAGTTCTATCCATAATAACTGCATAATGTGGGTAATAATGCATGTAATATTGATGATCATAAAAGTAGTAAGTATATTTATTACAGTTCTATCGATAATAACTGCATAATATGGGTAATAATGCATGTTATATTGATGATAATAGAAGTAATAAGTATATTTATTATAGTTCTATCGATAATAACTGCATAATATGGGTAACAGTGCATGTTATATTGATGATAATACAAGTAATACGTATATTTATTATAGTTCTAGCGATAATAACTGCATAATATGGGTAATAATGCATGTTATATTGATGATAATACAAGTAATACGTATATTTATTATAGTTCTAGCGATAATAACTGCATAATATGGGTAATAATGCATGTTATATTGATAATAATATAAGTAATAAGTATAATTATTATAGTTCTAGCGATAATATTAGTAAAATGTGGCTAATAGTGCATGTTATATTGATAATAATAAAAGTAATAAGTATATTTATTATCTTTCTATCGATAATAACTGCATAATATGGGTAATAATGCATGTTATATTGATAATAATATAAGTAATAAGTGCAATTATTATCGTTCTAGCGATAATAATAGTAAAATATGGCTAATAGTGCATGTTATATTGATAATAATAAAAGTAATAAGTATATTTATTATAGTCCTATCGATAATAACTGCATAATATGGGTAATAATGCATGTTATATTGATAATATCGGGCGTAGTAAGCATAATTATTATAGTTCTAGCGATTGTAACTGCATAATAAAGGTAATAATGCATGTTATATTGATGATAATGTAAGTAATAAGTATAATTATTATAGTTCTAGCGATAATAATAGTAAAATATGGCTAATAGTGCATGATATATTGATAATAATAAAAGTAATAAGTATATTTATTATAGTTCTATCGATAATAACTGCATAATATGGGTAATAATGCATGTTATATTGATAATAATAATAGTAATAAGTATATTTATTACAGTTCTATCGATAATAACTGCATAATATGGGTAATAATGCTTGTTATATTGATGATAATACAAGTAATACGTATATTTATTATAGTTCTAGCGATAATAACTGCATAATATGGGTAATAATGCATGTTATATTGATAATAATATAAGTAATAAGTATAATTATTATAGTTCTAGCGATAATATTAGTAAAATATGGCTAATAGTGCATGTTACATTGATAATAATAAAAGTAGTAAGTATATTTATTACAGTTCTATCGATAATAACTGCATAATGTGGGTAATAATGCATGTAATGTTGATGATCATAAAAGTAGTAAGTATATTTATTACAGTTCTATCGATAATAACTGCATAATATGGATAATAATGCATGTTATATTGATGATAATAAAAGCAATAAGTATATTAATTATAGTTCTATCGATAATAACTGCATAATATGGGTAATAGTGCATGTTATATTGATGATAATACAAGTAATACGTATATTTATTATAGTTCTAGCGATAATAACTGCATAATATGGGTAATAATGCATGTTATATTGATGATAATACAAGTAATACGTATATTTATTATAGTTCTAGCGATAATAACTGCATAATATGGGTAATAATGCATGTTATATTGACAATAATATAAGTAATAAGTAAAATTATTATAGTTCTAGCGATAATATTAGTAAAATATGGCTAATAGTGCATGTTATATTGATAACAATAAAAGTAATAAGTATATTTATTACAGTTCTATCGATAATAACTGCATAATATGGGTAATAGTGCATGTTATATTGATGATAATACAAGTAATACGTATATTTATTATAGTTCTAGCGATAATAACTGCATAATGTGGGTAATAATGCATGTAATATTGATGATCATAAAAGTAGTAAGTATATTTATTACAGTTCTATCGATAATAACTGCATAATATGGGTAATAATGCATGTTATATTGATGATAATAGAAGTAATAAGTATATTTATTATAGTTCTATCGATAATAACTGCATAATATGGGTAATAGTGCATGTTATATTGATGATAATACAAGTAATACGTATATTTATTATAGTTCTAGCGATAATAACTGCATAATGTGGGTAATAATGCATGTAATATTGATGATCATAAAAGTAGTAAGTATATTTATTACAGTTCTATCGATAATAACTGCATAATATGGGTAATAATGCATGTTATATTGATGATAATAGAAGTAATAAGTATATTTATTATAGTTCTATCGATAATAACTGCATAATATGGGTAATAGTGCATGTTATATTGATGATAATACAAGTAATACGTATATTTATTATAGTTCTAGCGATAATAACTGCATAATATGGGTAATAATGCATGTTATATTGATGATAATACAAGTAATACGTATATTTATTATAGTTCTAGCGATAATAACTGCATAATATGGGTAATAATGCATGTTATATTGATAATAATATAAGTAATAAGTATAATTATTATAGTTCTAGCGATAATATTAGTAAAATATGGCTAATAGTGCATGGTATAGTGATAACAATAAAAGTAATAAGTATAATTATTACAGTTCTAGCGATAATAACTGCATTATATGGGTAATAATGCATGTTACATTGAGAATAATATAAGTAATAAGTATAATTATTCCAGTTCTAGCGATAATAACTGCATAATATGGGTAATAATGCACGTTATATTGCTAATAATATAAGTAATAAGTATAATTATTACAGTTCTAGCGATAATAACTGCCTTATATGGGTAATAATGCATGTTATATTGATAATATCGGGAGTAATAAGTATAATTATTATAGTTCTAGCGATAATATTAGTAAAATGTGGCTAATAGTGCATGTTATATTGATAATAATAAAAGTAATAAGTATATTTATTATCCTTCTATCGATAATAACTGCATAATATGGGTAATAATGCATGTTATATTGATAATAATATAAGTAATAAGTATAATTACTATCGTTCTAGCGATAATAATAGTAAAATATGGCTAATAGTGCATGTTATATTGATAATAATAAAAGTAATAAGTATATTTATTATAGTTCTATCGATAATAACTGCATAATATGGGTAATAATGCATGTTATATTGATAATATCGGGCGTAGTAAGCATAATTATTATAGTTCTAGCGATTGTAACTGCATAATATAGGTAATAATGCATGTTATATTGATGATAATGTAAGTAATAAGTATAATTATTATAGTTCTAGCGATAATAATAGTAAAATATGGCTAATAGTGCATGTTATATTGATAATAATAAAAGTAATAAGTATATTTATTATAGTTCTATCGATAATAACTGCATAATATGGGTAATAATGCATGTTATATTGATAATATCGGGCGTAGTAAGCATAATTATTATAGTTCTAGCGATTGTAACTGCATAATATAGGTAATAATGCATGTTATATTGATGATAATGTAAGTAATAAGTATAATTATTATAGTTCTAGCGATAATAATAGTAAAGTATGGCTAATAGTGCATGTTATATTGATAATAATAAAAGTAATAAGTATATTTATTATAGTTCTATCGATAATAACTGCATAATATGGGTAATAATGCATGTTATATTGATAATAATAATAGTAATAAGTATATTTATTACAGTTCTATCGATAATAACTGCATAATATGGGTAATAATGCTTGTTATATTGATGATAATACAAGTAATACGTATATTTATTATAGTTCTAGCGATAATAACTGCATAATATGGGTAATAATGCATGTTATATTGATGATAATAGAAGTAATAAGTATATTTATTATAGTTCTATCGATAATAACTGCATAATATGGGTAATAGTGCATGTTATATTGATGATAATACAAGTAATACGTATATTTATTATAGTTCTAGCGATAATAACTGCATAATGTGGGTAATAATGCATGTAATATTGATGATCATAAAAGTAGTAAGTATATTTATTACAGTTCTATCGATAATAACTGCATAATATGGGTAATAATGCATGTTATATTGATGATAATAGAAGTAATAAGTATATTTATTATAGTTCTATCGATAATAACTGCATAATATGGGTAATAGTGCATGTTATATTGATGATAATACAAGTAATACGTATATTTATTATAGTTCTAGCGATAATAACTGCATAATATGGGTAATAATGCATGTTATATTGATGATAATACAAGTAATACGTATATTTATTATAGTTCTAGCGATAATAACTGCATAATATGGGTAATAATGCATGTTATATTGATAATAATATAAGTAATAAGTATAATTATTATAGTTCTAGCGATAATATTAGTAAAATATGGCTAATAGTGCATGGTATAGTGATAACAATAAAAGTAATAAGTATAATTATTACAGTTCTAGCGATAATAACTGCATTATATGGGTAATAATGCATGTTACATTGAGAATAATATAAGTAATAAGTATAATTATTCCAGTTCTAGCGATAATAACTGCATAATATGGGTAATAATGCACGTTATATTGCTAATAATATAAGTAATAAGTATAATTATTACAGTTCTAGCGATAATAACTGCCTTATATGGGTAATAATGCATGTTATATTGATAATATCGGGAGTAATAAGTATAATTATTATAGTTCTAGCGATAATATTAGTAAAATGTGGCTAATAGTGCATGTTATATTGATAATAATAAAAGTAATAAGTATATTTATTATCCTTCTATCGATAATAACTGCATAATATGGGTAATAATGCATGTTATATTGATAATAATATAAGTAATAAGTATAATTACTATCGTTCTAGCGATAATAATAGTAAAATATGGCTAATAGTGCATGTTATATTGATAATAATAAAAGTAATAAGTATATTTATTATAGTTCTATCGATAATAACTGCATAATATGGGTAATAATGCATGTTATATTGATAATATCGGGCGTAGTAAGCATAATTATTATAGTTCTAGCGATTGTAACTGCATAATATAGGTAATAATGCATGTTATATTGATGATAATGTAAGTAATAAGTATAATTATTATAGTTCTAGCGATAATAATAGTAAAATATGGCTAATAGTGCATGTTATATTGATAATAATAAAAGTAATAAGTATATTTATTATAGTTCTATCGATAATAACTGCATAATATGGGTAATAATGCATGTTATATTGATAATATCGGGCGTAGTAAGCATAATTATTATAGTTCTAGCGATTGTAACTGCATAATATAGGTAATAATGCATGTTATATTGATGATAATGTAAGTAATAAGTATAATTATTATAGTTCTAGCGATAATAATAGTAAAGTATGGCTAATAGTGCATGTTATATTGATAATAATAAAAGTAATAAGTGTATTTATTATAGTTCTATCGATAATAACTGCATAATATGGGTAATAATGCATGTTATATTGATAATAATAATAGTAATAAGTATATTTATTACAGTTCTATCGATAATAACTGCATAATATGGGTAATAATGCTTGTTATATTGATGATAATACAAGTAATACGTATATTTATTATAGTTCTAGCGATAATAACTGCATAATATGGGTAATAATGCATGTTATATTGATGATAATACAAGTAATACGTATATTTATTATAGTTCTAGCGATAATAACTGCATAATATGGGTAATAATGCATGTTATATTGATGATAATACACGTAATACGTATATTTATTATAGTTCTAGCGATAATAACTGCATAATATGGGTAATAATGCATGTTATATTGACAATAATATAAGTAATAAGTAAAATTATTATAGTTCTAGCGATAATATTAGTAAAATATGGCTAATAGTGCATGTTATATTGATAACAATAAAAGTAATAAGTATATTTATTACAGTTCTATCGATAATAACTGCAGAATGTGGGTAATAATGCATGTAATGTTGATGATCATAAAAGTAGTAAGTATATTTGTTACAGTTCTATCGATAATAACTGCATAATATGGGTAATAATGCATGTTATATTGATGATAATAAAAGTAATACGTATATTTATTATAGTTCTAGCGATAATAACTGCATAATATGGGTAATAATGCATGTTATATTGATAATATCGGGAGTAATAAGTATAATTATTATAGTTCTAGCGATAATATTAGTAAAATGTGGCTAATAGTGCATGTTATATTGATAATAATAAAAATAATAAGTATATTTATTATCTTTCTATCGATAATAACTGCATAATATGGGTAATAATGCATGTTATATTGATAATAATATAAGTAATACGTATATTTATTATAGTTCTAGCGATAATAACTGCATAATATGGGTAATAATGCATGTTATATTGATAATATCGGGCGTAGTAAGCATAATTATTATCGTTCTAGCGATTGTAACTGCATAATATAGGTAATAATGCATGTTATATTGATGATAATGTAAGTAATAAGTATAATTATTATAGTTCTAGCGATAATAATAGTAAAATATGGCTAATAGTGCATGTTATATTGATAATAATAAAAGTAATAAGTATATTTATTATAGTTCTATCGATAATAACTGCATAATATGGGTAATAGTGCATGTTATATTGATGATAATACAAGTAATACGTATATTTATTATAGTTCTAGCGATAATAACTGCATAATGTGGGTAATAATGCATGTAATATTGATGATCATAAAAGTAGTAAGTATATTTATTACAGTTCTATCGATAATAACTGCATAATATGGGTAATAATGCATGTTATATTGATGATAATAGAAGTAATAAGTATATTTATTATAGTTCTATCGATAATAACTGCATAATATGGGTAATAGTGCATGTTATATTGATGATAATACAAGTAATACGTATATTTATTATAGTTCTAGCGATAATAACTGCATAATATGGGTAATAATGCATGTTATATTGATGATAATACAAGTAATACGTATATTTATTATAGTTCTAGCGATAATAACTGCATAATATGGGTAATAATGCATGTTATATTGATAATAATATAAGTAATAAGTATAATTATTATAGTTCTAGCGATAATATTAGTAAAATATGGCTAATAGTGCATGGTATAGTGATAACAATAAAAGTAATAAGTATAATTATTACAGTTCTAGCGATAATAACTGCATTATATGGGTAATAATGCATGTTACATTGAGAATAATATAAGTAATAAGTATAATTATTCCAGTTCTAGCGATAATAACTGCATAATATGGGTAATAATGCACGTTATATTGCTAATAATATAAGTAATAAGTATAATTATTACAGTTCTAGCGATAATAACTGCCTTATATGGGTAATAATGCATGTTATATTGATAATATCGGGAGTAATAAGTATAATTATTATAGTTCTAGCGATAATATTAGTAAAATGTGGCTAATAGTGCATGTTATATTGATAATAATAAAAGTAATAAGTATATTTATTATCCTTCTATCGATAATAACTGCATAATATGGGTAATAATGCATGTTATATTGATAATAATATAAGTAATAAGTATAATTACTATCGTTCTAGCGATAATAATAGTAAAATATGGCTAATAGTGCATGTTATATTGATAATAATAAAAGTAATAAGTATATTTATTATAGTTCTATCGATAATAACTGCATAATATGGGTAATAATGCATGTTATATTGATAATATCGGGCGTAGTAAGCATAATTATTATAGTTCTAGCGATTGTAACTGCATAATATAGGTAATAATGCATGTTATATTGATGATAATGTAAGTAATAAGTATAATTATTATAGTTCTAGCGATAATAATAGTAAAATATGGCTAATAGTGCATGTTATATTGATAATAATAAAAGTAATAAGTATATTTATTATAGTTCTATCGATAATAACTGCATAATATGGGTAATAATGCATGTTATATTGATAATATCGGGCGTAGTAAGCATAATTATTATAGTTCTAGCGATTGTAACTGCATAATATAGGTAATAATGCATGTTATATTGATGATAATGTAAGTAATAAGTATAATTATTATAGTTCTAGCGATAATAATAGTAAAGTATGGCTAATAGTGCATGTTATATTGATAATAATAAAAGTAATAAGTATATTTATTATAGTTCTATCGATAATAACTGCATAATATGGGTAATAATGCATGTTATATTGATAATAATAATAGTAATAAGTATATTTATTACAGTTCTATCGATAATAACTGCATAATATGGGTAATAATGCTTGTTATATTGATGATAATACAAGTAATACGTATATTTATTATAGTTCTAGCGATAATAACTGCATAATATGGGTAATAATGCATGTTATATTGATGATAATACAAGTAATACGTATATTTATTATAGTTCTAGCGATAATAACTGCATAATATGGGTAATAATGCATGTTATATTGATGATAATACACGTAATACGTATATTTATTATAGTTCTAGCGATAATAACTGCATAATATGGGTAATAATGCATGTTATATTGACAATAATATAAGTAATAAGTAAAATTATTATAGTTCTAGCGATAATATTAGTAAAATATGGCTAATAGTGCATGTTATATTGATAACAATAAAAGTAATAAGTATATTTATTACAGTTCTATCGATAATAACTGCAGAATGTGGGTAATAATGCATGTAATGTTGATGATCATAAAAGTAGTAAGTATATTTGTTACAGTTCTATCGATAATAACTGCATAATATGGGTAATAATGCATGTTATATTGATGATAATAAAAGTAATACGTATATTTATTATAGTTCTAGCGATAATAACTGCATAATATGGGTAATAATGCATGTTATATTGATAATATCGGGAGTAATAAGTATAATTATTATAGTTCTAGCGATAATATTAGTAAAATGTGGCTAATAGTGCATGTTATATTGATAATAATAAAAATAATAAGTATATTTATTATCTTTCTATCGATAATAACTGCATAATATGGGTAATAATGCATGTTATATTGATAATAATATAAGTAATACGTATATTTATTATAGTTCTAGCGATAATAACTGCATAATATGGGTAATAATGCATGTTATATTGATAATATCGGGCGTAGTAAGCATAATTATTATCGTTCTAGCGATTGTAACTGCATAATATAGGTAATAATGCATGTTATATTGATGATAATGTAAGTAATAAGTATAATTATTATAGTTCTAGCGATAATAATAGTAAAATATGGCTAATAGTGCATGTTATATTGATAATAATAAAAGTAATAAGTATATTTATTATAGTTCTATCGATAATAACTGCATAATATGGGTAATAGTGCATGTTATATTGATGATAATACAAGTAGTACGTATATTTATTATAGTTCTAGCGATAATAACTGCATAATGTGGGTAATAATGCATGTAATATTGATGATCATAAAAGTAGTAAGTATATTTATTACAGTTCTATCGATAATAACTGCATAATATGGGTAATAGTGCATGTTATATTGATGATAATACAAGTAATACGTATATTTATTATAGTTCTAGCGATAATAACTGCATAATGTGGGTAATAATGCATGTAATATTGATGATCATAAAAGTAGTAAGTATATTTATTACAGTTCTATCGATAATAACTGCATAATATGGGTAATAATGCATGTTATATTGATGATAATAGAAGTAATAAGTATATTTATTATAGTTCTATCGATAATAACTGCATAATATGGGTAATAGTGCATGTTATATTGATGATAATACAAGTAATACGTATATTTATTATAGTTCTAGCGATAATAACTGCATAATATGGGTAATAATGCATGTTATATTGATGATAATACAAGTAATACGTATATTTATTATAGTTCTAGCGATAATAACTGCATAATATGGGTAATAATGCATGTTATATTGATAATAATATAAGTAATAAGTATAATTATTATAGTTCTAGCGATAATATTAGTAAAATATGGCTAATAGTGCATGGTATAGTGATAACAATAAAAGTAATAAGTATAATTATTACAGTTCTAGCGATAATAACTGCATTATATGGGTAATAATGCATGTTACATTGAGAATAATATAAGTAATAAGTATAATTATTCCAGTTCTAGCGATAATAACTGCATAATATGGGTAATAATGCACGTTATATTGCTAATAATATAAGTAATAAGTATAATTATTACAGTTCTAGCGATAATAACTGCCTTATATGGGTAATAATGCATGTTATATTGATAATATCGGGAGTAATAAGTATAATTATTATAGTTCTAGCGATAATATTAGTAAAATGTGGCTAATAGTGCATGTTATATTGATAATAATAAAAGTAATAAGTATATTTATTATCCTTCTATCGATAATAACTGCATAATATGGGTAATAATGCATGTTATATTGATAATAATATAAGTAATAAGTATAATTACTATCGTTCTAGCGATAATAATAGTAAAATATGGCTAATAGTGCATGTTATATTGATAATAATAAAAGTAATAAGTATATTTATTATAGTTCTATCGATAATAACTGCATAATATGGGTAATAATGCATGTTATATTGATAATATCGGGCGTAGTAAGCATAATTATTATAGTTCTAGCGATTGTAACTGCATAATATAGGTAATAATGCATGTTATATTGATGATAATGTAAGTAATAAGTATAATTATTATAGTTCTAGCGATAATAATAGTAAAATATGGCTAATAGTGCATGTTATATTGATAATAATAAAAGTAATAAGTATATTTATTATAGTTCTATCGATAATAACTGCATAATATGGGTAATAATGCATGTTATATTGATAATAATAATAGTAATAAGTATATTTATTACAGTTCTATCGATAATAACTGCATAATATGGGTAATAATGCTTGTTATATTGATGATAATACAAGTAATACGTATATTTATTATAGTTCTAGCGATAATAACTGCATAATATGGGTAATAATGCATGTTATATTGACAATAATATAAGTAATAAGTAAAATTATTATAGTTCTAGCGATAATATTAGTAAAATATGGCTAATAGTGCATGTTATATTGATAACAATAAAAGTAATAAGTATATTTATTACAGTTCTATCGATAATAACTGCAGAATGTGGGTAATAATGCATGTAATGTTGATGATCATAAAAGTAGTAAGTATATTTGTTACAGTTCTATCGATAATAACTGCATAATATGGGTAATAATGCATGTTATATTGATGATAATAAAAGTAATACGTATATTTATTATAGTTCTAGCGATAATAACTGCATAATATGGGTAATAATGCATGTTATATTGATAATATCGGGAGTAATAAGTATAATTATTATAGTTCTAGCGATAATATTAGTAAAATGTGGCTAATAGTGCATGTTATATTGATAATAATAAAAATAATAAGTATATTTATTATCTTTCTATCGATAATAACTGCATAATATGGGTAATAATGCTTGTTATATTGATAATAATATAAGTAATACGTATATTTATTATAGTTCTAGCGATAATAACTGCATAATATGGGTAATAATGCATGTTATATTGATAATATCGGGCGTAGTAAGCATAATTATTATCGTTCTAGCGATTGTAACTGCATAATATAGGTAATAATGCATGTTATATTGATGATAATGTAAGTAATAAGTATAATTATTATAGTTCTAGCGATAATAATAGTAAAATATGGCTAATAGTGCATGTTATATTGATAATAATAAAAGTAATAAGTATATTTATTATAGTTCTATCGATAATAACTGCATAATATGGGTAATAGTGCATGTTATATTGATGATAATACAAGTAATACGTATATTTATTATAGTTCTAGCGATAATAACTGCATAATGTGGGTAATAATGCATGTAATATTGATGATCATAAAAGTAGTAAGTATATTTATTACAGTTCTATCGATAATAACTGCATAATATGGGTAATAATGCATGTTATATTGATGATAATAGAAGTAATAAGTATATTTATTATAGTTCTATCGATAATAACTGCATAATATGGGTAATAGTGCATGTTATATTGATGATAATACAAGTAATACGTATATTTATTATAGTTCTAGCGATAATAACTGCATAATATGGGTAATAATGCATGTTATATTGATGATAATACAAGTAATACGTATATTTATTATAGTTCTAGCGATAATAACTGCATAATATGGGTAATAATGCATGTTATATTGATAATAATATAAGTAATAAGTATAATTATTATAGTTCTAGCGATAATATTAGTAAAATATGGCTAATAGTGCATGGTATAGTGATAACAATAAAAGTAATAAGTATAATTATTACAGTTCTAGCGATAATAACTGCATTATATGGGTAATAATGCATGTTACATTGAGAATAATATAAGTAATAAGTATAATTATTCCAGTTCTAGCGATAATAACTGCATAATATGGGTAATAATGCACGTTATATTGCTAATAATATAAGTAATAAGTATAATTATTACAGTTCTAGCGATAATAACTGCCTTATATGGGTAATAATGCATGTTATATTGATAATATCGGGAGTAATAAGTATAATTATTATAGTTCTAGCGATAATATTAGTAAAATGTGGCTAATAGTGCATGTTATATTGATAATAATAAAAGTAATAAGTATATTTATTATCCTTCTATCGATAATAACTGCATAATATGGGTAATAATGCATGTTATATTGATAATAATATAAGTAATAAGTATAATTACTATCGTTCTAGCGATAATAATAGTAAAATATGGCTAATAGTGCATGTTATATTGATAATAATAAAAGTAATAAGTATATTTATTATAGTTCTATCGATAATAACTGCATAATATGGGTAATAATGCATGTTATATTGATAATATCGGGCGTAGTAAGCATAATTATTATAGTTCTAGCGATTGTAACTGCATAATATAGGTAATAATGCATGTTATATTGATGATAATGTAAGTAATAAGTATAATTATTATAGTTCTAGCGATAATAATAGTAAAATATGGCTAATAGTGCATGTTATATTGATAATAATAAAAGTAATAAGTATATTTATTATAGTTCTATCGATAATAACTGCATAATATGGGTAATAATGCATGTTATATTGATAATATCGGGCGTAGTAAGCATAATTATTATAGTTCTAGCGATTGTAACTGCATAATATAGGTAATAATGCATGTTATATTGATGATAATGTAAGTAATAAGTATAATTATTATAGTTCTAGCGATAATAATAGTAAAGTATGGCTAATAGTGCATGTTATATTGATAATAATAAAAGTAATAAGTATATTTATTATAGTTCTATCGATAATAACTGCATAATATGGGTAATAATGCATGTTATATTGATAATAATAATAGTAATAAGTATATTTATTACAGTTCTATCGATAATAACTGCATAATATGGGTAATAATGCTTGTTATATTGATGATAATACAAGTAATACGTATATTTATTATAGTTCTAGCGATAATAACTGCATAATATGGGTAATAATGCATGTTATATTGATGATAATACAAGTAATACGTATATTTATTATAGTTCTAGCGATAATAACTGCATAATATGGGTAATAATGCATGTTATATTGATGATAATACACGTAATACGTATATTTATTATAGTTCTAGCGATAATAACTGCATAATATGGGTAATAATGCATGTTATATTGACAATAATATAAGTAATAAGTAAAATTATTATAGTTCTAGCGATAATATTAGTAAAATATGGCTAATAGTGCATGTTATATTGATAACAATAAAAGTAATAAGTATATTTATTACAGTTCTATCGATAATAACTGCAGAATGTGGGTAATAATGCATGTAATGTTGATGATCATAAAAGTAGTAAGTATATTTGTTACAGTTCTATCGATAATAACTGCATAATATGGGTAATAATGCATGTTATATTGATGATAATAAAAGTAATACGTATATTTATTATAGTTCTAGCGATAATAACTGCATAATATGGGTAATAATGCATGTTATATTGATAATATCGGGAGTAATAAGTATAATTATTATAGTTCTAGCGATAATATTAGTAAAATGTGGCTAATAGTGCATGTTATATTGATAATAATAAAAATAATAAGTATATTTATTATCTTTCTATCGATAATAACTGCATAATATGGGTAATAATGCATGTTATATTGATAATAATATAAGTAATACGTATATTTATTATAGTTCTAGCGATAATAACTGCATAATATGGGTAATAATGCATGTTATATTGATAATATCGGGCGTAGTAAGCATAATTATTATCGTTCTAGCGATTGTAACTGCATAATATAGGTAATAATGCATGTTATATTGATGATAATGTAAGTAATAAGTATAATTATTATAGTTCTAGCGATAATAATAGTAAAATATGGCTAATAGTGCATGTTATATTGATAATAATAAAAGTAATAAGTATATTTATTATAGTTCTATCGATAATAACTGCATAATATGGGTAATAGTGCATGTTATATTGATGATAATACAAGTAATACGTATATTTATTATAGTTCTAGCGATAATAACTGCATAATGTGGGTAATAATGCATGTAATATTGATGATCATAAAAGTAGTAAGTATATTTATTACAGTTCTATCGATAATAACTGCATAATATGGGTAATAATGCATGTTATATTGATGATAATAGAAGTAATAAGTATATTTATTATAGTTCTATCGATAATAACTGCATAATATGGGTAATAGTGCATGTTATATTGATGATAATACAAGTAATACGTATATTTATTATAGTTCTAGCGATAATAACTGCATAATATGGGTAATAATGCATGTTATATTGATGATAATACAAGTAATACGTATATTTATTATAGTTCTAGCGATAATAACTGCATAATATGGGTAATAATGCATGTTATATTGATAATAATATAAGTAATAAGTATAATTATTATAGTTCTAGCGATAATATTAGTAAAATATGGCTAATAGTGCATGGTATAGTGATAACAATAAAAGTAATAAGTATAATTATTACAGTTCTAGCGATAATAACTGCATTATATGGGTAATAATGCATGTTACATTGAGAATAATATAAGTAATAAGTATAATTATTCCAGTTCTAGCGATAATAACTGCATAATATGGGTAATAATGCACGTTATATTGCTAATAATATAAGTAATAAGTATAATTATTACAGTTCTAGCGATAATAACTGCCTTATATGGGTAATAATGCATGTTATATTGATAATATCGGGAGTAATAAGTATAATTATTATAGTTCTAGCGATAATATTAGTAAAATGTGGCTAATAGTGCATGTTATATTGATAATAATAAAAGTAATAAGTATATTTATTATCCTTCTATCGATAATAACTGCATAATATGGGTAATAATGCATGTTATATTGATAATAATATAAGTAATAAGTATAATTACTATCGTTCTAGCGATAATAATAGTAAAATATGGCTAATAGTGCATGTTATATTGATAATAATAAAAGTAATAAGTATATTTATTATAGTTCTATCGATAATAACTGCATAATATGGGTAATAATGCATGTTATATTGATAATATCGGGCGTAGTAAGCATAATTATTATAGTTCTAGCGATTGTAACTGCATAATATAGGTAATAATGCATGTTATATTGATGATAATGTAAGTAATAAGTATAATTATTATAGTTCTAGCGATAATAATAGTAAAATATGGCTAATAGTGCATGTTATATTGATAATAATAAAAGTAATAAGTATATTTATTATAGTTCTATCGATAATAACTGCATAATATGGGTAATAATGCATGTTATATTGATAATATCGGGCGTAGTAAGCATAATTATTATAGTTCTAGCGATTGTAACTGCATAATATAGGTAATAATGCATGTTATATTGATGATAATGTAAGTAATAAGTATAATTATTATAGTTCTAGCGATAATAATAGTAAAGTATGGCTAATAGTGCATGTTATATTGATAATAATAAAAGTAATAAGTATATTTATTATAGTTCTATCGATAATAACTGCATAATATGGGTAATAATGCATGTTATATTGATAATAATAATAGTAATAAGTATATTTATTACAGTTCTATCGATAATAACTGCATAATATGGGTAATAATGCTTGTTATATTGATGATAATACAAGTAATACGTATATTTATTATAGTTCTAGCGATAATAACTGCATAATATGGGTAATAATGCATGTTATATTGATGATAATACAAGTAATACGTATATTTATTATAGTTCTAGCGATAATAACTGCATAATATGGGTAATAATGCATGTTATATTGATGATAATACACGTAATACGTATATTTATTATAGTTCTAGCGATAATAACTGCATAATATGGGTAATAATGCATGTTATATTGACAATAATATAAGTAATAAGTAAAATTATTATAGTTCTAGCGATAATATTAGTAAAATATGGCTAATAGTGCATGTTATATTGATAACAATAAAAGTAATAAGTATATTTATTACAGTTCTATCGATAATAACTGCAGAATGTGGGTAATAATGCATGTAATGTTGATGATCATAAAAGTAGTAAGTATATTTGTTACAGTTCTATCGATAATAACTGCATAATATGGGTAATAATGCATGTTATATTGATGATAATAAAAGTAATACGTATATTTATTATAGTTCTAGCGATAATAACTGCATAATATGGGTAATAATGCATGTTATATTGATAATATCGGGAGTAATAAGTATAATTATTATAGTTCTAGCGATAATATTAGTAAAATGTGGCTAATAGTGCATGTTATATTGATAATAATAAAAATAATAAGTATATTTATTATCTTTCTATCGATAATAACTGCATAATATGGGTAATAATGCATGTTATATTGATAATAATATAAGTAATACGTATATTTATTATAGTTCTAGCGATAATAACTGCATAATATGGGTAATAATGCATGTTATATTGATAATATCGGGCGTAGTAAGCATAATTATTATCGTTCTAGCGATTGTAACTGCATAATATAGGTAATAATGCATGTTATATTGATGATAATGTAAGTAATAAGTATAATTATTATAATTCTAGCGATAATAATAGTAAAATATGGCTAATAGTGCATGTTATATTGATAATAATAAAAGTAATAAGTATATTTATTATAGTTCTATCGATAATAACTGCATAATATGGATAATAATGCATGTTATATTGATAATATCGGGCGTAGTAAGCATAATTATTATAGTTCTAGCGATTGTAACTGCATAATATAGGTAATAATGCATGTTATATTGATGATAATGTAAGTAATAAGTATAATTATTATAGTTCTAGCGATAATAATAGTAAAGTATGGCTAATAGTGCATGTTATATTGATAATAATAAAAGTAATAAGTATATTTATTATAGTTCTATCGATAATAACTGCATAATATGGGTAATAATGCATGTTATATTGATAATAATAATAGTAATAAGTATATTTATTACAGTTCTATCGATAATAACTGCATAATATGGGTAATAATGCTTGTTATATTGATGATAATACAAGTAATACGTATATTTATTATAGTTCTAGCGATAATAACTGCATAATATGGGTAATAATGCATGTTATATTGATGATAATACAAGTAATACGTATATTTATTATAGTTCTAGCGATAATAACTGCATAATATGGGTAATAATGCATGTTATATTGATGATAATACACGTAATACGTATATTTATTATAGTTCTAGCGATAATAACTGCATAATATGGGTAATAATGCATGTTATATTGACAATAATATAAGTAATAAGTAAAATTATTATAGTTCTAGCGATAATATTAGTAAAATATGGCTAATAGTGCATGTTATATTGATAACAATAAAAGTAATAAGTATATTTATTACAGTTCTATCGATAATAACTGCAGAATGTGGGTAATAATGCATGTAATGTTGATGATCATAAAAGTAGTAAGTATATTTGTTACAGTTCTATCGATAATAACTGCATAATATGGGTAATAATGCATGTTATATTGATGATAATAAAAGTAATACGTATATTTATTATAGTTCTAGCGATAATAACTGCATAATATGGGTAATAATGCATGTTATATTGATAATAATATAAGTAATAAGTATAATTATTATAGTTCTAGCGATAATATTAGTAAAATATGGCTAATAGTGCATGTTATATTGATAACAATAAAAGTAATAAGTATATTTATTACAGTTCTGTCGATAATAACTGCATAATATGGGTAATAGTGCATGTCATATTGATGATAATACAAGTAATACGTATATTTATTATAGTTCTAGCGATAATAACTGCATAATATGGGTAATAATGCATGTTATATTGATAATATCGGGAGTAATAAGTATAATTATTATAGTTCTAGCGATAATATTAGTAAAATGTGGCTAATAGTGCATGTTATATTGATAATAATAAAAATAATAAGTATATTTATTATCTTTCTATCGATAATAACTGCATAATATGGGTAATAATGCATGTTATATTGATAATAATATAAGTAATAAGTATAATTATTACAGTTCTAACGATAATAACTGCATTATATGGGTAATAATGCATGTTATATTGATAATATTGGGAGTAATAAGTATAATTATTATAGTTCTAGCAATAATAATAGTAAAATATGGCCAATAGTGCATGTAATATTGATAATAATAAAAGTAATAAGTATATTTATTACAGTTCTATCCATAATAACTGCATAATGTGGGTAATAATGCATGTAATATTGATGATCATAAAAGTAGTAAGTATATTTATTACAGTTCTATCGATAATAACTGCATAATATGGGTAATAATGCATGTTATATTGATGATAATAGAAGTAATAAGTATATTTATTATAGTTCTATCGATAATAACTGCATAATATGGGTAACAGTGCATGTTATATTGATGATAATACAAGTAATACGTATATTTATTATAGTTCTAGCGATAATAACTGCATAATATGGGTAATAATGCATGTTATATTGATGATAATACAAGTAATACGTATATTTATTATAGTTCTAGCGATAATAACTGCATAATATGGGTAATAATGCATGTTATATTGATAATAATATAAGTAATAAGTATAATTATTATAGTTCTAGCGATAATATTAGTAAAATATGGCTAATAGTGCATGGTATAGTGATAACAATAAAAGTAATAAGTATAATTATTACAGTTCTAGCGATAATAACTGCATTATATGGGTAATAATGCATGTTACATTGAGAATAATATAAGTAATAAGTATAATTATTCCAGTTCTAGCGATAATAACTGCATAATATGGGTAATAATGCACGTTATATTGCTAATAATATAAGTAATAAGTATAATTATTACAGTTCTAGCGATAATAACTGCCTTATATGGGTAATAATGCATGTTATATTGATAATATCGGGAGTAATAAGTATAATTATTATAGTTCTAGCGATAATATTAGTAAAATGTGGCTAATAGTGCATGTTATATTGATAATAATAAAAGTAATAAGTATATTTATTATCTTTCTATCGATAATAACTGCATAATATGGGTAATAATGCATGTTATATTGATAATAATATAAGTAATAAGTATAATTATTATCGTTCTAGCGATAATAATAGTAAAATATGGCTAATAGTGCATGTTATATTGATAATAATAAAAGTAATAAGTATATTTATTATAGTTCTATCGATAATAACTGCATAATATGGGTAATAATGCATGTTATATTGATAATATCGGGCGTAGTAAGCATAATTATTATAGTTCTAGCGATTGTAACTGCATAATATAGGTAATAATGCATGTTATATTGATGATAATGTAAGTAATAAGTATAATTATTATAGTTCTAGCGATAATAATAGTAAAATATGGCTAATAGTGCATGATATATTGATAATAATAAAAGTAATAAGTATATTTATTATAGTTCTATCGATAATAACTGCATAATATGGGTAATAATGCATGTTATATTGATAATAATAATAGTAATAAGTATATTTATTACAGTTCTATCGATAATAACTGCATAATATGGGTAATAATGCTTGTTATATTGATGATAATACAAGTAATACGTATATTTATTATAGTTCTAGCGATAATAACTGCATAATATGGGTAATAATGCATGTTATATTGATAATAATATAAGTAATAAGTATAATTATTATAGTTCTAGCGATAATATTAGTAAAATATGGCTAATAGTGCATGTTATATTGATAATAATAAAAGTAGTAAGTATATTTATTACAGTTCTATCGATAATAACTGAATAATGTGGGTAATAATGCATGTAATGTTGATGATCATAAAAGTAGTAAGTATATTTATTACAGTTCTATCGATAATAACTGCATAATATGGGTAATAATGCATGTTATATTGATGATAATAAAAGTAATAAGTATATTAATTATAGTTCTATCGATAATAACTGCATAATATGGGTAATAGTGCATGTTATATTGATGATAATACAAGTAATACGTATATTTATTATAGTTCTAGCGATAATAACTGCATAATATGGGTAATAATGCATGTTATATTGATGATAATACACGTAATACGTATATTTATTATAGTTCTAGCGATAATAACTGCATAATATGGGTAATAATGCATGTTATATTGACAATAATATAAGTAATAAGTAAAATTATTATAGTTCTAGCGATAATATTAGTAAAATATGGCTAATAGTGCATGTTATATTGATAACAATAAAAGTAATAAGTATATTTATTACAGTTCTATCGATAATAACTGCATAATGTGGGTAATAATGCATGTAATGTTGATGATCATAAAAGTAGTAAGTATATTTATTACAGTTCTATCGATAATAACTGCATAATATGGGTAATAATGCATGTTATATTGATGATAATAAAAGCAATAAGTATATTAATTATAGTTCTATCGATAATAACTGCATAATATGGGTAATAGTGCATGTTATATTGATGATAATACAAGTAATACGTATATTTATTATAGTTCTAGCGATAATAACTGCATAATGTGGGTAATAATGCATGTTATATTGATGATAATACAAGTAATACGTATATTTATTATAGTTCTAGCGATAATAACTGCATAATATGGGTAATAATGCATGTTACATTGACAATAATATAAGTAATAAGTAAAATTATTATAGTTCTAGCGATAATATTAGTAAAATATGGCTAATAGTGCATGTTATATTGATAACAATAAAAGTAATAAGTATATTTATTACAGTTCTATCGATAATAACTGCATAATATGGGTAATAGTGCATGTTATATTGATGATAATACAAGTAATACGTATATTTATTATAGTTCTAGCGATAATAACTGCATAATGTGGGTAATAATGCATGTAATATTGATGATCATAAAAGTAGTAAGTATATTTATTACAGTTCTATCGATAATAACTGCATAATATGGGTAATAATGCATGTTATATTGATGATAATAGAAGTAATAAGTATATTTATTATAGTTCTATCGATAATAACTGCTTAATATGGGTAATAGTGCATGTTATATTGATGATAATACAAGTAATACGTATATTTATTATAGTTCTAGCGATAATAACTGCATAATATGGGTAATAATGCATGTTATATTGATGATAATACAAGTAATACGTATATTTATTATAGTTCTAGCGATAATAACTGCATAATATGGGTAATAATGCATGTTATATTGATAATAATATAAGTAATAAGTATAATTATTATAGTTCTAGCGATAATATTAGTAAAATATGGCTAATAGTGCATGGTATAGTGATAACAATAAAAGTAATAAGTATAATTATTACAGTTCTAGCGATAATAACTGCATTATATGGGTAATAATGCATGTTACATTGAGAATAATATAAGTAATAAGTATAATTATTCCAGTTCTAGCGATAATAACTGCATAATATGGGTAATAATGCACGTTATATTGCTAATAATATAAGTAATAAGTATAATTATTACAGTTCTAGCGATAATAACTGCCTTATATGGGTAATAATGCATGTTATATTGATAATATCGGGAGTAATAAGTATAATTATTATAGTTCTAGCGATAATATTAGTAAAATGTGGCTAATAGTGCATGTTATATTGATAATAATAAAAGTAATAAGTATATTTATTATCCTTCTATCGATAATAACTGCATAATATGGGTAATAATGCATGTTATATTGATAATAATATAAGTAATAAGTATAATTACTATCGTTCTAGCGATAATAATAGTAAAATATGGCTAATAGTGCATGTTATATTGATAATAATAAAAGTAATAAGTATATTTATTATAGTTCTATCGATAATAACTGCATAATATGGGTAATAATGCATGTTATATTGATAATATCGGGCGTAGTAAGCATAATTATTATAGTTCTAGCGATTGTAACTGCATAATATAGGTAATAATGCATGATATATTGATGATAATGTAAGTAATAAGTATAATTATTATAGTTCTAGCGATAATAATAGTAAAATATGGCTAATAGTGCATGTTATATTGATAATAATAAAAGTAATAAGTATATTTATTATAGTTCTATCGATAATAACTGCATAGTATGGGTAATAATGCATGTTATATTGATAATATCGGGCGTAGTAAGCATAATTATTATAGTTCTAGCGATTGTAACTGCATAATATAGGTAATAATGCATGTTATATTGATGATAATGTAAGTAATAAGTATAATTATTATAGTTCTAGCGATAATAATAGTAAAATATGGCTAATAGTGCATGTTATATTGATAATAATAAAAGTAATAAGTATATTTATTATAGTTCTATCGATAATAACTGCATAATATGGGTAATAATGCATGTTATATTGATAATAATAATAGTAATAAGTATATTTATTACAGTTCTATCGATAATAACTGCATAATATGGGTAATAATGCTTGTTATATTGATGATAATACAAGTAATACGTATATTTATTATAGTTCTAGCGATAATAACTGCATAATATGGGTAATAATGCATGTTATATTGATAATAATATAAGTAATAAGTATAATTATTATAGTTCTAGCGATAATATTAGTAAAATATGGCTAATAGTGCATGTTATATTGATAATAATAAAAGTAGTAGGTATATTTATTACAGTTCTATCGATAATAACTGCATAATGTGGGTAATAATGCATGTAATGTTGATGATCATAAAAGTAGTAAGTATATTTATTACAGTTCTATCGATAATAACTGCATAATATGGGTAATAATGCATGTTATATTGATGATAATAAAAGTAATAAGTATATTTATTATAGTTCAATCGATAATAACTGCATAACATGGGTAATAATGCATGTTATATTGATAATAATATAAGTAATAAGTATAATTATTACAGTTCTAGCGATAATAACTGCATTATATGGGTAATAATGCATGTTACATTGAGGATAATATAAGTAATAAGTATACTTATTACAGTTCTAGCGATGATAACTGCATAATATGGGTAATAATGCATGTTATATTGATGACAATAAAAGTAATAAGTATATTTATTATAGTTCTATCGATAATAACTGCATAATATGGGTAATAGTGCATGTTATATTGACGATAATGAAAGTAGTAGGTATATTTATTATAGTTCTAGCGATTATAACTGCATAATATGGGTAATAATGCATGTTATATTGAGAATAATATAAGTAATAAGTATAATTATTACAGTTCTAGCGATAATAACTGCATTATATGGGTAATAATGCATGTTACATTGAGAATAATATAAGTAATAAGTATAATTATTACAGTTCTAGCGATAATAACTGCATAATATGGGTAATAATGCACGTTATATTGCTAATATTATAAGTAATAAGTATAATTATTACAGTTCCAGCGATAATAACTGCCTTATATGGGTAATAATGCATGTTATATTGATGATCATAAAAGTAGTAAGTACATTTATTACAGTTCTAGCCATAATAACTGCATTATATGGGTAATAATGCACATTATATTGCTAATAATACAAGTAATAAGTATAATTATTACAGTTCTAGCGATAATAACTGCATTATATGGGTAATAATGCATGTTATATTGATAATATTGGGAGTAATAAGTAAAATTATTATAGTTCTAGCGATAATAATAGTAAAATATGGCTAATAGTGCATGTTATATTGATAATAATAGAAGTAATAAGTATATTTATTACAGTTCTACCGATAATAACTGCATAATATGGATAATAATGCATGGTATATTGATGATAATAAAAGTAATACGTATATTTATTATAGTTCTAGCGATAAAAACTGCATAATATGGATAATAGTGCATGTTATATTGATAATATCGGGAGTAATAAGTATAATTATTATTGTTCTCGCGATAATAATAGTAAAATATGGCTAATAGTGCATGTTATATTCATAATAATAAAAGTAATAAGTATATTTATTATACTTCTGTCGATAATAACTGCATTATATGGGTAATAATGCATGTTATATTGATAACATCGGGAGTAATAAGTATAATTATTATAGGTCTAGCGATAATAATAGTAAAATATGGCTAATAGTGCATGTTATATTGATAACAATAAAAGTAATAAGTATATTTATTATAGTTCTATCGATAATAATTGCATAATATGGGTAATAATGGATGTTATATTGATGATAATAAAAGTAGCAAGTATATTTATTACAGTTCTAGCGATAATAAATGCATTATATGCGTAATAATGCATGTTATATTGATAATATCGAGAGTAATAAGTATAATTATTATAGTTCTAGCGATAATAATAGTAAAATATGGCTAATAGTGCATGTTATATTGATAATAATAAAAGTAATAAGTATATTTATTACAGTTCTATCGATAATAACTGCATAATATGGGTAATAATGCAGGTTATATTGATGATAATAAAAGTAGTAAGTATATTTATTATAGTTCTAGCGGTTATAACTGCATAATATGTGTAATAATGCATGTTATATTGATGATAATAAAAGTAGTAAGTATATTTATTACAGTTCTAGCGATAATAACTGTATTATATGGGTAATAATGCATGTTATATTGATGATAATAAAAGTAATAAGTATATTTATTATACTTCTGTCGATAATAACTGCATTATATGGGTAATAATGCATGTTACATTGAGAATAATATAAGTAATAAGTATAATTATTACAGTTCTAGCGATAATAACTGCATAATATGGGTAATAATGCACGTTATATTGCTAATAATATAAGTAATAAGTATAATTATTACAGTTCTAGCGATAATAACTGCCTTATATGGGTAATAATGCATGTTATATTGATAATATCGGGAGTAATAAGTATAATTATTATAGTTCTAGCGATAATATTAGCAAATGTGGCTAATAGTGCATGTTATATTGATAATAATAAAAGTAATAAGTATATTTATTATCTTTCTATCGATAATAACTGCATAATATGGGTAATAATGCATGTTATATTGATAACATCGCGCGTAGTAAGCATAATTATTATAGTTCTAGCGATAATAATAGTAAAATATGGCTAATAGTGCATGTTATATTGATAATAATAAAAGTAATAAGTATATTTATTATACCTCTATCGATAATAACTGCATAATATGGGTAATAATGCATGTTATATTGATGATAATAAAAGTAGTAAGTATATTTATTATAGTTCTAGCGATTATAACTGCATAATATGGGTAATAATGCATGTTATATTGAGAATAATATAAGTAATAAGTATAATTATTACAGTTCTAGCGATAATAACTGCATTATATGGGTAATAATGCACGTTATATTGCTAATAAAACATGTAATAAGTATAATTATTACAGTTCTAGCGATAATAACTGCATAATATGGGTAATAATGCATGTTATATTGATGATAGTAAAAGTAGTAAGTATATTTATTATAGTTCTAGCGATTATAACTGCATAATATGGGTAATAATGCATGTTATATTGAGAATAATATAAGTAATAAGTATAATTATTACAGTTCTAGCGATAATAACTGCATTATATGGGTAATAATGCATGTTACATTGATAATATTGGGAGTAATAAGTAAAATTATTATAGTTCTAGCGATAATAATAGTAAAATATGGCTAATAGTGCATGTTATATTGATAACAATAAAAGTAATAAGTATATTTATTATAGTTCTATCGATAATAATTGCATAATATGGGTAATAATGCAGGTTATATTGATGATAATAAAAGTAGTAAGTATATTTATTATAGTTCTAGCGGTTATAACTGCATAATATGTGTAATAATGCATGTTATATTGATGATAATAAAAGTAGTAAGTATATTTATTACAGTTCTAGCGATAATAACTGTATTATATGGGTAATAATGCATGTTATATTGATGATAATAAAAGTAATAAGTATATTTATTATACTTCTGTCGATAATAACTGCATTATATGGGTAATAATGCATGTTACATTGAGAATAATATAAGTAATAAGTATAATTATTACAGTTCTAGCGATAATAACTGCATAATATGGGTAATAATGCACGTTATATTGCTAATAATATAAGTAATAAGTATAATTATTACAGTTCTAGCGATAATAACTGCCTTATATGGGTAATAATGCATGTTAAATTGATAATATCGGGAGTAATAAGTATAATTATTATAGTTCTAGCGATAATATTAGCAAATGTGGCTAATAGTGCATGTTATATTGATAATAATAAAAGTAATAAGTATATTTATTATCTTTCTATCGATAATAACTGCATAATATGGGTAATAATGCATGTTATATTGATAACATCGCGCGTAGTAAGCATAATTATTATAGTTCTAGCGATAATAATAGTAAAATATGGCTAATAGTGCATGTTATATTGATAATAATAAAAGTAATAAGTATATTTATTATAGCTCTATCGATAATAACTGCATAATATGGGTAATAATGCATGTTATATTGATGATAATAAAAGTAGTAAGTATATTTATTATAGTTCTAGCGATTATAACTGCATAATATGGGTAATAATGCATGTTATATTGATGATAATAAAAGTAGTAAGTATATTTATTATAGTTCTAGCGGTTATAACTGCATAATATGTGTAATAATGCATGTTATATTGATGATAATAAAAGTAGTAAGTATATTTATTACAGTTCTAGCGATAATAACTGTATTATATGGGTAATAATGCATGTTATATTGATGATAATAAAAGTAATAAGTATATTTATTATACTTCTGTCGATAATAACTGCATTATATGGGTAATAATGCAGGTTACATTGAGAATAATATAAGTAATAAGTATAATTATTACAGTTCTAGCGATAATAACTGCCTTATATGGGTAATAATGCATGTTATATTGATAATATCGGGAGTAATAAGTATAATTATTATAGTTCTAGCGATAATATTAGCAAATGTGGCTAATAGTGCATGTTATATTGATAATAATAAAAGTAATAAGTATATTTATTATCTTTCTATCGATAATAACTGCATAATATGGGTAATAATGCATGTTATATTGATAACATCGCGCGTAGTAAGCATAATTATTATAGTTCTAGCGATAATAATAGTAAAATATGGCTAATAGTGCATGTTATATTGATAATAATAAAAGTAATAAGTATATTTATTATAGCTCTATCGATAATAACTGCATAATATGGGTAATAATGCATGTTATATTGATGATAATAAAAGTAGTAAGTATATTTATTATAGTTCTAGCGATTATAACTGCATAATATGGGTAATAATGCATGTTATATTGAGAATAATATAAGTAATAAGTATAATTATTACAGTTCTAGCGATAATAACTGCATTATATGGGTAATAATGCACGTTATATTGCTAATAAAACATGTAATAAGTATAATTATTACAGTTCTAGCGATAATAACTGCATAATATGGGTAATAATGCATGTTATATTGATGATAATAAAAGTAATAAGTATATTTATTATACTTCTGTCGATAATAACTGCATTATATGGGTAATAATGCAGGTTACATTGAGAATAATATAAGTAATAAGTATATTTATTACAGTTCTAGCGATAATAACTGCATTATATGCGTAATAATGCATGTTATATTGATAATATCGGGACTAATAAGTATAATTATTATAGGTCTAGCGATAATAATAGTAAAATATGGCTAATAGTGCATGTTATATTGATAACAATAAAAGTAATAAGTATAATTATTACAGTTCTAGCGATAATAACTGCATAATATGGGTAATAATGCACGTTATAATGCTAATAATATAAGTAATACGTATAATTATTGCAGTTCTAGCGATAATAACTGCATTATATGGGTAATAATGCATGTTATACTCATAATATCGGGAGTAATAAGTATAATTATTGGAGTTCTAGCGATAATAATAGTAAAATATGGCTAATAGTGCATGTTATATTCATAATAATGAAAGTAATAAGTATATTTATTATACTTCTGTCGATAATAACTGCATTATATGGGTAATCATGCATGTTATATTGATAATATCGGGACTAATAAGTATAATTATTATAGGTCTAGCGATAATAATAGTAAAATATGGCTAATAGTGCATGTTATATTGATAACAATAAAAGTAATAAGTATAATTATTACAGTTCTAGCGATAATAACTGCATAATGTGGGTAATAATGCACGTTATAATGCTAATAATATAAGTAATACGTATAATTATTACAGTTCTAGCGATAATAACTGCATTATATGGGTAATAATGCATGTTATACTCATAATATCGGGAGTAATAAGTATAATTATTAGAGTTCTAGCGATAATAATAGTAAAATATGGCTAATAGTGCATGTTATATTGATAATATTGGGAGTAATAATTATAATTATCATAGTTCTAGCGATAATAACAGTAAGATATGGCAAATAGTGCATGTTATATTGATAATAATAAAAGTAATAAGTTATTTATTACAGTTCTATCGATAATAACTGCATAATATGGGTAATAATGCATGTTATATTGATGATAATAAAAGTAGTAAGTATATTTATTACAGTTCTAGCGATAATAACTGCATTATATGGGTAATAATGCATGTTATATTGATGATAATAAAAGTAATACGTATATTTATTATAGTTCTAGCGATGAAAACTGCATAATATGGATAATAGTGCATGTTATATTGATAATATCGGGAGTAATAAGTATAATTATTATTGTTCTCGCGATAATAATAGTAAAATATGGCTAATAGTGCATGTTATATTCATAATAATAAAAGTAATAAGTATATTTATTATACTTCTGTCGATAATAACTGCATTATATGGGTAATAATGCATGTTATATTGATAATATCGGGAGTAATAAGTATAATTATTATAGGTCTAGCGATAATAATAGTAAAATATGGCTAATAGTGCATGTTATATTGATAACAATAAAAGTAATAAGTATAATTATTATAGTTCTAGCGATAATATTAGTAAAATGTGGCTAATAGTGCATGTTATATTGATAATAATAAAAGTAATAAGTATATTTATTATCCTTCTATCGATAATAACTGCATAATATGGGTAATAATGCATGTTATATTGATAATAATATAAGTAATAAGTATAATTACTATCGTTCTAGCGATAATAATAGTAAAATATGGCTAATAGTGCATGTTATATTGATAATAATAAAAGTAATAAGTATATTTATTATAGTTCTATCGATAATAACTGCATAATATGGGTAATAATGCATGTTATATTGATAATATCGGGAGTAATAAGTATAATTATTATAGGTCTAGCGATAATAATAGTAAAATATGGCTAATAGTGCATGTTATATTCATAATAATAAAAGTAATAAGTATATTTATTATACTTCTGTCGATAATAACTGCATTATATGGGTAATAGTGCATGTTATATTGATAATATTGGGAGTAATAAGTATAATTATCATAGTTCTAGCGATAATAACAGTAAGATATGGCAAATAGTGCATGTTATATTGATAATAATAAAAGTAATAAGTTATTTATTACAGTTCTATCGATAATAACTGCATAATATGGGTAATAATGCATGTTATATTGATGATAATAAAAGTAGTAAGTATATTTATTACAGTTCTAGCGATAATAACTGTATTATATGGGTAATAATGCATGTTATATTGATGATAATAAAAGTAATACGTATATTTATTATAGTTCTAGCGATAAAAACTGCATAATATGGATAATAGTGCATGTTATATTGATAATATCGGGAGTAATAAGTATAATTATTATTGTTCTCGCGATAATAATAGTAAAATATGGCTAATAGTGCATGTTATATTCATAATAATAAAAGTAATAAGTATATTTATTATACTTCTGTCGATAATAACTGCATTATATGGGTAATAATGCATGTTATATTGATAATATCGGGAGTAATAAGTATAATTATTATAGGTCTAGCGATAATAATAGTAAAATATGGCTAATAGTGCATGTTATATTGATAATAATAAAAGTAATAAGTATATTTATTATAGTTCTATCGATAATAACTGCATAATATGGGTAATAATGCTTGTTATATTGATGATAATAAAAGTAGTAAGCATATTTATTACAGCTCTAGCGATAATAACTGCATTATATGCGTAATAATGCATGTTATATTGATAATATCGGGAGTAGTAAGTATAATTATTATAGTTCTAGCGATAATAATAGTAAAATATGGCTAATACTGCATGTTATATTGATAATAATAAAAGTAATAAGTATATTTATTACAGTTCTATCGATAATAACTGCATAATATGGGTAATAATGCATGTTATATTGATGATAATAAAAGTAATACGTATATTTATTATAGTTCTAGCGATAAAAACTGCATAATATGGATAATAGTGCATGTTATATTGATAATATCGGGAGTAATAAGTATAATTATTATTGTTCTCGCGATAATAATAGTAAAATATGGCTAATAGTGCATGTTATATTCATAATAATAAAAGTAATAAGTATATTTATTATACTTCTGTCGATAATAACTGCATTATATGCGTAATAATGCATGTTATATTGATAATATCGAGAGTAATAAGTATAATTATTATAGTTCTAGCGATAATAATAGTAAAATATGGCTAATAGTGCATGTTATATTGATAATAATAAAAGTAATAAGTATATTTATTACAGTTCTATCGATAATAACTGCATAATATGGGTAATAATGCAGGTTATATTGATGATAATAAAAGTAGGAAGTATATTTATTATAGTTCTAGCGGTTATAACTGCATAATATGTGTAATAATGCATGTTATATTGATAATATCGGGAGTAATAAGTATAATTATTACAGTTCTAGCGGTAATAACTGCATTATATGGGTAATAATGCATGTTATATTGATAATATCGGGAGTAATAAGTATAATTATTATAGGTCTAGCGATAATAATAGTAAAATATGGCTAATAGTGCATGTTATATTCATAATAATAAAAGTAATAAGTATATTTATTATACTTCTGTCGATAATAACTGCATTATATGGGTAATAGTGCATGTTATATTGATAATATTGGGAGTAATAAGTATAATTATCATAGTTCTAGCGATAATAACAGTAAGATATGGCAAATAGTGCATGTTATATTGATAATAATAAAAGTAATAAGTTATTTATTACAGTTCTATCAATAATAACTGCATAATATGGGTAATAATGCATGTTATATTGATGATAATAAAAGTAGTAAGTATATTTATTACAGTTCTAGCGATAATAACTGTATTATATGGGTAATAATGCATGTTATATTGATGATAATAAAAGTAATACGTATATTTATTATAGTTCTAGCGATAAAAACTGCATAATATGGATAATAGTGCATGTTATATTGATAATATCGGGAGTAATAAGTATAATTATTATTGTTCTCGCGATAATAATAGTAAAATATGGCTAATAGTGCATGTTATATTCATAATAATAAAAGTAATAAGTATATTTATTATACTTCTGTCGATAATAACTGCATTATATGGGTAATAATGCATGTTATATTGATAATATCGGGAGTAATAAGTATAATTATTATAGGTCTAGCGATAATAATAGTAAAATATGGCTAATAGTGCATGTTATATTGATAATAATAAAAGTAATAAGTATATTTATTATAGTTCTATCGATAATAACTGCATAATATGGGTAATAATGCTTGTTATATTGATGATAATAAAAGTAGTAAGCATATTTATTACAGCTCTAGCGATAATAACTGCATTATATGCGTAATAATGCATGTTATATTGATAATATCGGGAGTAGTAAGTATAATTATTATAGTTCTAGCGATAATAATAGTAAAATATGGCTAATACTGCATGTTATATTGATAATAATAAAAGTAATAAGTATATTTATTACAGTTCTATCGATAATAACTGCATAATATGGGTAATAATGCATGTTATATTGATGATAATAAAAGTAATACGTATATTTATTATAGTTCTAGCGATAAAAACTGCATAATATGGATAATAGTGCATGTTATATTGATAATATCGGGAGTAATAAGTATAATTATTATTGTTCTCGCGATAATAATAGTAAAATATGGCTAATAGTGCATGTTATATTCATAATAATAAAAGTAATAAGTATATTTATTATACTTCTGTCGATAATAACTGCATTATATGGGTAATAATGCATGTTATATTGATAATATCGGGAGTAATAAGTATAATTATTATCGTTCTAGCGATAATAATAGTAAAATATGGCTAATAGTGCATGTTATATTCATAATAATAAAAGTAATAAGTATATTTATTATACTTCTGTCGATAATAACTGCATTATATGGGTAATAGTGCATGTTATATTGATAATATTGGGAGTAATAAGTATAATTATCATAGTTCTAGCGATAATAACAGTAAGATATGGCAAATAGTGCATGTTATATTGATAATAATAAAAGTAATAAGTTATTTATTACAGTTCTATCGATAATAACTGCATAATATGGGTAATAATGCATGTTATATTGATGATAATAAAAGTAGTAAGTATATTTATTACAGTTCTAGCGATAATAACTGTATTATATGGGTAATAATGCATGTTATATTGATGATAATAAAAGTAATACGTATATTTATTATAGTTCTAGCGATAAAAACTGCATAATATGGATAATAGTGCATGTTATATTGATAATATCGGGAGTAATAAGTATAATTATTATTGTTCTCGCGATAATAATAGTAAAATATGGCTAATAGTGCATGTTATATTCATAATAATAAAAGTAATAAGTATATTTATTATACTTCTGTCGATAATAACTGCATTATATGGGTAATAATGCATGTTATATTGATAATATCGGGAGTAATAAGTATAATTATTACAGGTCTAGCGATAATAATAGTGCAATACGGCTAATAGTGCCTATTATATTGATAATAATAAAAGTAATAAGTATATTTATTACAGTTCTATCGATAATAACTGCATAATATGGGTAATAATGCAGGTTATATTGATGATAATAAAAGTAGTAAGTATATTTATTATAGTTCTAGCGGTTATAACTGCATAATATGTGTAATAATGCATGTTATATTGATAATATCGGGAGTAATAAGTATAATTATTACAGTTCTAGCGGTAATAACTGCATTATATGGCTAATAATGCATGTTATATTGATAATATCGGGAGTAATAAGTATAATTATTATAGGTCTAGCGATAATAATAGTAAAATATGGCTAATAGTGCATGTTATATTGATAACAATAAAAGTAATACGTATATTTATTATAGTTCTATCGATAATAATTGCATAATATGGGTAATAATGGATGTTATATTGATGATAATAAAAGTAGCAAGTATATTTATTACAGTTCTAGCGATAATAAATGCATTATATGCGTAATAACGCATGTTATATTGATAATATCGAGAGTAATAAGTATAATTATTATAGTTCTAGCGATAATAATAGTAAAATATGGCTAATAGTGCATGTTATATTGATAATAATAAAAGTAATAAGTATATTTATTACAGTTCTATCGATAATAACTGCATAATATGGGTAATAATGCAGGTTATATTGATGATAATAAAAGTAGTAAGTATATTTATTATAGTTCTAGCGGTTATAACTGCATAATATGTGTAATAATGCATGTTATATTGATAATATCGGGAGTAATAAGTATAATTATTACAGTTCTAGCGGTAATAACTGCATTATATGGGTAATAATGCATGTTATATTGATAATATCGGGAGTAATAAGTATAATTATTATAGTTCTAGCGATAATAATAGTAAAATATGGCTAATAGTGCATGTTATATTGATAATATTGGGAGTAATAAGTATAATTATCATAGTTCTAGCGATAATAACAGTAAGATATGGCAAATAGTGCATGTTATATTGATAATAATAAAAGTAATAAGTTATTTATTACAGTTCTATCGATAATAACTGCATAATATGGGTAATAATGCATGTTATATTGATGATAATAAAAGTAGTAAGTATATTTATTACAGTTCTAGCGATAATAACTGTATTATATGGGTAATAATGCATGTTATATTGATGATAATAAAAGTAATACGTATATTTATTATAGTTCTAGCGATAAAAACTGCATAATATGGATAATAGTGCATGTTATATTGATAATATCGGGAGTAATAAGTATAATTATTATTGTTCTCGCGATAATAATAGTAAAATATGGCTAATAGTGCATGTTATATTCATAATAATAAAAGTAATAAGTATATTTATTATACTTCTGTCGATAATAACTGCATTATATGGGTAATAATGCATGTTATATTGATAATATCGGGAGTAATAAGTATAATTATTATAGGTCTAGCGATAATAATAGTAAAATATGGCTAATAGTGCATGTTATATTGATAATAATAAAAGTAATAAGTATATTTATTATAGTTCTATCGATAATATCTGCATAATATGGGTAATAATGCTTGTTATATTGATGATAATAAAAGTAGTAAGCATATTTATTACAGTTCTAGCGATAATAACTGCATAATATGTGTAATAATGCATGTTATATTGATAATATCGGGAGTAATAAGTATAATTATCACAGTTCTAGCGGTAATAACTGCATTATATGGGTAATAATGCATGTTATATTGATAATATCGGGAGTAATAAGTATAATCATTATAGTTCTAGCGATAATAATAGTAAAATATGGCTAATAGTGCATGTTATATTCATAATAATAAAAGTAATAAGTATATTTATTATACTTCTGTCGATAATAACTGCATTATATGGGTAATAGTGCATGTTATATTGATAATATTGGGAGTAATAAGTATAATTATCATAGTTCTAGCGATAATAACAGTAAGATATGGCAAATAGTGCATGTTATATTGATAATAATAAAAGTAATAAGTTATTTATTACAGTTCTATCGATAAAAACTGCATAATATGGATAATAGTGCATGTTATATTGATAATATCGGGAGTAATAAGTATAATTATTATTGTTCTCGCGATAATAATAGTAAAATATGGCTAATAGTGCATGTTATATTCATAATAATAAAAGTAATAAGTATATTTATTATACTTCTGTCGATAATAACTGCATTATATGGGTAATAATGCATGTTATATTGATAATATCGGGAGTAATAAGTATAATTATTACAGGTCTAGCGATAATAATAGTGCAATACGGCTAATAGTGCCTATTATATTGATAATAATAAAAGTAATAAGTACATTTATTACAGTTCTATCGATAATAACTGCATAATATGGGTAATAATGCACGTTATAATGCTAATAATATAAGTAATAAGTATAATTATTACAGTTCTAGCGATAATAACTGCCTTATATGGGTAATAATGCATGTTATATTGATATTAATATAAGTAATAAGTATAATTATTACAGTTCTAGCGATAATAACTGCATAATATGGGTAATAATGCACGTTATAATGCTAATAATACAAGTAATACGTATAATTATTACAGTTCTAGCGATAATAACTGCATTATATGGGTAATAATGCATGTTATATTGATGATAATAAAAGTAATACGTATATTTATTATAGTTCTAGCGATAAAAACTGCATAATATGGATAATAGTGCATGTTATATTGATAATATCGGGAGTAGTAAGTATAATTATTATAGGTCTAGCGATAATAATAGTAAAATATGGCTAATAGTGCATGTTATATTGATAACAATAAAAGTAATAAGTATATTTATTATAGTTCTATCGATAATAATTGCATAATATGGGTAATAATGGATGTTATATTGATGATAATAAAAGTAGCAAGTATATTTATTACAGTTCTAGCGATAATAAATGCATTATATGCGTAATAATGCATGTTATATTGATAATATCGAGAGTAATAAGTATAATTATTATAGTTCTAGCGATAATAATAGTAAAATATGGCTAATAGTGCATGTTATATTGATAATAATAAAAGTAATAAGTATATTTATTACAGTTCTATCGATAATAACTGCATAATATGGGTAATAATGCAGGTTATATTGATGATAATAAAAGTAGTAAGTATATTTATTATAGTTCTAGCGGTTATAACTGCATAATATGTGTAATAATGCATGTTATATTGATAATATCGGGAGTAATAAGTATAATTATTACAGTTCTAGCGGTAATAACTGCATTATATGGCTAATAATGCATGTTATATTGATAATATCGGGAGTAATAAGTATAATTATTATAGGTCTAGCGATAATAATAGTAAAATATGGCTAATAGTGCATGTTATATTGATAACAATAAAAGTAATACGTATATTTATTATAGTTCTATCGATAATAATTGCATAATATGGGTAATAATGGATGTTATATTGATGATAATAAAAGTAGCAAGTATATTTATTACAGTTCTAGCGATAATAAATGCATTATATGCGTAATAACGCATGTTATATTGATAATATCGAGAGTAATAAGTATAATTATTATAGTTCTAGCGATAATAATAGTAAAATATGGCTAATAGTGCATGTTATATTGATAATAATAAAAGTAATAAGTATATTTATTACAGTTCTATCGATAATAACTGCATAATATGGGTAATAATGCAGGTTATATTGATGATAATAAAAGTAGTAAGTATATTTATTATAGTTCTAGCGGTTATAACTGCATAATATGTGTAATAATGCATGTTATATTGATAATATCGGGAGTAATAAGTATAATTATTACAGTTCTAGCGGTAATAACTGCATTATATGGGTAATAATGCATGTTATATTGATAATATCGGGAGTAATAAGTATAATTATTATAGTTCTAGCGATAATAATAGTAAAATATGGCTAATAGTGCATGTTATATTCATAGTAATAAAAGTAATAAGTATATTTATTATACTTCTGTCGATAATAACTGCATTATATGGGTAATAGTGCATGTTATATTGATAATATTGGGAGTAATAAGTATAATTGTCATAGTTCTAGCGATAATAACAGTAAAATATGGCTAATAGTGCATGTTATATTCATAATAATAAAAGTAATAAGTATATTTATTATACTTCTGTCGATAATAACTGCATTATATGGGTAATAATGCATGTTATATTGATAATATCGGGAGTAATAAGTATAATTATTATAGGTCTAGCGATAATAATAGTAAAATATGGCTAATAGTGCATGTTATATTGATAACAATAAAAGTAATAAGTATATTTATTATAGTTCTATCGATAATAATTGCATAATATGGGTAATAATGGATGTTATATTGATGATAATAAAAGTAGCAAGTATATTTATTACAGTTCTAGCGATAATAAATGCATTATATGCGTAATAATGCATGTTATATTGATAATATCGAGAGTAATAAGTATAATTATTATAGTTCTAGCGATAATAATAGTAAAATATGGCTAATAGTGCATGTTATATTCATAATAATAAAAGTAATAAGTATATTTATTATACTTCTGTCGATAATAACTGCATTATATGGGTAATAGTGCATGTTATATTGATAATATTGGGAGTAATAAGTATAATTGTCATAGTTCTAGCGATAATAACAGTAAGATATGGCAAATAGTGCATGTTATATTGATAATAATAAAAGTAATAAGTTATTTATTACAGTTCTATCGATAATAACTGCATAATATGGGTAATAATGCATGTTATATTGATGATAATAAAAGTAGCAAGTATATTTATTACAGTTCTAGCGATAATAACTGTATTATATGGGTAATAATGCATGTTATATTGATGATACTAAAAGTAATACGTATATTTATTATAGTTCTAGCGATAAAAACTGCATAATATGGATAATAGTGCATGTTATATTGATAATATCGGGAGTAATAAGTATAATTATTATTGTTCTCGCGATAATAATAGTAAAATATGGCTAATAGTGCATGTTATATTCATAATAATAAAAGTAATAAGTATATTTATTATACTTCTGTCGATAATAACTGCATTATATGGGTAATAATGCATGTTATATTGATAATAATATAAGTAATAAGTATAATTATTATAGTTCTGGCGATAATGATAGTAAAATATGGCTAATTGTGCATGTTATATTGATAATAATAAAAGTAATAAGTATATTTATTATACTTCTGTCGATAATAACTGCATTATATGGGTAATAGTGCATGTTATATTGATAATATTGGGAGTAATAAGTATAATTGTCATAGTTCTAGCGATAATAACAGTAAGATATGGCAAATAGTGCATGTTATATTGATAATAATAAAAGTAATAAGTTATTTATTACAGTTCTATCGATAATAACTGCATAATATGGGTAATAATGCATGTTATATTGATGATAATAAAAGTAGCAAGTATATTTATTACAGTTCTAGCGATAATAACTGTATTATATGGGTAATAATGCATGTTATATTGATGATACTAAAAGTAATACGTATATTTATTATAGTTCTAGCGATAAAAACTGCATAATATGGATAATAGTGCATGTTATATTGATAATATCGGGAGTAATAAGTATAATTATTATTGTTCTCGCGATAATAATAGTAAAATATGGCTAATAGTGCATGTTATATTCATAATAATAAAAGTAATAAGTATATTTATTATACTTCTGTCGATAATAACTGCATTATATGGGTAATAATGCATGTTATATTGATAATATCGGGAGTAATAAGTATAATTATTATAGGTCTAGCGATAATAATAGTAAAATATGGCTAATAGTGCATGTTATATTGATAATAATAAAAGTAATAAGTATATTTATTATAGTTCTATCGATAATAACTGCATAATATGGGTAATAATGCTTGTTATATTGATGATAATAAAAGTAGTAAGCATATTTATTACAGCTCTAGCGATAATAACTGCATTATATGCGTAATAATGCATGTTATATTGATAATATCGGGAGTAGTAAGTATAATTATTATAGTTCTAGCGATAATAATAGTAAAATATGGCTAATACTGCATGTTATATTGATAATAATAAAAGTAATAAGTATATTTATTACAGTTCTATCGATAATAACTGCATAATATGGGTAATAATGCATGTTATATTGATGATAATAAAAGTAATACGTATATTTATTATAGTTCTAGCGATAAAAACTGCATAATATGGATAATAGTGCATGTTATATTGATAATATCGGGAGTAATAAGTATAATTATTATTGTTCTCGCGATAATAATAGTAAAATATGGCTAATAGTGCATGTTATATTCATAATAATAAAAGTAATAAGTATATTTATTATACTTCTGTCGATAATAACTGCATTATATGGGTAATAATGCATGTTATATTGATAATATCGGGAGTAATAAGTATAATTATTATAGGTCTAGCGATAATAATAGTAAAATATGGCTAATAGTGCATGTTATATTGATAACAATAAAAGTAATAAGTATATTTATTATAGTTCTATCGATAATAATTGCATAATATGGGTAATAATGGATGTTATATTGATGATAATAAAAGTAGCAAGTATATTTATTACAATTCTAGCGATAATAAATGCATTATATGCGTAATAATGCATGTTATATTGATAATATCGAGAGTAATAAGTATAATTATTATAGTTCTAGCGATAATAATAGTAAAATATGGCTAATAGTGCATGTTATATTCATAATAATAAAAGTAATAAGTATATTTATTATACTTCTGTCGATAATAACTGCATTATATGGGTAATAGTGCATGTTATATTGATAATATTGGGAGTAATAAGTATAATTGTCATAGTTCTAGCGATAATAACAGTAAGATATGGCAAATAGTGCATGTTATATTGATAATAATAAAAGTAATAAGTTATTTATTACAGTTCTATCGATAATAACTGCATAATATGGGTAATAATGCATGTTATATTGATGATAATAAAAGTAGTAAGTATATTTATTACAGTTCTAGCGATAATAACTGTATTATATGGGTAATAATGCATGTTATATTGATGATAATAAAAGTAATACGTATATTTATTACAGTTCTAGCGATAATAAATGCATTATATGCGTAATAATGCATGTTATATTGATAATATCGAGAGTAATAAGTATAATTATTATAGTTCTAGCGATAATAATAGTAAAATATGGCTAATAGTGCATGTTATATTGATAATAATAAAAGTAATAAGTATATTTATTACAGTTCTATCGATAATAACTGCATAATATGGGTAATAATGCAGGTTATATTGATGATAATAAAAGTAGTAAGTATATTTATTATAGTTCTAGCGGTTATAACTGCATAATATGTGTAATAATGCATGTTATATTGATAATATCGGGAGTAATAAGTATAATTATTACAGTTCTAGCGGTAATAACTGCATTATATGGGTAATAATGCATGTTATATTGATAATATCGGGAGTAATAAGTATAATTATTATAGGTCTAGCGATAATAATAGAAAAATATGGCTAATAGTGCATGTTATATTCATAATAATAAAAGTAATAAGTATATTTATTATACTTCTGTCGATAATAACTGCATTATATGGGTAATAATGCATGTTATATTGATAATATCGGGAGTAATAAGTATAATTATTATAGGTCTAGCGATAATAATAGTAAAATATGGCTAATAGTGCATGTTATATTGATAATAATAAAAGTAATAAGTATATTTATTATAGTTCTATCGATAATAACTGCATAATATGTGTAATAATGCTTGTTATATTGATGATAATAAAAGTAGTAAGCATATTTATTACAGCTCTAGCGATAATAACTGCATTATATGCGTAATAATGCATGTTATATTGATAATATCGGGAGTAGTAAGTATAATTATTATAGTTCTAGCGATAATAATAGTAAAATATGGCTAATACTGCATGTTATATTGATAATAATAAAAGTAATAAGTATATTTATTACAGTTCTATCGATAATAACTGCATAATATGGGTAATAATGCATGTTATATTGATGATAATAAAAGTAATACGTATATTTATTATAGTTCTAGCGATAAAAACTGCATAATATGGATAATAGTGCATGTTATATTGATAATATCGGGAGTAATAAGTATAATTATTATTGTTCTCGCGATAATAATAGTAAAATATGGCTAATAGTGCATGTTATATTCATAATAATAAAAGTAATAAGTATATTTATTATACTTCTGTCGATAATAACTGCATTATATGGGTAATAATGCATGTTATATTGATAATATCGGGAGTAATAAGTATAATTATTATAGGTCTAGCGATAATAATAGTAAAATATGGCTAATAGTGCATGTTATATTGATAACAATAAAAGTAATAAGTATATTTATTATAGTTCTATCGATAATAATTGCATAATATGGGTAATAATGGATGTTATATTGATGATAATAAAAGTAGCAAGTATATTTATTACAGTTCTAGCGATAATAAATGCATTATATGCGTAATAATGCATGTTATATTGATAATATCGAGAGTAATAAGTATAATTATTATAGTTCTAGCGATAATAATAGTAAAATATGGCTAATAGTGCATGTTATATTCATAATAATAAAAGTAATAAGTATATTTATTATACTTCTGTCGATAATAACTGCATTATATGGGTAAAAGTGCATGTTATATTGATAATATTGGGAGTAATAAGTATAATTGTCATAGTTCTAGCGATAATAACAGTAAGATATGGCAAATAGTGCATGTTATATTGATAATAATAAAAGTAATAAGTTATTTATTACAGTTCTATCGATAATAACTGCATAATATGGGTAATAATGCATGTTATATTGATGATAATAAAAGTAGCAAGTATATTTATTACAGTTCTAGCGATAATAACTGTATTATATGGGTAATAATGCATGTTATATTGATGATACTAAAAGTAATACGTATATTTATTATAGTTCTAGCGATAAAAACTGCATAATATGGATAATAGTGCATGTTATATTGATAATATCGGGAGTAATAAGTATAATTATTATTGTTCTCGCGATAATAATAGTAAAATATGGCTAATAGTGCATGTTATATTCATAATAATAAAAGTAATAAGTATATTTATTATACTTCTGTCGATAATAACTGCATTATATGGGTAATAATGCATGTTATATTGATAATATCGGGAGTAATAAGTATAATTATTATAGGTCTAGCGATAATAATAGTAAAATATGGCTAATAGTGCATGTTATATTGATAATAATAAAAGTAATAAGTATATTTATTATAGTTCTATCGATAATAACTGCATAATATGGGTAATAATGCTTGTTATATTGATGATAATAAAAGTAGTAAGCATATTTATTACAGCTCTAGCGATAATAACTGCATTATATGCGTAATAATGCATGTTATATTGATAATATCGGGAGTAGTAAGTATAATTATTATAGTTCTAGCGATAATAATAGTAAAATATGGCTAATACTGCATGTTATATTGATAATAATAAAAGTAATAAGTATATTTATTACAGTTCTATCGATAATAACTGCATAATATGGGTAATAATGCATGTTATATTGATGATAATAAAAGTAATACGTATATTTATTATAGTTCTAGCGATAAAAACTGCATAATATGGATAATAGTGCATGTTATATTGATAATATCGGGAGTAATAAGTATAATTATTATTGTTCTCGCGATAATAATAGTAAAATATGGCTAATAGTGCATGTTATATTCATAATAATAAAAGTAATAAGTATATTTATTATACTTCTGTCGATAATAACTGCATTATATGGGTAATAATGCATGTTATATTGATAATATCGGGAGTAATAAGTATAATTATTATAGGTCTAGCGATAATAATAGTAAAATATGGCTAATAGTGCATGTTATATTGATAACAATAAAAGTAATAAGTACATTTATTATAGTTCTATCGATAATAATTGCATAATATGGGTAATAATGGATGTTATATTGATGATAATAAAAGTAGCAAGTATATTTATTACAATTCTAGCGATAATAAATGCATTATATGCGTAATAATGCATGTTATATTGATAATATCGAGAGTAATAAGTATAATTATTATAGTTCTAGCGATAATAATAGTAAAATATGGCTAATAGTGCATGTTATATTCATAATAATAAAAGTAATAAGTATATTTATTATACTTCTGTCGATAATAACTGCATTATATGGGTAATAGTGCATGTTATATTGATAATATTGGGAGTAATAAGTATAATTGTCATAGTTCTAGCGATAATAACAGTAAGATATGGCAAATAGTGCATGTTATATTGATAATAATAAAAGTAATAAGTTATTTATTACAGTTCTATCGATAATAACTGCATAATATGGGTAATAATGCATGTTATATTGATGATAATAAAAGTAGTAAGTATATTTATTACAGTTCTAGCGATAATAACTGTATTATATGGGTAATAATGCATGTTATATTGATGATAATAAAAGTAATACGTATATTTATTACAGTTCTAGCGATAATAAATGCATTATATGCGTAATAATGCATGTTATATTGATAATATCGAGAGTAATAAGTATAATTATTATAGTTCTAGCGATAATAATAGTAAAATATGGCTAATAGTGCATGTTATATTGATAATAATAAAAGTAATAAGTATATTTATTACAGTTCTATCGATAATAACTGCATAATATGGGTAATAATGCAGGTTATATTGATGATAATAAAAGTAGTAAGTATATTTATTATAGTTCTAGCGGTTATAACTGCATAATATGTGTAATAATGCATGTTATATTGATAATATCGGGAGTAATAAGTATAATTATTACAGTTCTAGCGGTAATAACTGCATTATATGGGTAATAATGCATGTTATATTGATAATATCGGGAGTAATAAGTATAATTATTATAGGTCTAGCGATAATAATAGTAAAATATGGCTAATAGTGCATGTTATATTCATAATAATAAAAGTAATAAGTATATTTATTATACTTCTGTCGATAATAACTGCATTATATGGGTAATAATGCATGTTATATTGATAATATCGGGAGTAATAAGTATAATTATTATAGGTCTAGCGATAATAATAGTAAAATATGGCTAATAGTGCATGTTATATTGATAATAATAAAAGTAATAAGTATATTTATTATAGTTCTATCGATAATAACTGCATAATATGTGTAATAATGCTTGTTATATTGATGATAATAAAAGTAGTAAGCATATTTATTACAGCTCTAGCGATAATAACTGCATTATATGCGTAATAATGCATGTTATATTGATAATATCGGGAGTAGTAAGTATAATTATTATAGTTCTAGCGATAATAATAGTAAAATATGGCTAATACTGCATGTTATATTGATAATAATAAAAGTAATAAGTATATTTATTACAGTTCTATCGATAATAACTGCATAATATGGGTAATAATGCATGTTATATTGATGATAATAAAAGTAATACGTATATTTATTATAGTTCTAGCGATAAAAACTGCATAATATGGATAATAGTGCATGTTATATTGATAATATCGGGAGTAATAAGTATAATTATTATTGTTCTCGCGATAATAATAGTAAAATATGGCTAATAGTGCATGTTATATTCATAATAATAAAAGTAATAAGTATATTTATTATACTTCTGTCGATAATAACTGCATTATATGGGTAATAATGCATGTTATATTGATAATATCGGGAGTAATAAGTATAATTATTACAGGTCTAGCGATAATAATAGTGCAATACGGCTAATAGTGCCTATTATATTGATAATAATAAAAGTAATAAGTATATTTATTACAGTTCTATCGATAATAACTGCATAATATGGGTAATAATGCAGGTTATATTGATGATAATAAAAGTAGTAAGTATATTTATTATAGTTCTAGCGGTTATAACTGCATAATATGTGTAATAATGCATGTTATATTGATAATATCGGGAGTAATAAGTATAATTATTACAGTTCTAGCGGTAATAACTGCATTATATGGCTAATAATGCATGTTATATTGATAATATCGGGAGTAATAAGTATAATTATTATAGGTCTAGCGATAATAATAGTAAAATATGGCTAATAGTGCATGTTATATTGATAACAATAAAAGTAATACGTATATTTATTATAGTTCTATCGATAATAATTGCATAATATGGGTAATAATGGATGTTATATTGATGATAATAAAAGTAGCAAGTATATTTATTACAGTTCTAGCGATAATAAATGCATTATATGCGTAATAACGCATGTTATATTGATAATATCGAGAGTAATAAGTATAATTATTATAGTTCTAGCGATAATAATAGTAAAATATGGCTAATAGTGCATGTTATATTGATAATAATAAAAGTAATAAGTATATTTATTACAGTTCTATCGATAATAACTGCATAATATGGGTAATAATGCAGGTTATATTGATGATAATAAAAGTAGTAAGTATATTTATTATAGTTCTAGCGGTTATAACTGCATAATATGTGTAATAATGCATGTTATATTGATAATATCGGGAGTAATAAGTATAATTATTACAGTTCTAGCGGTAATAACTGCATTATATGGGTAATAATGCATGTTATATTGATAATATCGGGAGTAATAAGTATAATTATTATAGTTCTAGCGATAATAATAGTAAAATATGGCTAATAGTGCATGTTATATTGATAACAATAAAAGTAATAAGTATATTTATTACAGTTCTATCGATAATAACTGCATAATATGGGTAATAATGCATGTTATATTGATGATAATAAAAGTAGCAAGTATATTTATTACAGTTCTAGCGATAATAACTGTATTATATGGGTAATAATGCATGTTATATTGATGATACTAAAAGTAATACGTATATTTATTATAGTTCTAGCGATAAAAACTGCATAATATGGATAATAGTGCATGTTATATTGATAATATCGGGAGTAATAAGTATAATTATTATTGTTCTCGCGATAATAATAGTAAAATATGGCTAATAGTGCATGTTATATTCATAATAATAAAAGTAATAAGTATATTTATTATACTTCTGTCGATAATAACTGCATTATATGGGTAATAATGCATGTTATATTGATAATATCGGGAGTAATAAGTATAATTATTATAGGTCTAGCGATAATAATAGTAAAATATGGCTAATAGTGCATGTTATATTGATAATAATAAAAGTAATAAGTATATTTATTATAGTTCTATCGATAATAACTGCATAATATGGGTAATAATGCTTGTTATATTGATGATAATAAAAGTAGTAAGCATATTTATTACAGCTCTAGCGATAATAACTGCATTATATGCGTAATAATGCATGTTATATTGATAATATCGGGAGTAGTAAGTATAATTATTATAGTTCTAGCGATAATAATAGTAAAATATGGCTAATACTGCATGTTATATTGATAATAATAAAAGTAATAAGTATATTTATTACAGTTCTATCGATAATAACTGCATAATATGGGTAATAATGCATGTTATATTGATGATAATAAAAGTAATACGTATATTTATTATAGTTATAGCGATAAAAACTGCATAATATGGATAATAGTGCATGTTATATTGATAATATCGGGAGTAATAAGTATAATTATTATTGTTCTCGCGATAATAATAGTAAAATATGGCTAATAGTGCATGTTATATTCATAATAATAAAAGTAATAAGTATATTTATTATACTTCTGTCGATAATAACTGCATTATATGGGTAATAATGCATGTTATATTGATAATATCGGGAGTAATAAGTATAATTATTATAGGTCTAGCGATAATAATAGTAAAATATGGCTAATAGTGCATGTTATATTGATAACAATAAAAGTAATAAGTATATTTATTATAGTTCTATCGATAATAATTGCATAATATGGGTAATAATGGATGTTATATTGATGATAATAAAAGTAGCAAGTATATTTATTACAATTCTAGCGATAATAAATGCATTATATGCGTAATAATGCATGTTATATTGATAATATCGAGAGTAATAAGTATAATTATTATAGTTCTAGCGATAATAATAGTAAAATATGGCTAATAGTGCATGTTATATTGATAATAATAAGAGTAATAAGTATATTTATTACAGCTCTTTCGATAATAACTGCATAATATGGGTAATAATGCATGTTATATTGATAATATCGCGAGTAATAACTATAATTATTACAGTTCTAGCGATAATAATAGTAAAATATGGCTAATAGTGCATGTTATATTGATGATAATAAAAGTAATAAGTATATTTATTACAGTTCTCTCGATAATAACTGCATAATATGGGTAATAATGCATGTTATATTGATGATAATAAAAGTAATACGTATATTTATTATATTTCTAGCGATAATAACTGCATAATATGGGTAATAATGCACGTTATATTGCTAATAATATAAGTAATAAGTATATTTATTACAGTTCTATCGATAATAACTGCATAATATGGGTACTAATGCATGTTATGTTGATGATAATAAAAGTAGTACGTATATTTATTACAGTTCTAGCGATAATAACTGCATTATACGGGTAATAGTGCACGTTATATTGCTAATAATATAAGTAATAAGTATAAATATTACAGTTCTAGCGATAATAACTGCATTATATGGGTAATAATGCATGTTATATTGATAATGTCGGGAGTAATAACTATAATTATTACAGTTCTAGCGATAATAACTGCATTATATGGGTAATAATGCATGTTATATAGATAATGTCGGGAGTAATAAGTATAAGTATTATAGTTCTAGCGATAATAATAGTAAAATATGGCTAATAGTGCATGTTATATTGATGATAATAAAAGTAATAAGTATATTTGTTACAGTTCTATCGATGGTAACTGCATAATATGGGTAATAATGCATGTTATATTGATGATAATAAAAGTAATAAGTATAATTATTACAGTTCTGGCGATAATAACTGCAATTTATGGGTAATAATGCACGTTATATTGCTAATAATATAAGTAATAAGTATAATTATCACAGTTCTAGCGATAATAACTGCATTATATGGGTAATAATGCATGTTATATTGATAATGTCGGGAGTAATAACTATAATTATTACAGTTCTAGCGATAATAACTGCATTATATGGGTAATAATGCATGTTATATAGATAATGTCGGGAGTAATAAGTATAAGTATTATAGTTCTAGCGATAATAATAGTAAAATATGGCTAATAATGCATGTTATATTGATAATAATAAGAGTAATAAGTATATTTATTACAGCTCTTTCGATAATAACTGCATAATATGGGTAATTATTCATGTTATATTGATAATATCGCGCGTAATAACTATAATTATTACAGTTCTAGCGATAATAATAGTAAAATATGGCTAATAGTGCATGTTATATTGATGATAATAAAAGTAATACGCATATTTTTTATATATTTCTAGCGATAATAACTGCATAATATGGGTAATAATGCATGTTATATTGATAACAATATAAGTAATAAGTATAATTATTACAGTTCTAGCGATAATAACTGCATTATATGCGTAATAATGCACGTTATATTGCTAATAATATAAGTAATAAGTATAATTATTACAGTTCTAGCGATAATAACTGCATTATATGGGTAATAATGCATGTTATATTGATAATATCGGGAGTAATAACTATAATTATTACAGTTCTAGCGATAATAATAGTAAAATATGGCTAACAGTGCATGTTATATTGATAATAATATAAGTAATAAGTATATTTATTTCAGTTCTATCGATAATAACTGCATAATATGGGTACTAATGCATGTTATGTTGATGATAATAAAAGTAATACGTATATTTATTATATTTTTGGCGATAATAACTGCATAATGTGGGTAATAATGCATGTTACATTGAGAATAATATAAGTAATAAGTATAATTATTCCAGTTCTAGCGATAATAACTGCATAATATGGGTAATAATGCACGTTATATTGCTAATAATATAAGTAATAAGTATAATTATTATCGTTCTAGCGATAATAATAGTAAAATATGGCTAATAGTGCATGTTATATTGATAATAATAAAAGTAATAAGTATATTTATTATAGTTCTATCGATAATAACTGCATAATATGGGTAATAATGCATGTTATATTGATAATATCGGGAGTAATGAGTATAATTATTATAGTGCTAGCGATAATAATAGTAAAATATGGCTAATAGTGCATGTTATATTGATAATAATAAAAGTAATAAGTATATTTATTACAGTTCTATCGATAATAACTGCATAATGTGGGTAATAATGCATGTAATATTGATGATCATAAAAGTAGTAAGTATATTTATTACAGTTCTATCGATAATAACTGCATAATATGGGTAATAATGCATGTTATATTGATGATAATAAAAGTAATACGTATATTTATTATAGTTCTAGCGATAAAAATTGCATAATATGGATAATAGTGCATGTTATATTGATAACAATAAAAGTAATAAGTATATTTATTACAGTTCTATCGATAATAACTGCATAATGTGGGTAATAATGCATGTAATGTTGATGATCATAAAAGTAGTAAGTATATTTATTACAGTTCTATCGATAATAACTGCATAATATGGGTAATAATGCATGTTACATTGAGAATAATATAAGTAATAAGTATAATTATTCCAGTTCTAGCGATAATAACTGCATAATATGGGTAATAATGCACGTTATATTGCTAATAATATAAGTAATAAGTATACTTATTACAGTTCTAGCGATAATAACTGCCTTATATGGGTAATAATGCATGTTATATTGATAATATCGGGAGTAATAAGTATAATTATTATAGTTCTAGCGATAATATTAGTAAAATGTGGCTAATAGTGCATGTTATATTGATAATAATAAAAGTAATAAGTATATTTATTATCTTTCTATCGATAATAACTGCATAATATGGGTAATAATGCATGTTATATTGATAATAATATAAGTAATAAGTATAATTATTATCGTTCTAGCGATAATAATAGTAAAATATGGCTAATAGTGCATGTTATATTGATAATAATAAAAGTAATAAGTATATTTATTATAGTTCTATCGATAATAACTGCATAATATGGGTAATAATGCATGTTATATTGATAATATCGGGCGTAGTAAGCATAATTATTATAGTTCTAGCGATTGTAACTGCATAATATAGGTAATAATGCATGTTATATTGATGATAATGTAAGTAATAAGTATAATTATTATAGTTCTAGCGATAATAATAGTAAAATATGGCTAATAGTGCATGTTATATTGATAATAATAAAAGTAATAAGTATATTTATTATAGTTCTATCGATAATAACTGCATAATATGGGTAATAATGCATGTTATATTGATAATAATAATAGTAATAAGTATATTTATTACAGTTCTATCGATAATAACTGCATAATATGGGTAATAATGCTTGTTATATTGATGATAATACAAGTAATACGTATATTTATTATAGTTCTAGCGATAATAACTGCATAATATGGGTAATAATGCATGTTATATTGATAATAATATAAGTAATAAGTATAATTATTATAGTTCTAGCGATAATATTAGTAAAATATGGCTAATAGTGCATGTTATATTGATAATAATAAAAGTAGTAAGTATATTTATTACAGTTCTATCGATAATAACTGCATAATGTGGGTAATAATGCATGTAATGTTGATGATCATAAAAGTAGTAAGTATATTTATTACAGTTCTATCGATAATAACTGCATAATATGGGTAATAATGCATGTTATATTGATGATAATAAAAGTAATAAGTATATTAATTATAGTTCTATCGATAATAACTGCATAATATGGGTAATAGTGCATGTTATATTGATGATAATACAAGTAATACGTATATTTATTATAGTTCTAGCGATAATAACTGCATAATATGGGTAATAATGCATGTTATATTGATGATAATACACGTAATACGTATATTTATTATAGTTCTAGCGATAATAACTGCATAATATGGGTAATAATGCATGTTATATTGACAATAATATAAGTAATAAGTAAAATTATTATAGTTCTAGCGATAATATTAGTAAAATATGGCTAATAGTGCATGTTATATTGATAACAATAAAAGTAATAAGTATATTTATTACAGTTCTATCGATAATAACTGCATAATATGGGTAATAGTGCATGTTATATTGATGATAATACAAGTAATACGTATATTTATTATAGTTCTAGCGATAATAACTGCATAATATGGGTAATAATGCATGTTATATTGATAATAATATAAGTAATAAGTATAATTATTATAGTTCTAGCGATAATAATAGTAAAATATGGCTAATTGTGCATGTTATATTGATAATAATAAAAGTAATAAGTATATTTATTATAGTTCTATCGATAATAACTGCATAATATGGGTAATAATGCATGTTATATTGATAATAATATAAGTAATAAGTATAATTATTACAGTTCTAGCGATAATAACTCCATTATATGGGTAATAATGCATGTTATATTGATAATAATATAAGTAATAAGTATAATTATTACGGTTCTAGCGATAATAACTGCATTATATGGGTAATAATGCATGTTATATTGAAAATATCGGGAGTAGTAAGCATAATTATTATAGTTCTAGCGATAATAATAGTAAGATATAGCTAATAGTGCATGTTATATTGATAATAATAATAGTAATAAGTATATTTATTATAGTTCTATTAACAATAACTGCATAATATGGGTAATAACGCATGTTATATTGAGAATAATATAAGTAATAAGTATAATTATTACAGTTCCAGCAATAATAACTGCATAATATGGGTAATAATGCATGTTATATTGATGATAACAAGAGTAGTAAGTATATTTATTATAGTTCTAGCGATTATAACTGCATAATATGTGTAATAATGCATGTTATATTGAGAATAATATAAGTAATAGGTATAATTATTACAGTTCTAGCGATAATAACTGCATTATATTTGTAATAATGCACATTATATTGCTAATAATACAAGTAATAAGTATAATTATTACAGTTCTAGCGATAATAACTGCATTGTATGGGTAATAATGCATGTTATATTGATAATATTGGGAGTAATAAGTATAATTATTATAGTTCTAGCGATAATAATAGTAAAATATGGCTAATAGTGCATGTTATATTGATAATAATAAAAGTAATAAGTATATTTATTATAGTTCTATCGATAATAACTGCATAATATGGGTAATAATGCATGTTATATTGATAATATCGGGAGTAATAAGTATAATTATTATAGTGCTAGCGATAATAATAGTAAAATATGGCTAATAGTGCATGTTATATTGATAATAATAAAAGTAATAAGTATATTTATTACAGTTCTATCGATAATAACTGCATAATGTGGGTAATAATGCATGTAATATTGATGATCATAAAAGTAGTAAGTATATTTATTACAGTTCTATCGATAATAACTGCATAATATGGGTAATAATGCATGTTATATTGATGATAATAAAAGTAATACGTATATTTATTATAGTTCTAGCGATAAAAATTGCATAATATGGATAATAGTGCATGTTATATTGATAACAATAAAAGTAATAAGTATATTTATTACAGTTCTATCGATAATAACTGCATAATGTGGGTAATAATGCATGTAATGTTGATGATCATAAAAGTAGTAAGTATATTTATTACAGTTCTATCGATAATAACTGCATAATATGGGTAATAATGCATGTTACATTGAGAATAATATAAGTAATAAGTATAATTATTCCAGTTCTAGCGATAATAACTGCATAATATGGGTAATAATGCACGTTATATTGCTAATAATATAAGTAATAAGTATAATTATTACAGTTCTAGCGATAATAACTGCCTTATATGGGTAATAATGCATGTTATATTGATAATATCGGGAGTAATAAGTATAATTATTATAGTTCTAGCGATAATATTAGTAAAATGTGGCTAATAGTGCATGTTATATTGATAATAATAAAAGTAATAAGTATATTTATTATCTTTCTATCGATAATAACTGCATAATATGGGTAATAATGCATGTTATATTGATAATAATATAAGTAATAAGTATAATTATTATCGTTCTAGCGATAATAATAGTAAAATATGGCTAATAGTGCATGTTATATTGATAATAATAAAAGTAATAAGTATATTTATTATAGTTCTATCGATAATAACTGCATAATATGGGTAATAATGCATGTTATATTGATAATATCGGGCGTAGTAAGCATAATTATTATAGTTCTAGCGATTGTAACTGCATAATATAGGTAATAATGCATGTTATATTGATGATAATGCAAGTAATAAGTATAATTATTATAGTTCTAGCGATAATAATAGTAAAATATGGCTAATAGTGCATGTTATATTGATAATAATAAAAGTAATAAGTATATTTATTATAGTTCTATCGATAATAACTGCATAATATGGGTAATAATGCATGTTATATTGATAATAATAATAGTAATAAGTATATTTATTACAGTTCTATCGATAATAACTGCATAATGTGGGTAATAATGCATGTAATGTTGATGATCATAAAAGTAGTAAGTATATTTATTACAGTTCTATCGATAATAACTGCATAATATGGGTAATAATGCATGTTATGTTGATGATAATAAAAGTAATACGTATATTTATTATATTTTTGGCGATAATAACTGCATAATGTGGGTAATAATGCATGTTACATTGAGAATAATATAAGTAATAAGTATAATTATTCCAGTTCTAGCGATAATAACTGCATAATATGGGTAATAATGCACGTTATATTGCTAATAATATAAGTAATAAGTATAATTATTATCGTTCTAGCGATAATAATAGTAAAATATGGCTAATAGTGCATGTTATATTGATAATAATAAAAGTAATAAGTATATTTATTATAGTTCTATCGATAATAACTGCATAATATGGGTAATAATGCACGTTATATTGCTAATAATATAAGTAATAAGTATAATTATTACAGTTCTAGCGATAATAACTGCATTATATGGGTAATAATGCATGTTATATTGATAATATCGGGAGTAATAACTATAATTATTACAGTTCTAGCGATAATAATAGTAAAATATGGCTAACAGTGCATGTTATATTGATAATAATATAAGTAATAAGTATATTTATTTCAGTTCTATCGATAATAACTGCATAATATGGGTACTAATGCATGTTATGTTGATGATAATAAAAGTAATACGTATATTTATTATATTTTTGGCGATAATAACTGCATAATGTGGGTAATAATGCATGTTACATTGAGAATAATATAAGTAATAAGTATAATTATTCCAGTTCTAGCGATAATAACTGCATAATATGGGTAATAATGCACGTTATATTGCTAATAATAAAAGTAATAAGTATAATTATTATCGTTCTAGCGATAATAATAGTAAAATATGGCTAATAGTGCATGTTATATTGATAATAATAAAAGTAATAAGTATATTTATTATAGTTCTATCGATAATAACTGCATAATATGGGTAATAATGCATGTTATATTGATAATATCGGGAGTAATGAGTATAATTATTATAGTGCTAGCGATAATAATAGTAAAATATGGCTAATAGTGCATGTTATATTGATAATAATAAAAGTAATAAGTATATTTATTACAGTTCTATCGATAATAACTGCATAATGTGGGTAATAATGCATGTAATATTGATGATCATAAAAGTAGTAAGTATATTTATTACAGTTCTATCGATAATAACTGCATAATATGGGTAATAATGCATGTTATATTGATGATAATAAAAGTAATACGTATATTTATTATAGTTCTAGCGATAAAAATTGCATAATATGGATAATAGTGCATGTTATATTGATAACAATAAAAGTAATAAGTATATTTATTACAGTTCTATCGATAATAACTGCATAATGTGGGTAATAATGCATGTAATGTTGATGATCATAAAAGTAGTAAGTATATTTATTACAGTTCTATCGATAATAACTGCATAATATGGGTAATAATGCATGTTACATTGAGAATAATATAAGTAATAAGTATAATTATTCCAGTTCTAGCGATAATAACTGCATAATATGGGTAATAATGCACGTTATATTGCTAATAATATAAGTAATAAGTATAATTATTACAGTTCTAGCGATAATAACTGCCTTATATGGGTAATAATGCATGTTATATTGATAATATCGGGAGTAATAAGTATAATTATTATAGTTCTAGCGATAATATTAGTAAAATGTGGCTAATAGTGCATGTTATATTGATAATAATAAAAGTAATAAGTATATTTATTATCTTTCTATCGATAATAACTGCATAATATGGGTAATAATGCATGTTATATTGATAATAATATAAGTAATAAGTATAATTATTATCGTTCTAGCGATAATAATAGTAAAATATGGCTAATAGTGCATGTTATATTGATAATAATAAAAGTAATAAGTATATTTATTATAGTTCTATCGATAATAACTGCATAATATGGGTAATAATGCATGTTATATTGATAATATCGGGCGTAGTAAGCATAATTATTATAGTTCTAGCGATTGTAACTGCATAATATAGGTAATAATGCATGTTATATTGATGATAATGCAAGTAATAAGTATAATTATTATAGTTCTAGCGATAATAATAGTAAAATATGGCTAATAGTGCATGTTATATTGATAATAATAAAAGTAATAAGTATATTTATTATAGTTCTATCGATAATAACTGCATAATATGGGTAATAATGCATGTTATATTGATAATAATAATAGTAATAAGTATATTTATTACAGTTCTATCGATAATAACTGCATAATGTGGGTAATAATGCATGTAATGTTGATGATCATAAAAGTAGTAAGTATATTTATTACAGTTCTATCGATAATAACTGCATAATATGGGTAATAATGCATGTTATATTGATAATAATATAAGTAATAAGTATAATTATTATAGTTCTAGCGATAATATTAGTAAAATATGGCTAATAGTGCATGTTATATTGATAATAATAAAAGTAGTAAGTATATTTATTACAGTTCTATCGATAATAACTGCATAATGTGGGTAATAATGCATGTAATGTTGATGATCATAAAAGTAGTAAGTATATTTATTACAGTTCTATCGATAATAACTGCATAATATGGGTAATAATGCATGTTATATTGATGATAATAAAAGTAATAAGTATATTAATTATAGTTCTATCGATAATAACTGCATAATATGGGTAATAGTGCATGTTATATTGATGATAATACAAGTAATACGTATATTTATTATAGTTCTAGCGATAATAACTGCATAATATGGGTAATAATGCATGTTATATTGATGATAATACACGTAATACGTATATTTATTATAGTTCTAGCGATAATAACTGCATAATATGGGTAATAATGCATGTTATATTGACAATAATATAAGTAATAAGTAAAATTATTATAGTTCTAGCGATAATATTAGTAAAATATGGCTAATAGTGCATGTTATATTGATAACAATAAAAGTAATAAGTATATTTATTACAGTTCTATCGATAATAACTGCATAATATGGGTAATAGTGCATGTTATATTGATGATAATACAAGTAATACGTATATTTATTATAGTTCTAGCGATAATAACTGCATAATATGGGTAATAATGCATGTTATATTGATAATAATATAAGTAATAAGTATAATTATTATAGTTCTAGCGATAATAATAGTAAAATATGGCTAATTGTGCATGTTATATTGATAATAATAAAAGTAATAAGTATATTTATTATAGTTCTATCGATAATAACTGCATAATATGGGTAATAATGCATGTTATATTGATAATAATATAAGTAATAAGTATAATTATTACAGTTCTAGCGATAATAACTCCATTATATGGGTAATAATGCATGTTATATTGATAATAATATAAGTAATAAGTATAATTATTACGGTTCTAGCGATAAATAACTGCATTATATGGGTAATAATGCAAGTTATATTGAAAATATCGGGAGTAGTAAGCGTAATTATTATAGCTCTAGCGATAATAATAGTAAGATATAGCTAATAGTGCATGTTATATTGATAATAATAATAGTAATAAGTATATTTATTATAGTTCTATTAACAATAACTGCATAATATGGGTAATAACGCATGTTATATTGAGAATAATATAAGTAATAAGTATAATTATTACAGTTCCAGCAATAATAACTGCATAATATGGGTAATAATGCATGTTATATTGATGATAATAAGAGTAGTAAGTATATTTATTATAGTTCTAGCGATAATATTAGTAAAATGTGGCTAATAGTGCATGTTATATTGATAATAATAAAAGTAATAAGTATATTTATTATCTTTCTATCGATAATAACTGCATAATATGGGTAATAATGCATGTTATATTGATAATAATATAAGTAATAAGTATAATTATTATTGTTCTAGCGATAATAATAGTAAAATATGGCTAATAGTGCATGTTATATTAATAATAATAAAAGTAGTAAGTATATTTATTACAGTTCTATCGATAATAACTGCATAATATGGGTAATAATGCATGTTATATTGATGATAATATAAGTAATAAGTATAATTATTACAGTTCTAGCGATAATAACTCCATTATATGGGTAATAATGCATGTTATATTGATAATAATATAAGTAATAAGTATAATTATTACGGTTCTAGCGATAATAACTGCATTATATGGGTAATAATGCATGTTATATTGAAAATATCGGGAGTAGTAAGCGTAATTATTATAGTTCTAGCGATAATAATAGTAAGATATAGCTAATAGTGCATGTTATATTGATAATAATAATAGTAATAAGTATATTTATTATAGTCCTATTAACAATAACTGCATAATATGGGTAATAACGCATGTTATATTGAGAATAATATAAGTAATAAGTATAATTATTACAGTTCCAGCAATAATAACTGCATAATATGGGTAATAATGCATGTTATATTGATGATAACAAGAGTAGTAAGTATATTTATTATAGTTCTAGCGATTATAACTGCATAATATGTGTAATAATGCATGTTATATTGAGAATAATATAAGTAATAGGTATAATTATTACAGTTCTAGCGATAATAACTGCATTATATTTGTAATAATGCACATTATATTGCTAATAATACAAGTAATAAGTATAATTATTACAGTTCTAGCGATAATAACTGCATTGTATGGGTAATAATGCATGTTCTATTGATAATATTGGGAGTAATAAGTATAATTATTATAGTTCTAGCGATAATAATAGTAAAATATGGCTAATAGTGCATGTTATATTGATAATAATAAAAGTAATAAGTATATTTATTATAGTTCTAGCGATAATAACTGCATAATATGGGTAATAATGCACGTTATATTGCTAATAATATAGGTAATAAGTATAATTATTACAGTTCTAGCGATAATAACTGCCTTATATGGGTAATAATGCATGTTATATTGATAATAATAAAAGTAATAAGTATATTTATTATAGTTCTATCGATAATAACTGCATAATATGGGTAATAATGCATGTTATATTGATAATATCGGGAGTAATAAGTATAATTATTATAGTGCTAGCGATAATAATAGTAAAATATGGCTAATAGTGCATGTTATATTGATAATAATAAAAGTAATAAGTATATTTATTACAGTTCTATCGATAATAACTGCATAATGTGGGTAATAATGCATGTAATATTGATGATCATAAAAGTAGTAAGTATATTTATTACAGTTCTATCGATAATAACTGCATAATATGGGTAATAATGCATGTTATATTGATGATAATAAAAGTAATACGTATATTTATTATAGTTCTAGCGATAAAAATTGCATAATATGGATAATAGTGCATGTTATATTGATAATATCGGGAGTAATAAGTATATTTATTACAGTTCTATCGATAATAACTGCATAATATGGGTAATAGTGCATGTTATATTGATGATAATACAAGTAATACGTATATTTATTATAGTTCTAGCGATAATAACTGTATAATATGGGTAATAATGCATGTTATATTGATGATAATAAAAGTAATACGTATATTTATTATAGTTCTAGCGATAAAAATTGCATAATATGGATAATAGTGCATGTTATATTGATAATATCGGGAGTAATAAGTATATTTATTACAGTTCTATCGATAATAACTGCATAATATGGGTAATAGTGCATGTTATATTGATGATAATACAAGTAATACGTATATTTATTATAGTTCTAGCGATAATAACTGCATAATATGGGTAATAATGCATGTTATATTGATAATAATATAAGTAATAAGTATAATTATTATAGTTCTAGCGATAATAATAGTAAAATATGGCTAATTGTGCATGTTATATTGATAATAATAAAAGTAATAAGTATATTTATTATAGTTCTATCGATAATAACTGCATAATATGGGTAATAATGCATGTTATATTGATAATAATATAAGTAATAAGTATAATTATTACAGTTCTAGCGATAATAACTCCATTATATGGGTAATAATGCATGTTATATTGATAATAATATAAGTAATAAGTATAATTATTACGGTTCTAGCGATAATAACTGCATTATATGGGTAATAATGCATGTTATATTGAAAATATCGGGAGTAGTAAGCGTAATTATTATAGTTCTAGCGATAATAATAGTAAGATATAGCTAATAGTGCATGTTATATTGATAATAATAATAGTAATAAGTATATTTATTATAGTTCTATTAACAATAACTGCATAATATGGGTAATAACGCATGTTATATTGAGAATAATATAAGTAATAAGTATAATTATTACAGTTCCAGCAATAATAACTGCATAATATGGGTAATAATGCATGTTATATTGATGATAACAAGAGTAGTAAGTATATTTATTATAGTTCTAGCGATTATAACTGCATAATATGTGTAATAATGCATGTTATATTGAGAATAATATAAGTAATAGGTATAATTATTACAGTTCTAGCGATAATAACTGCATTATATTTGTAATAATGCACATTATATTGCTAATAATACAAGTAATAAGTATAATTATTACAGTTCTAGCGATAATAACTGCATTGTATGGGTAATAATGCATGTTATATTGGTAATATTGGGAGTAATAAGTATAATTATTATAGTTCTAGCGATAATAATAGTAAAATATGGCTAATAGTGCATGTTATATTGATAATAATAAAAGTAATAAGTATATTTATTATAGTTCTAGCGATAATAACTGCATAATATGGGTAATAATGCACGTTATATTGCTAATAATATAGGTAGTAAGTATAATTATTACAGTTCTAGCGATAATAACTGCCTTATATGGGTAATAATGCATGTTATATTGATAATAATAAAAGTAATAAGTATATTTATTATAGTTCTATCGATAATAACTGCATAATATGGGTAATAATGCATGTTATATTGATAATATCGGGAGTAATAAGTATAATTATTATAGTGCTAGCGATAATAATAGTAAAATATGGCTAATAGTGCATGTTATATTGATAATAATAAAAGTAATAAGTATATTTATTACAGTTCTATCGATAATAACTGCATAATGTGGGTAATAATGCATGTAATATTGATGATCATAAAAGTAGTAAGTATATTTATTACAGTTCTATCGATAATAACTGCATAATATGGGTAATAATGCATGTTATATTGATGATAATAAAAGTAATACGTATATTTATTATAGTTCTAGCGATAAAAATTGCATAATATGGATAATAGTGCATGTTATATTGATAATATCGGGAGTAATAAGTATATTTATTACAGTTCTATCGATAATAACTGCATAATATGGGTAATAGTGCATGTTATATTGATGATAATACAAGTAATAAGTATAATTATTACAGTTCTAGCGATAATAACTCCATTATATGGGTAATAATGCATGTTATATTGATAATAATATAAGTAATAAGTATAATTATTACGGTTCTAGCGATAATAACTGCATTATATGGGTAATAATGCATGTTATATTGAAAATATCGGGAGTAGTAAGCATAATTATTATAGTTCTAGCGATAATAATAGTAAGATATAGCTAATAGTGCATGTTATATTGATAATAATAATAGTAATAAGTATATTTATTATAGTTCTATTAACAATAACTGCATAATATGGGTAATAACGCATGTTATATTGAGAATAATATAAGTAATAAGTATAATTATTACAGTTCCAGCAATAATAACTGCATAATATGGGTAATAATGCATGTTATATTGATGATAATAAGAGTAGTAAGTATATTTATTATAGTTCTAGCGATAATATTAGTAAAATGTGGCTAATAGTGCATGTTATATTGATAATAATAAAAGTAATAAGTATATTTATTATCTTTCTATCGATAATAACTGCATAATATGGGTAATAATGCATGTTATATTGATAATAATATAAGTAATAAGTATAATTATTATTGTTCTAGCGATAATAATAGTAAAATATGGCTAATAGTGCATGTTATATTAATAATAATAAAAGTAATAAGTATATTTATTATAGTTCTATCGATAATAACTGCATAATATGGGTAATAATGCATGTTATATTGATAATATCGGGCGTAGTAAGCATAATTATTATAGTTCTAGCGATTGTAACTGCATAATATGGGTAATAATGCATGTTATATTGATGATAATGTAAGTAATAAGTATAATTATTATAGTTCTAGCGATAATAATAGTAAAATATGGCTAATAGTGCATGTTATATTGATAATAATAAAAGTAATAAGTATATTTATTATAGTTCTATCGATAATAACTGCATAATATGGGTAATAATGCATGTTATATTGATAATAATAATAGTAATAAGTATATTTATTACAGTTCTATCGATAATAACTGCATAATATGGGTAATAATGCTTGTTATATTGATGATAATACAAGTAATACGTATATTTATTATAGTTCTAGCGATAATAACTGCATAATATGGGTAATAGTGCATGTTATATTGATGATAATACAAGTAATACGTATATTTATTATAGTTCTAGCGATAATAACTGCATAATATGGGTAATAATGCATGTTATATTGATGATCATAAAAGTAGTAAGTACATTTATTACAGTTCTAGCGATAATAACTGCATTATATGCGTAATAATGCATGTTATATTGATAATATCGGGATTAATAAGTATAATTATTATAGTGCTAGCGATAATAATAGTAAAATATGGCTAATAGTGCATGTTATATTGATAATAATAAAAGTAATAAGTATATTTATTACAGTTCAATCCATAATAACTGCATAATGTGGGTAACAATGCATGTAATATTCATGATCATAAAAGTAGTAAGTATATTTATTACAGTTCTATCGATAATAACTGCATAATATGGGTAATAGTGCATGTTATATTGATGATAATAGAAGTAATAAGTATATTTATTATAGTTCTATCGATAATAACTGCATAATATGGGTAATAGTGCATGTTATATTGATGATAATACAAGTAATACGTATATTTATTATAGTTCTAGCGATAATAACTGCATAATATGGGTAATAATGCATGTTATATTGATGATAATACAACTAATACGTATATTTATTATAGTTCTAGCGATAATAACTGCATAATATGGGTAATAATGCATGTTATATTGATAATAATATAAGTAATAAGTATAATTATTATAGTTCTGGCGATAATGATAGTAAAATATGGCTAATTGTGCATGTTATATTGATAATAATAAAAGTAATAAGTATATTTATTATAGTTCTATCGATAATAACTGCATAATATGGGTAATAATGCATGTTATATTGATGATCATAAAAGTAGTAAGTATATTTATTATAGTTCTAGCGATAATATTAGTAAAATATGGCTAATAGTGCATGTTATATTGATAACAATAAAAGTAATAAGTATAATTATTACAGTTCTAGCGATAATAACTGCATTATATGGGTAATAATGCATGTTACACTGAGAATAATATAAGTAATAAGTATAATTATTACAGTTCTAGCGATAATAACTGCATAATATAGGTAATAATGCACGTTATATTGCTAATAATACAAGTAATAAGTATAATTATTACAGTTCTAGCGATAATAACTGCATTGTATGGGTAATAATGCATGTTATATTGATAATATTGGGAGTAATAAGTATAATTATTATAGTTCTAGCGATAATAATAGTAAAATATGGCTAATAGTGCATGTTATATTGATAATAATAAAAGTAATAAGTATATTTATTACAGTTCTATCGATAATAACTGCATAATGTGGGTAATAATGCATGTAATATTGATGATCATAAATGTAGTAAGTATATTTATTACAGTTCTATCGATAATAACTGCATAATATGGGTAATAATGCATGTTATATTGATAATAATATAAGTAATAAGTATAATTATTATAGTTCTAGCGATAATATTAGTAAAATATGGCTAATAGTGCATGTTATATTGATAAAAATAAAAGTAATAAGTATAATTATTACAGTTCTAGCGATAATAACTGCATTATATGGGTAATAATGCATGTTACATTGGGAATAATATAAGTATTAAGTATAATTATTACAGTTCTAGCGATAATAACTGCCTTATATGGGTAATAATGCATGTTATGTTGATAATATCGGGAGTAATAAGTGTAATTATTATAGTTCTAGCGATAATATTAGTAAAATGTGGCTAATAGTGCATGTTATATTGATAATAATAAAAGTAATAAGTATATTTATTATCTTTCTATCGATAATAACTGCATAATATGGGTAATAATGCATGTTATATTGATAATAATATAAGTAATAAGTATAATTATTATTGTTCTAGCGATAATAATAGTAAAATATGGCTAATAGTGCATGTTATATTAATAATAATAAAAGTAATAAGTATATTTATTATAGTTCTATCGATAATAACTGCATAATATGGGTAATAATGCATGTTATATTGATAATATCGGGCGTAGTAAGCATAATTATTATAGTTCTAGCCATAATAATAGTAAAATATGGCTAATAGTGCATGTTATATTGATAATAATAAAAGTAATAAGTATATTTATTATAGTTCTATCGATAATAACTGCATAATATGGGTAATAATGCATGTTATATTGATAATAATAATAGTAATAAGTATATTTATTACAGTTCTATCGATAATAACTGCATAATATGGGTAATAATGCTTGTTATATTGATGATAATACAAGTAATACGTATATTTATTATAGTTCTAGCGATAATAACTGCATAATATGGGTAATAGTGCATGTTATATTGATGATAATACAAGTAATACGTATATTTATTATAGTTCTAGCGATAATAACTGCATAATATGGGTAATAATGCATGTTATATTGATGATCATAAAAGTAGTAAGTACATTTATTACAGTTCTAGCGATAATAACTGCATTATATGCGTAATAATGCATGTTATATTGATAATATCGGGAGTAATAAGTATAATTATTATAGTGCTAGCGATAATAATAGTAAAATATGGCTAATAGTGCATGTTATATTGATAATAATAAAAGTAATAAGTATATTTATTACAGTTCTATCCATAATAACTGCATAATGTGGGTAACAATGCATGTAATATTCATGATCATAAAAGTAGTAAGTATATTTATTACAGTTCTATCGATAATAACTGCATAATATGGGTAATAATGCATGTTATATTGATGATAATAGAAGTAATAAGTATATTTATTATAGTTCTATCGATAATAACTGCATAATATGGGTAATAGTGCATGTTATATTGATGATAATACAAGTAATACGTATATTTATTATAGTTCTAGCGATAATAACTGCATAATATGGGTAATAATGCATGTTATATTGATGATAATACAACTAATACGTATATTTATTATAGTTCTAGCGATAATAACTGCATAATATGGGTAATAATGCATGTTATATTGATAATAATATAAGTAATAAGTATAATTATTATAGTTCTGGCGATAATGATAGTAAAATATGGCTAATTGTGCATGTTATATTGATAATAATAAAAGTAATAAGTATATTTATTATAGTTCTATCGATAATAACTGCATAATATGGGTAATAATGCATGTTATATTGATGATCATAAAAGTAGTAAGTATATTTATTATAGTTCTAGCGATAATATTAGTAAAATATGGCTAATAGTGCATGTTATATTGATAACAATAAAAGTAATAAGTATAATTATTACAGTTCTAGCGATAATAACTGCATTATATGAGTAATAATGCATGTTACATTGAGAATAATATAAGTAATAAGTATAATTATTACAGTTCTAGCGATAATAGCTGCATTATATGGGTAATAATGCATGTTATATTGATAATATTGGGAGTAATAAGTATAATTATTATAGTTCTAGCAATAATAATAGTAAAATATGGCCAATAGTGCATGTAATATTGATAATAATAAAAGTAATAAGTATATTTATTACAGTTCTATCCATAATAACTGCATAATGTGGGTAATAATGCATGTAATATTGATGATCATAAAAGTAGTAAGTATATTTATTACAGTTCTATCGATAATAACTGCATAATATGGGTAATAATGCATGTTATATTGATGATAATAGAAGTAATAAGTATATTTATTATAGTTCTATCGATAATAACTGCATAATATGGGTAACAGTGCATGTTATATTGATGATAATACAAGTAATACGTATATTTATTATAGTTCTAGCGATAATAACTGCATAATATGGGTAATAATGCATGTTATATTGATGATAATACAAGTAATACGTATATTTATTATAGTTCTAGCGATAATAACTGCATAATATGGGTAATAATGCATGTTATATTGATAATAATATAAGTAATAAGTATAATTATTATAGTTCTAGCGATAATATTAGTAAAATATGGCTAATAGTGCATGGTATAGTGATAACAATAAAAGTAATAAGTATAATTATTACAGTTCTAGCGATAATAACTGCATTATATGGGTAATAATGCATGTTACATTGAGAATAATATAAGTAATAAGTATAATTATTCCAGTTCTAGCGATAATAACTGCATAATATGGGTAATAATGCACGTTATATTGCTAATAATATAAGTAATAAGTATAATTATTACAGTTCTAGCGATAATAACTGCCTTATATGGGTAATAATGCATGTTATATTGATAATATCGGGAGTAATAAGTATAATTATTATAGTTCTAGCGATAATATTAGTAAAATGTGGCTAATAGTGCATGTTATATTGATAATAATAAAAGTAATAAGTATATTTATTATCTTTCTATCGATAATAACTGCATAATATGGGTAATAATGCATGTTATATTGATAATAATATAAGTAATAAGTATATTTATTATAGTTCTATCGATAATAACTGCATAATATGGGTAATAATGCATGTTATATTGATAATAATAATAGTAATAAGTATATTTATTACAGTTCTATCGATAATAACTGCATAATATGGGTAATAATGCTTGTTATATTGATGATAATACAAGTAATACGTATATTTATTATAGTTCTAGCGATAATAACTGCATAATATGGGTAATAATGCATGTTATATTGATAATAATATAAGTAATAAGTATAATTATTATAGTTCTAGCGATAATATTAGTAAAATATGGCTAATAGTGCATGTTATATTGATAATAATAAAAGTAGTAAGTATATTTATTACAGTTCTATCGATAATAACTGCATAATGTGGGTAATAATGCATGTAATGTTGATGATCATAAAAGTAGTAAGTATATTTATTACAGTTCTATCGATAATAACTGCATAATATGGGTAATAATGCATGTTATATTGATGATAATAAAAGCAATAAGTATATTAATTATAGTTCTATCGATAATAACTGCATAATATGGGTAATAGTGCATGTTATATTGATGATAATACAAGTAATACGTATATTTATTATAGTTCTAGCGATAATAACTGCATAATATGGGTAATAATGCATGTTATATTGATGATAATACAAGTAATACGTATATTTATTATAGTTCTAGCGATAATAACTGCATAATATGGGTAATAATGCATGTTATATTGACAATAATATAAGTAATAAGTAAAATTATTATAGTTCTAGCGATAATATTAGTAAAATATGGCTAATAGTGCATGTTATATTGATAACAATAAAAGTAATAAGTATATTTATTACAGTTCTATCGATAATAACTGCATAATATGGGTAATAGTGCATGTTATATTGATGATAATACAAGTAATACGTATATTTATTATAGTTCTAGCGATAATAACTGCATAATGTGGGTAATAATGCATGTAATATTGATGATCATAAAAGTAGTAAGTATATTTATTACAGTTCTATCGATAATAACTGCATAATATGGGTAATAATGCATGTTATATTGATGATAATAGAAGTAATAAGTATATTTATTATAGTTCTATCGATAATAACTGCATAATATGGGTAATAGTGCATGTTATATTGATGATAATACAAGTAATACGTATATTTATTATAGTTCTAGCGATAATAACTGCATAATGTGGGTAATAATGCATGTAATATTGATGATCATAAAAGTAGTAAGTATATTTATTACAGTTCTATCGATAATAACTGCATAATATGGGTAATAATGCATGTTATATTGATGATAATAGAAGTAATAAGTATATTTATTATAGTTCTATCGATAATAACTGCATAATATGGGTAATAGTGCATGTTATATTGATGATAATACAAGTAATACGTATATTTATTATAGTTCTAGCGATAATAACTGCATAATATGGGTAATAATGCATGTTATATTGATGATAATACAAGTAATACGTATATTTATTATAGTTCTAGCGATAATAACTGCATAATATGGGTAATAATGCATGTTATATTGATAATAATATAAGTAATAAGTATAATTATTATAGTTCTAGCGATAATATTAGTAAAATATGGCTAATAGTGCATGGTATAGTGATAACAATAAAAGTAATAAGTATAATTATTACAGTTCTAGCGATAATAACTGCATTATATGGGTAATAATGCATGTTACATTGAGAATAATATAAGTAATAAGTATAATTATTCCAGTTCTAGCGATAATAACTGCATAATATGGGTAATAATGCACGTTATATTGCTAATAATATAAGTAATAAGTATAATTATTACAGTTCTAGCGATAATAACTGCCTTATATGGGTAATAATGCATGTTATATTGATAATATCGGGAGTAATAAGTATAATTATTATAGTTCTAGCGATAATATTAGTAAAATGTGGCTAATAGTGCATGTTATATTGATAATAATAAAAGTAATAAGTATATTTATTATCCTTCTATCGATAATAACTGCACAATATGGGTAATAATGCATGTTATATTGATTATAATATAAGTAATAAGTATAATTACTATCGTTCTAGCGATAATAATAGTAAAATATGGCTAATAGTGCATGTTATATTGATAATAATAAAAGTAATAAGTATATTTATTATAGTTCTATCGATAATAACTGCATAATATGGGTAATAATGCATGTTATATTGATAATATCGGGCGTAGTAAGCATAATTATTATAGTTCTAGCGATTGTAACTGCATAATATAGGTAATAATGCATGTTATATTGATGATAATGTAAGTAATAATTATAATTATTATAGTTCTAGCGATAATAATAGTAAAATATGGCTAATAGTGCATGTTATATTGATAATAATAAAAGTAATAAGTATATTTATTATAGTTCTATCGATAATAACTGCATAATATGGGTAATAATGCATGTTATATTGATAATATCGGGCGTAGTAAGCATAATTATTATAGTTCTAGCGATTGTAACTGCATAATATAGGTAATAATGCATGTTATATTGATGATAATGTAAGTAATAAGTATAATTATTATAGTTCTAGCGATAATAATAGTAAAGTATGGCTAATAGTGCATGTTATATTGATAATAATAAAAGTAATAAGTATATTTATTATAGTTCTATCGATAATAACTGCATAATATGGGTAATAATGCATGTTATATTGATAATAATAATAGTAATAAGTATATTTATTACAGTTCTATCGATAATAACTGCATAATATGGGTAATAATGCTTGTTATATTGATGATAATACAAGTAATACGTATATTTATTATAGTTCTAGCGATAATAACTGCATAATATGGGTAATAATGCATGTTATATTGATGATAATACAAGTAATACGTATATTTATTATAGTTCTAGCGATAATAACTGCATAATATGGGTAATAATGCATGTTATATTGATGATAATACACGTAATACGTATATTTATTATAGTTCTAGCGATAATAACTGCATAATATGGGTAATAATGCATGTTATATTGACAATAATATAAGTAATAAGTAAAATTATTATAGTTCTAGCGATAATATTAGTAAAATATGGCTAATAGTGCATGTTATATTGATAACAATAAAAGTAATAAGTATATTTATTACAGTTCTATCGATAATAACTGCAGAATGTGGGTAATAATGCATGTAATGTTGATGATCATAAAAGTAGTAAGTATATTTGTTACAGTTCTATCGATAATAACTGCATAATATGGGTAATAATGCATGTTATATTGATGATAATAAAAGTAATACGTATATTTATTATAGTTCTAGCGATAGTAACTGCATAATATGGGTAATAATGCATGTTATATTGATAATAATATAAGTAATAAGTATAATTATTATAGTTCTAGCGATAATATTAGTAAAATATGGCTAATAGTGCATGTTATATTGATAACAATAAAAGTAATAAGTATATTTATTACAGTTCTGTCGATAATAACTGCATAATATGGGTAATAGTGCATGTTATATTGATGATAATACAAGTAATACGTATATTTATTATAGTTCTAGCGATAATAACTGCATAATATGGGTAATAATGCATGTTATATTGATAATATCGGGAGTAATAAGTATAATTATTATAGTTCTAGCGATAATATTAGTAAAATGTGGCTAATAGTGCATGTTATATTGATAATAATAAAAATAATAAGTATATTTATTATCTTTCTATCGATAATAACTGCATAATATGGGTAATAATGCATGTTATATTGATAATAATATAAGTAATAAGTATAATTATTACAGTTCTAACGATAATAACTGCATTATATGGGTAATAATGCATGTTATATTGATAATATTGGGAGTAATAAGTATAATTATTATAGTTCTAGCAATAATAATAGTAAAATATGGCCAATAGTGCATGTAATATTGATAATAATAAAAGTAATAAGTATATTTATTACAGTTCTATCCATAATAACTGCATAATGTGGGTAATAATGCATGTAATATTGATGATCATAAAAGTAGTAAGTATATTTATTACAGTTCTATCGATAATAACTGCATAATATGGGTAATAATGCATGTTATATTGATGATAATAGAAGTAATAAGTATATTTATTATAGTTCTATCGATAATAACTGCATAATATGGGTAACAGTGCATGTTATATTGATGATAATACAAGTAATACGTATATTTATTATAGTTCTAGCGATAATAACTGCATAATATGGGTAATAATGCATGTTATATTGATGATAATACAAGTAATACGTATATTTATTATAGTTCTAGCGATAATAACTGCATAATATGGGTAATAATGCATGTTATATTGATAATAATATAAGTAATAAGTATAATTATTATAGTTCTAGCGATAATATTAGTAAAATATGGCTAATAGTGCATGGTATAGTGATAACAATAAAAGTAATAAGTATAATTATTACAGTTCTAGCGATAATAACTGCATTATATGGGTAATAATGCATGTTACATTGAGAATAATATAAGTAATAAGTATAATTATTCCAGTTCTAGCGATAATAACTGCATAATATGGGTAATAATGCACGTTATATTGCTAATAATATAAGTAATAAGTATAATTATTACAGTTCTAGCGATAATAACTGCCTTATATGGGTAATAATGCATGTTATATTGATAATATCGGGAGTAATAAGTATAATTATTATAGTTCTAGCGATAATATTAGTAAAATGTGGCTAATAGTGCATGTTATATTGATAATAATAAAAGTAATAAGTATATTTATTATCTTTCTATCGATAATAACTGCATAATATGGGTAATAATGCATGTTATATTGATAATAATATAAGTAATAAGTGTAATTATTATCGTTCTAGCGATAATAATAGTAAAATATGGCTAATAGTGCATGTTATATTGATAATAATAAAAGTAATAAGTATATTTATTATAGTTCTATCGATAATAACTGCATAATATGGGTAATAATGCATGTTATATTGATAATATCGGGCGTAGTAAGCATAATTATTATAGTTCTAGCGATTGTAACTGCATAATATAGGTAATAATGCATGTTATATTGATGATAATGTAAGTAATAAGTATAATTATTATAGTTCTAGCGATAATAATAGTAAAATATGGCTAATAGTGCATGATATATTGATAATAATAAAAGTAATAAGTATATTTATTATAGTTCTATCGATAATAACTGCATAATATGGGTAATAATGCATGTTATATTGATAATAATAATAGTAATAAGTATATTTATTACAGTTCTATCGATAATAACTGCATAATATGGGTAATAATGCTTGTTATATTGATGATAATACAAGTAATACGTATATTTATTATAGTTCTAGCGATAATAACTGCATAATATGGGTAATAATGCATGTTATATTGATAATAATATAAGTAATAAGTATAATTATTATAGTTCTAGCGATAATATTAGTAAAATATGGCTAATAGTGCATGTTACATTGATAATAATAAAAGTAGTAAGTATATTTATTACAGTTCTATCGATAATAACTGCATAATGTGGGTAATAATGCATGTAATGTTGATGATCATAAAAGTAGTAAGTATATTTATTACAGTTCTATCGATAATAACTGCATAATATGGATAATAATGCATGTTATATTGATGATAATAAAAGCAATAAGTATATTAATTATAGTTCTATCGATAATAACTGCATAATATGGGTAATAGTGCATGTTATATTGATGATAATACAAGTAATACGTATATTTATTATAGTTCTAGCGATAATAACTGCATAATATGGGTAATAATGCATGTTATATTGATGATAATACAAGTAATACGTATATTTATTATAGTTCTAGCGATAATAACTGCATAATATGGGTAATAATGCATGTTATATTGACAATAATATAAGTAATAAGTAAAATTATTATAGTTCTAGCGATAATATTAGTAAAATATGGCTAATAGTGCATGTTATATTGATAACAATAAAAGTAATAAGTATATTTATTACAGTTCTATCGATAATAACTGCATAATATGGGTAATAGTGCATGTTATATTGATGATAATACAAGTAATACGTATATTTATTATAGTTCTAGCGATAATAACTGCATAATGTGGGTAATAATGCATGTAATATTGATGATCATAAAAGTAGTAAGTATATTTATTACAGTTCTATCGATAATAACTGCATAATATGGGTAATAATGCATGTTATATTGATGATAATAGAAGTAATAAGTATATTTATTATAGTTCTATCGATAATAACTGCATAATATGGGTAATAGTGCATGTTATATTGATGATAATACAAGTAATACGTATATTTATTATAGTTCTAGCGATAATAACTGCATAATGTGGGTAATAATGCATGTAATATTGATGATCATAAAAGTAGTAAGTATATTTATTACAGTTCTATCGATAATAACTGCATAATATGGGTAATAATGCATGTTATATTGATGATAATAGAAGTAATAAGTATATTTATTATAGTTCTATCGATAATAACTGCATAATATGGGTAACAGTGCATGTTATATTGATGATAATACAAGTAATACGTATATTTATTATAGTTCTAGCGATAATAACTGCATAATATGGGTAATAATGCATGTTATATTGATGATAATACAAGTAATACGTATATTTATTATAGTTCTAGCGATAATAACTGCATAATATGGGTAATAATGCATGTTATATTGATAATAATATAAGTAATAAGTATAATTATTATAGTTCTAGCGATAATATTAGTAAAATATGGCTAATAGTGCATGGTATAGTGATAACAATAAAAGTAATAAGTATAATTATTACAGTTCTAGCGATAATAACTGCATTATATGGGTAATAATGCATGTTACATTGAGAATAATATAAGTAATAAGTATAATTATTCCAGTTCTAGCGATAATAACTGCATAATATGGGTAATAATGCACGTTATATTGCTAATAATATAAGTAATAAGTATAATTATTACAGTTCTAGCGATAATAACTGCCTTATATGGGTAATAATGCATGTTATATTGATAATATCGGGAGTAATAAGTATAATTATTATAGTTCTAGCGATAATATTAGTAAAATGTGGCTAATAGTGCATGTTATATTGATAATAATAAAAGTAATAAGTATATTTATTATCTTTCTATCGATAATAACTGCATAATATGGGTAATAATGCATGTTATATTGATAATAATATAAGTAATAAGTGTAATTATTATCGTTCTAGCGATAATAATAGTAAAATATGGCTCATAGTGCATGTTATATTGATAATAATAAAAGTAATAAGTATATTTATTATAGTTCTATCGATAATAACTGCATAATATGGGTAATAATGCATGTTATATTGATAATATCGGGCGTAGTAAGCATAATTATTATAGTTCTAGCGATTGTAACTGCATAATATAGGTAATAATGCATGTTATATTGATGATAATGTAAGTAATAAGTATAATTATTATAGTTCTAGCGATAATAATAGTAAAATATGGCTAATAGTGCATGATATATTGATAATAATAAAAGTAATAAGTATATTTATTATAGTTCTATCGATAATAACTGCATAATATGGGTAATAATGCATGTTATATTGATAATAATAATAGTAATAAGTATATTTATTACAGTTCTATCGATAATAACTGCATAATATGGGTAATAATGCTTGTTATATTGATGATAATACAAGTAATACGTATATTTATTATAGTTCTAGCGATAATAACTGCATAATATGGGTAATAATGCATGTTATATTGATAATAATATAAGTAATAAGTATAATTATTATAGTTCTAGCGATAATATTAGTAAAATATGGCTAATAGTGCATGTTACATTGATAATAATAAAAGTAGTAAGTATATTTATTACAGTTCTATCGATAATAACTGCATAATGTGGGTAATAATGCATGTAATGTTGATGATCATAAAAGTAGTAAGTATATTTATTACAGTTCTATCGATAATAACTGCATAATATGGATAATAATGCATGTTATATTGATGATAATAAAAGCAATAAGTATATTAATTATAGTTCTATCGATAATAACTGCATAATATGGGTAATAGTGCATGTTATATTGATGATAATACAAGTAATACGTATATTTATTATAGTTCTAGCGATAATAACTGCATAATATGGGTAATAATGCATGTTATATTGATGATAATACAAGTAATACGTATATTTATTATAGTTCTAGCGATAATAACTGCATAATATGGGTAATAATGCATGTTATATTGACAATAATATAAGTAATAAGTAAAATTATTATAGTTCTAGCGATAATATTAGTAAAATATGGCTAATAGTGCATGTTATATTGATAACAATAAAAGTAATAAGTATATTTATTACAGTTCTATCGATAATAACTGCATAATATGGGTAATAGTGCATGTTATATTGATGATAATACAAGTAATACGTATATTTATTATAGTTCTAGCGATAATAACTGCATAATGTGGGTAATAATGCATGTAATATTGATGATCATAAAAGTAGTAAGTATATTTATTACAGTTCTATCGATAATAACTGCATAATATGGGTAATAATGCATGTTATATTGATGATAATAGAAGTAATAAGTATATTTATTATAGTTCTATCGATAATAACTGCATAATATGGGTAATAGTGCATGTTATATTGATGATAATACAAGTAATACGTATATTTATTATAGTTCTAGCGATAATAACTGCATAATGTGGGTAATAATGCATGTAATATTGATGATCATAAAAGTAGTAAGTATATTTATTACAGTTCTATCGATAATAACTGCATAATATGGGTAATAATGCATGTTATATTGATGATAATAGAAGTAATAAGTATAATTATTATAGTTCTAGCGATAATATTAGTAAAATGTGGCTAATAGTGCATGTTATATTGATAATAATAAAAATAATAAGTATATTTATTATCTTTCTATCGATAATAACTGCATAATATGGGTAATAATGCATGTTATATTGATAATAATATAAGTAATAAGTATAATTATTACAGTTCTAACGATAATAACTGCATTATATGGGTAATAATGCATGTTATATTGATAATATTGGGAGTAATAAGTATAATTATTATAGTTCTAGCAATAATAATAGTAAAATATGGCCAATAGTGCATGTAATATTGATAATAATAAAAGTAATAAGTATATTTATTACAGTTCTATCCATAATAACTGCATAATGTGGGTAATAATGCGTGTAATATTGATGATCATAAAAGTAGTAAGTATATTTATTACAGTTCTATCGATAATAACTGCATAATATGGGTAATAATGCATGTTATATTGATGATAATAGAAGTAATAAGTATATTTATTATAGTTCTATCGATAATAACTGCATAATATGGGTAACAGTGCATGTTATATTGATGATAATACAAGTAATACGTATATTTATTATAGTTCTAGCGATAATAACTGCATAATATGGGTAATAATGCATGTTATATTGATGATAATACAAGTAATACGTATATTTATTATAGTTCTAGCGATAATAACTGCATAATATGGGTAATAATGCATGTTATATTGATAATAATATAAGTAATAAGTATAATTATTATAGTTCTAGCGATAATATTAGTAAAATATGGCTAATAGTGCATGGTATAGTGATAACAATAAAAGTAATAAGTATAATTATTACAGTTCTAGCGATAATAACTGCATTATATGGGTAATAATGCATGTTACATTGAGAATAATATAAGTAATAAGTATAATTATTCCAGTTCTAGCGATAATAACTGCATAATATGGGTAATAATGCACGTTATATTGCTAATAATATAAGTAATAAGTATAATTATTACAGTTCTAGCGATAATAACTGCCTTATATGGGTAATAATGCATGTTATATTGATAATATCGGGAGTAATAAGTATAATTATTATAGTTCTAGCGATAATATTAGTAAAATGTGGCTAATAGTGCATGTTATATTGATAATAATAAAAGTAATAAGTATATTTATTATCCTTCTATCGATAATAACTGCATAATATGGGTAATAATGCATGTTATATTGATAATAATATAAGTAATAAGTATAATTACTATCGTTCTAGCGATAATAATAGTAAAATATGGCTAATAGTGCATGTTATATTGATAATAATAAAAGTAATAAGTATATTTATTATAGTTCTATCGATAATAACTGCATAATATGGGTAATAATGCATGTTATATTGATAATATCGGGCGTAGTAAGCATAATTATTATAGTTCTAGCGATTGTAACTGCATAATATAGGTAATAATGCATGTTATATTGATGATAATGTAAGTAATAAGTATAATTATTATAGTTCTAGCGATAATAATAGTAAAATATGGCTAATAGTGCATGTTATATTGATAATAATAAAAGTAATAAGTATATTTATTATAGTTCTATCGATAATAACTGCATAATATGGATAATAATGCATGTTATATTGATAATATCGGGCGTAGTAAGCATAATTATTATAGTTCTAGCGATTGTAACTGCATAATATAGGTAATAATGCATGTTATATTGATGATAATGTAAGTAATAAGTATAATTATTATAGTTCTAGCGATAATAATAGTAAAGTATGGCTAATAGTGCATGTTATATTGATAATAATAAAAGTAATAAGTATATTTATTATAGTTCTATCGATAATAACTGCATAATATGGGTAATAATGCATGTTATATTGATAATAATAATAGTAATAAGTATATTTATTACAGTTCTATCGATAATAACTGCATAATATGGGTAATAATGCTTGTTATATTGATGATAATACAAGTAATACGTATATTTATTATAGTTCTAGCGATAATAACTGCATAATATGGGTAATAATGCATGTTATATTGATGATAATACAAGTAATACGTATATTTATTATAGTTCTAGCGATAATAACTGCATAATATGGGTAATAATGCATGTTATATTGATGATAATACACGTAATACGTATATTTATTATAGTTCTAGCGATAATAACTGCATAATATGGGTAATAATGCATGTTATATTGACAATAATATAAGTAATAAGTAAAATTATTATAGTTCTAGCGATAATATTAGTAAAATATGGCTAATACTGCATGTTATATTGATAACAATAAAAGTAATAAGTATATTTATTACAGTTCTATCGATAATAACTGCAGAATGTGGGTAATAATGCATGTAATGTTGATGATCATAAAAGTAGTAAGTATATTTGTTACAGTTCTATCGATAATAACTGCATAATATGGGTAATAATGCATGTTATATTGATGATAATAAAAGTAATACGTATATTTATTATAGTTCTAGCGATAATAACTGCATAATATGGGTAATAATGCATGTTATATTGATAATAATATAAGTAATAAGTATAATTATTATAGTTCTAGCGATAATATTAGTAAAATATGGCTAATAGTGCATGTTATATTGATAACAATAAAAGTAATAAGTATATTTATTACAGTTCTGTCGATAATAACTGCATAATATGGGTAATAGTGCATGTTATATTGATGATAATACAAGTAATACGTATATTTATTATAGTTCTAGCGATAATAACTGCATAATATGGGTAATAATGCATGTTATATTGATAATATCGGGAGTAATAAGTATAATTATTATAGTTCTAGCGATAATATTAGTAAAATGTGGCTAATAGTGCATGTTATATTGATAATAATAAAAATAATAAGTATATTTATTATCTTTCTATCGATAATAACTGCATAATATGGGTAATAATGCATGTTATATTGATAATAATATAAGTAATAAGTATAATTATTACAGTTCTAACGATAATAACTGCATTATATGGGTAATAATGCATGTTATATTGATAATAATGGGAGTAATAAGTATAATTATTATAGTTCTAGCAATAATAATAGTAAAATATGGCCAATAGTGCATGTAATATTGATAATAATAAAAGTAATAAGTATATTTATTACAGTTCTATCCATAATAACTGCATAATGTGGGTAATAATGCATGTAATATTGATGATCATAAAAGTAGTAAGTATATTTATTACAGTTCTATCGATAATAACTGCATAATATGGGTAATAATGCATGTTATATTGATGATAATAGAAGTAATAAGTATATTTATTATAGTTCTATCGATAATAACTGCATAATATGGGTAACAGTGCATGTTATATTGATGATAATACAAGTAATACGTATATTTATTATAGTTCTAGCGATAATAACTGCATAATATGGGTAATAATGCATGTTATATTGATGATAATACAAGTAATACGTATATTTATTATAGTTCTAGCAATAATAACTGCATAATATGGGTAATAATGCATGTTATATTGATAATAATATAAGTAATAAGTATAATTATTATAGTTCTAGCGATAATATTAGTAAAATATGGCTAATAGTGCATGGTATAGTGATAACAATAAAAGTAATAAGTATAATTATTACAGTTCTAGCGATAATAACTGCATTATATGGGTAATAATGCATGTTACATTGAGAATAATATAAGTAATAAGTATAATTATTCCAGTTCTAGCGATAATAACTGCATAATATGGGTAATAATGCACGTTATATTGCTAATAATATAAGTAATAAGTATAATTATTACAGTTCTAGCGATAATAACTGCCTTATATGGGTAATAATGCATGTTATATTGATAATATCGGGAGTAATAAGTATAATTATTATAGTTCTAGCGATAATATTAGTAAAATGTGGCTAATAGTGCATGTTATATTGATAATAATAAAAGTAATAAGTATATTTATTATCTTTCTATCGATAATAACTGCATAATATGGGTAATAATGCATGTTATATTGATAATAATATAAGTAATAAGTATAATTATTATAGTTCTAGCGATAATAATAGTAAAATATGGCTAATAGTGCATGATATATTGATAATAATAAAAGTAATAAGTATATTTATTATAGTTCTATCGATAATAACTGCATAATATGGGTAATAATGCATGTTATATTGATAATAATAATAGTAATAAGTATATTTATTACAGTTCTATCGATAATAACTGCATAATATGGGTAATAATGCTTGTTATATTGATGATAATACAAGTAATACGTATATTTATTATAGTTCTAGCGATAATAACTGCATAATATGGGTAATAATGCATGTTATATTGATAATAATATAAGTAATAAGTATAATTATTATAGTTCTAGCGATAATATTAGTAAAATATGGCTAATAGTGCATGTTATATTGATAATAATAAAAGTAGTAAGTATATTTATTACAGTTCTATCGATAATAACTGCATAATGTGGGTAATAATGCATGTAATGTTGATGATCATAAAAGTAGTAAGTATATTTATTACAGTTCTATCGATAATAACTGCATAATATGGGTAATAATGCATGTTATATTGATGATAATAAAAGTAATAAGTATATTTATTACAGTTCTATCGATAATAACTGCATAATATGGGTAATAGTGCATGTTATATTGATGATAATACAAGTAATACGTATATTTATTATAGTTCTATCGATAATAACTGCATAATATGGGTAATAGTGCATGTTATATTGATGATAATACAAGTAATACGTATATTTATTATAGTTCTAGCGATAATAACTGCATAATGTGGGTAATAATGCATGTTATATTGATGATAATACAAGTAATACGTATATTTATTATAGTTCTAGCGATAATAACTGCATAATATGGGTAATAATGCATGTTACATTGACAATAATATAAGTAATAAGTAAAATTATTATAGTTCTAGCGATAATATTAGTAAAATATGGCTAATAGTGCATGTTATATTGATAACAATAAAAGTAATAAGTATATTTATTACAGTTCTATCGATAATAACTGCATAATATGGGTAATAGTGCATGTTATATTGATGATAATACAAGTAATACGTATATTTATTATAGTTCTAGCGATAATAACTGCATAATATGGGTAATAATGCATGTTATATTGATGATAATACAAGTAATACGTATATTTATTATAGTTCTAGCGATAATAACTGCATAATATGGGTAATAATGCATGTTATATTGATAATAATATAAGTAATAAGTATAATTATTATAGTTCTAGCGATAATATTAGTAAAATATGGCTAATAGTGCATGGTATAGTGAGAACAATAAAAGTAATAAGTATAATTATTACAGTTCTAGCGATAATAACTGCATTATATGGGTAATAATGCATGTTACATTGAGAATAATATAAGTAATAAGTATAATTATTCCAGTTCTAGCGATAATAACTGCATAATATGGGTAATAATGCACGTTATATTGCTAATAATATAAGTAATAAGTATAATTATTACAGTTCTAGCGATAATAACTGCCTTATATGGGTAATAATGCATGTTATATTGATAATATCGGGAGTAATAAGTATAATTATTATAGTTCTAGCGATAATATTAGTAAAATGTGGCTAATAGTGCATGTTATATTGATAATAATAAAAGTAATAAGTATATTTATTATCCTTCTATCGATAATAACTGCATAATATGGGTAATAATGCATGTTATATTGATAATAATATAAGTAATAAGTATAATTACTATCGTTCTAGCGATAATAATAGTAAAATATGGCTAATAGTGCATGTTATATTGATAATAATAAAAGTAATAAGTATATTTATTATAGTTCTATCGATAATAACTGCATAATATGGGTAATAATGCATGTTATATTGATAATATCGGGCGTAGTAAGCATAATTATTATAGTTCTAGCGATTGTAACTGCATAATATAGGTAATAATGCATGATATATTGATGATAATGTAAGTAATAAGTATAATTATTATAGTTCTAGCGATAATAATAGTAAAATATGGCTAATAGTGCATGTTATATTGATAATAATAAAAGTAATAAGTATATTTATTATAGTTCTATCGATAATAGCTGCATAATATGGGTAATAATGCATGTTATATTGATAATATCGGGCGTAGTAAGCATAATTATTATAGTTCTAGCGATTGTAACTGCATAATATAGGTAATAATGCATGTTATATTGATGATAATGTAAGTAATAAGTATAATTATTATAGTTCTAGCGATAATAATAGTAAAATATGGCTAATAGTGCATGTTATATTGATAATAATAAAAGTAATAAGTATATTTATTATAGTTCTATCGATACTAACTGCATAATATGGGTAATAATGCATGTTATATTGATAATAATAATAGTAATAAGTATATTTATTACAGTTCTATCGATAATAACTGCATAATATGGGTAATAATGCTTGTTATATTGATGACAATACAAGTAATACGTATATTTATTATAGTTCTAGCGATAATAACTGCATAATATGGGTAATAATGCATGTTATATTGATAATAATATAAGTAATAAGTATAATTATTATAGTTCTAGCGATAATATTAGTAAAATATGGCTAATAGTGCATGTTATATTGATAATAATAAAAGTAGTAGGTATATTTATTACAGTTCTATCGATAATAACTGCATAATGTGGGTAATAATGCATGTAATGTTGATGATCATAAAAGTAGTAAGTATATTTATTACAGTTCTATCGATAATAACTGCATAATATGGGTAATAATGCATGTTATATTGATGATAATAAAAGTAATAAGTATATTTATTATAGCTCAATCAATAATAACTGCATAACATGGGTAATAATGCATGTTATATTGATAATAATATAAGTAATAAGTATAATTATTACAGTTCTATCGATAATAACTGCATAATGTGGGTAATAATGCATGTAATGTTGATGATCATAAAAGTAGTAAGTATATTTATTACAGTTCTATCGATAATAACTGCATAATATGGGTAATAATGCATGTTATATTGATGATAATAAAAGCAATAAGTATATTTATTATAGTTCTAGCGATAATAACTGCATAATATGGGTAATAATGCATGTTACATTGACAATAATATAAGTAATAAGTAAAATTATTATAGTTCTAGCGATAATATTAGTAAAATATGGCTAATAGTGCATGTTATATTGATAACAATAAAAGTAATAAGTATATTTATTACAGTTCTATCGATAATAACTGCATAATATGGGTAATAGTGCATGTTATATTGATGATAATACAAGTAATACGTATATTTATTATAGTTCTATCGATAATAACTGCATAATATGGGTAATAGTGCATGTTATATTGATGATAATACAAGTAATACGTATATTTATTATAGTTCTAGCGATAATAACTGCATAATGTGGGTAATAATGCATGTTATATTGATGATAATACAAGTAATACGTATATTTATTATAGTTCTAGCGATAATAACTGCATAATATGGGTAATAATGCATGTTACATTGACAATAATATAAGTAATAAGTAAAATTATTATAGTTCTAGCGATAATATTAGTAAAATATGGCTAATAGTGCATGTTATATTGATAACAATAAAAGTAATAAGTATATTTATTACAGTTCTATCGATAATAACTGCATAATATGGGTAATAGTGCATGTTATATTGATGATAATACAAGTAATACGTATATTTATTATAGTTCTAGCGATAATAACTGCATAATGTGGGTAATAATGCATGTAATATTGATGATCATAAAAGTAGTAAGTATATTTATTACAGTTCTATCGATAATAACTGCATAATATGGGTAATAATGCATGTTATATTGATGATAATAGAAGTAATAAGTATATTTATTATAGTTCTATCGATAATAACTGCATAATATGGGTAATAGTGCATGTTATATTGATGATAATACAAGTAATACGTATATTTATTATAGTTCTAGCGATAATAACTGCATAATATGGGTAATAATGCATGTTATATTGATGATAATACAAGTAATACGTATATTTATTATAGTTCTAGCGATAATAACTGCATAATATGGGTAATAATGCATGTTATATTGATAATAATATAAGTAATAAGTATAATTATTATAGTTCTAGCGATAATATTAGTAAAATATGGCTAATAGTGCATGGTATAGTGATAACAATAAAAGTAATAAGTATAATTATTACAGTTCTAGCGATAATAACTGCATTATATGGGTAATAATGCATGTTACATTGAGAATAATATAAGTAATAAGTATAATTATTCCAGTTCTAGCGATAATAACTGCATAATATGGGTAATAATGCACGTTATATTGCTAATAATATAAGTAATAAGTATAATTATTACAGTTCTAGCGATAATAACTGCCTTATATGGGTAATAATGCATGTTATATTGATAATATCGGGAGTAATAAGTATAATTATTATAGTTCTAGCGATAATATTAGTAAAATGTGGCTAATAGTGCATGTTATATTGATAATAATAAAAGTAATAAGTATATTTATTATCCTTCTATCGATAATAACTGCATAATATGGGTAATAATGCATGTTATATTGATAATAATATAAGTAATAAGTATAATTACTATCGTTCTAGCGATAATAATAGTAAAATATGGCTAATAGTGCATGTTATATTGATAATAATAAAAGTAATAAGTATATTTATTATAGTTCTATCGATAATAACTGCATAATATGGGTAATAATGCATGTTATATTGATAATATCGGGCGTAGTAAGCATAATTATTATAGTTCTAGCGATTGTAACTGCATAATATAGGTAATAATGCATGATATATTGATGATAATGTAAGTAATAAGTATAATTATTATAGTTCTAGCGATAATAATAGTAAAATATGGCTAATAGTGCATGTTATATTGATAATAATAAAAGTAATAAGTATATTTATTATAGTTCTATCGATAATAGCTGCATAATATGGGTAATAATGCATGTTATATTGATAATATCGGGCGTAGTAAGCATAATTATTATAGTTCTAGCGATTGTAACTGCATAATATAGGTAATAATGCATGTTATATTGATGATAATGTAAGTAATAAGTATAATTATTATAGTTCTAGCGATAATAATAGTAAAATATGGCTAATAGTGCATGTTATATTGATAATAATAAAAGTAATAAGTATATTTATTATAGTTCTATCGATACTAACTGCATAATATGGGTAATAATGCATGTTATATTGATAATAATAATAGTAATAAGTATATTTATTACAGTTCTATCGATAATAACTGCATAATATGGGTAATAATGCTTGTTATATTGATGACAATACAAGTAATACGTATATTTATTATAGTTCTAGCGATAATAACTGCATAATATGGGTAATAATGCATGTTATATTGATAATAATATAAGTAATAAGTATAATTATTATAGTTCTAGCGATAATATTAGTAAAATATGGCTAATAGTGCATGTTATATTGATAATAATAAAAGTAGTAGGTATATTTATTACAGTTCTATCGATAATAACTGCATAATGTGGGTAATAATGCATGTAATGTTGATGATCATAAAAGTAGTAAGTATATTTATTACAGTTCTATCGATAATAACTGCATAATATGGGTAATAATGCATGTTATATTGATGATAATAAAAGTAATAAGTATATTTATTATAGCTCAATCAATAATAACTGCATAACATGGGTAATAATGCATGTTATATTGATAATAATATAAGTAATAAGTATAATTATTACAGTTCTAGCGATAATAACTGCATTATATGGGTAATAATGCATGTTACATTGAGGATAATATAAGTAATAAGTATACTTATTACAGTTCTAGCGATGATAACTGCATAATATGGGTAATAATGCATGTTATATTGATGACAATAAAAGTAATAAGTATATTTATTATAGTTCTATCGATAATAACTGCATAATATGGGTAATAGTGCATGTTATATTGACGATAATGAAAGTAGTAGGTATATTTATTATAGTTCTAGCGATTATAACTGCATTATATGGGTAATAATGCATGTTACATTGAGAATAATATAAGTAATAAGTATAATTATTACAGTTCTAGCGATAATAACTGCATAATATGGGTAATAATGCACGTTATATTGCTAATATTATAAGTAATAAGTATAATTATTACAGTTCCAGCGATAATAACTGCCTTATATGGGTAATAATGCGTGTTATATTGATAATATCGGGAGTAATAAGTATAATTATTATAGTTCTAGCGATAATATTAGCAAATGTGGCTAATAGTGCATGTTATATTGATAATAATAAAAGTAATAAGTATATTTATTACCTTTCTATCGATAATAACTGCATAATATGGGTAATAATGCATGTTATATTGATGATCATAAAAGTAGTAAGTACATTTATTACAGTTCTAGCCATAATAACTGCATTATATGGGTAATAATGCACATTATATTGCTAATAATACAAGTAATAAGTATAATTATTACAGTTCTAGCGATAATAACTGCATTATATGGGTAATAATGCATGTTATATTGATAATATTGGGAGTAATAAGTAAAATTATTATAGTTCTAGCGATAATAATAGTAAAATATGGCTAATAGTGCATGTTATATTGATAATAATAGAAGTAATAAGTATATTTATTACAGTTCTACCGATAATAACTGCATAATATGGATAATAATGCATGGTATATTGATGATAATAAAAGTAATACGTATATTTATTATAGTTCTAGCGATAAAAACTGCATAATATGGATAATAGTGCATGTTATATTGATAATATCGGGAGTAATAAGTATAATTATTATTGTTCTCGCGATAATAATAGTAAAATATGGCTAATAGTGCATGTTATATTCATAATAATAAAAGTAATAAGTATATTTATTATACTTCTGTCGATAATAACTGCATTATATGGGTAATAATGCATGTTATATTGATAATATCGGGAGTAATAAGTATAATTATTATAGGTCTAGCGATAATAATAGTAAAATATGGCTAATAGTGCATGTTATATTGATAACAATAAAAGTAATAAGTATATTTATTATAGTTCTATCGATAATAATTGCATAATATGGGTAATAATGGATGTTATATTGATGATAATAAAAGTAGCAAGTATATTTATTACAGTTCTAGCGATAATAAATGCATTATATGCGTAATAATGCATGTTATATTGATAATATCGAGAGTAATAAGTATAATTATTATAGTTCTAGCGATAATAATAGTAAAATATGGCTAATAGTGCATGTTATATTGATAATAATAAAAGTAATAAGTATATTTATTACAGTTCTATCGATAATAACTGCATAATATGGGTAATAATGCAGGTTATATTGATGATAATAAAAGTAGTAAGTATATTTATTATAGTTCTAGCGGTTATAACTGCATAATATGTGTAATAATGCATGTTATATTGATGATAATAAAAGTAGTAAGTATATTTATTACAGTTCTAGCGATAATAACTGTATTATATGGGTAATAATGCATGTTATATTGATGATAATAAAAGTAATAAGTATATTTATTATACTTCTGTCGATAATAACTGCATTATATGGGTAATAATGCATGTTACATTGAGAATAATATAAGTAATAAGTATAATTATTACAGTTCTAGCGATAATAACTGCATAATATGGGTAATAATGCACGTTATATTGCTAATAATATAAGTAATAAGTATAATTATTACAGTTCTAGCGATAATAACTGCCTTATATGGGTAATAATGCATGTTATATTGATAATATCGGGAGTAATAAGTATAATTATTATAGTTCTAGCGATAATATTAGCAAATGTGGCTAATAGTGCATGTTATATTGATAATAATAAAAGTAATAAGTATATTTATTATCTTTCTATCGATAATAACTGCATAATATGGGTAATAATGCATGTTATATTGATAACATCGCGCGTAGTAAGCATAATTATTATAGTTCTAGCGATAATAATAGTAAAATATGGCTAATAGTGCATGTTATATTGATAATAATAAAAGTAATAAGTATATTTATTATAGCTCTATCGATAATAACTGCATAATATGGGTAATAATGCATGTTATATTGATGATAATAAAAGTAGTAAGTATATTTATTATAGTTCTAGCGATTATAACTGCATAATATGGGTAATAATGCATGTTATATTGAGAATAATATAAGTAATAAGTATAATTATTACAGTTCTAGCGATAATAACTGCATTATATGGGTAATAATGCACGTTATATTGCTAATAAAACATGTAATAAGTATAATTATTACAGTTCTAGCGATAATAACTGCATAATATGGGTAATAATGCATGTTATATTGATGATAGTAAAAGTAGTAAGTATATTTATTATAGTTCTAGCGATTATAACTGCATAATATGGGTAATAATGCATGTTATATTGAGAATAATATAAGTAATAAGTATAATTATTACAGTTCTAGCGATAATAACTGCATTATATGGGTAATAATGCATGTTACATTGATAATATTGGGAGTAATAAGTAAAATTATTATAGTTCTAGCGATAATAATAGTAAAATATGGCTAATAGTGCATGTTATATTGATAACAATAAAAGTAATAAGTATATTTATTATAGTTCTATCGATAATAATTGCATAATATGGGTAATAATGCAGGTTATATTGATGATAATAAAAGTAGTAAGTATATTTATTATAGTTCTAGCGGTTATAACTGCATAATATGTGTAATAATGCATGTTATATTGATGATAATAAAAGTAGTAAGTATATTTATTACAGTTCTAGCGATAATAACTGTATTATATGGGTAATAATGCATGTTATATTGATGATAATAAAAGTAATAAGTATATTTATTATACTTCTGTCGATAATAACTGCATTATATGGGTAATAATGCATGTTACATTGAGAATAATATAAGTAATAAGTATAATTATTACAGTTCTAGCGATAATAACTGCATAATATGGGTAATAATGCACGTTATATTGCTAATAATATAAGTAATAAGTATAATTATTACAGTTCTAGCGATAATAACTGCCTTATATGGGTAATAATGCATGTTATATTGATAATATCGGGAGTAATAAGTATAATTATTATAGTTCTAGCGATAATATTAGCAAATGTGGCTAATAGTGCATGTTATATTGATAATAATAAAAGTAATAAGTATATTTATTATCTTTCTATCGATAATAACTGCATAATATGGGTAATAATGCATGTTATATTGATAACATCGCGCGTAGTAAGCATAATTATTATAGTTCTAGCGATAATAATAGTAAAATATGGCTAATAGTGCATGTTATATTGATAATAATAAAAGTAATAAGTATATTTATTATAGCTCTATCGATAATAACTGCATAATATGGGTAATAATGCATGTTATATTGATGATAATAAAAGTAGTAAGTATATTTATTATAGTTCTAGCGATTATAACTGCATAATATGGGTAATAATGCATGTTATATTGATGATAATAAAAGTAGTAAGTATATTTATTATAGTTCTAGCGGTTATAACTGCATAATATGTGTAATAATGCATGTTATATTGATGATAATAAAAGTAGTAAGTATATTTATTACAGTTCTAGCGATAATAACTGTATTATATGGGTAATAATGCATGTTATATTGATGATAATAAAAGTAATAAGTATATTTATTATACTTCTGTCGATAATAACTGCATTATATGGGTAATAATGCAGGTTACATTGAGAATAATATAAGTAATAAGTATAATTATTACAGTTCTAGCGATAATAACTGCATAATATGGGTAATAATGCACGTTATATTGCTAATAATATAAGTAATAAGTATAATTATTACAGTTCTAGCGATAATAACTGCCTTATATGGGTAATAATGCATGTTATATTGATAATATCGGGAGTAATAAGTATAATTATTATAGTTCTAGCGATAATATTAGCAAATGTGGCTAATAGTGCATGTTATATTGATAATAATAAAAGTAATAAGTATATTTATTATCTTTCTATCGATAATAACTGCATAATATGGGTAATAATGCATGTTATATTGATAACATCGCGCGTAGTAAGCATAATTATTATAGTTCTAGCGATAATAATAGTAAAATATGGCTAATAGTGCATGTTATATTGATAATAATAAAAGTAATAAGTATATTTATTATAGCTCTATCGATAATAACTGCATAATATGGGTAATAATGCATGTTATATTGATGATAATAAAAGTAGTAAGTATATTTATTATAGTTCTAGCGATTATAACTGCATAATATGGGTAATAATGCATGTTATGTTGAGAATTATATAAGTAATAAGTATAATTATTACAGTTCTAGCGATAATAACTGCATTATATGGGTAATAATGCACGTTATATTGCTAATAAAACATGTAATAAGTATAATTATTACAGTTCTAGCGATAATAACTGCATAATATGGGTAATAATGCATGTTATATTGATGATAGTAAAAGTAGTAAGTATATTTATTATAGTTCTAGCGATTATAACTGCCTTATATGGGTAATAATGCATGTTATATTCATAATATCGGGAGTAATATGTATAATTATTATAGTTCTAGCGATAATAATAGTGCAATACGGCTAATAGTGCCTATTATATTGATAATAATAAAAGTAATAAGTACATTTATTACAGTTCTATCGATAATAACTGCATAATATGGGTAAAAATGCACGTTATAATGCTAATAATATAAGTAATAAGTATAATTATTACAGTTCTAGCGATAATAACTGCCTTATATGGGTAATAATGCATGTTATATTGATAATATCGGGAGTAGTAAGTATAATTATTATAGTTCTAGCGATAATAATAGTAAAATATGGCTAATACTGCATGTTATATTGATAATAATAAAAGTAATAAGTATATTTATTACAGTTCTATCGATAATAACTGCATAATATGGGTAATAATGCATGTTATATTCATAATATCGGGAGTAAAATGTATAATTATTATAGTTCTAGCGATAATAATAGTGCAATACGGCTAATAGTGCCTATTATATTGATAATAATAAAAGTAATAAGTACATTTATTACAGTTCTATCGATAATAACTGCATAATATGGGTAATAATGCACGTTATAATGCTAATAATATAAGTAATAAGTATAATTATTACAGTTCTAGCGATAATAACTGCCTTATATGGGTAATAATGCATGTTATATTGATATTAATATAAGTAATCAGTATAATTATTACAGTTCTAGCGATAATAACTGCATTATATGGGTAATAATGGATGTTATATTGATAATATCGGGAGTAATAAGTTTAATTATTACAGTTTTAGCGATAATACTAGTAAAATATGGCTAAGAGTGCCTGTTATATTGATAATAATAAAAGGAATAAGTATATTTATTATACCTCTGTCGATAATAACTGCATTATATGGGTAATAATGCATGTTATATTGATAATAATATAAGTAATAAGTATAATTATTACAGTTCTAGCGATAATAACTCCATTATATGGGTAATAATGCATGTTATATTGATGATAATAAAAGTAGTAAGTATATTTATTACAGTTCTAGCGATAATAACTGCATTATATGCGTAATAATGCATGTTATATTGATAATATCGGGACTAATAAGTATAATTATTATAGGTCTAGCGATAATAATAGTAAAATATGGCTAATAGTGCATGTTATATTGATAACAATAAAAGTAATAAGTATAATTATTACAGTTCTAGCGATAATAACTGCATAATATGGGTAATAATGCACGTTATAATGCTAATAATATAAGTAATACGTATAATTATTGCAGTTCTAGCGATAATAACTGCATTATATGGGTAATAATGCATGTTATACTCATAATATCGGGAGTAATAAGTATAATTATTGGAGTTCTAGCGATAATAATAGTAAAATATGGCTAATAGTGCATGTTATATTCATAATAATGAAAGTAATAAGTATATTTATTATACTTCTGTCGATAATAACTGCATTATATGGGTAATCATGCATGTTATATTGATAATATCGGGACTAATAAGTATAATTATTATAGGTCTAGCGATAATAATAGTAAAATATGGCTAATAGTGCATGTTATATTGATAACAATAAAAGTAATAAGTATAATTATTACAGTTCTAGCGATAATAACTGCATAATATGGGTAATAATGCACGTTATAATGCTAATAATATAAGTAATACGTATAATTATTACAGTTCTAGCGATAATAACTGCATTATATGGGTAATAATGCATGTTATACTCATAATATCGGGAGTAATAAGTATAATTATTAGAGTTCTAGCGATAATAATAGTAAAATATGGCTAATAGTGCATGTTATATTGATAATATTGGGAGTAATAAGTATAATTATCATAGTTCTAGCGATAATAACAGTAAGATATGGCAAATAGTGCATGTTATATTGATAATAATAAAAGTAATAAGTTATTTATTACAGTTCTATCGATAATAACTGCATAATATGGGTAATAATGCATGTTATATTGATGATAATAAAAGTAGTAAGTATATTTATTACAGTTCTAGCGATAATAACTGCATTATATGGGTAATAATGCATGTTATATTGATGATAATAAAAGTAATACGTATATTTATTATAGTTCTAGCGATGAAAACTGCATAATATGGATAATAGTGCATGTTATATTGATAATATCGGGAGTAATAAGTATAATTATTATTGTTCTCGCGATAATAATAGTAAAATATGGCTAATAGTGCATGTTATATTCATAATAATAAAAGTAATAAGTATATTTATTATACTTCTGTCGATAATAACTGCATTATATGGGTAATAATGCATGTTATATTGATAATATCGGGAGTAATAAGTATAATTATTATAGGTCTAGCGATAATAATAGTAAAATATGGCTAATAGTGCATGTTATATTGATAACAATAAAAGTAATAAGTATATTTATTATAGTTCTATCGATAATAATTGCATAATATGGGTAATAATGGATGTTATATTGATGATAATAAAAGTAGCAAGTATATTTATTACAGTTCTAGCGATAATAAATGCATTATATGCGTAATAATGCATGTTATATTGATAATATCGAGAGTAATAAGTATAATTATTATAGTTCTAGCGATAATAATAGTAAAATATGGCTAATAGTGCATGTTATATTGATAATAATAAAAGTAATAAGTATATTTATTACAGTTCTATCGATAATAACTGCATAATATGGGTAATAATGCAGGTTATATTGATGATAATAAAAGTAGGAAGTATATTTATTATAGTTCTAGCGGTTATAACTGCATAATATGTGTAATAATGCATGTTATATTGATAATATCGGGAGTAATAAGTATAATTATTACAGTTCTAGCGGTAATAACTGCATTATATGGGTAATAATGCATGTTATATTGATAATATCGGGAGTAATAAGTATAATTATTATAGGTCTAGCGATAATAATAGTAAAATATGGCTAATAGTGCATGTTATATTCATAATAATAAAAGTAATAAGTATATTTATTATACTTCTGTCGATAATAACTGCATTATATGGGTAATAGTGCATGTTATATTGATAATATTGGGAGTAATAAGTATAATTATCATAGTTCTAGCGATAATAACAGTAAGATATGGCAAATAGTGCATGTTATATTGATAATAATAAAAGTAATAAGTTATTTATTACAGTTCTATCGATAATAACTGCATAATATGGGTAATAATGCATGTTATATTGATGATAATAAAAGTAGTAAGTATATTTATTACAGTTCTAGCGATAATAACTGTATTATATGGGTAATAATGCATGTTATATTGATGATAATAAAAGTAATACGTATATTTATTATAGTTCTAGCGATAAAAACTGCATAATATGGATAATAGTGCATGTTATATTGATAATATCGGGAGTAATAAGTATAATTATTATTGTTCTCGCGATAATAATAGTAAAATATGGCTAATAGTGCATGTTATATTCATAATAATAAAAGTAATAAGTATATTTATTATACTTCTGTCGATAATAACTGCATTATATGGGTAATAATGCATGTTATATTGATAATATCGGGAGTAATAAGTATAATTATTATAGGTCTAGCGATAATAATAGTAAAATATGGCTAATAGTGCATGTTATATTGATAATAATAAAAGTAATAAGTATATTTATTATAGTTCTATCGATAATAACTGCATAATATGGGTAATAATGCTTGTTATATTGATGATAATAAAAGTAGTAAGCATATTTATTACAGCTCTAGCGATAATAACTGCATTATATGCGTAATAATGCATGTTATATTGATAATATCGGGAGTAGTAAGTATAATTATTATAGTTCTAGCGATAATAATAGTAAAATATGGCTAATACTGCATGTTATATTGATAATAATAAAAGTAATAAGTATATTTATTACAGTTCTATCGATAATAACTGCATAATATGGGTAATAATGCATGTTATATTGATGATAATAAAAGTAATACGTATATTTATTATAGTTCTAGCGATAAAAACTGCATAATATGGATAATAGTGCATGTTATATTGATAATATCGGGAGTAATAAGTATAATTATTATTGTTCTCGCGATAATAATAGTAAAATATGGCTAATAGTGCATGTTATATTCATAATAATAAAAGTAATAAGTATATTTATTATACTTCTGTCGATAATAACTGCATTATATGGGTAATAATGCATGTTATATTGATAATATCGGGAGTAATAAGTATAATTATTATAGTTCTAGCGATAATAATAGTAAAATATGGCTAATAGTGCATGTTATATTCATAATAATAAAAGTAATAAGTATATTTATTATACTTCTGTCGATAATAACTGCATTATATGGGTAATAGTGCATGTTATATTGATAATATTGGGAGTAATAAGTATAATTATCATAGTTCTAGCGATAATAACAGTAAGATATGGCAAATAGTGCATGTTATATTGATAATAATAAAAGTAATAAGTTATTTATTACAGTTCTATCGATAATAACTGCATAATATGGGTAATAATGCATGTTATATTGATGATAATAAAAGTAGTAAGTATATTTATTACAGTTCTAGCGATAATAACTGTATTATATGGGTAATAATGCATGTTATATTGATGATAATAAAAGTAATACGTATATTTATTATAGTTCTAGCGATAAAAACTGCATAATATGGATAATAGTGCATGTTATATTGATAATATCGGGAGTAATAAGTATAATTATTATTGTTCTCGCGATAATAATAGTAAAATATGGCTAATAGTGCATGTTATATTCATAATAATAAAAGTAATAAGTATATTTATTATACTCCTGTCGATAATAACTGCATTATATGGGTAATAATGCATGTTATATTGATAATATCGGGAGTAATAAGTATAATTATTACAGGTCTAGCGATAATAATAGTGCAATACGGCTAATAGTGCCTATTATATTGATAATAATAAAAGTAATAAGTATATTTATTACAGTTCTATCGATAATAACTGCATAATATGGGTAATAATGCAGGTTATATTGATGATAATAAAAGTAGTAAGTATATTTATTATAGTTCTAGCGGTTATAACTGCATAATATGTGTAATAATGCATGTTATATTGATAATATCGGGAGTAATAAGTATAATTATTACAGTTCTAGCGGTAATAACTGCATTATATGGCTAATAATGCATGTTATATTGATAATATCGGGAGTAATAAGTATAATTATTATAGGTCTAGCGATAATAATAGTAAAATATGGCTAATAGTGCATGTTATATTGATAACAATAAAAGTAATACGTATATTTATTATAGTTCTATCGATAATAATTGCATAATATGGGTAATAATGGATGTTATATTGATGATAATAAAAGTAGCAAGTATATTTATTACAGTTCTAGCGATAATAAATGCATTATATGCGTAATAACGCATGTTATATTGATAATATCGAGAGTAATAAGTATAATTATTATAGTTCTAGCGATAATAATAGTAAAATATGGCTAATAGTGCATGTTATATTGATAATAATAAAAGTAATAAGTATATTTATTACAGTTCTATCGATAATAACTGCATAATATGGGTAATAATGCAGGTTATATTGATGATAATAAAAGTAGTAAGTATATTTATTATAGTTCTAGCGGTTATAACTGCATAATATGTGTAATAATGCATGTTATATTGATAATATCGGGAGTAATAAGTATAATTATTACAGTTCTAGCGGTAATAACTGCATTATATGGGTAATAATGCATGTTATATTGATAATATCGGGAGTAATAAGTATAATTATTATAGTTCTAGCGATAATAATAGTAAAATATGGCTAATAGTGCATGTTATATTCATAATAATAAAAGTAATAAGTATATTTATTATACTTCTGTCGATAATAACTGCATTATATGGGTAATAGTGCATGTTATATTGATAATATTGGGAGTAATAAGTATAATTATCATAGTTCTAGCGATAATAACAGTAAGATATGGCAAATAGTGCATGTTATATTGATAATAATAAAAGTAATAAGTTATTTATTACAGTTCTATCGATAATAACTGCATAATATGGGTAATAATGCATGTTATATTGATGATAATAAAAGTAGTAAGTATATTTATTACAGTTCTAGCGATAATAACTGTATTATATGGGTAATAATGCATGTTATATTGATGATAATAAAAGTAATACGTATATTTATTATAGTTCTAGCGATAAAAACTGCATAATATGGATAATAGTGCATGTTATATTGATAATATCGGGAGTAATAAGTATAATTATTATTGTTCTCGCGATAATAATAGTAAAATATGGCTAATAGTGCATGTTATATTCATAATAATAAAAGTAATAAGTATATTTATTATACTTCTGTCGATAATAACTGCATTATATGGGTAATAATGCATGTTATATTGATAATATCGGGAGTAATAAGTATAATTATTATAGGTCTAGCGATAATAATAGTAAAATATGGCTAATAGTGCATGTTATATTGATAATAATAAAAGTAATAAGTATATTTATTATAGTTCTATCGATAATATCTGCATAATATGGGTAATAATGCTTGTTATATTGATGATAATAAAAGTAGTAAGCATATTTATTACAGTTCTAGCGATAATAACTGCATAATATGTGTAATAATGCATGTTATATTGATAATATCGGGAGTAATAAGTATAATTATCACAGTTCTAGCGGTAATAACTGCATTATATGGGTAATAATGCATGTTATATTGATAATATCGGGAGTAATAAGTATAATTATTATAGTTCTAGCGATAATAATAGTAAAATATGGCTAATAGTGCATGTTATATTCATAATAATAAAAGTAATAAGTATATTTATTATACTTCTGTCGATAATAACTGCATTATATGGGTAATAGTGCATGTTATATTGATAATATTGGGAGTAATAAGTATAATTATCATAGTTCTAGCGATAATAACAGTAAGATATGGCAAATAGTGCATGTTATATTGATAATAATAAAAGTAATAAGTTATTTATTACAGTTCTATCGATAAAAACTGCATAATATGGATAATAGTGCATGTTATATTGATAATATCGGGAGTAATAAGTATAATTATTATTGTTCTCGCGATAATAATAGTAAAATATGGCTAATAGTGCATGTTATATTCATAATAATAAAAGTAATAAGTATATTTATTATACTTCTGTCGATAATAACTGCATTATATGGGTAATAATGCATGTTATATTGATAATATCGGGAGTAATAAGTATAATTATTACAGGTCTAGCGATAATAATAGTGCAATACGGCTAATAGTGCCTATTATATTGATAATAATAAAAGTAATAAGTACATTTATTACAGTTCTATCGATAATAACTGCATAATATGGGTAATAATGCACGTTATAATGCTAATAATATAAGTAATAAGTATAATTATTACAGTTCTAGCGATAATAACTGCCTTATATGGGTAATAATGCATGTTATATTGATATTAATATAAGTAATAAGTATAATTATTACAGTTCTAGCGATAATAACTGCATTATATGGGTAATAATGGATGTTATATTGATAATATCGGGAGTAATAAGTTTAATTATTACAGTTTTAGCGATAATACTAGTAAAATATGGCTAAGAGTGCCTGTTATATTGATAATAATAAAAGGAATAAGTATATTTATTATACCTCTGTCGATAATAACTGCATTATATGGGTAATAATGCATGTTATATTGATAATAATATAAGTAATAAGTATAATTATTACAGTTCTAGCGATAATAACTCCATTATATGGGTAATAATGCATGTTATATTGATGATAATAAAAGTAGTAAGTATATTTATTACAGTTCTAGCGATAATAACTGCATTATATGCGTAATAATGCATGTTACATTGATAATATCGGGACTAATAAGTATAATTATTATAGGTCTAGCGATAATAATAGTAAAATATGGCTAATAGTGCATGTTATATTGATAACAATAAAAGTAATAAGTATAATTATTACAGTTCTAGCGATAATAACTGCATAATATGGGTAATAATGCACGTTATAATGCTAATAATACAAGTAATACGTATAATTATTACAGTTCTAGCGATAATAACTGCATTATATGGGTAATAATGCATGTTATATTGATGATAATAAAAGTAATACGTATATTTATTATAGTTCTAGCGATAAAAACTGCATAATATGGATAATAGTGCATGTTATATTGATAATATCGGGAGTAGTAAGTATAATTATTATAGGTCTAGCGATAATAATAGTAAAATATGGCTAATAGTGCATGTTATATTGATAACAATAAAAGTAATACGTATATTTATTATAGTTCTATCGATAATAATTGCATAATATGGGTAATAATGGATGTTATATTGATGATAATAAAAGTAGCAAGTATATTTATTACAGTTCTAGCGATAATAAATGCATTATATGCGTAATAACGCATGTTATATTGATAATATCGAGAGTAATAAGTATAATTATTATAGTTCTAGCGATAATAATAGTAAAATATGGCTAATAGTGCATGTTATATTGATAATAATAAAAGTAATAAGTATATTTATTACAGTTCTATCGATAATAACTGCATAATATGGGTAATAATGCAGGTTATATTGATGATAATAAAAGTAGTAAGTATATTTATTATAGTTCTAGCGGTTATAACTGCATAATATGTGTAATAATGCATGTTATATTGATAATATCGGGAGTAATAAGTATAATTATTACAGTTCTAGCGGTAATAACTGCATTATATGGGTAATAATGCATGTTATATTGATAATATCGGGAGTAATAAGTATAATTATTATAGTTCTAGCGATAATAATAGTAAAATATGGCTAATAGTGCATGTTATATTGATAACAATAAAAGTAATAAGTATATTTATTACAGTTCTATCGATAATAACTGCATAATATGGGTAATAATGCATGTTATATTGATGATAATAAAAGTAGCAAGTATATTTATTACAGTTCTAGCGATAATAACTGTATTATATGGGTAATAATGCATGTTATATTGATGATACTAAAAGTAATACGTATATTTATTATAGTTCTAGCGATAAAAACTGCATAATATGGATAATAGTGCATGTTATATTGATAATATCGGGAGTAATAAGTATAATTATTATTGTTCTCGCGATAATAATAGTAAAATATGGCTAATAGTGCATGTTATATTCATAATAATAAAAGTAATAAGTATATTTATTATACTTCTGTCGATAATAACTGCATTATATGGGTAATAATGCATGTTATATTGATAATATCGGGAGTAATAAGTATAATTATTACAGGTCTAGCGATAATAATAGTGCAATACGGCTAATAGTGCCTATTATATTGATAATAATAAAAGTAATAAGTATATTTATTACAGTTCTATCGATAATAACTGCATAATATGGGTAATAATGCAGGTTATATTGATGATAATAAAAGTAGTAAGTATATTTATTATAGTTCTAGCGGTTATAACTGCATAATATGTGTAATAATGCATGTTATATTGATAATATCGGGAGTAATAAGTATAATTATTACAGTTCTAGCGGTAATAACTGCATTATATGGCTAATAATGCATGTTATATTGATAATATCGGGAGTAATAAGTATAATTATTATAGGTCTAGCGATAATAATAGTAAAATATGGCTAATAGTGCATGTTATATTGATAACAATAAAAGTAATACGTATATTTATTATAGTTCTATCGATAATAATTGCATAATATGGGTAATAATGGATGTTATATTGATGATAATAAAAGTAGCAAGTATATTTATTACAGTTCTAGCGATAATAAATGCATTATATGCGTAATAACGCATGTTATATTGATAATATCGAGAGTAATAAGTATAATTATTATAGTTCTAGCGATAATAATAGTAAAATATGGCTAATAGTGCATGTTATATTGATAATAATAAAAGTAATAAGTATATTTATTACAGTTCTATCGATAATAACTGCATAATATGGGTAATAATGCAGGTTATATTGATGATAATAAAAGTAGTAAGTATATTTATTATAGTTCTAGCGATTATAACTGCATAATATGTGTAATAATGCATGTTACATTGATAATATCGGGAGTAATAAGTATAATTATTACAGTTCTAGCGGTAATAACTGCATTATATGGGTAATAATGCATGTTATATTGATGATACTAAAAGTAATACGTATATTTATTATAGTTCTAGCGATAAAAACTGCATAATATGGATAATAGTGCATGTTATATTGATAATATCGGGAGTAATAAGTATAATTATTATTGTTCTCGCGATAATAATAGTAAAATATGGCTAATAGTGCATGTTATATTCATAATAATAAAAGTAATAAGTATATTTATTATACTTCTGTCGATAATAACTGCATTATATGGGTAATAATGCATGTTATATTGATAATATCGGGAGTAATAAGTATAATTATTATAGGTCTAGCGATAATAATAGTAAAATATGGCTAATAGTGCATGTTATATTGATAATAATAAAAGTAATAAGTATATTTATTACAGTTCTATCGATAATAACTGCATAATATGGGTAATAATGCAGGTTATATTGATGATAATAAAAGTAGTAAGTATATTTATTATAGTTCTAGCGGTTATAACTGCATAATATGTGTAATAATGCATGTTATATTGATAATATCGGGAGTAATAAGTATAATTATTACAGTTCTAGCGGTAATAACTGCATTATATGGCTAATAATGCATGTTATATTGATAATATCGGGAGTAATAAGTATAATTATTATAGGTCTAGCGATAATAATAGTAAAATATGGCTAATAGTGCATGTTATATTGATAACAATAAAAGTAATACGTATATTTATTATAGTTCTATCGATAATAATTGCATAATATGGGTAATAATGGATGTTATATTGATGATAATAAAAGTAGTAAGCATATTTATTACAGCTCTAGCGATAATAACTGCATTATATGCGTAATAATGCATGTTATATTGATAATATCGGGAGTAGTAAGTATAATTATTATAGTTCTAGCGATAATAATAGTAAAATATGGCTAATACTGCATGTTATATTGATAATAATAAAAGTAATAAGTATATTTATTACAGTTCTATCGATAATAACTGCATAATATGGGTAATAATGCATGTTATATTGATGATAATAAAAGTAATACGTATATTTATTATAGTTCTAGCGATAAAAACTGCATAATATGGATAATAGTGCATGTTATATTGATAATATCGGGAGTAATAAGTATAATTATTATTGTTCTCGCGATAATAATAGTAAAATATGGCTAATAGTGCATGTTATATTCATAATAATAAAAGTAATAAGTATATTTATTATACTTGTGTCGATAATAACTGCATTATATGGGTAATAATGCATGTTATATTGATAATATCGGGAGTAATAAGTATAATTATTATAGGTCTAGCGATAATAATAGTAAAATATGGCTAATAGTGCATGTTATATTGATAACAATAAAAGTAATAAGTATATTTATTATAGTTCTATCGATAATAATTGCATAATATGGGTAATAATGGATGTTATATTGATGATAATAAAAGTAGCAAGTATATTTATTACAATTCTAGCGATAATAAATGCATTATATGCGTAATAATGCATGTTATATTGATAATATCGAGAGTAATAAGTATAATTATTATAGTTCTAGCGATAATAATAGTAAAATATGGCTAATAGTGCATGTTATATTCATAATAATAAAAGTAATAAGTATATTTATTATACTTCTGTCGATAATAACTGCATTATATGGGTAATAGTGCATGTTATATTGATAATATTGGGAGTAATAAGTATAATTGTCATAGTTCTAGCGATAATAACAGTAAGATATGGCAAATAGTGCATGTTATATTGATAATAATAAAAGTAATAAGTTATTTATTACAGTTCTATCGATAATAACTGCATAATATGGGTAATAATGCATGTTATATTGATGATAATAAAAGTAGTAAGTATATTTATTACAGTTCTAGCGATAATAACTGTATTATATGGGTAATAATGCATGTTATATTGATGATAATAAAAGTAATACGTATATTTATTACAGTTCTAGCGATAATAAATGCATTATATGCGTAATAATGCATGTTATATTGATAATATCGAGAGTAATAAGTATAATTATTATAGTTCTAGCGATAATAATAGTAAAATATGGCTAATAGTGCATGTTATATTGATAATAATAAAAGTAATAAGTATATTTATTACAGTTCTATCGATAATAACTGCATAATATGGGTAATAATGCAGGTTATATTGATGATAATAAAAGTAGTAAGTATATTTATTATAGTTCTAGCGGTTATAACTGCATAATATGTGTAATAATGCATGTTATATTGATAATATCGGGAGTAATAAGTATAATTATTACAGTTCTAGCGGTAATAACTGCATTATATGGGTAATAATGCATGTTATATTGATAATATCGGGAGTAATAAGTATAATTATTATAGGTCTAGCGATAATAATAGTAAAATATGGCTAATAGTGCATGTTATATTGATAACAATAAAAGTAATAAGTATATTTATTATAGTTCTATCGATAATAATTGCATAATATGGGTAATAATGGATGTTATATTGATGATAATAAAAGTAGCAAGTATATTTATTACAGTTCTAGCGATAATAAATGCATTATATGCGTAATAATGCATGTTATATTGATAATATCGAGAGTAATAAGTATAATTATTATAGTTCTATCGATAATAATAGTAAAATATGGCTAATAGTGCATGTTATATTCATAATAATAAAAGTAATAAGTATATTTATTATACTTCTGTCGATAATAACTGCATTATATGGGTAATAGTGCATGTTATATTGATAATATCGGGAGTAATAAGTATAATTATTATAGTTCTAGCGATAATAATAGTAAAATATGGCTAATAGTGCATGTTATATTCATAATAATAAAAGTAATAAGTATATTTATTATACTTCTGTCGATAATAACTGCATTATATGGGTAATAGTGCATGTTATATTGATAATATTGGGAGTAATAAGTATAATTATCATAGTTCTAGCGATAATAACAGTAAGATATGGCAAATAGTGCATGTTATATTGATAATAATAAAAGTAATAAGTTATTTATTACAGTTCTATCGATAAAAACTGCATAATATGGATAATAGTGCATGTTATATTGATAATATCGGGAGTAATAAGTATAATTATTATTGTTCTCGCGATAATAATAGTAAAATATGGCTAATAGTGCATGTTATATTCATAATAATAAAAGTAATAAGTATATTTATTATACTTCTGTCGATAATAACTGCATTATATGGGTAATAATGCATGTTATATTGATAATATCGGGAGTAATAAGTATAATTATTACAGGTCTAGCGATAATAATAGTGCAATACGGCTAATAGTGCCTATTATATTGATAATAATAAAAGTAATAAGTACATTTATTACAGTTCTATCGATAATAACTGCATAATATGGGTAATAATGCACGTTATAATGCTAATAATATAAGTAATAAGTATAATTATTACAGTTCTAGCGATAATAACTGCCTTATATGGGTAATAATGCATGTTATATTGATGATAATAAAAGTAGTAAGTATATTTATTACAGTTCTAGCGATAATAACTGCATTATATGCGTAATAATGCATGTTATATTGATAATATCGGGACTAATAAGTATAATTATTATAGGTCTAGCGATAATAATAGTAAAACATGGCTAATAGTGCATGTTATATTGATAACAATAAAAGTAATAAGTATAATTATTACAGTTCTAGCGATAATAACTGCATAATATGGGTAATAATGCACGTTATAATGCTAATAATACAAGTAATACGTATAATTATTACAGTTCTAGCGATAATAACTGCATTATATGGGTAATAATGCATGTTATATTGATGATAATAAAAGTAATACGTATATTTATTATAGTTCTAGCGATAAAAACTGCATAATATGGATAATAGTGCATGTTATATTGATAATATCGGGAGTAGTAAGTATAATTATTATAGGTCTAGCGATAATAATAGTAAAATATGGCTAATAGTGCATGTTATATTGATAACAATAAAAGTAATAAGTATATTTATTATAGTTCTATCGATAATAATTGCATAATATGGGTAATAATGGATGTTATATTGATGATAATAAAAGTAGCAAGTATATCTATTACAGTTCTAGCGGTTATAACTGCATAATATGTGTAATAATGCATGTTATATTGATAATATCGGGAGTAATAAGTATAATTATTACAGTTCTAGCGGTAATAACTGCATTATATGGCTAATAATGCATGTTATATTGATAATATCGGGAGTAATAAGTATAATTATTATAGGTCTAGCGATAATAATAGTAAAATATGGCTAATAGTGCATGTTATATTGATAACAATAAAAGTAATACGTATATTTATTATAGTTCTATCGATAATAATTGCATAATATGGGTAATAATGGATGTTATATTGATGATAATAAAAGTAGCAAGTATATTTATTACAGTTCTAGCGATAATAAATGCATTATATGCGTAATAATGCATGTTATATTGATAATATCGAGAGTAATAAGTATAATTATTATAGTTCTAGCGATAATAATAGTAAAATATGGCTAATAGTGCATGTTATATTGATAATAATAAAAGTAATAAGTATATTTATTACAGTTCTAGCGATAATAACTGTATTATATGGGTAATAATGCATGTTATATTGATGATAATAAAAGTAATACGTATATTTATTATAGTTCTAGCGATAAAAACTGCATAATATGGATAATAGTGCATGTTATATTGATAATATCGGGAGTAATAAGTATAATTATTATTGTTCTCGCGATAATAATAGTAAAATATGGCTAATAGTGCATGTTATATTCATAATAATAAAAGTAATAAGTATATTTATTATACTTCTGTCGATAATAACTGCATAATATGGGTAATAATGCAGGTTATATTGATGATAATAAAAGTAGTAAGTATATTTATTATAGTTCTAGCGGTTATAACTGCATAATATGTGTAATAATGCATGTTATATTGATAATATCGGGAGTAATAAGTATAATTATTACAGTTCTAGCGGTAATAACTGCATTATATGGGTAATAATGCATGTTATATTGATAATATCGGGAGTAATAAGTATAATTATTATAGGTCTAGCGATAATAATAGTAAAATATGGCTAATAGTGCATGTTATATTGATAACAATAAAAGTAATAAGTATATTTATTATAGTTCTATCGATAATAATTGCATAATATGGGTAATAATGGATGTTATATTGATGATAATAAAAGTAGCAAGTATATTTATTACAGTTCTAGCGATAATAAATGCATTATATGCGTAATAATGCATGTTATATTGATAATATCGAGAGTAATAAGTATAATTATTATAGTTCTAGCGATAATAATAGTAAAATATGGCTAATAGTGCATGTTATATTCATAATAATAAAAGTAATAAGTATATTTATTATACTTCTGTCGATAATAACTGCATTATATGGGTAATAGTGCATGTTATATTGATAATATTGGGAGTAATAAGTATAATTGTCATAGTTCTAGCGATAATAACAGTAAGATATGGCAAATAGTGCATGTTATATTGATAATAATAAAAGTAATAAGTTATTTATTACAGTTCTATCGATAATAACTGCATAATATGGGTAATAATGCATGTTATATTGATGATAATAAAAGTAGTAAGTATATTTATTACAGTTCTAGCGATAATAACTGTATTATATGGGTAATAATGCATGTTATATTGATGATAATAAAAGTAATACGTATAGTTATTACAGTTCTAGCGATAATAAATGCATTATATGCGTAATAATGCATGTTATATTGATAATATCGAGAGTAATAAGTATAATTATTATAGTTCTAGCGATAATAATAGTAAAATATGGCTAATAGTGCATGTTATATTGATAATAATAAAAGTAATAAGTATATTTATTACAGTTCTATCGATAATAACTGCATAATATGGGTAATAATGCAGGTTATATTGATGATAATAAAAGTAGTAAGTATATTTATTATAGTTCTAGCGGTTATAACTGCATAATATGTGTAATAATGCATGTTATATTGATAATATCGGGAGTAATAAGTATAATTATTACAGTTCTAGCGGTAATAACTGCATTATATGGGTAATAATGCATGTTATATTGATAATATCGGGAGTAATAAGTATAATTATTATAGGTCTAGCGATAATAATAGTAAAATATGGCTAATAGTGCATGTTATATTGATAACAATAAAAGTAATAAGTATATTTATTATAGTTCTATCGATAATAATTGCATAATATGGGTAATAATGGATGTTATATTGATGATAATAAAAGTAGCAAGTATATTTATTACAGTTCTAGCGATAATAAATGCATTATATGCGTAATAATGCATGTTATATTGATAATATCGAGAGTAATAAGTATAATTATTATAGTTCTCGCGATAATAATAGTAAAATATGGCTAATAGTGCATGTTATATTCATAATAATAAAAGTAATAAGTGTATTTATTATACTTCTGTCGATAATAACTGCATTATATGGGTAATAATGCATGTTATATTGATAATATCGGGAGTAATAAGTATAATTATTATAGGTCTAGCGATAATAATAGTAAAATATGGCTAATAGTACATGTTATATTGATAACAATAAAAGTAATAAGTATATTTATTATAGTTCTATCGATAATAATTGCATAATATGGGTAATAATGGATGTTATATTGATGATAATAAAAGTAGCAAGTATATTTATTACAGTTCTAGCGATAATAAATGCATTATATGCGTAATAATGCATGTTATATTGATAATATCGAGAGTAATAAGTATAATTATTATAGTTCTAGCGATAATAATAGTAAAATATGGCTAATAGTGCATGTTATATTCATAATAATAAAAGTAATAAGTATATTTATTATACTTCTGTCGATAATAACTGCATTATATGGGTAATAGTGCATGTTATATTGATAATATTGGGAGTAATAAGTATAATTGTCATAGTTCTAGCGATAATAACAGTAAGATATGGCAAATAGTGCATGTTATATTAATAATAATAAAAGTAATAAGTTATTTATTACAGTTCTATCGATAATAACTGCATAATATGGGTAATAATGCATGTTATATTGATGATAATAAAAGTAGCAAGTATATTTATTACAGTTCTAGCGATAATAACTGTATTATATGGGTAATAATGCATGTTATATTGATGATACTAAAAGTAATACGTATATTTATTATAGTTCTAGCGATAAAAACTGCATAATATGGATAATAGTGCATGTTATATTGATAATATCGGGAGTAATAAGTATAATTATTATTGTTCTCGCGATAATAATAGTAAAATATGGCTAATAGTGCATGTTATATTCATAATAATAAAAGTAATAAGTATATTTATTATACTTCTGTCGATAATAACTGCATTATATGGGTAATAATGCATGTTATATTGATAATATCGGGAGTAATAAGTATAATTATTATAGGTCTAGCGATAATAATAGTAAAATATGGCTAATAGTGCATGTTATATTGATAATAATAAAAGTAATAAGTATATTTATTATAGTTCTATCGATAATAACTGCATAATATGGGTAATAATGCTTGTTATATTGATGATAATAAAAGTAGTAAGCATATTTATTACAGCTCTAGCGATAATAACTGCATTATATGCGTAATAATGCATGTTATATTGATAATATCGGGAGTAGTAAGTATAATTATTATAGTTCTAGCGATAATAATAGTAAAATATGGCTAATACTGCATGTTATATTGATAATAATAAAAGTAATAAGTATATTTATTACAGTTCTATCGATAATAACTGCATAATATGGGTAATAATGCATGTTATATTGATGATAATAAAAGTAATACGTATATTTATTATAGTTCTAGCGATAAAAACTGCATAATATGGATAATAGTGCATGTTATATTGATAATATCGGGAGTAATAAGTATAATTATTATTGTTCTCGCGATAATAATAGTAAAATATGGCTAATAGTGCATGTTATATTCATAATAATAAAAGTAATAAGTATATTTATTATACTTCTGTCGATAATAACTGCATTATATGGCTAATAATGCATGTTATATTGATAATATCGGGAGTAATAAGTATAATTATTATAGGTCTAGCGATAATAATAGTAAAATATGGCTAATAGTGCATGTTATATTGATAACAATAAAAGTAATACGTATATTTATTATAGTTCTATCGATAATAATTGCATAATATGGGTAATAATGGATGTTATATTGATGATAATAAAAGTTGCAAGTATATTTATTACAGTTCTAGCGATAATAAATGCATTATATGCGTAATAACGCATGTTATATTGATAATATCGAGAGTAATAAGTATAATTATTATAGTTCTAGCGATAATAATAGTAAAATATGGCTAATAGTGCATGTTATATTGATAATAATAAAAGTGATAAGTATATTTATTACAGTTCTATCGATAATAACTGCATAATATGGGTAATAATGCAGGTTATATTGATGATAATAAAAGTAGTAAGTATATTTATTATAGTTCTAGCCGTTATAACTGCATAATATGTGTAATAATGCATGTTATATTGATAATATCGGGAGTAATAAGTATAATTATTACAGTTCTAGCGGTAATAACTGCATTATATGGGTAATAATGCATGTTATATTGATAATATCGGGAGTAATAAGTATAATTATTATAGTTCTAGCGATAATAATAGTAAAATATGGCTAATAGTGCATGTTATATTTATAATAATAAAAGTAATAAGTATATTTATTATACTTCTGTCGATAATAACTGCATTATATGGGTAATAGTGCATGTTATATTGATAATATTGGGAGTAATAAGTATAATTATCATAGTTCTAGCGATAATAACAGTAAGATATGGCAAATAGTGCATGTTATATTGATAATAATAAAAGTAATAAGTTATTTATTACAGTTCTATCGATAATAACTGCATAATATGGGTAATAATGCATGTTATATTGATGATAATAAAAGTAGTAAGTATATTTATTACAGTTCTAGCGATAATAACTGTATTATATGGGTAATAATGCATGTTATATTGATGATAATAAAAGTAATACGTATATTTATTATAGTTCTAGCGATAAAAACTGCATAATATGGATAATAGTGCATGTTATATTAATAATATCGGGAGTAATAAGTATAATTATTATTGTTCTCGCGATAATAATAGTAAAATATGGCTAATAGTGCATGTTATATTCATAATAATAAAAGTAATAAGTATATTTATTATACTTCTGTCGATAATAACTGCATTATATGGGTAATAATGCATGTTATATTGATAATATCGGGAGTAATAAGTATAATTATTATAGGTCTAGCGATAATAATAGTAAAATATGGCTAATAGTGCATGTTATATTGATAATAATAAAAGTAATAAGTATATTTATTATAGTTCTATCGATAATATCTGCATAATATGGGTAATAATGCTTGTTATATTGATGATAATAAAAGTAGTAAGCATATTTATTACAGTTCTAGCGATAATAACTGCATAATATGTGTAATAATGCATGTTATATTGATAATATCGGGAGTAATAAGTATAATTATTACAGTTCTAGCGGTAATAACTGCATTATATGGGTAATAATGCATGTTATATTGATAATATCGGGAGTAATAAGTATAATTATTATAGTTCTAGCGATAATAATAGTAAAATATGGCTAATAGTGCATGTTATATTCATAATAATAAAAGTAATAAGTATATTTATTATACTTCTGTCGATAATAACTGCATTATATGGGTAATAGTGCATGTTATATTGATAATATTGGGAGTAATAAGTATAATTATCATAGTTCTAGCGATAATAACAGTAAGATATGGCAAATAGTGCATGTTATATTGATAACAATAAAAGTAATAAGTTATTTATTACAGTTCTATCGATAAAAACTGCATAATATGGATAATAGTGCATGTTATATTGATAATATCGGGAGTAATAAGTATAATTATTATTGTTCTCGCGATAATAATAGTAAAATATGGCTAATAGTGCATGTTATATTCATAATAATAAAAGTAATAAGTATATTTATTATACTTCTGTCGATAATAACTGCATTATATGGGTAATAATGCATGTTATATTGATAATATCGGGAGTAATAAGTATAATTATTACAGGTCTAGCGATAATAATAGTGCAATACGGCTAATAGTGCCTATTATATTGATAATAATAAAAGTAATAAGTACATTTATTACAGTTCTATCGATAATAACTGCATAATATGGGTAATAATGCACGTTATAATGCTAATAATATAAGTAATAAGTATAATTATTACAGTTCTAGCGATAATAACTGCCTTATATGGGTAATAATGCATGTTATATTGATATTAATATAAGTAATAAGTATAATTATTACAGTTCTAGCGATAATAACTGCATTATATGGGTAATAATGGATGTTATATTGATAATATCGGGAGTAATAAGTTTAATTATTACAGTTTTAGCGATAATACTAGTAAAATATGGCTAAGAGTGCCTGTTATATTGATAATAATAAAAGGAATAAGTATATTTATTATACCTCTGTCGATAATAACTGCATTATATGGGTAATAATGCATGTTATATTGATAATAATATAAGTAATAAGTATAATTATTACAGTTCTAGCGATAATAACTCCATTATATGGGTAATAATGCATGTTATATTGATGATAATAAAAGTAGTAAGTATATTTATTACAGTTCTAGCGATAATAACTGCATTATATGCGTAATAATGCATGTTATATTGATAATATCGGGACTAATAAGTATAATTATTATAGGTCTAGCGATAATAATAGTAAAATATGGCTAATAGTGCATGTTATATTGATAACAATAAAAGTAATAAGTATAATTATTACAGTTCTAGCGATAATAACTGCATAATATGGGTAATAATGCACGTTATAATGCTAATAATACAAGTAATACGTATAATTATTACAGTTCTAGCGATAATAACTGCATTATATGGGTAATAATGCATGTTATATTGATGATAATAAAAGTAATACGTATATTTATTATAGTTCTAGCGATAAAAACTGCATAATATGGATAATAGTGCATGTTATATTGATAATATCGGGAGTAGTAAGTATAATTATTATAGGTCTAGCGATAATAATAGTAAAATATGGCTAATAGTGCATGTTATATTGATAACAATAAAAGTAATAAGTATATTTATTATAGTTCTATCGATAATAATTGCATAATATGGGTAATAATGGATGTTATATTGATGATAATAAAAGTAGCAAGTATATTTATTACAGTTCTAGCGGTTATAACTGCATAATATGTGTAATAATGCATGTTATATTGATAATATCGGGAGTAATAAGTATAATTATTACAGTTCTAGCGGTAATAACTGCATTATATGGCTAATAATGCATGTTATATTGATAATATCGGGAGTAATAAGTATAATTATTATAGGTCTAGCGATAATAATAGTAAAATATGGCTAATAGTGCATGTTATATTGATAACAATAAAAGTAATACGTATATTTATTATAGTTCTATCGATAATAATTGCATAATATGGGTAATAATGGATGTTATATTGATGATAATAAAAGTAGCAAGTATATTTATTACAGTTCTAGCGATAATAAATGCATTATATGCGTAATAATGCATGTTATATTGATAATATCGAGAGTAATAAGTATAATTATTATTATAGTTCTCGCGATAATAATAGTAAAATATGGCTAATAGTGCATGTTATATTCATAATAATAAAAGTAATAAGTATATTTATTATACTTCTGTCGATAATAACTGCATTATATGGGTAATAATGCATGTTATATTGATAATATCGGGAGTAATAAGTATAATTATTATAGGTCTAGCGATAATAATAGTAAAATATGGCTAATAGTGCATGTTATATTGATAACAATAAAAGTAATAAGTATATTTATTATAGTTCTATCGATAATAATTGCATAATATGGGTAATAATGGATGTTATATTGATGATAATAAAAGTAGCAAGTATATTTATTACAGTTCTAGCGATAATAAATGCATTATATGCGTAATAATGCATGTTATATTGATAATATCGAGAGTAATAAGTATAATTATTATAGTTCTAGCGATAATAATAGTAAAATATGGCTAATAGTGCATGTTATATTCATAATAATAAAAGTAATAAGTATATTTATTATACTTCTGTCGATAATAACTGCATTATATGGGTAATAGTGCATGTTATATTGATAATATTGGGAGTAATAAGTATAATTGTCATAGTTCTAGCGATAATAACAGTAAGATATGGCAAATAGTGCATGTTATATTGATAATAATAAAAGTAATAAGTTATTTATTACAGTTCTATCGATAATAACTGCATAATATGGGTAATAATGCATGTTATATTGATGATAATAAAAGTAGCAAGTATATTTATTACAGTTCTAGCGATAATAACTGTATTATATGGGTAATAATGCATGTTATATTGATGATAATAAAAGTAATACGTATATTTATTATAGTTCTAGCGATAAAAACTGCATAATATGGATAATAGTGCATGTTATATTGATAATATCGGGAGTAATAAGTATAATTATTATTGTTCTCGCGATAATAATAGTAAAATATGGCTAATAGTGCATGTTATATTCATAATAATAAAAGTAATAAGTATATTTATTATACTTCTGTCGATAATAACTGCATTATATGGGTAATAATGCATGTTATATTGATAATATCGGGAGTAATAAGTATAATTATTATAGGTCTAGCGATAATAATAGTAAAATATGGCTAATAGTGCATGTTATATTGATAATAATAAAAGTAATAAGTATATTTATTACAGTTCTATCGATAATAACTGCATAATATGGGTAATAATGCTTGTTATATTGATGATAATAAAAGTAGTAAGCATATTTATTACAGCTCTAGCGATAATAACTGCATTATATGCGTAATAATGCATGTTATATTGATAATATCGGGAGTAGTAAGTATAATTATTATAGTTCTAGCGATAATAATAGTAAAATATGGCTAATACTGCATGTTATATTGATAATAATAAAAGTAATAAGTATATTTATTACAGTTCTATCGATAATAACTGCATAATATGGGTAATAATGCATGTTATATTGATGATAATAAAAGTAATACGTATACTTATTATAGTTCTAGCGATAAAAACTGCATAATATGGATAATAGTGCATGTTATATTGATAATATCGGGAGTAATAAGTATAATTATTATTGTTCTCGCGATAATAATAGTAAAATATGGCTAATAGTGCATGTTATATTCATAATAATAAAAGTAATAAGTATATTTATTATACTTCTGTCGATAATAACTGCATTATATGGGTAATAATGCATGTTATATTGATAATATCGGGAGTAATAAGTATAATTATTATAGGTCTAGCGATAATAATAGTAAAATATGGCTAATAGTGCATGTTATATTGATAACAATAAAAGTAATAAGTATATTTATTACAGTTCTATCGATAATAACTGCATAATATGGGTAATAATGCAGGTTATATTGATGATAATAAAAGTAGTAAGTATATTTATTATAGTTCTAGCGGTTATAACTGCATAATATGTGTAATAATGCATGTTATATTGATAATATCGGGAGTAATAAGTATAATTATTACAGTTCTAGCGGTAATAACTGCATTATATGGGTAATAATGCATGTTATATTGATAATATCGGGAGTAATAAGTATAATTATTATAGTTCTAGCGATAATAATAGTAAAATATGGCTAATAGTGCATGTTATATTCATAATAATAAAAGTAATAAGTATATTTATTATACTTCTGTCGATAATAACTGCATTATATGGGTAATAGTGCATGTTATATTGATAATATTGGGAGTAATAAGTATAATTATCATAGTTCTAGCGATAATAACAGTAAGATATGGCAAATAGTGCATGTTATATTGATAATAATAAAAGTAATAAGTTATTTATTACAGTTCTATCGATAATAACTGCATAATATGGGTAATAATGCATGTTATATTGATGATAATAAAAGTAGTAAGTATATTTATTACAGTTCTAGCGATAATAACTGTATTATATGGGTAATAATGCATGTTATATTGATGATAATAAAAGTAATACGTATATTTATTATAGTTCTAGCGATAAAAACTGCATAATATGGATAATAGTGCATGTTATATTGATAATATCGGGAGTAATAAGTATAATTATTATTGTTCTCGCGATAATAATAGTAAAATATGGCTAATAGTGCATGTTATATTCATAATAATAAAAGTAATAAGTATATTTATTATACTTCTGTCGATAATAACTGCATTATATGGGTAATAATGCATGTTATATTGATAATATCGGGAGTAATAAGTATAATTATTACAGGTCTAGCGATAATAATAGTGCAATACGGCTAATAGTGCCTATTATATTGATAATAATAAAAGTAATAAGTATATTTATTACAGTTCTATCGATAATAACTGCATAATATGGGTAATAATGCAGGTTATATTGATGATAATAAAAGTAGTAAGTATATTTATTATAGTTCTAGCGGTTATAACTGCATAATATGTGTAATAATGCATGTTATATTGATAATATCGGGAGTAATAAGTATAATTATTACAGTTCTAGCGGTAATAACTGCATTATATGGCTAATAATGCATGTTATATTGATAATATCGGGAGTAATAAGTATAATTATTATAGGTCTAGCGATAATAATAGTAAAATATGGCTAATAGTGCATGTTATATTGATAACAATAAAAGTAATACGTATATTTATTATAGTTCTATCGATAATAATTGCATAATATGGGTAATAATGGATGTTATATTGATGATAATAAAAGTAGCAAGTATATTTATTACAGTTCTAGCGATAATAAATGCATTATATGCGTAATAACGCATGTTATATTGATAATATCGAGAGTAATAAGTATAATTATTATAGTTCTAGCGATAATAATAGTAAAATATGGCTAATAGTGCATGTTATATTGATAATAATAAAAGTAATAAGTATATTTATTACAGTTCTATCGATAATAACTGCATAATATGGGTAATAATGCAGGTTATATTGATGATAATAAAAGTAGTAAGTATATTTATTATAGTTCTAGCGGTTATAACTGCATAATATGTGTAATAATGCATGTTATATTGATAATATCGGGAGTAATAAGTATAATTATTACAGTTCTAGCGGTAATAACTGCATTATATGGGTAATAATGCATGTTATATTGATAATATCGGGAGTAATAAGTATAATTATTATAGTTCTAGCGATAATAATAGTAAAATATGGCTAATAGTGCATGTTATATTCATAATAATAAAAGTAATAAGTATATTTATTATACTTCTGTCGATAATAACTGCATTACATGGGTAATAGTGCATGTTATATTGATAATATTGGGAGTAATAAGTATAATTATCATAGTTCTAGCGATAATAACAGTAAGATATGGCAAATAGTGCATGTTATATTGATAATAATAAAAGTAATAAGTTATTTATTACAGTTCTATCGATAATAACTGCATAACATGGGTAATAATGCATGTTATATTGATGATAATAAAAGTAGTAAGTATATTTATTACAGTTCTAGCGATAATAACTGTATTATATGGGTAATAATGCATGTTATATTGATGATAATAAAAGTAATACGTATATTTATTATAGTTCTAGCGATAAAAACTGCATAATATGGATAATAGTGCATGTTATATTGATAATATCGGGAGTAATAAGTATAATTATTATTGTTCTCGCGATAATAATAGTAAAATATGGCTAATAGTGCATGTTATATTCATAATAATAAAAGTAATAAGTATATTTATTATACTTCTGTCGATAATAACTGCATTATATGGGTAATAATGCATGTTATATTGATAATATCGGGAGTAATAAGTATAATTATTATAGGTCTAGCGATAATAATAGTAAAATATGGCTAATAGTGCATGTTATATTGATAACAATAAAAGTAATAAGTATATTTATTATAGTTCTATCGATAATAATTGCATAATATGGGTAATAATGGATGTTATATTGATGATAATAAAAGTAGCAAGTATATTTATTACAGTTCTAGCGATAATAAATGCATTATATGCGTAATAATGCATGTTATATTGATAATATCGAGAGTAATAAGTATAATTATTATAGTTCTAGCGATAATAATAGTAAAATATGGCTAATAGTGCATGTTATATTCATAATAATAAAAGTAATAAGTATATTTATTATACTTCTGTCGATAATAACTGCATTATATGGGTAATAGTGCATGTTATATTGATAATATTGGGAGTAATAAGTATAATTGTCATAGTTCTAGCGATAATAACAGTAAGATATGGCAAATAGTGCATGTTATATTGATAATAATAAAAGTAATAAGTTATTTATTACAGTTCTATCGATAATAACTGCATAATATGGGTAATAATGCATGTTATATTGATGATAATAAAAGTAGCAAGTATATTTATTACAGTTCTAGCGATAATAACTGTATTATATGGGTAATAATGCATGTTATATTGATGATAATAAAAGTAATACGTATATTTATTATAGTTCTAGCGATAAAAACTGCATAATATGGATAATAGTGCATGTTATATTGATAATATCGGGAGTAATAAGTATAATTATTATTGTTCTCGCGATAATAATAGTAAAATATGGCTAATAGTGCATGTTATATTCATAATAATAAAAGTAATAAGTATATTTATTATACTTCTGTCGATAATAACTGCATTATATGGGTAATAATGCATGTTATATTGATAATATCGGGAGTAATAAGTATAATTATTATAGGTCTAGCGATAATAATAGTAAAATATGGCTAATAGTGCATGTTATATTGATAATAATAAAAGTAATAAGTATATTTATTACAGTTCTATCGATAATAACTGCATAATATGGGTAATAATGCTTGTTATATTGATGATAATAAAAGTAGTAAGCATATTTATTACAGCTCTAGCGATAATAACTGCATTATATGCGTAATAATGCATGTTATATTGATAATATCGGGAGTAGTAAGTATAATTATTATAGTTCTAGCGATAATAATAGTAAAATATGGCTAATACTGCATGTTATATTGATAATAATAAAAGTAATAAGTATATTTATTACAGTTCTATCGATAATAACTGCATAATATGGGTAATAATGCATGTTATATTGATGATAATAAAAGTAATACGTATACTTATTATAGTTCTAGCGATAAAAACTGCATAATATGGATAATAGTGCATGTTATATTGATAATATCGGGAGTAATAAGTATAATTATTATTGTTCTCGCGATAATAATAGTAAAATATGGCTAATAGTGCATGTTATATTCATAATAATAAAAGTAGTAAGTATATTTATTATACTTCTGTCGATAATAACTGCATTATATGGGTAATAATGCATGTTATATTGATAATATCGGGAGTAATAAGTATAATTATTATAGGTCTAGCGATAATAATAGTAAAATATGGCTAATAGTGCATGTTATATTGATAACAATAAAAGTAATAAGTATATTTATTACAGTTCTATCGATAATAACTGCATAATATGGGTAATAATGCAGGTTATATTGATGATAATAAAAGTAGTAAGTATATTTATTATAGTTCTAGCGGTTATAACTGCATAATATGTGTAATAATGCATGTTATATTGATAATATCGGGAGTAATAAGTATAATTATTACAGTTCTAGCGGTAATAACTGCATTATATGGGTAATAATGCATGTTATATTGATAATATCGGGAGTAATAAGTATAATTATTATAGTTCTAGCGATAATAATAGTAAAATATGGCTAATAGTGCATGTTATATTCATAATAATAAAAGTAATAAGTATATTTATTATACTTCTGTCGATAATAACTGCATTATATGGGTAATAGTGCATGTTATATTGATAATATTGGGAGTAATAAGTATAATTATCATAGTTCTAGCGATAATAACAGTAAGATATGGCAAATAGTGCATGTTATATTGATAATAATAAAAGTAATAAGTTATTTATTACAGTTCTATCGATAATAACTGCATAATATGGGTAATAATGCATGTTATATTGATGATAATAAAAGTAGTAAGTATATTTATTACAGTTCTAGCGATAATAACTGTATTATATGGGTAATAATGCATGTTATATTGATGATAATAAAAGTAATACGTATATTTATTATAGTTCTAGCGATAAAAACTGCATAATATGGATAATAGTGCATGTTATATTGATAATATCGGGAGTAATAAGTATAATTATTATTGTTCTCGCGATAATAATAGTAAAATATGGCTAATAGTGCATGTTATATTCATAATAATAAAAGTAATAAGTATATTTATTATACTTCTGTCGATAATAACTGCATTATATGGGTAATAATGCATGTTATATTGATAATATCGGGAGTAATAAGTATAATTATTACAGGTCTAGCGATAATAATAGTGCAATACGGCTAATAGTGCCTATTATATTGATAATAATAAAAGTAATAAGTATATTTATTACAGTTCTATCGATAATAACTGCATAATATGGGTAATAATGCAGGTTATATTGATGATAATAAAAGTAGTAAGTATATTTATTATAGTTCTAGCGGTTATAACTGCATAATATGTGTAATAATGCATGTTATATTGATAATATCGGGAGTAATAAGTATATTTATTACAGTTCTAGCGATAATAACTGTATTATATGGGTAATAATGCATGTTATATTGATGATAATAAAAGTAATACGTATATTTATTATAGTTCTAGCGATAAAAACTGCATAATATGGATAATAGTGCATGTTATATTGATAATATCGGGAGTAATAAGTATAATTATTATTGTTCTCGCGATAATAATAGTAAAATATGGCTAATAGTGCATGTTATATTCATAATAATAAAAGTAATAAGTATATTTATTATACTTCTGTCGATAATAACTGCATTATATGGGTAATAATGCATGTTATATTGATAATATCGGGAGTAATAAGTATAATTATTATAGGTCTAGCGATAATAATAGTAAAATATGGCTAATAGTGCATGTTATATTGATAATAATAAAAGTAATAAGTATATTTATTATAGTTCTATCGATAATATCTGCATAATATGGGTAATAATGCTTGTTATATTGATGATAATAAAAGTAGTAAGCATATTTATTACAGTTCTAGCGATAATAACTGCATAATATGTGTAATAATGCATGTTATATTGATAATATCGGGAGTAATAAGTATAATTATTACAGTTCTAGCGGTAATAACTGCATTATATGGGTAATAATGCATGTTATATTGATAATATCGGGAGTAATAAGTATAATTATTATAGTTCTAGCGATAATAATAGTAAAATATGGCTAATAGTGCATGTTATATTCATAATAATAAAAGTAATAAGTATATTTATTATACTTCTGTCGATAATAACTGCATTATATGGGTAATAGTGCATGTTATATTGATAATATTGGGAGTAATAAGTATAATTATCATAGTTCTAGCGATAATAACAGTAAGATATGGCAAATAGTGCATGTTATATTGATAATAATAAAAGTAATAAGTTATTTATTACAGTTCTATCGATAAAAACTGCATAATATGGATAATAGTGCATGTTATATTGATAATATCGGGAGTAATAAGTATAATTATTATTGTTCTCGCGATAATAATAGTAAAATATGGCTAATAGTGCATGTTATATTCATAATAATAAAAGTAATAAGTATATTTATTATACTTCTGTCGATAATAACTGCATTATATGGGTAATAATGCATGTTATATTGATAATATCGGGAGTAATAAGTATAATTATTACAGGTCTAGCGATAATAATAGTGCAATACGGCTAATAGTGCCTATTATATTGATAATAATAAAAGTAATAAGTACATTTATTACAGTTCTATCGATAATAACTGCATAATATGGGTAATAATGCACGTTATAATGCTAATAATATAAGTAATAAGTATAATTATTACAGTTCTAGCGATAATAACTGCTTTATATGGGTAATAATGCATGTTATATTGATATTAATATAAGTAATAAGTATAATTATTACAGTTCTAGCGATAATAACTGCATTATATGGGTAATAATGGATGTTATATTGATAATATCGGGAGTAATAAGTTTAATTATTACAGTTTTAGCGATAATACTAGTAAAATATGGCTAAGAGTGCCTGTTATATTGATAATAATAAAAGGAATAAGTATATTTATTATACCTCTGTCGATAATAACTGCATTATATGGGTAATAATGCATGTTATATTGATAATAATATAAGTAATAAGTATAATTATTACAGTTCTAGCGATAATAACTCCATTATATGGGTAATAATGCATGTTATATTGATGATAATAAAAGTATTAAGTATATTTATTACAGTTCTAGCGATAATAACTGCATTATATGCGTAATAATGCATGTTATATTGATAATATCGGGACTAATAAGTATAATTATTATAGGTCTAGCGATAATAATAGTAAAATATGGCTAATAGTGCATGTTATATTCATAACAATAAATGTAATAAGTATAATTATTACAGTTCTAGCGATAATAACTGCATAATATGGGTAATAATGCACGTTATAATGCTAATAATACAAGTAATACGTATAATTATTACAGTTCTAGCGATAATAACTGCATTATATGGGTAATAATGCATGTTATATTGATGATAATAAAAGTAATACGTATATTTATTATAGTTCTAGCGATAAAAACTGCATAATATGGATAATAGTGCATGTTATATTGATAATATCGGGAGTAGTAAGTATAATTATTATAGGTCTAGCGATAATAATAGTAAAATATGGCTAATAGTGCATGTTATATTGATAACAATAAAAGTAATAAGTATATTTATTATAGTTCTATCGATAATAATTGCATAATATGGGTAATAATGGATGTTATATTGATGATAATAAAAGTAGCAAGTATATTTATTACAGTTCTAGCGATAATAAATGCATTATATGCGTAATAATGCATGTTATATTGATAATATCGAGAGTAATAAGTATAATTATTATAGTTCTAGCGATAATAATAGTAAAATATGGCTAATAGTGCATGTTATATTGATAATAATAAAAGTAATAAGTATATTTATTACAGTTCTATCGATAATAACTGCATAATATGGGTAATAATGCAGGTTATATTGATGATAATAAAAGTAGTAAGTATATTTATTATAGTTCTAGCGGTTATAACTGCATAATATGTGTAATAATGCATGTTATATTGATAATATCGGGAGTAATAAGTATAATTATTACAGTTCTAGCGGTAATAACTGCATTATATGGGTAATAATGCATGTTATATTGATAATATCGGGAGTAATAAGTATAATTATTATAGTTCTAGCGATAATAATAGTAAAATATGGCTAATAGTGCATGTTATATTCATAATAATAAAAGTAATAAGTATATTTATTATACTTCTGTCGATAATAACTGCATTATATGGGTAATAGTGCATGTTATATTGATAATATTGGGAGTAATAAGTATAATTATCATAGTTCTAGCGATAATAACAGTAAGATATGGCAAATAGTGCATGTTATATTGATAATAATAAAAGTAATAAGTTATTTATTACAGTTCTATCGATAATAACTGCATAATATGGGTAATAATGCATGTTATATTGATGATAATAAAAGTAGTAAGTATATTTATTACAGTTCTAGCGATAATAACTGTATTATATGGGTAATAATGCATGTTATATTGATGATAATAAAAGTAATACGTATATTTATTATAGTTCTAGCGATAAAAACTGCATAATATGGATAATAGTGCATGTTATATTGATAATATCGGGAGTAATAAGTATAATTATTATTGTTCTCGCGATAATAATAGTAAAATATGGCTAATAGTGCATGTTATATTCATAATAATAAAAGTAATAAGTATATTTATTATACTTCTGTCGATAATAACTGCATAATATGGGTAATAATGCAGGTTATATTGATGATAATAAAAGTAGTAAGTATATTTATTATAGTTCTAGCGGTTATAACTGCATAATATGTGTAATAATGCATGTTATATTGATAATATCGGGAGTAATAAGTATAATTATTACAGTTCTAGCGGTAATAACTGCATTATATGGGTAATAATGCATGTTATATTGATAATATCGGGAGTAATAAGTATAATTATTATAGGTCTAGCGATAATAATAGTAAAATATGGCTAATAGTGCATGTTATATTGATAACAATAAAAGTAATAAGTATATTTATTATAGTTCTATCGATAATAATTGCATAATATGGGTAATAATGGATGTTATATTGATGATAATAAAAGTAGCAAGTATATTTATTACAGTTCTAGCGATAATAAATGCATTATATGCGTAATAATGCATGTTATATTGATAATATCGAGAGTAATAAGTATAATTATTATAGTTCTCGCGATAATAATAGTAAAATATGGCTAATAGTGCATGTTATATTCATAATAATAAAAGTAATAAGTATATTTATTATACTTCTGTCGATAATAACTGCATTATATGGGTAATAATGCATGTTATATTGATAATATCGGGAGTAATAAGTATAATTATTATAGGTCTAGCGATAATAATAGTAAAATATGGCTAATAGTGCATGTTATATTGATAACAATAAAAGTAATAAGTATATTTATTATAGTTCTATCGATAATAATTGCATAATATGGGTAATAATGGATGTTATATTGATGATAATAAAAGTAGCAGGTATATTTATTACAGTTCTAGCGATAATAAATGCATTATATGCGTAATAATGCATGTTATATTGATAATATCGAGAGTAATAAGTATAATTATTATAGTTCTAGCGATAATAATAGTAAAATATGGCTAATAGTGCATGTTATATTCATAATAATAAAAGTAATAAGTATATTTATTATACTTCTGTCGATAATAACTGCATTATATGGGTAATAGTGCATGTTATATTGATAATATTGGGAGTAATAAGTATAATTGTCATAGTTCTAGCGATAATAACAGTAAGATATGGCAAATAGTGCATGTTATATTGATAATAATAAAAGTAATAAGTTATTTATTACAGTTCTATCGATAATAACTGCATAATATGGGTAATAATGCATGTTATATTGATGATAATAAAAGTAGCAAGTATATTTATTACAGTTCTAGCGATAATAACTGTATTATATGGGTAATAATGCATGTTATATTGATGATAATAAAAGTAATACGTATATTTATTATAGTTCTAGCGATAAAAACTGCATAATATGGATAATAGTGCATGTTATATTGATAATATCGGGAGTAATAAGTATAATTATTATTGTTCTCGCGATAATAATAGTAAAATATGGCTAATAGTGCATGTTATATTCATAATAATAAAAGTAATAAGTATATTTATTATACTTCTGTCGATAATAACTGCATAATATGGGTAATAATGCAGGTTATATTGATGATAATAAAAGTAGTAAGTATATTTATTATAGTTCTAGCGGTTATAACTGCATAATATGTGTAATAATGCATGTTATATTGATAATATCGGGAGTAATAAGTATAATTATTACAGTTCTAGCGGTAATAACTGCATTATATGGGTAATAATGCATGTTATATTGATAATATCGGGAGTAATAAGTATAATTATTATAGGTCTAGCGATAATAATAGTAAAATATGGCTAATAGTGCATGTTATATTGATAACAATAAAAGTAATAAGTATATTTATTATAGTTCTATCGATAATAATTGCATAATATGGGTAATAATGGATGTTATATTGATGATAATAAAAGTAGCAAGTATATTTATTACAGTTCTAGCGATAATAAATGCATTATATGCGTAATAATGCATGTTATATTGATAATATCGAGAGTAATAAGTATAATTATTATAGTTCTCGCGATAATAATAGTAAAATATGGCTAATAGTGCATGTTATATTCATAATAATAAAAGTAATAAGTGTATTTATTATACTTCTGTCGATAATAACTGCATTATATGGGTAATAATGCATGTTATATTGATAATATCGGGAGTAATAAGTATAATTATTATAGGTCTAGCGATAATAATAGTAAAATATGGCTAATAGTACATGTTATATTGATAACAATAAAAGTAATAAGTATATTTATTATAGTTCTATCGATAATAATTGCATAATATGGGTAATAATGGATGTTATATTGATGATAATAAAAGTAGCAAGTATATTTATTACAGTTCTAGCGATAATAAATGCATTATATGCGTAATAATGCATGTTATATTGATAATATCGAGAGTAATAAGTATAATTATTATAGTTCTAGCGATAATAATAGTAAAATATGGCTAATAGTGCATGTTATATTCATAATAATAAAAGTAATAAGTATATTTATTATACTTCTGTCGATAATAACTGCATTATATGGGTAATAGTGCATGTTATATTGATAATATTGGGAGTAATAAGTATAATTGTCATAGTTCTAGCGATAATAACAGTAAGATATGGCAAATAGTGCATGTTATATTGATAATAATAAAAGTAATAAGTTATTTATTACAGTTCTATCGATAATAACTGCATAATATGGGTAATAATGCATGTTATATTGATGATAATAAAAGTAGCAAGTATATTTATTACAGTTCTAGCGATAATAACTGTATTATATGGGTAATAATGCATGTTATATTGATGATACTAAAAGTAATACGTATATTTATTATAGTTCTAGCGATAAAAACTGCATAATATGGATAATAGTGCATGTTATATTGATAATATCGGGAGTAATAAGTATAATTATTATTGTTCTCGCGATAATAATAGTAAAATATGGCTAATAGTGCATGTTATATTCATAATAATAAAAGTAATAAGTATATTTATTATACTTCTGTCGATAATAACTGCATTATATGGGTAATAATGCATGTTATATTGATAATATCGGGAGTAATAAGTATAATTATTATAGGTCTAGCGATAATAATAGTAAAATATGGCTAATAGTGCATGTTATATTGATAATAATAAAAGTAATAAGTATATTTATTATAGTTCTATCGATAATAACTGCATAATATGGGTAATAATGCTTGTTATATTGATGATAATAAAAGTAGTAAGCATATTTATTACAGCTCTAGCGATAATAACTGCATTATATGCGTAATAATGCATGTTATATTGATAATATCGGGAGTAGTAAGTATAATTATTATAGTTCTAGCGATAATAATAGTAAAATATGGCTAATACTGCATGTTATATTGATAATAATAAAAGTAATAAGTATATTTATTACAGTTCTATCGATAATAACTGCATAATATGGGTAATAATGCATGTTATATTGATGATAATAAAAGTAATACGTATATTTATTATAGTTCTAGCGATAAAAACTGCATAATATGGATAATAGTGCATGTTATATTGATAATATCGGGAGTAATAAGTATAATTATTATTGTTCTCGCGATAATAATAGTAAAATATGGCTAATAGTGCATGTTATATTCATAATAATAAAAGTAATAAGTATATTTATTATACTTCTGTCGATAATAACTGCATTATATGGCTAATAATGCATGTTATATTGATAATATCGGGAGTAATAAGTATAATTATTATAGGTCTAGCGATAATAATAGTAAAATATGGCTAATAGTGCATGTTATATTGATAACAATAAAAGTAATACGTATATTTATTATAGTTCTATCGATAATAATTGCATAATATGGGTAATAATGGATGTTATATTGATGATAATAAAAGTAGCAAGTATATTTATTACAGTTCTAGCGATAATAAATGCATTATATGCGTAATAACGCATGTTATATTGATAATATCGAGAGTAATAAGTATAATTATTATAGTTCTAGCGATAATAATAGTAAAATATGGCTAATAGTGCATGTTATATTGATAATAATAAAAGTAATAAGTATATTTATTACAGTTCTATCGATAATAACTGCATAATATGGGTAATAATGCAGGTTATATTGATGATAATAAAAGTAGTAAGTATATTTATTATAGTTCTAGCGGTTATAACTGCATAATATGTGTAATAATGCATGTTATATTGATAATATCGGGAGTAATAAGTATAATTATTACAGTTCTAGCGGTAATAACTGCATTATATGGGTAATAATGCATGTTATATTGATAATATCGGGAGTAATAAGTATAATTATTATAGTTCTAGCGATAATAATAGTAAAATATGGCTAATAGTGCATGTTATATTTATAATAATAAAAGTAATAAGTATATTTATTATACTTCTGTCGATAATAACTGCATTATATGGGTAATAGTGCATGTTATATTGATAATATTGGGAGTAATAAGTATAATTATCATAGTTCTAGCGATAATAACAGTAAGATATGGCAAATAGTGCATGTTATATTGATAATAATAAAAGTAATAAGTTATTTATTACAGTTCTATCGATAATAACTGCATAATATGGGTAATAATGCATGTTATATTGATGATAATAAAAGTAGTAAGTATATTTATTACAGTTCTAGCGATAATAACTGTATTATATGGGTAATAATGCATGTTATATTGATGATAATAAAAGTAATACGTATATTTATTATAGTTCTAGCGATAAAAACTGCATAATATGGATAATAGTGCATGTTATATTAATAATATCGGGAGTAATAAGTATAATTATTATTGTTCTCGCGATAATAATAGTAAAATATGGCTAATAGTGCATGTTATATTCATAATAATAAAAGTAATAAGTATATTTATTATACTTCTGTCGATAATAACTGCATTATATGGGTAATAATGCATGTTATATTGATAATATCGGGAGTAATAAGTATAATTATTATAGGTCTAGCGATAATAATAGTAAAATATGGCTAATAGTGCATGTTATATTGATAATAATAAAAGTAATAAGTATATTTATTATAGTTCTATCGATAATATCTGCATAATATGGGTAATAATGCTTGTTATATTGATGATAATAAAAGTAGTAAGCATATTTATTACAGTTCTAGCGATAATAACTGCATAATATGTGTAATAATGCATGTTATATTGATAATATCGGGAGTAATAAGTATAATTATTACAGTTCTAGCGGTAATAACTGCATTATATGGGTAATAATGCATGTTATATTGATAATATCGGGAGTAATAAGTATAATTATTATAGTTCTAGCGATAATAATAGTAAAATATGGCTAATAGTGCATGTTATATTCATAATAATAAAAGTAATAAGTATATTTATTATACTTCTGTCGATAATAACTGCATTATATGGGTAATAGTGCATGTTATATTGATAATATTGGGACTAATAAGTATAATTATCATAGTTCTAGCGATAATAACAGTAAGATATGGCAAATAGTGCATGTTATATTGATAACAATAAAAGTAATAAGTTATTTATTACAGTTCTATCGATAAAAACTGCATAATATGGATAATAGTGCATGTTATATTGATAATATCGGGAGTAATAAGTATAATTATTATTGTTCTCGCGATAATAATAGTAAAATATGGCTAATAGTGCATGTTATATTCATAATAATAAAAGTAATAAGTATATTTATTATACTTCTGTCGATAATAACTGCATTATATGGGTAATAATGCATGTTATATTGATAATATCGGGAGTAATAAGTATAATTATTACAGGTCTAGCGATAATAATAGTGCAATACGGCTAATAGTGCCTATTATATTGATAATAATAAAAGTAATAAGTACATTTATTACAGTTCTATCGATAATAACTGCATAATATGGGTAATAATGCACGTTATAATGCTAATAATATAAGTAATAAGTATAATTATTACAGTTCTAGCGATAATAACTGCCTTATATGGGTAATAATGCATGTTATATTGATATTAATATAAGTAATAAGTATAATTATTACAGTTCTAGCGATAATAACTGCATTATATGGGTAATAATGGATGTTATATTGATAATATCGGGAGTAATAAGTTTAATTATTACAGTTTTAGCGATAATACTAGTAAAATATGGCTAAGAGTGCCTGTTATATTGATAATAATAAAAGGAATAAGTATATTTATTATACCTCTGTCGATAATAACTGCATTATATGGGTAATAATGCATGTTATATTGATAATAATATAAGTAATAAGTATAATTATTACAGTTCTAGCGATAATAACTCCATTATATGGGTAATAATGCATGTTATATTGATGATAATAAAAGTAGTAAGTATATTTATTACAGTTCTAGCGATAATAACTGCATTATATGCGTAATAATGCATGTTATATTGATAATATCGGGACTAATAAGTATAATTATTATAGGTCTAGCGATAATAATAGTAAAATATGGCTAATAGTGCATGTTATATTGATAACAATAAAAGTAATAAGTATAATTATTACAGTTCTAGCGATAATAACTGCATAATATGGGTAATAATGCACGTTATAATGCTAATAATACAAGTAATACGTATAATTATTACAGTTCTAGCGATAATAACTGCATTATATGGGTAATAATGCATGTTATATTGATGATAATAAAAGTAATACGTATATTTATTATAGTTCTAGCGATAAAAACTGCATAATATGGATAATAGTGCATGTTATATTGATAATATCGGGAGTAGTAAGTATAATTATTATAGGTCTAGCGATAATAATAGTAAAATATGGCTAATAGTGCATGTTATATTGATAACAATAAAAGTAATAAGTATATTTATTATAGTTCTATCGATAATAATTGCATAATATGGGTAATAATGGATGTTATATTGATGATAATAAAAGTAGCAAGTATATTTATTACAGTTCTAGCGGTTATAACTGCATAATATGTGTAATAATGCATGTTATATTGATAATATCGGGAGTAATAAGTATAATTATTACAGTTCTAGCGGTAATAACTGCATTATATGGCTAATAATGCATGTTATATTGATAATATCGGGAGTAATAAGTATAATTATTATAGGTCTAGCGATAATAATAGTAAAATATGGCTAATAGTGCATGTTATATTGATAACAATAAAAGTAATACGTATATTTATTATAGTTCTATCGATAATAATTGCATAATATGGGTAATAATGGATGTTATATTGATGATAATAAAAGTAGCAAGTATATTTATTACAGTTCTAGCGATAATAAATGCATTATATGCGTAATAATGCATGTTATATTGATAATATCGAGAGTAATAAGTATAATTATTATTATAGTTCTCGCGATAATAATAGTAAAATATGGCTAATAGTGCATGTTATATTCATAATAATAAAAGTAATAAGTATATTTATTATACTTCTGTCGATAATAACTGCATTATATGGGTAATAATGCATGTTATATTGATAATATCGGGAGTAATAAGTATAATTATTATAGGTCTAGCGATAATAATAGTAAAATATGGCTAATAGTGCATGTTATATTGATAACAATAAAAGTAATAAGTATATTTATTATAGTTCTATCGATAATAATTGCATAATATGGGTAATAATGGATGTTATATTGATGATAATAAAAGTAGCAAGTATATTTATTACAGTTCTAGCGATAATAAATGCATTATATGCGTAATAATGCATGTTATATTGATAATATCGAGAGTAATAAGTATAATTATTATAGTTCTAGCGATAATAATAGTAAAATATGGCTAATAGTGCATGTTATATTCATAATAATAAAAGTAATAAGTATATTTATTATACTTCTGTCGATAATAACTGCATTATATGGGTAATAGTGCATGTTATATTGATAATATTGGGAGTAATAAGTATAATTGTCATAGTTCTAGCGATAATAACAGTAAGATATGGCAAATAGTGCATGTTATATTGATAATAATAAAAGTAATAAGTTATTTATTACAGTTCTATCGATAATAACTGCATAATATGGGTAATAATGCATGTTATATTGATGATAATAAAAGTAGCAAGTATATTTATTACAGTTCTAGCGATAATAACTGTATTATATGGGTAATAATGCATGTTATATTGATGATAATAAAAGTAATACGTATATTTATTATAGTTCTAGCGATAAAAACTGCATAATATGGATAATAGTGCATGTTATATTGATAATATCGGGAGTAATAAGTATAATTATTATTGTTCTCGCGATAATAATAGTAAAATATGGCTAATAGTGCATGTTATATTCATAATAATAAAAGTAATAAGTATATTTATTATACTTCTGTCGATAATAACTGCATTATATGGGTAATAATGCATGTTATATTGATAATATCGGGAGTAATAAGTATAATTATTATAGGTCTAGCGATAATAATAGTAAAATATGGCTAATAGTGCATGTTATATTGATAATAATAAAAGTAATAAGTATATTTATTACAGTTCTATCGATAATAACTGCATAATATGGGTAATAATGCTTGTTATATTGATGATAATAAAAGTAGTAAGCATATTTATTACAGCTCTAGCGATAATAACTGCATTATATGCGTAATAATGCATGTTATATTGATAATATCGGGAGTAGTAAGTATAATTATTATAGTTCTAGCGATAATAATAGTAAAATATGGCTAATACTGCATGTTATATTGATAATAATAAAAGTAATAAGTATATTTATTACAGTTCTATCGATAATAACTGCATAATATGGGTAATAATGCATGTTATATTGATGATAATAAAAGTAATACGTATACTTATTATAGTTCTAGCGATAAAAACTGCATAATATGGATAATAGTGCATGTTATATTGATAATATCGGGAGTAATAAGTATAATTATTATTGTTCTCGCGATAATAATAGTAAAATATGGCTAATAGTGCATGTTATATTCATAATAATAAAAGTAATAAGTATATTTATTATACTTCTGTCGATAATAACTGCATTATATGGGTAATAATGCATGTTATATTGATAATATCGGGAGTAATAAGTATAATTATTATAGGTCTAGCGATAATAATAGTAAAATATGGCTAATAGTGCATGTTATATTGATAACAATAAAAGTAATAAGTATATTTATTACAGTTCTATCGATAATAACTGCATAATATGTGTAATAATGCATGTTATATTGATAATATCGGGAGTAATAAGTATAATTATTACAGTTCTAGCGGTAATAACTGCATTATATGGGTAATAATGCATGTTATATTGATAATATCGGGAGTAATAAGTATAATTATTATAGTTCTAGCGATAATAATAGTAAAATATGGCTAATAGTGCATGTTATATTCATAATAATAAAAGTAATAAGTATATTTATTATACTTCTGTCGATAATAACTGCATTATATGGGTAATAGTGCATGTTATATTGATAATATTGGGAGTAATAAGTATAATTATCATAGTTCTAGCGATAATAACAGTAAGATATGGCAAATAGTGCATGTTATATTGATAATAATAAAAGTAATAAGTTATTTATTACAGTTCTATCGATAATAACTGCATAATATGGGTAATAATGCATGTTATATTGATGATAATAAAAGTAGTAAGTATATTTATTACAGTTCTAGCGATAATAACTGTATTATATGGGTAATAATGCATGTTATATTGATGATAATAAAAGTAATACGTATATTTATTATAGTTCTAGCGATAAAAACTGCATAATATGGATAATAGTGCATGTTATATTGATAATATCGGGAGTAATAAGTATAATTATTATTGTTCTCGCGATAATAATAGTAAAATATGGCTAATAGTGCATGTTATATTCATAATAATAAAAGTAATAAGTATATTTATTATACTTCTGTCGATAATAACTGCATTATATGGGTAATAATGCATGTTATATTGATAATATCGGGAGTAATAAGTATAATTATTACAGGTCTAGCGATAATAATAGTGCAATACGGCTAATAGTGCCTATTATATTGATAATAATAAAAGTAATAAGTATATTTATTACAGTTCTATCGATAATAACTGCATAATATGGGTAATAATGCAGGTTATATTGATGATAATAAAAGTAGTAAGTATATTTATTATAGTTCTAGCGGTTATAACTGCATAATATGTGTAATAATGCATGTTATATTGATAATATCGGGAGTAATAAGTATAATTATTACAGTTCTAGCGGTAATAACTGCATTATATGGCTAATAATGCATGTTATATTGATAATATCGGGAGTAATAAGTATAATTATTATAGGTCTAGCGATAATAATAGTAAAATATGGCTAATAGTGCATGTTATATTGATAACAATAAAAGTAATACGTATATTTATTATAGTTCTATCGATAATAATTGCATAATATGGGTAATAATGGATGTTATATTGATGATAATAAAAGTAGCAAGTATATTTATTACAGTTCTAGCGATAATAAATGCATTATATGCGTAATAACGCATGTTATATTGATAATATCGAGAGTAATAAGTATAATTATTATAGTTCTAGCGATAATAATAGTAAAATATGGCTAATAGTGCATGTTATATTGATAATAATAAAAGTAATAAGTATATTTATTACAGTTCTATCGATAATAACTGCATAATATGGGTAATAATGCAGGTTATATTGATGATAATAAAAGTAGTAAGTATATTTATTATAGTTCTAGCGGTTATAACTGCATAATATGTGTAATAATGCATGTTATATTGATAATATCGGGAGTAATAAGTATAATTATTACAGTTCTAGCGGTAATAACTGCATTATATGGGTAATAATGCATGTTATATTGATAATATCGGGAGTAATAAGTATAATTATTATAGTTCTAGCGATAATAATAGTAAAATATGGCTAATAGTGCATGTTATATTCATAATAATAAAAGTAATAAGTATATTTATTATACTTCTGTCGATAATAACTGCATTATATGGGTAATAATGCATGTTATATTGATAATATCGGGAGTAATAAGTATAATTATTATAGGTCTAGCGATAATAATAGTAAAATATGGCTAATAGTGCATGTTATATTGATAATAATAAAAGTAATAAGTATATTTATTACAGTTCTATCGATAATAACTGCATAATATGGGTAATAATGCTTGTTATATTGATGATAATAAAAGTAGTAAGCATATTTATTACAGCTCTAGCGATAATAACTGCATTATATGCGTAATAATGCATGTTATATTGATAATATCGGGAGTAGTAAGTATAATTATTATAGTTCTAGCGATAATAATAGTAAAATATGGCTAATACTGCATGTTATATTGATAATAATAAAAGTAATAAGTATATTTATTACAGTTCTATCGATAATAACTGCATAATATGGGTAATAATGCATGTTATATTGATGATAATAAAAGTAATACGTATACTTATTATAGTTCTAGCGATAAAAACTGCATAATATGGATAATAGTGCATGTTATATTGATAATATCGGGAGTAATAAGTATAATTATTATTGTTCTCGCGATAATAATAGTAAAATATGGCTAATAGTGCATGTTATATTCATAATAATAAAAGTAGTAAGTATATTTATTATACTTCTGTCGATAATAACTGCATTATATGGGTAATAATGCATGTTATATTGATAATATCGGGAGTAATAAGTATAATTATTATAGGTCTAGCGATAATAATAGTAAAATATGGCTAATAGTGCATGTTATATTGATAACAATAAAAGTAATAAGTATATTTATTACAGTTCTATCGATAATAACTGCATAATATGGGTAATAATGCAGGTTATATTGATGATAATAAAAGTAGTAAGTATATTTATTATAGTTCTAGCGGTTATAACTGCATAATATGTGTAATAATGCATGTTATATTGATAATATCGGGAGTAATAAGTATAATTATTACAGTTCTAGCGGTAATAACTGCATTATATGGGTAATAATGCATGTTATATTGATAATATCGGGAGTAATAAGTATAATTATTATAGTTCTAGCGATAATAATAGTAAAATATGGCTAATAGTGCATGTTATATTCATAATAATAAAAGTAATAAGTATATTTATTATACTTCTGTCGATAATAACTGCATTATATGGGTAATAGTGCATGTTATATTGATAATATTGGGAGTAATAAGTATAATTATCATAGTTCTAGCGATAATAACAGTAAGATATGGCAAATAGTGCATGTTATATTGATAATAATAAAAGTAATAAGTTATTTATTACAGTTCTATCGATAATAACTGCATAATATGGGTAATAATGCATGTTATATTGATGATAATAAAAGTAGTAAGTATATTTATTACAGTTCTAGCGATAATAACTGTATTATATGGGTAATAATGCATGTTATATTGATGATAATAAAAGTAATACGTATATTTATTATAGTTCTAGCGATAAAAACTGCATAATATGGATAATAGTGCATGTTATATTGATAATATCGGGAGTAATAAGTATAATTATTATTGTTCTCGCGATAATAATAGTAAAATATGGCTAATAGTGCATGTTATATTCATAATAATAAAAGTAATAAGTATATTTATTATACTTCTGTCGATAATAACTGCATTATATGGGTAATAATGCATGTTATATTGATAATATCGGGAGTAATAAGTATAATTATTACAGGTCTAGCGATAATAATAGTGCAATACGGCTAATAGTGCCTATTATATTGATAATAATAAAAGTAATAAGTATATTTATTACAGTTCTATCGATAATAACTGCATAATATGGGTAATAATGCAGGTTATATTGATGATAATAAAAGTAGTAAGTATATTTATTATAGTTCTAGCGGTTATAACTGCATAATATGTGTAATAATGCATGTTATATTGATAATATCGGGAGTAATAAGTATATTTATTACAGTTCTAGCGATAATAACTGTATTATATGGGTAATAATGCATGTTATATTGATGATAATAAAAGTAATACGTATATTTATTATAGTTCTAGCGATAAAAACTGCATAATATGGATAATAGTGCATGTTATATTGATAATATCGGGAGTAATAAGTATAATTATTATTGTTCTCGCGATAATAATAGTAAAATATGGCTAATAGTGCATGTTATATTCATAATAATAAAAGTAATAAGTATATTTATTATACTTCTGTCGATAATAACTGCATTATATGGGTAATAATGCATGTTATATTGATAATATCGGGAGTAATAAGTATAATTATTATAGGTCTAGCGATAATAATAGTAAAATATGGCTAATAGTGCATGTTATATTGATAATAATAAAAGTAATAAGTATATTTATTATAGTTCTATCGATAATATCTGCATAATATGGGTAATAATGCTTGTTATATTGATGATAATAAAAGTAGTAAGCATATTTATTACAGTTCTAGCGATAATAACTGCATAATATGTGTAATAATGCATGTTATATTGATAATATCGGGAGTAATAAGTATAATTATTACAGTTCTAGCGGTAATAACTGCATTATATGGGTAATAATGCATGTTATATTGATAATATCGGGAGTAATAAGTATAATTATTATAGTTCTAGCGATAATAATAGTAAAATATGGCTAATAGTGCATGTTATATTCATAATAATAAAAGTAATAAGTATATTTATTATACTTCTGTCGATAATAACTGCATTATATGGGTAATAGTGCATGTTATATTGATAATATTGGGAGTAATAAGTATAATTATCATAGTTCTAGCGATAATAACAGTAAGATATGGCAAATAGTGCATGTTATATTGATAATAATAAAAGTAATAAGTTATTTATTACAGTTCTATCGATAAAAACTGCATAATATGGATAATAGTGCATGTTATATTGATAATATCGGGAGTAATAAGTATAATTATTATTGTTCTCGCGATAATAATAGTAAAATATGGCTAATAGTGCATGTTATATTCATAATAATAAAAGTAATAAGTATATTTATTATACTTCTGTCGATAATAACTGCATTATATGGGTAATAATGCATGTTATATTGATAATATCGGGAGTAATAAGTATAATTATTACAGGTCTAGCGATAATAATAGTGCAATACGGCTAATAGTGCCTATTATATTGATAATAATAAAAGTAATAAGTACATTTATTACAGTTCTATCGATAATAACTGCATAATATGGGTAATAATGCACGTTATAATGCTAATAATATAAGTAATAAGTATAATTATTACAGTTCTAGCGATAATAACTGCTTTATATGGGTAATAATGCATGTTATATTGATATTAATATAAGTAATAAGTATAATTATTACAGTTCTAGCGATAATAACTGCATTATATGGGTAATAATGGATGTTATATTGATAATATCGGGAGTAATAAGTTTAATTATTACAGTTTTAGCGATAATACTAGTAAAATATGGCTAAGAGTGCCTGTTATATTGATAATAATAAAAGGAATAAGTATATTTATTATACCTCTGTCGATAATAACTGCATTATATGGGTAATAATGCATGTTATATTGATAATAATATAAGTAATAAGTATAATTATTACAGTTCTAGCGATAATAACTCCATTATATGGGTAATAATGCATGTTATATTGATGATAATAAAAGTATTAAGTATATTTATTACAGTTCTAGCGATAATAACTGCATTATATGCGTAATAATGCATGTTATATTGATAATATCGGGACTAATAAGTATAATTATTATAGGTCTAGCGATAATAATAGTAAAATATGGCTAATAGTGCATGTTATATTCATAACAATAAATGTAATAAGTATAATTATTACAGTTCTAGCGATAATAACTGCATAATATGGGTAATAATGCACGTTATAATGCTAATAATACAAGTAATACGTATAATTATTACAGTTCTAGCGATAATAACTGCATTATATGGGTAATAATGCATGTTATATTGATGATAATAAAAGTAATACGTATATTTATTATAGTTCTAGCGATAAAAACTGCATAATATGGATAATAGTGCATGTTATATTGATAATATCGGGAGTAGTAAGTATAATTATTATAGGTCTAGCGATAATAATAGTAAAATATGGCTAATAGTGCATGTTATATTGATAACAATAAAAGTAAGAAGTATATTTATTATAGTTCTATCGATAATAATTGCATAATATGGGTAATAATGGATGTTATATTGATGATAATAAAAGTAGCAAGTATATTTATTACAGTTCTAGCGATAATAAATGCATTATATGCGTAATAATGCATGTTATATTGATAATATCGAGAGTAATAAGTATAATTATTATAGTTCTAGCGATAATAATAGTAAAATATGGCTAATAGTGCATGTTATATTGATAATAATAAAAGTAATAAGTATATTTATTACAGTTCTATCGATAATAACTGCATAATATGGGTAATAATGCAGGTTATATTGATGATAATAAAAGTAGTAAGTATATTTATTATAGTTCTAGCGGTTATAACTGCATAATATGTGTAATAATGCATGTTATATTGATAATATCGGGAGTAATAAGTATAATTATTACAGTTCTAGCGGTAATAACTGCATTATATGGGTAATAATGCATGTTATATTGATAATATCGGGAGTAATAAGTATAATTATTATAGTTCTAGCGATAATAATAGTAAAATATGGCTAATAGTGCATGTTATATTCATAATAATAAAAGTAATAAGTATATTTATTATACTTCTGTCGATAATAACTGCATTATATGGGTAATAGTGCATGTTATATTGATAATATTGGGAGTAATAAGTATAATTATCATAGTTCTAGCGATAATAACAGTAAGATATGGCAAATAGTGCATGTTATATTGATAATAATAAAAGTAATAAGTTATTTATTACAGTTCTATCGATAATAACTGCATAATATGGGTAATAATGCATGTTATATTGATGATAATAAAAGTAGTAAGTATATTTATTACAGTTCTAGCGATAATAACTGTATTATATGGGTAATAATGCATGTTATATTGATGATAATAAAAGTAATACGTATATTTATTATAGTTCTAGCGATAAAAACTGCATAATATGGATAATAGTGCATGTTATATTGATAATATCGGGAGTAATAAGTATAATTATTATTGTTCTCGCGATAATAATAGTAAAATATGGCTAATAGTGCATGTTATATTCATAATAATAAAAGTAATAAGTATATTTATTATACTTCTGTCGATAATAACTGCATAATATGGGTAATAATGCAGGTTATATTGATGATAATAAAAGTAGTAAGTATATTTATTATAGTTCTAGCGGTTATAACTGCATAATATGTGTAATAATGCATGTTATATTGATAATATCGGGAGTAATAAGTATAATTATTACAGTTCTAGCGGTAATAACTGCATTATATGGGTAATAATGCATGTTATATTGATAATATCGGGAGTAATAAGTATAATTATTATAGGTCTAGCGATAATAATAGTAAAATATGGCTAATAGTGCATGTTATATTGATAACAATAAAAGTAATAAGTATATTTATTATAGTTCTATCGATAATAATTGCATAATATGGGTAATAATGGATGTTATATTGATGATAATAAAAGTAGCAAGTATATTTATTACAGTTCTAGCGATAATAAATGCATTATATGCGTAATAATGCATGTTATATTGATAATATCGAGAGTAATAAGTATAATTATTATAGTTCTCGCGATAATAATAGTAAAATATGGCTAATAGTGCATGTTATATTCATAATAATAAAAGTAATAAGTATATTTATTATACTTCTGTCGATAATAACTGCATTATATGGGTAATAATGCATGTTATATTGATAATATCGGGAGTAATAAGTATAATTATTATAGGTCTAGCGATAATAATAGTAAAATATGGCTAATAGTGCATGTTATATTGATAACAATAAAAGTAATAAGTATATTTATTATAGTTCTATCGATAATAATTGCATAATATGGGTAATAATGGATGTTATATTGATGATAATAAAAGTAGCAAGTATATTTATTACAGTTCTAGCGATAATAAATGCATTATATGCGTAATAATGCATGTTATATTGATAATATCGAGAGTAATAAGTATAATTATTATAGTTCTAGCGATAATAATAGTAAAATATGGCTAATAGTGCATGTTATATTCATAATAATAAAAGTAATAAGTATATTTATTATACTTCTGTCGATAATAACTGCATTATATGGGTAATAGTGCATGTTATATTGATAATATTGGGAGTAATAAGTATAATTGTCATAGTTCTAGCGATAATAACAGTAAGATATGGCAAATAGTGCATGTTATATTGATAATAATAAAAGTAATAAGTTATTTATTACAGTTCTATCGATAATAACTGCATAATATGGGTAATAATGCATGTTATATTGATGATAATAAAAGTAGCAAGTATATTTATTACAGTTCTAGCGATAATAACTGTATTATATGGGTAATAATGCATGTTATATTGATGATAATAAAAGTAATACGTATATTTATTACAGTTCTAGCGATAATAAATGCATTATATGCGTAATAATGCATGTTATATTGATAATATCGAGAGTAATAAGTATAATTATTATAGTTCTAGCGATAATAATAGTAAAATATGGCTAATAGCGCATGTTATATTGATAATAATAAAAGTAATAAGTATATTTATTACAGTTCTATCGATAATAACTGCATAATATGGGTAATAATGCAGGTTATATTGATGATAATAAAAGTAGTAAGTATATTTATTATAGTTCTAGCGGTTATAACTGCATAATATGTGTAATAATGCATGTTATATTGATAATATCGGGAGTAATAAGTATAATTATTACAGTTCTAGCGGTAATAACTGCATTATATGGGTAATAATGCATGTTATATTGATAATATCGGGAGTAATAAGTATAATTATTATAGGTCTAGCGATAATAATAGTAAAATATGGCTAATAGTGCATGTTATATTGATAACAATAAAAGTAATAAGTATATTTATTATAGTTCTATCGATAATAATTGCATAATATGGGTAATAATGGATGTTATATTGATGATAATAAAAGTAGCAAGTATATTTATTACAGTTCTAGCGATAATAAATGCATTATATGCGTAATAATGCATGTTATATTGATAATATCGAGAGTAATAAGTATAATTATTATAGTTCTAGCGATAATAATAGTAAAATATGGCTAATAGTGCATGTTATATTGATAATAATAAAAGTAATAAGTATATTTATGATAGTTCTATCGATAATAACTGCATAATATGGGTAATAATGCTTGTTATATTGATGATAATAAAAGTAGTAAGCATATTTATTACAGTTCTAGCGATAATAACTGCATTATATGCGTAATAATGCATGTTATATTGATAATATCGGGAGTAATAAGTATAATTATTATAGGTCTAGCGATAATAATAGTAAAATATGGCTAATAGTGCATGTTATATTGATAATAATAAAAGTAATAAGTATATTTATTATAGTTCTATCGATAATAACTGCATAATATGGGTAATAATGCTTGTTATATTGATGATAATAAAAGTAGTAAGCATATTTATTACAGTTCTAGCGATAATAACTGCATTATATGCGTAATAATGCATGTTATATTGATAATATCGGGAGTAGTAAGTATAATTATTATAGTTCTAGCGATAATAATAGTAAAATATGGCTAATACTGCATGTTATATTGCTAATAATAAAAGTAATAAGTATATTTATTACAGTTCTATCGATAATAACTGCATAATATGGGTAATAATGCATGTTATATTCATAATATCGGGAGTAATATGTATAATTATTATAGTTCTAGCGACAATAATAGTGCAATACGGCTAATAGTGCCTATTATATTGATAATAATAAAAGTAATAAGTACATTTATTACAGTTCTATCGATAATAACTGCATAATATGGGTAATAATGCACGTTATAATGCTAATAATATAAGTAATAAGTATAATTATTACAGTTCTAGCGATAACTGCATTATATGGGTAATAATGCATATTATATTGATATTAATATAAGTAATAAGTATAATTATTACAGTTCTAGCGATAATAACTGCATTATATGGGTAATAATGGATGTTATATTGATAATATCGGGAGTAATAAGTTTAATTATTACAGTTTTAGCGATAATACTAGTAAAATATGGCTAAGAGTGCCTGTTATATTGATAATAATAAAACGAATAAGTATATTTATTATACCTCTGTCGATAATAACTGCATTATATGGGTAATAATGCATGTTATATTGATAATAATATAAGTAATAAGTATAATTATTACAGTTCTAGCGATAATAACTCCATTATATGGGTAATAATGCATGTTATATTGATGATAATAAAAGTAGTAAGTATATTTATTACAGTTCTAGCGATAATAACTGCATTATATGCGTAATAATGCATGTTATATTGATAATATCGGGACTAATAAGTATAATTATTATAGGTCTAGCGATAATACTAGTAAAATATGGCTAATAGTGCATGTTATATTGCTAACAATAAAAGTAATAAGTATAATTATTGCAGTTCTAGCGATAATAACTGCATAATATGGGTAATAATGCACGTTATAATGCTAATAATACAAGTAATACGTATAATTATTACAGTTCTAGCGATAATAACTGCATTATATGGGTAATAATGCATGTTATACTCATAATATCGGGAGTAATAAGTATAATTATCAGAGTTCTAGCGATAATAATAGTAAAATATGGCTAATAGTGCATGTTATATTCATAATAATAAAAGTAATAAGTATATTTATTATACTTCTGTCGATAATAACTGCATTATATGCGTAATAGTGCATGTTATATTGATAATATTGGGAGTAATAAGTATAATTATCATAGTTCTAGCGATAATAACAGTAAGATATGGCAAATAGTGCATGTTATATTGATAATAATAAAAGTAATAAGTTATTTATTACAGTTCTATCGATAATAACTGCATAATATGGGTAATAATGCATGTTATATTGATGATAATAAAAGTAGTAAGTATATTTATTACAGTTCTAGCGATAATAACTGCATTATATGGGTAATAATGCATGTTATATTGATGATAATAAAAGTAATACGTATATTTATTATAGTTCTAGCGATAAAAACTGCATAATATGGATAATAGTGCATGTTATATTGATAATATCGGGAGTAATAAGTATAATTATTATAGGTCTAGCGATAATAATAGTAAAATATGGCTAATAGTGCATGTAATATTGATAACAATAAAAGTAATAAGTATATTTATTATAGTTCTATCGATAATAATTGCATAATATGGGTAATAATGGATGTTATATTGATGATAATAAAAGTAGCAAGTATATTTATTACAGTTCTAGCGATAATAAATGCATTATATGCGTAATAATGCATGTTATATTGATAATATCGAGAGTAATAAGTATAATTATTATAGTTCTAGCGATAATAATAGTAAAATATGGCTAATAGTGCATGTTATATTGATAATAATAAAAGTAATAAGTATATTTATTATAGTTCTATCGATAATAACTGCATAATATGGGTAATAATGCTTGTTATATTGATGATAATAAAAGTAGTAAGCATATTTATTACAGTTCTAGCGATAATAACTGCATTATATGCGTAATAATGCATGTTATATTGATAATATCGGGAGTAATAAGTATAATTATTATAGGTCTAGCGATAATAATAGTAAAATATGGCTAATAGTGCATGTTATATTGATAATAATAAAAGTAATAAGTATATTTATTATAGTTCTATCGATAATAACTGCATAATATGGGTAATAATGCTTGTTATATTGATGATAATAAAAGTAGTAAGCATATTTATTACAGTTCTAGCGATAATAACTGCATTATATGCGTAATAATGCATGTTATATTGATAATATCGGGAGTAGTAAGTATAATTATTATAGTTCTAGCGATAATAATAGTAAAATATGGCTAATACTGCATGTTATATTGATAATAATAAAAGTAATAAGTATATTTATTACAGTTCTATCGATAATAACTGCATAATATGGGTAATAATGCATGTTATATTCATAATATCGGGAGTAATATGTATAATTATTATAGTTCTAGCGACAATAATAGTGCAATACGGCTAATAGTGCCTATTATATTGATAATAATAAAAGTAATAAGTACATTTATTACAGTTCTATCGATAATAACTGCATAATATGGGTAATAATGCACGTTATAATGCTAATAATATAAGTAATAAGTATAATTATTACAGTTCTAGCGATAATAACTGCACTATATGGGTAATAATGCATATTATATTGATATTAATATAAGTAATAAGTATAATTATTACAGTTCTAGCGATAATAACTGCATTATATGGGTAATAATGGATGTTATATTGATAATATCGGGAGTAATAAGTTTAATTATTACAGTTTTAGCGATAATACTAGTAAAATATGGCTAAGAGTGCCTGTTATATTGATAATAATAAAAGGAATAAGTATATTTATTATACCTCTGTCGATAATAACTGCATTATATGGGTAATAATGCATGTTATATTGATAATAATATAAGTAATAAGTATAATTATTACAGTTCTAGCGATAATAACTCCATTATATGGGTAATAATGCATGTTATATTGATGATAATAAAAGTAGTAAGTATATTTATTACAGTTCTAGCGATAATAACTGCATTATATGCGTAATAATGCATGTTATATTGATAATATCGGGACTAATAAGTATAATTATTATAGGTCTAGCGATAATACTAGTAAAATATGGCTAATAGTGCATGTTATATTGCTAACAATAAAAGTAATAAGTATAATTATTACAGTTCTAGCGATAATAACTGCATAATATGGGTAATAATGCACGTTATAATGCTAATAATACAAGTAATACGTATAATTATTACAGTTCTAGCGATAATAACTGCATTATATGGGTAATAATGCATGTTATACTCATAATATCGGGAGTAATAAGTATAATTATCAGAGTTCTAGCGATAATAATAGTAAAATATGGCTAATAGTGCATGTTATATTCATAATAATAAAAGTAATAAGTATATTTATTATACTTCTGTCGATAATAACTGCATTATATGCGTAATAGTGCATGTTATATTGATAATATTGGGAGTAATAAGTATAATTATCATAGTTCTAGCGATAATAACAGTAAGATATGGCAAATAGTGCATGTTATATTGATAATAATAAAAGTAATAAGTTATTTATTACAGTTCTATCGATAATAACTGCATAATATGGGTAATAATGCATGTTATATTGATGATAATAAAAGTAGTAAGTATATTTATTACAGTTCTAGCGATAATAACTGCATTATATGGGTAATAATGCATGTTATATTGATGATAATAAAAGTAATACGTATATTTATTATAGTTCTAGCGATAAAAACTGCATAATATGGATAATAGTGCATGTTATATTGATAATATCGGGAGTAATAAGTATAATTATTATAGGTCCAGCGATAATAATAGTAAAATATGGCTAATAGTGCATGTTATATTGATAACAATAAAAGTAATAAGTATATTTATTATAGTTCTACCGATAATAATTGCATAATATGGGTAATAATGGATGATATATTGATGATAATAAAAGTAGCAAGTATATTTATTACAGTTCTAGCGATAATAAATGCATTATATGTGTAATAATGCATGTTATATTGATAATATCGAGAGTAATAAGTATAATTATTATAGTTCTAGCGATAATAATAGTAAAATATGGCTAATAGTGCATGTTATATTGATAATAATAAAAGTAATAAGTATATTTATTACAGTTCTATCGATAATAACTGCATAATATGGGTAATAATGCAGGTTATATTGATGATAATAAAAGTAGTAAGTATATTTGTTATAGTTCTAGCGGTTATAACTGCATAATATGTGTAATAATGCATGTTATATTGATAATATCGGGAGTAATAAGTATAATTATTACAGTTCTAGCGGTAATAACTGCATTATATGGGTAATAATGCATGTTATATTGATAATATCGGGAGTAATAAGTATAATTATTATAGGTCTAGCGATAATAATAGTAAAATATGGCTAATAGTGCATGTTATATTGATAACAATAAAAGTAATAAGTATATTTATTATAGTTCTATCGATAATAATTGCATAATATGGGTAATAATGGATGTTATATTGATGATAATAAAAGTAGCAAGTATATTTATTACAGTTCTAGCGATAATAAATGCATTATATGCGTAATAATGCATGTTATATTGATAATATCGAGAGTAATAAGTATAATTATTATAGTTCTAGCGATAATAATAGTAAAATATGGCTAATAGTGCATGTTATATTGATAATAATAAAAGTAATAAGTATATTTATGATAGTTCTATCGATAATAACTGCATAATATGGGTAATAATGCTTGTTATATTGATGATAATAAAAGTAGTAAGCATATTTATTACAGTTCTAGCGATAATAACTGCATTATATGCGTAATAATGCATGTTATATTGATAATATCGGGAGTAATAAGTATAATTATTATAGGTCTAGCGATAATAATAGTAAAATATGGCTAATAGTGCATGTTATATTGATAATAATAAAAGTAATAAGTATATTTATTATAGTTCTATCGATAATAACTGCATAATATGGGTAATAATGCTTGTTATATTGATGATAATAAAAGTAGTAAGCATATTTATTACAGTTCTAGCGATAATAACTGCATTATATGCGTAATAATGCATGTTATATTGATAATATCGGGAGTAGTAAGTATAATTATTATAGTTCTAGCGATAATAATAGTAAAATATGGCTAATACTGCCTGTTATATTGATAATAATAAAAGGAATAAGTATATTTATTATACCTCTGTCGATAATAACTGCATTATATGGGTAATAATGCATGTTATATTGATAATAATATAAGTGATAAGTATAATTATTACAGTTCTAGCGATAATAACTCCATTATATGGGTAATAATGCATGTTATATTGATGATAATAAAAGTAGTAAGTATATTTATTACAGTTCTAGCGATAATAACTGCATTATATGCGTAATAATGCATGTTATATTGATAATATCGGGACTAATAAGTATAATTATTATAGGTCTAGCGATAATACTAGTAAAATATGGCTAATAGTGCATGTTATATTGATAACAATAAAAGTAATAAGTATAATTATTACAGTTCTAGCGATAATAACTGCATAATATGGGTAATAATGCACGTTATAATGCTAATAATACAAGTAATACGTATAATTATTACAGTTCTAGCGATAATAACTGCATTATATGGGTAATAATGCATGTTATACTCATAATATCGGGAGTAATAAGTATAATTATTAGAGTTCTAGCGATAATAATAGTAAAATATGGCTAATAGTGCATGTTATATTCATAATAATAAAAGTAATAAGTATATTTATTATACTTCTGTCGATAATAACTGCATTATATGGGTAATAATGCATGTTATATTGATAATATCGGGAGTAATAAGTATAATTATTATAGGCCTAGCGATAATAATAGTAAAATATGGCTAATAGTGCATGTTATATTGATAACAATAAAAGTAATAAGTATATTTATTATAGTTCTATCGATAATAATTGCATAATATGGGTAATAATGCTTGTTATATTGATGATAATAAAAGTAGTAAGCATATTTATTACAGCTCTAGCGATAATAACTGCATTATATGCGTAATAATGCATGTTATATTGATAATATCGGGAGTAGTAAGTATAATTATTATAGTTCTAGCGATAATAATAGTAAAATATGGCTAATACTGCATGTTATATTGATAATAATAAAAGTAATAAGTATATTTATTACAGTTCTATCGATAACAACTGCATAATATGGGTAATAATGCATGTTATATTCATAATATCGGGAGTAATATGTATAATTATTATAGTTCTAGCGATAATAATAGTGCAATACGGCTAATAGTGCCTATTATATTGATAATAATAAAAGTAATAAGTACATTTATTACAGTTCTATCGATAACAACTGCATAATATGGGTAATAATGCATGTTATATTCATAATATCGGGAGTAATATGTATAATTATTATAGTTCTAGCGATAATAATAGTGCAATACGGCTAATAGTGCCTATTATATTGATAATAATAAAAGTAATAAGTACATTTATTACAGTTCTATCGATAATAACTGCATAATATGGGTAATAATGCACGTTATAATGCTAATAATATAAGTAATAAGTATAATTATTACAGTTCTAGCGATAATAACTGCCTTATATGGGTAATAATGCATGTTATATTGATATTAATATAAGTAATAAGTATAATTATTACAGTTCTAGCGATAATAACTGCATTATATGGGTAATAATGGATGTTATATTGATAATATCGGGAGTAATAAGTTTAATTATTACAGTTTTAGCGATAATACTAGTAAAATATGGCTAAGAGTGCCTGTTATATTGATAATAATAAAAGGAATAAGTATATTTATTATACCTCTGTCGATAATAACTGCATTATATGGGTAATAATGCATGTTATATTGATAATAATATAAGTAATAAGTATAATTATTACAGTTCTAGCGATAATAACTCCATTATATGGGTAATAATGCATGTTATATTGATGATAATAAAAGTAGTAAGTATATTTATTACAGTTCTAGCGATAATAACTGCATTATATGCGTAATAATGCATGTTATATTGATAATATCGGGACTAATAAGTATAATTATTATAGGTCTAGCGATAATACTAGTAAAATATGGCTAATAGTGCATGTTATATTGCTAACAATAAAAGTAATAAGTATAATTATTACAGTTCTAGCGATAATAACTGCATAATATGGGTAATAATGCACGTTATAATGCTAATAATACAAGTAATACGTATAATTATTACAGTTCTAGCGATAATAACTGCATTATATGGGTAATAATGCATGTTATACTCATAATATCGGGAGTAATAAGTATAATTATCAGAGTTCTAGCGATAATAATAGTAAAATATGGCTAATAGTGCATGTTATATTCATAATAATAAAAGTAATAAGTATATTTATTATACTTCTGTCGATAATAACTGCATTATATGCGTAATAGTGCATGTTATATTGATAATATTGGGAGTAATAAGTATAATTATTATAGGTCTAGCGATAATAATAGTAAAATATGGCTAATAGTGCATGTTATATTGATAACAATAAAAGTAATAAGTATATTTATTATAGTTCTATCGATAATAATTGCATAATATGGGTAATAATGGATGTTATATTGATGATAATAAAAGTAGCAAGTATATTTATTACAGTTCTAGCGATAATAAATGCATTATATGCGTAATAATGCATGTTATATTGATAATATCGAGAGTAATAAGTATAATTATTATAGTTCTAGCGATAATAATAGTAAAATATGGCTAATAGTGCATGTTATATTGATAATAATAAAAGTAATAAGTATATTTATTACAGTTCTATCGATAATAACTGCATAATATGGGTAATAATGCAGGTTATATTGATGATAATAAAAGTAGTAAGCATATTTATTACAGTTCTAGCGATAATAACTGCATTATATGCGTAATAATGCATGTTATATTGATAATATCGGGAGTAGTAAGTATAATTATTATAGTTCTAGCGATAATAATAGTAAAATATGGCTAATACTGCATGTTATATTGATAATAATAAAAGTAATAAGTATATTTATTACAGTTCTATCGATAATAACTGCATAATATGGGTAATAATGCATGTTATATTCATAATATCGGGAGTAATATGTATAATTATTATAGTTCTAGCGATAATAATAGTGCAATACGGCTAATAGTGCCTACTATATTGATAATAATAAAAGTAATAAGTACATTTATTACAGTTCTATCGATAATAACTGCATAATATGGGTAATAATGCACGTTATAATGCTAATAATATAAGTAATAAGTATAATTATTACAGTTCTAGCGATAATAACTGCCTTATATGGGTAATAATGCATGTTATATTGATATTAATATAAGTAATAAGTATAATTATTACAGTTCTAGCGATAATAACTGCATTATATGGGTAATAATGGATGTTATATTGATAACATCGGGAGTAATAAGTTTAATTATTACAGTTTTAGCGATAATACTAGTAAAATATGACTAAGAGTGCCTGTTATATTGATAATAATAAAAGGAATAAGTATATTTATTATACCTCTGTCGATAATAACTGCATTATATGGGTAATAATGCATGTTATATTGATAATAATATAAGTAATAAGTATAATTATTACAGTTCTAGCGATAATAACTCCATTATATGGGTAATAATGCATGTTATATTGATGATAATAAAAGTAGTAAGTATATTTATTACAGTTCTAGCGATAATAACTGCATTATATGCGTAATAATGCATGTTATATTGATAATATCGGGACTAATAAGTATAATTATTATAGGTCTAGCGATAATAATAGTAAAATATGGCTAATAGTGCATGTTATATTGATAACAATAAAAGTAATAAGTATAATTATTACAGTTCTAGCGATAATAACTGCATAATATGGGTAATAATGCACGTTATAATGCTCATAATATAAGTAATACGTATAATTATTACAGTTCTAGCGATAATAACTGCATTATATGGGTAATAATGCATGTTATACTCATAATATCGGGAGTAATAAGTATAATTATTAGAGTTCTAGCGATAATAATAGTAAAATATGGCTAATAGTGCATGTTATATTCATAATAATAAAAGTAATAAGTATAATTATCATAGTTCTAGCGATAATAACAGTAAGATATGGCAAATAGTGCATGTTATATTGATAATAATAAAAGTAATAAGTTATTTATTACAGTTCTATCGATAATAACTGCATAATATGGGTAATAATGCATGTTATATTGATGATAATAAAAGTAGTAAGTATATTTATTACAGTTCTAGCGATAATAACTGCATTATATGGGTAATAATGCATGTTATATTGATGATAATAAAAGTAATACGTATATTTATTATAGTTCTAGCGATAAAAACTGCATAATATGGATAATAGTGCATGTTATATTGATAATATCGGGAGTAATAAGTATAATTATTATAGGTCTAGCGATAATAATAGTAAAATATGGCTAATAGTGCATGTTATATTGATAACAATAAAAGTAATAAGTATATTTATTATAGTTCTATCGATAATAATTGCATAATATGGGTAATAATGGATGTTATATTGATGATAATAAAAGTAGCAAGTATATTTATTACAGTTCTAGCGATAATAAATGCATTATATACGTAATAATGCATGTTATACTGATAATATCGAGAGTAATAAGTATAATTATTATAGTTCTAGCGATAATAATAGTAAAATATGGCTAATAGTGCATGTTATATTGATAATAATAAAAGTAATAAGTATATTTATTACAGTTCTATCGATAATAACTGCATAATATGGGTAATAATGCAGGTTATATTGATGATAATAAAAGTAGTAAGCATATTTATTACAGTTCTAGCGATAATAACTGCATTATATGCGTAATAATGCATGTTATATTGATAATATCGGGAGTAGTAAGTATAATTATTATAGTTCTAGCGATAATAATAGTAAAATATGGCTAATACTGCATGTTATATTGATAATAATAAAAGTAATAAGTATATTTATTACAGTTCTATCGATAATAACTGCATAATATGGGTAATAATGCATGTTATATTCATAATATCGGGAGTAATATGTATAATTATTATAGTTCTAGCGATAATAATAGTGCAATACGGCTAATAGTGCCTATTATATTGATAATAATAAAAGTAATAAGTACATTTATTACAGTTCTATCGATAATAACTGCATAATATGGGTAATAATGCACGTTATAATGCTAATAATATAAGTAATAAGTATAATTATTACAGTTCTAGCGATAATAACTGCCTTATATGGGTAATAATGCATGTTATATTGATATTAATATAAGTAATAAGTATAATTATTACAGTTCTAGCGATAATAACTGCATTATATGGGTAATAATGGATGTTATATTGATAACATCGGGAGTAATAAGTTTAATTATTACAGTTTTAGCGATAATACTAGTAAAATATGACTAAGAGTGCCTGTTATATTGATAATAATAAAAGGAATAAGTATATTTATTATGCCTCTGTCGATAATAACTGCATTATATGGGTAATAATGCATGTTATATTGATAATAATATAAGTAATAAGTATAATTATTACAGTTCTAGCGATAATAACTCCATTATATGGGTAATAATGCATGTTATATTGATGATAATAAAAGTAGTAAGTATATTTATTACAGTTCTAGCGTTAATAACTGCATTATATGCGTAATAATGCATGTTATATTGATAATATCGGGACTAATAAGTATAATTATTATAGGTCTAGCGATAATAATAGTAAAATATGGCTAATAGTGCATGTTATATTGATAACAATGAAAGTAATAAGTATAATTATTACAGTTCTAGCGATAATAACTGCATAATATGGGTAATAATGCACGTTATAATGCTAATAATATAAGTAATACGTATAATTATTACAGTTCTAGCGATAATAACTGCATTATATGGGTAATAATGCATGTTATACTCATAATATCGGGAGTAATAAGTATAATTATTAGAGTTCTAGCGATAATAATAGTAAAATATGGCTAATAGTGCATGTTATATTCATAATAATAAAAGTAATAAGTATAATTATCATAGTTCTAGCGATAATAACAGTAAGATATGGCAAATAGTGCATGTTATATTGATAATAATAAAAGTAATAAGTTATTTATTACAGTTCTATCGATAATAACTGCATAATATGGGTAATAATGCATGTTATATTGATGATAATAAAAGTAGTAAGTATATTTATTACAGTTCTAGCGATAATAACTGCATTATATGGGTAATAATGCATGTTATATTGATGATAATAAAAGTAATACGTATATTTATTATTGTTCTAGCGATAAAAACTGCATAATATGGATAATAGTGCATGTTATATTGATAATATCGGGAGTAATAAGTATAATTATTATTGTTCTCGCGATAATAATAGTAAAATATGGCTAATAGTGCATGTTATATTCATAATAATAAAAGTAATAAGTATATTTATTATACTTCTGTCGATAATAACTGCATTATATGGGTAATAATGCATGTTATATTGATAATATCGGGAGTAATAAGTATAATAATTATAGGTCTAGCGATAATAATAGTAAAATATGGCTAACAGTGCATGTTATACTGATAACAATAAAAGTAATAAGTATATTTATTATAGTTCTATCGATAATAATTGCATAATATGGGTAATAATGGATGTTATATTGATAACATCGGGAGTAATAAGTTTAATTATTACAGTTTTAGCGATAATACTAGTAAAATATGGCTAAGAGTGCCTGTTATATTGATAATAATAAAAGGAATAAGTATATTTATTATACCTCTGTCGATAATAACTGCATTATATGGGTAATAATGCATGTTATATTGATAATAATATAAGTAATAAGTATAATTATTACAGTTCTAGCGATAATAACTCCATTATATGGGTAATAATGCATGTTATATTGATGATAATAAAAGTAGTAAGTATATTTATTACAGTTCTAGCGATAATAACTGCATTATATGCGTAATAATGCATGTTATATTGATAATATCGGGACTAATAAGTATAATTATTATAGGTCTAGCGATAATAATAGTAAAATATGGCTAATAGTGCATGTTATATTGATAACAATAAAAGTAATAAGTATAATTATTACAGTTCTAGCGATAATAACTGCATAATATGGGTAATAATGCACGTTATAATGCTAATAATATAAGTAATACGTATAATTATTACAGTTCTAGCGATAATAACTGCATTATATGGGTAATAATGCATGTTATACTCATAATATCGGGAGTAATAAGTATAATTATTAGAGTTCTAGCGATAATAATAGTAAAATATGGCTAATAGTGCATGTTATATTGATAATAATAAAAGTAATAAGTATATTTATTATAGTTCTATCGATAATAACTGCATAATATGGGTAATAATGCTTGTTATATTGATGATAATAAAAGTAGTAAGCATATTTATTACAGCTCTAGCGATAATAACTGCATTATATGCGTAATAATGCATGTTATATTGATAATATCGGGAGTAGTAAGTATAATTATTATAGTTCTAGCGATAATAATAGTAAAATATGGCTAATACTGCATGTTATATTGATAATAATAAAAGTAATAAGTATATTTATTACAGTTCTATCGATAACAACTGCATAATATGGGTAATAATGCATGTTATATTCATAATATCGGGAGTAATATGTATAATTATTATAGTTCTAGCGATAATAATAGTGCAATACGGCTAATAGTGCCTATTATATTGATAATAATAAAAGTAATAAGTACATTTATTACAGTTCTATCGATAATAACTGCATAATATGGGTAATAATGCACGTTATAATGCTAATAATATAAGTAATAAGTATAATTATTACAGTTCTAGCGATAATAACTGCCTTATATGGGTAATAATGCATGTTATATTGATATTAATATAAGTAATAAGTATGATTATTACAGTTCTAGCGATAATAACTGCATTATATGGGTAATAATGGATGTTATATTGATAACATCGGGAGTAATAAGTTTAATTATTACAGTTTTAGCGATAATACTAGTAAAATATGGCTAAGAGTGCCTGTTATATTGATAATAATAAAAGGAATAAGTATATTTATTATACCTCTGTCGATAATAACTGCATTATATGGGTAATAATGCATGTTATATTGATAATAATATAAGTAATAAGTATAATTATTACAGTTCTAGCGATAATAACTGCATTATATGCGTAATAATGCATGTTATATTGATAATATCGGGACTAATAAGTATAATTATTATAGGTCTAGCGATAATAATAGTAAAATATGGCTAATAGTGCATGTTATATTTATAACAATAAAAGTAATAAGTATAATTATTACAGTTCTAGCGATAATAACTGCATAATATGGGTAATAATGCACGTTATAATGCTCATAATATAAGTAATACGTATAATTATTACAGTTCTAGCGATAATAACTGCATTATATGGGTAATAATGCATGTTATACTCATAATATCGGGAGTAATAAGTATAATTATTAGAGTTCTAGCGATAATAATAGTAAAATATGGCTAATAGTGCATGTTATATTCATAATAATAAAAGTAATAAGTATATTTATTATACTTCTGTCGATAATAACTGCATTATATGCGTAATAGTGCATGTTATATTGATAATATTGGGAGTAATAAGTATAATTATCATAGTTCTAGCGATAATAACAGTAAGATATGGCAAATAGTGCATGTTATATTGATAATAATAAAAGTAATAAGTTATTTATTACAGTTCTATCGATAATAACTGCATAATATGGGTAATAATGCATGTTATATTGATGATAATAAAAGTAGTAAGTATATTTATTACAGTTCTAGCGATAATAACTGCATTATATGGGTAATAATGCATGTTATATTGATGATAATAAAAGTAATACGTATATTTATTATAGTTCTAGCGATAAAAACTGCATAATATGGATAATAGTGCATGTTATATTGATAATATCGGGAGTAATAAGTATAATTATTATAGGTCTAGCGATAATAATAGTAAAATATGGCTAATAGTGCATGTTATATTGAGAACAATAAAAGTAATAAGTATATTTATTATAGTTCTATCGATAATAATTGCATAATATGGGTAATAATGGATGTTATATTGATGATAATAAAAGTAGCAAGTATATTTATTACAGTTCTAGCGATAATAAATGCATTATATGCGTAATAATGCATGTTATATTGATAATATCGAGAGTAATAAGTATAATTATTATAGTTCTAGCGATAATAATAGTAAAATATGGCTAATAGTGCATGTTATATTGATAATAATAAAAGTAATAAGTATATTTATTACAGTTCTATCGATAATAACTGCATAATATGGGTAATAATGCAGGTTATATTGATGATAATAAAAGTAGTAAGCATATTTATTACAGTTCTAGCGATAATAACTGCATTATATGCGTAATAATGCATGTTATATTGATAATATCGGGAGTAGTAAGTATAATTATTATAGTTCTAGCGATAATAATAGTAAAATATGGCTAATACTGCATGTTATATTGATAATAATAAAAGTAATAAGTATATTTATTACAGTTCTATCGATAATAACTGCATAATATGGGTAATAATGCATGTTATATTCATAATATCGGGAGTAATATGTATAATTATTATAGTTCTAGCGATAATAATAGTGCAATACGGCTAATAGTGCCTATTATATTGATAATAATAAAAGTAATAAGTACATTTATTACAGTTCTATCGATAATAACTGCATAATATGGGTAATAATGCACGTTATAATGCTAATAATATAAGTAATAAGTATAATTATTACAGTTCTAGCGATAATAACTGCCTTATATGGGTAATAATGCATGTTATATTGATATTAATATAAGTAATAAGTATAATTATTACAGTTCTAGCGATAATAACTGCATTATATGGGTAATAATGGATGTCATATTGATAACATCGGGAGTAATAAGTTTAATTATTACAGTTTTAGCGATAATACTAGTAAAATATGACTAAGAGTGCCTGTTATATTGATAATAATAAAAGGAATAAGTATATTTATTATGCCTCTGTCGATAATAACTGCATTATATGGGTAATAATGCATGTTATATTGATAATAATATAAGTAATAAGTATAATTATTACAGTTCTAGCGATAATAACTCCATTATATGGGTAATAATGCATGTTATATTGATGATAATAAAAGTAGTAAGTATATTTATTACAGTTCTAGCGATAATAACTGCATTATATGCGTAATAATGCATGTTATATTGATAATATCGGGACTAATAAGTATAATTATTATAGGTCTAGCGATAATAATAGTAAAATATGGCTAATAGTGCATGTTATATTGATAACAATGAAAGTAATAAGTATAATTATTACAGTTCTAGCGATAATAACTGCATAATATGGGTAATAATGCACGTTATAATGCTAATAATATAAGTAATACGTATAATTATTACAGTTCTAGCGATAATAACTGCATTATATGGGTAATAATGCATGTTATACTCATAGTATCGGGAGTAATAAGTATAATTATTAGAGTTCTAGCGATAATAATAGTAAAATGTGGCTAATAGTGCATGTTATATTCATAATAATAAAAGTAATAAGTATAATTATCATAGTTCTAGCGATAATAACAGTAAGATATGGCAAATAGTGCATGTTATATTGATAATAATAAAAGTAATAAGTTATTTATTACAGTTCTATCGATAATAACTGCATAATATGGGTAATAATGCATGTTATATTGATGATAATAAAAGTAGTATGTATATTTATTACAGTTCTAGCGATAATAACTGCATTATATGGGTAATAATGCATGTTATATTGATGATAATAAAAGTAATACGTATATTTATTATAGTTCTAGCGATAAAAACTGCATAATATGGATAATAGTGCATGTTATATTGATAATATCGGGAGTAATAAGTATAATTATTATTGTTCTCGCGATAATAATAGTAAAATATGGCTAATAGTGCATGTTATATTCATAATAATAAAAGTAATAAGTATATTTATTATACTTCTGTCGATAATAACTGCATTATATGGGTAATAATGCATGTTATATTGATAATATCGGGAGTAATAAGTATAATAATTATAGGTCTAGCGATAATAATAGTAAAATATGGCTAACAGTGCATGTTATATTGATAACAATAAAAGTAATAAGTATATTTATTATAGTTCTATCGATAATAATTGCATAATATGGGTAATAATGGATGTTATATTGATAACATCGGGAGTAATAAGTTTAATTATTACAGTTTTAGCGATAATACTAGTAAAATATGGCTAAGAGTGCCTGTTATATTGATAATAATAAAAGGAATAAGTATATTTATTATACCTCTGTCGATAATAACTGCATTATATGGGTAATAATGCATGTTATATTGATAATAATATAAGTAATAAGTATAATTATTACAGTTCTAGCGATAATAACTCCATTATATGGGTAATAATGCATGTTATATTGATGATAATAAAAGTAGTAAGTATATTTATTACAGTTCTAGCGATAATAACTGCATTATATGCGTAATAATGCATGTTATATTGATAATATCGGGACTAATAAGTATAATTATTATAGGTCTAGCGATAATAATAGTAAAATATGGCTAATAGTGCATGTTATATTGATAACAATAAAAGTAATAAGTATAATTATTACAGTTCTAGCGATAATAACTGCATAATATGGGTAATAATGCACGTTATAATGCTAATAATATAAGTAATACGTATAATTATTACAGTTCTAGCGATAATAACTGCATTATATGGGTAATAATGCATGTTATACTCATAATATCGGGAGTAATAAGTATAATTATTAGAGTTCTAGCGATAATAATAGTAAAATATGGCTAATAGTGCATGTTATATTCATAATAATAAAAGTAATAAGTATATTTATTATACTTCTGTCGATAATAACTGCATTATATGCGTAATAGTGCATGTTATATTGATAATATTGGGAGTAATAAGTATAATTATCATAGTTCTAGCGATAATAACAGTAAGATATGGCAAATAGTGCATGTTATATTGATAATAATAAAAGTAATAAGTTATTTATTACAGTTCTATCGATAATAACTGCATAATATGGGTAATAATGCATGTTATATTGATGATAATAAAAGTAGTAAGTATATTTATTACAGTTCTAGCGATAATAACTGCATTATATGGGTAATAATGCATGTTATATTGATGATAATAAAAGTAATACGTATATTTATTATAGTTCTAGCGATAAAAACTGCATAATATGGATAATAGTGCATGTTATATTGATAATATCGGGAGTAATAAGTATAATTATTATAGGTCTAGCGATAATAATAGTAAAATATGGCTAATAGTGCATGTTATATTGATAACAATAAAAGTAATAAGTATATTTATTATAGTTCTATCGATAATAATTGCATAATATGGGTAATAATGGATGTTATATTGATGATAATAAAAGTAGCAAGTATATTTATTACAGTTCTAGCGATAATAAATGCATTATATGCGTAATAATGCATGTTATATTGATAATATCGAGAGTAATAAGTATAATTATTATAGTTCTAGCGATAATAATAGTAAAATATGGCTAATAGTGCATGTTATATTGATAATAATAAAAGTAATAAGTATATTTATTACAGTTCTATCGATAATAACTGCATAATATGGGTAATAATGCAGGTTATATTGATGATAATAAAAGTAGTAAGCATATTTATTACAGTTCTAGCGATAATAACTGCATTATATGCGTAATAATGCATGTTATATTGATAATATCGGGAGTAGTAAGTATAATTATTATAGTTCTAGCGATAATAATAGTAAAATATGGCTAATACTGCATGTTATATTGATAATAATAAAAGTAATAAGTATATTTATTACAGTTCTATCGATAATAACTGCATAATATGGGTAATAATGGATGTTATATTGATGATAATAAAAGTAGCAAGTATATTTATTACAGTTCTAGCGATAATAAATGCATTATATGCGTAATAATGCATGTTATATTGATAATATCGAGAGTAATAAGTATAATTATTATAGTTCTAGCGATAATAATAGTAAAATATGGCTAATAGTGCATGTTATATTGATAATAATAAAAGTAATAAGTATATTTATTACAGTTCTATCGATAATAACTGCATAATATGGGTAATAATGCAGGTTATATTGATGATAATAAAAGTAGTAAGCATATTTATTACAGTTCTAGCGATAATAACTGCATTATATGCGTAATAATGCATGTTATATTGATAATATCGGGAGTAGTAAGTATAATTATTATAGTTCTAGCGATAATAATAGTAAAATATGGCTAATACTGCATGTTATATTGATAATAATAAAAGTAATAAGTATATTTATTACAGTTCTATCGATAATAACTGCATAATATGGGTAATAATGCATGTTATATTCATAATATCGGGAGTAATATGTATAATTATTATAGTTCTAGCGATAATAATAGTGCAATACGGCTAATAGTGCCTATTATATTGATAATAATAAAAGTAATAAGTACATTTATTACAGTTCTATCGATAATAACTGCATAATATGGGTAATAATGCACGTTATAATGCTAATAATATAAGTAATAAGTATAATTATTACAGTTCTAGCGATAATAACTGCCTTATATGGGTAATAATGCATGTTATATTGATATTAATATAAGTAATAAGTATAATTATTACAGTTCTAGCGATAATAACTGCATTATATGGGTAATAATGGATGTTATATTGATAACATCGGGAGTAATAAGTTTAATTATTACAGTTTTAGCGATAATACTAGTAAAATATGACTAAGAGTGCCTGTTATATTGATAATAATAAAAGGAATAAGTATATTTATTATACCTCTGTCGATAATAACTGCATTATATGGGTAATAATGCATGTTATATTGATAATAATATAAGTAATAAGTATAATTATTACAGTTCTAGCGATAATAACTCCATTATATGGGTAATAATGCATGTTATATTGATGATAATAAAAGTAGTAAGTATACTTATTACAGTTCTAGCGATAATAACTGCATTATATGGGTAATAATGCATGTTATATTGATAATATCGGGACTAATAAGTATAATTATTATAGGTCTAGCGATAATAATAGTAAAATATGGCTAAGAGTGCATGTTATATTGATAATAATAAAAGTAATAAGTATATTTATTACAGTTCTATCGATAATAACTGCATAATATGGGTAATAATGCGAGTTATATTGATAATAATATAAGTAATAAGTATATTTATTACAGTTCTATCGATAATAACTGCATAATATGGGAACTAATGCATGTTATGTTGATGATAATAAAAGTAATACGTATATTTATTACAGTTCTAGCGATAATAACTGCATTATATGGGTAATAGTGCACGTTATATTGCTAATAATATAAGTAATAAGTATAATTATTACAGTTCTAGCGATAATAACTGCAATATATGTGTAATAATGCATGTTATATTGATAATATCGGGAGTAATAAGTATAATTATTATAGTTCTAGCGATAATAACAGTAAGATATGGCTAATAGTGCATGTTATATTGATAATAACAGAAGTAGTAAGTGTAATTATTATAGTTCTAGCGATAATAATAGTAAAATATGGCTAAGAGTGCATGTTATATTGATAATAATAAAAGTAATAAGTATATTTATTACAGTTCTATCGATAATAACTGCATAATATGGGTAATAATGCAGGTTATATTGATGATAATAAAAGTAGTAAGCATATTTATTACAGTTCTAGCGATAATAACTGCATTATATGCGTAATAATGCATGTTATATTGATAATATCGGGAGTAGTAAGTATAATTATTATAGTTCTAGCGATAATAATAGTAAAATATGGCTAATACTGCATGTTATATTGATAATAATAAAAGTAATAAGTATATTTATTACAGTTCTATCGATAATAACTGCATAATATGGGTAATAATGCATGTTATATTCATAATATCGGGAGTAATATGTATAATTATTATAGTTCTAGCGATAATAATAGTGCAATACGGCTAATAGTGCCTATTATATTGATAATAATAAAAGTAATAAGTACATTTATTACAGTTCTATCGATAATAACTGCATAATATGGGTAATAATGCACGTTATAATGCTAATAATATAAGTAATAAGTATAATTATTACAGTTCTAGCGATAATAACTGCCTTATATGGGTAATAATGCATGTTATATTGATATTAATATAAGTAATAAGTATAATTATTACAGTTCTAGCGATAATAACTGCATTATATGGGTAATAATGGATGTTATATTGATAACATCGGGAGTAATAAGTTTAATTATTACAGTTTTAGCGATAATACTAGTAAAATATGACTAAGAGTGCCTGTTATATTGATAATAATAAAAGGAATAAGTATATTTATTATACCTCTGTCGATAATAACTGCATTATATGGGTAATAATGCATGTTATATTGATAATAATATAAGTAATAAGTATAATTATTACAGTTCTAGCGATAATACCTCCATTATATGGGTAATAATGCATGTTATATTGATGATAATAAAAGTAGTAAGTATATTTATTACAGTTCTAGCGATAATAACTGCATTATATGCGTAATAATGCATGTTATATTGATAATATCGGGACTAATAAGTATAATTATTATAGGTCTAGCGATAATAATAGTAAAATATGGCTAATAGTGCATGTTATATTGATAACAATAAAAGTAATAAGTATAATTATTACAGTTCTAGCGATAATAACTGCATAATATGGGTAATAATGCACGTTATAATGCAAATAATATAAGTAATACGTATAATTATTACAGTTCTAGCGATAATAACTGCATTATATGGGTAATAATGAATGTTATACTCATAATATCGGGAGTAATAAGTATAATTATTAGAGTTCTAGCGATAATAATAGTAAAATATGGCTAATAGTGCATGTTATATTCATAATAATAAAAGTAATAAGTATAATTATCATAGTTCTAGCGATAATAACAGTAAGATATGGCAAATAGTGCATGTTATATTGATAATAATAAAAGTAATAAGTTATTTATTACAGTTCTATCGATAATAACTGCATAATATGGGTAATAATGCATGTTATATTGATGATAATAAAAGTAGTAAGTATATTTATTACAGTTCTAGCGATAATAACTGCATTATATGGGTAATAATGCATGTTATATTGATGATAATAAAAGTAATACGTATATTTATTATAGTTCTAGCGATAAAAACTGCATAATATGGATAATAGTGCATGTTATATTGATAATATCGGGAGTAATAAGTATAATTATTATTGTTCTCGCGATAATAATAGTAAAATATGGCTAATAGTGCATGTTATATTCATAATAATAAAAGTAATAAGTATATTTATTATACTTCTGTCGATAATAACTGCATTATATGGGTAATAATGCATGTTATATTGATAATATCGGGAGTAATAAGTATAATTATTATAGGTCTAGCGATAATAATAGTAAAATATGGCTAATAGTGCATGTTATATTGATAACAATAAAAGTAATAAGTATATTTATTATAGTTCTATCGATAATAATTGCATAATATGGGTAATAATGGATGTTATATTGATGATAATAAAAGTAGCAAGTATATTTATTACAGTTGTAGCGATAATAAATGCATTATATGCGTAATAATGCATGTTATATTGATAATATCGAGAGTAATAAGTATAATTATTATAGTTCTAGCGATAATAATAGTAAAATATGGCTAATAGTGCATGTTATATTGATAATAATAAAAGTAATAAGTATATTTATTACAGTTCTATCGATAATAATTGCATAATATGGGTAATAATGCATGTTATATTGATGATAATAAAAGTAGTAAGTATATTTATTACAGTTCTAGCGATAATAAATGCATTATATGCGTAATAATGCATGTTATATTGATAATATCGAGAGTAATAAGTATAATTATTATAGTTCTAGCGATAATAATAGTAAAATATGGCTAATAGTGCATGTTATATTGATAATAATAAAAGTAATAAGTATATTTATTACAGTTCTATCGATAATAACTGCATAATATGGGTAATAATGCATGTTATATTGATGATAATAAAAGTAGTAAGTATATTTATTACAGTTCTAGCGATAATAAATGCATTATATGCGTAATAATGCATGTTATATTGATAATATCGAGAGTAATAAGTATAATTATTATAGTTCTAGCGATAATAATAGTAAAATATGGCTAATAGTGCATGTTATATTGATAATAATAAAAGTAATAAGTATATTTATTACAGTTCTATCGATAATAACTGCATAATATGGGTAATAATGCAGGTTATATTGATGATAATAAAAGTAGTAAGCATATTTATTTCAGTTCTAGCGATAATAACTGCATTATATGCGTAATAATGCATGTTATATTGATAATATCGGGAGTAGTAAGTATAATTATTATAGTTCTAGCGATAATAATAGTAAAATATGGCTAATACTGCATGTTATATTGATAATAATAAAAGTAATAAGTATATTTATTACAGTTCTATCGATAATAACTGCATAATATGGGTAATAATGCATGTTATATTCATAATATCGGGAGTAATATGTATAATTATTATAGTTCTAGCGATAATAATAGTGCAATACGGCTAATAGTGCCTATTATATTGATAATAATAAAAGTAATAAGTACATTTATTACAGTTCTATCGATAATAACTGCATAATATGGGTAATAATGCACGTTATAATGCTAATAATATAAGTAATAAGTATAATTATTACAGTTCTAGCGATAATAACTGCCTTATATGGGTAATAATGCATGTTATATTGATATTAATATAAGTAATAAGTATAATTATTACAGTTCTAGCGATAATAACTGCATTATATGGGTAATAATGGATGTTATATTGATAACATCGGGAGTAATAAGTTTAATTATTACAGTTTTAGCGATAATACTAGTAAAATATGACTAAGAGTGCCTGTTATATTGATAATAATAAAAGGAATAAGTATATTTATTATACCTCTGTCGATAATAACTGCATTATATGGGTAATAATGCATGTTATATTGATAATAATATAAGTAATAAGTATAATTATTACAGTTCTAGCGATAATAACTCCATTATATGGGTAATAATGCATGTTATATTGATGATAATAAAAGTAGTAAGTATACTTATTACAGTTCTAGCGATAATAACTGCATTATATGCGTAATAATGCATGTTATATTGATAATATCGGGACTAATAAGTATAATTATTATAGGTCTAGCGATAATAATAGTAAAATATGGCTAATAGTGCATGTTATATTGATAACAATAAAAGTAATAAGTATAATTATTACAGTTCTAGCGATAATAACTGCATAATATGGGTAATAATGCACGTTATAATGCAAATAATATAAGTAATACGTATAATTATTACAGTTCTAGCGATAATAACTGCATTATATGGGTAATAATGAATGTTATACTCATAATATCGGGAGTAATAAGTATAATTATTAGAGTTCTAGCGATAATAATAGTAAAATATGGCTAATAGTGCATGTTATATTCATAATAATAAAAGTAATAAGTATAATTATCATAGTTCTAGCGATAATAACAGTAAGATATGGCAAATAGTGCATGTTATATTGATAATAATAAAAGTAATAAGTTATTTATTACAGTTCTATCGATAATAACTGCATAATATGGGTAATAATGCATGTTATATTGATGATAATAAAAGTAGTAAGTATATTTATTACAGTTCTAGCGATAATAACTGCATTATATGGGTAATAATGCATGTTATATTGATGATAATAAAAGTAATACGTATATTTATTATAGTTCTAGCGATAAAAACTGCATAATATGGATAATAGTGCATGTTATATTGATAATATCGGGAGTAATAAGTATAATTATTATTGTTCTCGCGATAATAATAGTAAAATATGGCTAATAGTGCATGTTATATTCATAATAATAAAAGTAATAAGTATATTTATTATACTTCTGTCGATAATAACTGCATTATATGGGTAATAATGCATGTTATATTGATAATATCGGGAGTAATAAGTATAATTATTATAGGTCTAGCGATAATAATAGTAAAATATGGCTAATAGTGCATGTTATATTGATAACAATAAAAGTAATAAGTATATTTATTATAGTTCTATCGATAATAATTGCATAATATGGGTAATAATGGATGTTATATTGATGATAATAAAAGTAGCAAGTATATTTATTACAGTTGTAGCGATAATAAATGCATTATATGCGTAATAATGCATGTTATATTGATAATATCGAGAGTAATAAGTATAATTATTATAGTTCTAGCGATAATAATAGTAAAATATGGCTAATAGTGCATGTTATATTGATAATAATAAAAGTAATAAGTATATTTATTACAGTTCTATCGATAATAATTGCATAATATGGGTAATAATGCATGTTATATTGATGATAATAAAAGTAGTAAGTATATTTATTACAGTTCTAGCGATAATAAATGCATTATATGCGTAATAATGCATGTTATATTGATAATATCGAGAGTAATAAGTATAATTATTATAGTTCTAGCGATAATAATAGTAAAATATGGCTAATAGTGCATGTTATATTGATAATAATAAAAGTAATAAGTATATTTATTACAGTTCTATCGATAATAACTGCATAATATGGGTAATAATGCAGGTTATATTGATGATAATAAAAGTAGTAAGCATATTTATTTCAGTTCTAGCGATAATAACTGCATTATATGCGTAATAATGCATGTTATATTGATAATATCGGGAGTAGTAAGTATAATTATTATAGTTCTAGCGATAATAATAGTAAAATATGGCTAATACTGCATGTTATATTGATAATAATAAAAGTAATAAGTATATTTATTACAGTTCTATCGATAATAACTGCATAATATGGGTAATAATGCATGTTATATTCATAATATCGGGAGTAATATGTATAATTATTATAGTTCTAGCGATAATAATAGTGCAATACGGCTAATAGTGCCTATTATATTGATAATAATAAAAGTAATAAGTACATTTATTACAGTTCTATCGATAATAACTGCATAATATGGGTAATAATGCACGTTATAATGCTAATAATATAAGTAATAAGTATAATTATTACAGTTCTAGCGATAATAACTGCCTTATATGGGTAATAATGCATGTTATATTGATATTAATATAAGTAATAAGTATAATTATTACAGTTCTAGCGATAATAACTGCATTATATGGGTAATAATGGATGTTATATTGATAACATCGGGAGTAATAAGTTTAATTATTACAGTTTTAGCGATAATACTAGTAAAATATGACTAAGAGTGCCTGTTATATTGATAATAATAAAAGGAATAAGTATATTTATTATACCTCTGTCGATAATAACTGCATTATATGGGTAATAATGCATGTTATATTGATAATAATATAAGTAATAAGTATAATTATTACAGTTCTAGCGATAATAACTCCATTATATGGGTAATAATGCATGTTATATTGATGATAATAAAAGTAGTAAGTATACTTATTACAGTTCTAGCGATAATAACTGCATTATATGCGTAATAATGCATGTTATATTGATAATATCGGGACTAATAAGTATAATTATTATAGGTCTAGCGATAATAATAGTAAAATATGGCTAAGAGTGCATGTTATATTGATAATAATAAAAGTAATAAGTATATTTATTACAGTTCTATCGATAATAACTGCATAATATGGGTAATAATGCGTGTTATATTGATAATAATATAAGTAATAAGTATATTTATTACAGTTCTATCGATAATAACTGCATAATATGGGAACTAATGCATGTTATGTTGATGATAATAAAAGTAATACGTATATTTATTACAGTTCTAGCGATAATAACTGCCTTATATGGGTAATAATGCATGTTATATTGATATTAATATAAGTAATAAGTATAATTATTACAGTTCTAGCGATAATAACTGCATTATATGGGTAATAATGGATGTTATATTGATAACATCGGGAGTAATAAGTTTAATTATTACAGTTTTAGCGATAATACTAGTAAAATATGACTAAGAGTGCCTGTTATATTGATAATAATAAAAGGAATAAGTATATTTATTATACCTCTGTCGATAATAACTGCATTATATGGGTAATAATGCATGTTATATTGATAATAATATAAGTAATAAGTATAATTATTACAGTTCTAGCGATAATAACTCCATTATATGGGTAATAATGCATGTTATATTGATGATAATAAAAGTAGTAAGTATATTTATTACAGTTCTAGCGATAATAACTGCATTATATGCGTAATAATGCATGTTATATTGATAATATCGGGACTAATAAGTATAATTATTATAGGTCTAGCGATAATAATAGTAAAATATGGCTAATAGTGCATGTTATATTGATAACGATAAAAGTAATAAGTATAATTATTACAGTTCTAGCGATAATAACTGCATAATATGGGTAATAATGCACGTTATAATGCAAATAATATAAGTAATACGTATAATTATTACAGTTCTAGCGATAATAACTGCATTATATGGGTAATAATGAATGTTATACTCATAATATCGGGAGTAATAAGTATAATTATTAGAGTTCTAGCGATAATAATAGTAAAATATGGCTAATAGTGCATGTTATATTGATAATAATAAAAGTAATAAGTATATTTATTACAGTTCTATCGATAATAATTGCATAATATGGGTAATAATGCATGTTATATTGATGATAATAAAAGTAGTAAGTATATTTATTACAGTTCTAGCGATAATAAATGCATTATATGCGTAATAATGCATGTTATATTGATAATATCGAGAGTAATAAGTATAATTATTATAGTTCTAGCGATAATAATAGTAAAATATGGCTAATAGTGCATGTTATATTGATAATAATAAAAGTAATAAGTATATTTATTACAGTTCTATCGATAATAACTGCATAATATGGGTAATAATGCATGTTATATTGATGATAATAAAAGTAGTAAGTATATTTATTACAGTTCTAGCGATAATAAATGCATTATATGCGTAATAATGCATGTTATATTGATAATATCGAGAGTAATAAGTATAATTATTATAGTTCTAGCGATAATAATAGTAAAATATGGCTAATAGTGCATGTTATATTGATAATAATAAAAGTAATAAGTATATTTATTACAGTTCTATCGATAATAACTGCATAATATGGGTAATAATGCAGGTTATATTGATGATAATAAAAGTAGTAAGCATATTTATTACAGTTCTAGCGATAATAACTGCATTATATGCGTAATAATGCATGTTATATTGATAATATCGGGAGTAGTAAGTATAATTATTATAGTTCTAGCGATAATAATAGTAAAATATGGCTAATACTGCATGTTATATTGATAATAATAAAAGTAATAAGTACATTTATTACAGTTCTATCGATAATAACTGCATAATATGGGTAATAATGCACGTTATAATGCTAATAATATAAGTAATAAGTATAATTATTACAGTTCTAGCGATAATAACTGCCTTATATGGGTAATAATGCATGTTATATTGATATTAATATAAGTAATAAGTATAATTATTACAGTTCTAGCGATAATAACTGCATTATATGGGTAATAATGGATGTTATATTGATAACATCGGGAGTAATAAGTTTAATTATTACAGTTTTAGCGATAATACTAGTAAAATATGACTAAGAGTGCCTGTTATATTGATAATAATAAAAGGAATAAGTATATTTATTATACCTCTGTCGATAATAACTGCATTATATGGGTAATAATGCATGTTATATTGATAATAATATAAGTAATAAGTATAATTATTACAGTTCTAGCGATAATAACTCCATTATATGGGTAATAATGCATGTTATATTGATGATAATAAAAGTAGTAAGTATACTTATTACAGTTCTAGCGATAATAACTGCATTATATGCGTAATAATGCATGTTATATTGATAATATCGGGACTAATAAGTATAATTATTATAGGTCTAGCGATAATAATAGTAAAATATGGCTAAGAGTGCATGTTATATTGATAATAATAAAAGTAATAAGTATATTTATTACAGTTCTATCGATAATAACTGCATAATATGGGTAATAATGCGTGTTATATTGATAATAATATAAGTAATAAGTATATTTATTACAGTTCTATCGATAATAACTGCATAATATGGGAACTAATGCATGTTATGTTGATGATAATAAAAGTAATACGTATATTTATTACAGTTCTAGCGATAATAACTGCATTATATGGGTAATAGTGCACGTTATATTGCTAATAATATAAGTAATAAGTATAATTATTACAGTTCTAGCGATAATAACTGTATATATATGTGTAATAATGCATGTTATATTGATAATATCGGGAGTAATAAGTATAATTATTATAGTTCTAGCGATAATAACAGTAAGATATGGCTAATAGTGCATGTTATATTGATAATAACAGAAGTAGTAAGTATAATTATTATAGTTCTAGCGATAATAATAGTAAAATATGGCTAAGAGTGCATGTTATATTGATAATAATAAAAGTAATAAGTATATTTATTACAGTTCTATCGATAATAACTGCATAATATGGGTAATAATGCAGGTTATATTGATGATAATAAAAGTAGTAAGCATATTTATTACAGTTCTAGCGATAATAACTGCATTATATGCGTAATAATGCATGTTATATTGATAATATCGGGAGTAGTAAGTATAATTATTATAGTTCTAGCGATAATAATAGTAAAATATGGCTAATACTGCATGTTATATTGATAATAATAAAAGTAATAAGTATATTTATTACAGTTCTATCGATAATAACTGCATAATATGGGTAATAATGCATGTTATATTCATAATATCGGGAGTAATATGTATAATTATTATAGTTCTAGCGATAATAATAGTGCAATACGGCTAATAGTGCCTATTATATTGATAATAATAAAAGTAATAAGTACATTTATTACAGTTCTATCGATAATAACTGCATAATATGGGTAATAATGCACGTTATAATGCTAATAATATAAGTAATAAGTATAATTATTACAGTTCTAGCGATAATAACTGCCTTATATGGGTAATAATGCATGTTATATTGATATTAATATAAGTAATAAGTATAATTATTACAGTTCTAGCGATAATAACTGCATTATATGGGTAATAATGGATGTTATATTGATAACATCGGGAGTAATAAGTTTAATTATTACAGTTTTAGCGATAATACTAGTAAAATATGACTAAGAGTGCCTGTTATATTGATAATAATAAAAGGAATAAGTATATTTATTATACCTCTGTCGATAATAACTGCATTATATGGGTAATAATGCATGTTATATTGATAATAATATAAGTAATAAGTATGATTATTACAGTTCTAGCGATAATAACTGCATTATATGGGTAATAATGCATGTTATACTCATAATATCGGGAGTAATAAGTATAATTATTAGAGTTCTAGCGATAATAATAGTAAAATATGGCTAATAGTGCATGTTATATTCATAATAATAAAAGTAATAAGTATAATTATCATAGTTCTAGCGATAATAACAGTAAGATATGGCAAATAGTGCATGTTATATTGATAATAATAAAAGTAATAAGTTATTTATTACAGTTCTATCGATAATAACTGCATAATATGGGTAATAATGCATGTTATATTGATGATAATAAAAGTAGTAAGTATATTTATTACAGTTCTAGCGATAATAACTGCATTATATGGGTAATAATGCATGTTATATTGATGATAATAAAAGTAATACGTATATTTATTATAGTTCTAGCGATAAAAGCTGCATAATATGGATAATAGTGCATGTTATATTGATAATATCGGGACTAATAAGTATAATTATTATAGGTCTAGCGATAATAATAGTAAAATATGGCTAATAGTGCATGTTATATTGATAACAATAAAAGTAATAAGTATAATTATTACAGTTCTAGCGATAATAACTGCATAATATGGGTAATAATGCACGTTATAATGCAAATAATATAAGTAATACGTATAATTATTACAGTTCTAGCGATAATAACTGCATTATATGGGTAATAATGAATGTTATACTCATAATATCGGGAGTAATAAGTATAATTATTAGAGTTCTAGCGATAATAATAGTAAAATATGGCTAATAGTGCATGTTATATTCATAATAATAAAAGTAATAAGTATATTTATTACAGTTCTATCGATAATAACTGCATAATATGGGTAATAATGCAGGTTATATTGATGATAATAAAAGTAGTAAGTATATTTATTATAGTTCTAGCGGTTATAACTGCATAATATGTGTAATAATGCATGTTATATTGATAATATCGGGAGTAATAAGTATAATTATTACAGTTCTAGCGGTAATAACTGCATTATATGGGTAATAATGCATGTTATATTGATAATATCGGGAGTAATAAGTATAATTATTATAGGTCTAGCGATAATAATAGTAAAATATGGCTAATAGTGCATGTTATATTGATAACAATAAAAGTAATAAGTATATTTATTATAGTTCTATCGATAATAATTGCATAATATGGGTAATAATGGATGTTATATTGATGATAATAAAAGTAGCAAGTATATTTATTACAGTTCTAGCGATAATAAATGCATTATATGCGTAATAATGCATGTTATATTGATAATATCGAGAGTAATAAGTATAATTATTATAGTTCTAGCGATAATAATAGTAAAATATGGCTAATAGTGCATGTTATATTGATAATAATAAAAGTAATAAGTATATTTATTATAGTTCTATCGATAATAACTGCATAATATGGGTAATAATGCTTGTTATATTGATGATAATAAAAGTAGTAAGCATATTTATTACAGTTCTAGCGATAATAAATGCATTATATGCGTAATAATGCATGTTATATTGATAATATCGAGAGTAATAAGTATAATTATTATAGTTCTAGCGATAATAATAGTAAAATATGGCTAATACTGCATGTTATATTGATAATAATAAAAGTAATAAGTACATTTATTACAGTTCTATCGATAATAACTGCATAATATGGGTAATAATGCACGTTATAATGCTAATAATATAAGTAATAAGTATAATTATTACAGTTCTATCGATAATAACTGCCTTATATGGGTAATAATGCATATTATATTGATATTAATATAAGTAATAAGTATAATTATTACAGTTCTAGCGATAATAACTGCATTATATGGGTAATAATGGATGTTATATTGATAATATCGGGAGTAATAAGTTTAATTATTACAGTTTTAGCGATAATACTAGTAAAATATGGCTAAGAGTGCCTGTTATATTGATAATAATAAAAGGAATAAGTATATTTATTATACCTCTGTCGATAATAACTGCATTATATGGGTAATAATGCATGTTATATTGATAATAATATAAGTAATAAGTATAATTATTACAGTTCTAGCGATAATAACTCCATTATATGGGTAATAATGCATGTTATATTGATGATAATAAAAGTAGTAAGTATATTTATTACAGTTCTAGCGATAATAACTGCATTATATGCGTAATAATGCATGTTATATTGATAATATCGGGACTAATAAGTATAATTATTATAGGTCTAGCGATAATACTAGTAAAATATGGCTAATAGTGCATGTTATATTGCTAACAATAAAAGTAATAAGTATAATTATTACAGTTCTAGCGATAATAACTGCATAATATGGGTAATAATGCACGTTATAATGCTAATAATACAAGTAATACGTATAATTATTACAGTTCTAGCGATAATAACTGCATTATATGGGTAATAATGCATGTTATACTCATAATATCGGGAGTAATAAGTATAATTATTAGAGTTCTAGCGATAATAATAGTAAAATATGGCTAATAGTGCATGTTATATTCATAATAATAAAAGTAATAAGTATATTTATTATACTTCTGTCGATAATAACTGCATTATATGCGTAATAGTGCATGTTATATTGATGATAATAAAAGTAGTAAGTATATTTATTACAGTTCTAGCGATAATAACTGCATTATATGGGTAATAATGCATGTTATATTGATGATAATAAAAGTAATACGTATATTTATTATAGTTCTAGCGATAAAAACTGCATAATATGGATAATAGTGCATGTTATATTGATAATATCGGGAGTAATAAGTATAATTATTATAGGTCTAGCGATAATAATAGTAAAATATGGCTAATAGTGCATGTTATATTGATAACAATAAAAGTAATAAGTATATTTATTATAGTTCTATCGATAATAATTGCATAATATGGGTAATAATGGATGATATATTGATGATAATAAAAGTAGCAAGTATATTTATTACAGTTCTAGCGATAATAAATGCATTATATGCGTAATAATGCATGTTATATTGATAATATCGAGAGTAATAAGTATAATTATTATAGTTCTAGCGATAATAATAGTAAAATATGGCTAATAGTGCATGTTATATTGATAATAATAAAAGTAATAAGTATATTTATTACAGTTCTATCGATAATAACTGCATAATATGGGTAATAATGCAGGTTATATTGATGATAATAAAAGTAGTAAGTATATTTATTATAGTTCTAGCGGTTATAACTGCATAATATGTGTAATAATGCATGTTATATTGATAATATCGGGAGTAATAAGTATAATTATTACAGTTCTAGCGGTAATAACTGCATTATATGGGTAATAATGCATGTTATATTGATAATATCGGGAGTAATAAGTATAATTATTATAGGTCTAGCGATAATAATAGTAAAATATGGCTAATAGTGCATGTTATATTGATAACAATAAAAGTAATAAGTATATTTATTATAGTTCTATCGATAATAATTGCATAATATGGGTAATAATGGATGTTATATTGATGATAATAAAAGTAGCAAGTATATTTATTACAGTTCTAGCGATAATAAATGCATTATATGCGTAATAATGCATGTTATATTGATAATATCGAGAGTAATAAGTATAATTATTATAGTTCTAGCGATAATAATAGTAAAATATGGCTAATAGTGCATGTTATATTGATAATAATAAAAGTAATAAGTATATTTATTATAGTTCTATCGATAATAACTGCATAATATGGGTAATAATGCTTGTTATATTGATGATAATAAAAGTAGTAAGCATATTTATTACAGTTCTAGCGATAATAACTGCATTATATGCGTAGTAATGCATGTTATATTGATAATATCGGGAGTAATAAGTATAATTATTATAGGTCTAGCGATAATAATAGTAAAATATGGCTAATAGTGCATGTTATATTGATAATAATAAAAGTAATAAGTATATTTATTATAGTTCTATCGATAATAACTGCATAATATGGGTAATAATGCTTGTTATATTGATGATAATAAAAGTAGTAAGCATATTTATTACAGTTCTAGCGATAATAACTGCATTATATGCGTAATAATGCATGTTATATTGATAATATCGGGAGTAGTAAGTATAATTATTATAGGTCTAGCGATAATAATAGTAAAATATGGCTAATAGTGCATGTTATATTGATAACAATAAAAGTAATAAGTATAATTATTACAGTTCTAGCGATAATAACTGCATAATATGGGTAATAATGCACGTTATAATGCTAATAATATAAGTAATACGTATAATTATTACAGTTCTAGCGATAATAACTGCATTATATGGGTAATAATGCATGTTATATTGATAATATCGGGAGTAATAAGTATAATTATTATAGGTCTAGCGATAATAATAGTAAAATATGGCTAATAGTGCATGTTATATTGATAACAATAAAAGTAATAAGTATATTTATTATAGTTCTATCGATAATAATTGCATAATATGGGTAATAATGGATGATATATTGATGATAATAAAAGTAGCAAGTATATTTATTACAGTTCTAGCGATAATAAATGCATTATATGCGTAATAATGCATGTTATATTGATAATATCGAGAGTAATAAGTATAATTATTATAGTTCTATCGATAATAATTGCATAATATGGGTAATAATGGATGTTATATTGATGATAATAAAAGTAGCAAGTATATTTATTACAGTTCTAGCGATAATAAATGCATTATATGCGTAATAATGCATGTTATATTGATAATATCGGGAGTAGTAAGTATAATTATTATAGTTCTAGCGATAGTAATAGTAAAATATGGCTAATACTGCATGTTATATTGATAATAATAAAAGTAATAAGTATATTTATTACAGTTCTATCGATAATAACTGCATAATATGGGTAATAATGCACGTTATAATGCTAATAATATAAGTAATAAGTATAATTATTACAGTTCTAGCGGTAATAACTGCATTATATGGGTAATAATGCATGTTATATTGATAATATCGGGAGTAATAAGTATAATTATTATAGGTCTAGCGATAATAATAGTAAAATATGGCTAATAGTGCATGTTATATTGATAACAATAAAAGTAATAAGTATATTTATTATAGTTCTATCGATAATAATTGCATAATATGGGTAATAATGGATGTTATATTGATGATAATAAAAGTAGCAAGTATATTTATTACAGTTCTAGCGATAATAAATGCATTATATGCGTAATAATGCATGTTATATTGATAATATCGAGAGTAATAAGTATAATTATTATAGTTCTAGCGATAATAACTGCATAATATGGGTAATAATGCTTGTTATATTGATGATAATAAAAGTAGTAAGCATATTTATTACAGTTCTAGCGATAATAAATGCATTATATGCGTAATAATGCATGTTATATTGATAATATCGAGAGTAATAAGTATAATTATTATAGTTCTAGCGATAATAATAGTAAAATATGGCTAATACTGCATGTTATATTGATAATAATAAAAGTAATAAGTACATTTATTACAGTTCTATCGATAATAACTGCATAATATGGGTAATAATGCACGTTATAATGCTAATAATATAAGTAATAAGTATAATTATTACAGTTCTATCGATAATAACTGCCTTATATGGGTAATAATGCATATTATATTGATATTAATATAAGTAATAAGTATAATTATTACAGTTCTAGCGATAATAACTGCATTATATGGGTAATAATGGATGTTATATTGATAATATCGGGAGTAATAAGTTTAATTATTACAGTTTTAGCGATAATACTAGTAAAATATGGCTAAGAGTGCCTGTTATATTGATAATAATAAAAGGAATAAGTATATTTATTATACCTCTGTCGATAATAACTGCATTATATGGGTAATAATGCATGTTATATTGATAATAATATAAGTAATAAGTATAATTATTACAGTTCTAGCGATAATAACTCCATTATATGGGTAATAATGCATGTTATATTGATGATAATAAAAGTAGTAAGTATATTTATTACAGTTCTAGCGATAATAACTGCATTATATGCGTAATAATGCATGTTATATTGATAATATCGGGACTAATAAGTATAATTATTATAGGTCTAGCGATAATACTAGTAAAATATGGCTAATAGTGCATGTTATATTGCTAACAATAAAAGTAATAAGTATAATTATTACAGTTCTAGCGATAATAACTGCATAATATGGGTAATAATGCACGTTATAATGCTAATAATACAAGTAATACGTATAATTATTACAGTTCTAGCGATAATAACTGCATTATATGGGTAATAATGCATGTTATACTCATAATATCGGGAGTAATAAGTATAATTATTAGAGTTCTAGCAATAATAATAGTAAAATATGGCTAATAGTGCATGTTATATTCATAATAATAAAAGTAATAAGTATATTTATTATACTTCTGTCGATAATAACTGCATTATATGCGTAATAGTGCATGTTATATTGATGATAATAAAAGTAGTAAGTATATTTATTACAGTTCTAGCGATAATAACTGCATTATATGGGTAATAATGCATGTTATATTGATGATAATAAAAGTAATACGTATATTTATTATAGTTCTAGCGATAAAAACTGCATAATATGGATAATAGTGCATGTTATATTGATAATATCGGGAGTAATAAGTATAATTATTATAGGTCTAGCGATAATAATAGTAAAATATGGCTAATAGTGCATGTTATATTGATAACAATAAAAGTAATAAGTATATTTATTATAGTTCTATCGATAATAATTGCATAATATGGGTAATAATGGATGATATATTGATGATAATAAAAGTAGCAAGTATATTTATTACAGTTCTAGCGATAATAAATGCATTATATGCGTAATAATGCATGTTATATTGATAATATCGAGAGTAATAAGTATAATTATTATAGTTCTAGCGATAATAATAGTAAAATATGGCTAATAGTGCATGTTATATTGATAATAATAAAAGTAATAAGTATATTTATTACAGTTCTATCGATAATAACTGCATAATATGGGTAATAATGCAGGTTATATTGATGATAATAAAAGTAGTAAGTATATTTATTATAGTTCTAGCGGTTATAACTGCATAATATGTGTAATAATGCATGTTATATTGATAATATCGGGAGTAATAAGTATAATTATTACAGTTCTAGCGGTAATAACTGCATTATATGGGTAATAATGCATGTTATATTGATAATATCGGGAGTAATAAGTATAATTATTATAGGTCTAGCGATAATAATAGTAAAATATGGCTAATAGTGCATGTTATATTGATAACAATAAAAGTAATAAGTATATTTATTATAGTTCTATCGATAATAATTGCATAATATGGGTAATAATGGATGTTATATTGATGATAATAAAAGTAGCAAGTATATTTATTACAGTTCTAGCGATAATAAATGCATTATATGCGTAATAATGCATGTTATATTGATAATATCGAGAGTAATAAGTATAATTATTATAGTTCTAGCGATAATAATAGTAAAATATGGCTAATAGTGCATGTTATATTGATAATAATAAAAGTAATAAGTATATTTATTATAGTTCTATCGATAATAACTGCATAATATGGGTAATAATGCTTGTTATATTGATGATAATAAAAGTAGTAAGCATATTTATTACAGTTCTAGCGATAATAACTGCATTATATGCGTAGTAATGCATGTTATATTGATAATATCGGGAGTAATAAGTATAATTATTATAGGTCTAGCGATAATAATAGTAAAATATGGCTAATAGTGCATGTTATATTGATAATAATAAAAGTAATAAGTATATTTATTATAGTTCTATCGATAATAACTGCATAATATGGGTAATAATGCTTGTTATATTGATGATAATAAAAGTAGTAAGCATATTTATTACAGTTCTAGCGATAATAACTGCATTATATGCGTAATAATGCATGTTATATTGATAATATCGGGAGTAGTAAGTATAATTATTATAGGTCTAGCGATAATAATAGTAAAATATGGCTAATAGTGCATGTTATATTGATAACAATAAAAGTAATAAGTATAATTATTACAGTTCTAGCGATAATAACTGCATAATATGGGTAATAATGCACGTTATAATGCTAATAATATAAGTAATACGTATAATTATTACAGTTCTAGCGATAATAACTGCATTATATGGGTAATAATGCATGTTATACTCATAATATCGGGAGTAATAAGTATAATTATTAGAGTTCTAGCGATAATAATAGTAAAATATGGCTAATAGTGCATGTTATATTCATAATAATAAAAGTAATAAGTATATTTATTATACTTCTGTCGATAATAACTGCATTATATGCGTAATAGTGCATGTTATATTGATAATATTGGGAGTAATAAGTATAATTATCATAGTTCTAGCGGTAATAACAGTAAGATATGGCAAATAGTGCATGTTATATTGATAATATCGGGAGTAATAAGTATAATTATTATAGGTCTAGCGATAATAATAGTAAAATATGGCTAATAGTGCATGTTATATTGATAACAATAAAAGTAATAAGTATATTTATTATAGTTCTATCGATAATAATTGCATAATATGGGTAATAATGGATGATATATTGATGATAATAAAAGTAGCAAGTATATTTATTACAGTTCTAGCGATAATAAATGCATTATATGCGTAATAATGCATGTTATATTGATAATATCGAGAGTAATAAGTATAATTATTATAGTTCTATCGATAATAATTGCATAATATGGGTAATAATGGATGTTATATTGATGATAATAAAAGTAGCAAGTATATTTATTACAGTTCTAGCGATAATAAATGCATTATATGCGTAATAATGCATGTTATATTGATAATATCGGGAGTAGTAAGTATAATTATTATAGTTCTAGCGATAGTAATAGTAAAATATGGCTAATACTGCATGTTATATTGATAATAATAAAAGTAATAAGTATATTTATTACAGTTCTATCGATAATAACTGCATAATATGGGTAATAATGCATGTTATATTCATAATATCGGGAGTAATATGTATAATTATTATAGTTCTAGCGATAATAATAGTGCAATACGGCTAATAGTGCCTATTATATTGATAATAATAAAAGTAATAAGTACATTTATTACAGTTCTATCGATAATAACTGCATAATATGGGTAATAATGCACGTTATAATGCTAATAATATAAGTAATAAGTATAATTATTACAGTTCTAGCGATAATAACTGCCTTATATGGGTAATAATGCATGTTATATTGATATTAATATAAGTAATAAGTATAATTATTACAGTTCTAGCGATAATAACTGCATTATATGGGTAATAATGGATGTTATATTGATAACATCGGGAGTAATAAGTTTAATTATTACAGTTTTAGCGATAATACTAGTAAAATATGACTAAGAGTGCCTGTTATATTGATAATAATAAAAGGAATAAGTATATTTATTATACCTCTGTCGATAATAACTGCATTATATGGGTAATAATGCATGTTATATTGATAATAATATAAGTAATAAGTATAATTATTACAGTTCTATCGATAATAACTGCATAATATGGGTAATAATGCATGTTATATTGATGATAATAAAAGTAGTAAGTATAATTATTATAGTTCTAGCGATAATAATAGTAAAATATGGCTAATAGTGCATGTTATATTGATAATAATATAAGTAATAAGTATAATTATTACAATTCTAGCAATAATAACTGCATTATATGGGTAATAATGCATGTTATATTGATAATATTGGGAGTAATAAGTATAATTATTATAGTTCTAGCGATAATAATAGTAAAATATGGGTAATAGTGCATGTTATAATGATAATAGTATAAGTAATAAGTATAATTATTACAGTTCTGGCGATAATAACTGCATTATATGGGTAATAACGCACGTTATATTGCTAATAATATAAGTAATAAGTATAATTATTATAGTTCTAGCGATAATAATACTAAAATATGGCTAATAGTGCATGTTATATTGATAATAATAAAAGTAATAAGTATATTTATTACAGGTCTATCGATAATAACTGCATAATATGGGTAATAATGCATGTTATATTGATGATAATAAAAGTAATAAGTATATCTATTATAGTTCTAGCGACTATAACTGCATAATATGGGTAATAATGCATGTTATATTGAGAATAATATAAGTAATGAGTGTAATTATTACAGTTCTAGCGATAATCACTGCATTATATGGGTAATAATGCACGTTATATTGCTAATAATGTAAGTAATAAGTATAATTATTACAGTTCTAGCGATAATAACTGCATTATATGGGTAATAATGCATGTTATATTGATAATAATATAAGTAATAAGTATAATTATCACAGTTCTAGCGATAATAACTGCATAATATAGGTAATAATGCATGTTATATTGATAATAATATAAGTAATAAGTATAATTATTACAGTTCTAGCAATAATAACTGCATTATATGGGTAATAATGCATGTTATATTGATAATATTGGGAGTAATAAGTATAATTATTATAGTTCTAGCGATAATAATAGTAAAATATGGCTAATAGTGCATGCTATATCGATAATAATAATAGCAATAAGTATATTTATTACAGTTCTATCGATAATAGCTGCATAATATGGGTAATAATAAATGTTATATTGATAATAATATAAGTAATAAGTATAATTATTACAGTTCTAGCAATAATAACTGCATTATATGGGTAATAATGCATGTTATATTGATAATATTGGGAGTAATAAGTATAATTATTATAGTTCTAGCGATAATAATAGTAAAATATGGCTAATAGTGCATGCTGTATCGATAATAATAAAAGTAATAAGTATATTTATTACAGTTCTATCGATAATAGCTGCATAATGTGGGTAATAATGCATGTTATATTGATAATAATATAAGTAATAAGTATAATTATTACAGTTCTAGCGATAATAACTGCATTATATGGGTAATAATGCATGAAATATTGATAATATTGGGAGTAATAAGTATAATTATTATAGTTCTAGCGATAATAATAGTACAATATGGCTAATAGTGCATGTTATATTGATAATAATAAAAGTAATAAGTATATTTATTACAGTTCTATCGATAATAACTGCATAATATGGGTAATAATGCATGTTATATTGAGAATAATATAAGTAATAAGTATAATTATTACAGTTCCAGCGATAATAACTGCATTATATGGGTAATAATGCATGTTATATTGATAATATTGGGAGTAATAGGTATAATTATTATAGTTCTAGCGATAATAATAGTACAATATGGCTAGTAGTGCATGTCATATTGATAATAATAAAAGTAATAAGTATATTTATTACAGTTCTATCGATAATAACTGCATAATATGGGTAATAATGCATGTTATATTGAGAATAATATAAGTAATAAGTATAATTATTACAGTTCCAGCGATAATAACTGCATTATATGGGTAATAATGCATGTTATATTGATAATATTGGGAGTAATAAGTATAATTATTATAGTTCTAGCGATAATAATAGTACAATATGGCTAGTAGTGCATGTCATATTGATAATAATAAAAGTAATAAGTATATTCATTACAGTTCTATCGATAATAACTGCATAATATGGGTAATAATGCATGTTATATTGAGAATAATATAAGTAATAAGTATAATTATTTCAGTTCTAGCGATAATAACTGCATTATATGGGTAATAATGCATGCTATATTGATAATGTTGGGAGTAATAAGTATAATTATTATAGTTCTAGCGATAATAATAGTACAATATGGCTAATAGTGCATGTTATATTGATAATAATAAAAGTAATAAGTATATTTATTACAGTTCTATCGATAATAACTGCATAATATGGGTAATAATGCATGTTATATTGATGATAATAAAAGTAATAAGTATATCTATTATAGCTCTAGCGACTATAACTGCATAATATGGGTAATAATGCATGTTATATTGAGAATAATATAAGTAATGAGTGTAATTATTACAGTTCTAGCGATAATCACTGCATTATATGGGTAATAATGCACGTTATATTGCTAATAATATAAGTAATAAGTATAATTATTACAGTTCTAGCGATAATAACTGCATAATATAGGTAATAATGCATGTTACATTGATAATAATATAAGTAATAAGTATAATTATTACAGTTCTAGCAATAATAACTGCATTATATGGGTAATAATGCATGTTATATTGATAATATTGGGAGTAATAAGTATAATTATTACAGTTCTAGCGATAATAACTGCATTATATGGGTAATAATGCATGCTATATTGATAATATTGGGAGTAATAAGTATAATTATTATAGTTCTAGCTATAATAATAGTACAATATGGCTAATAGTGCATGTTATATTGATAATAATAAAAGTAATAAGTATATTTATTACAGTTCTATCGATAATAACTGCATAATATGGGTAATAATGCATGTTATATTGAGAATAATATAAGTAATAAGTATAATTATTACAGTTCCAGCGATAATAACTGCATTATATGGGTAATAATGCATGTTATATTGATAATATTGGGAGTAATAAGTATAATTATTATAGTTCTAGCGATAATAATAGTACAATATGGCTAGTAGTGCATGTCATATTGATAATAATAAAAGTAATAAGTATATTCATTACAGTTCTATCGATAATAACTGCATAATATGGGTAATAATGCATGTTATATTGAGAATAATATAAGTAATAAGTATAATTATTACAGCTCTAGCAATAATAACTGCATTACATGGGTAATAATGCATGTTATATTGATAATATTGGGAGTAATAAGTATAATTATTATAGTTCTAGCGATAATAATAGTACAATATGGCTAGTAGTGCATGTCATATTGATAATAATAAAAGTAATAAGTATATTTATTACAGTTCTATCGATAATAACTGCATAATATGGGTAATAATGCATGTTATATTGAGAATAATATAAGTAATAAGTATAATTATTACAGTTCTAGCGATAATAACTGCATTATATGGGTAATAATGCATGCTATATTGATAATATTGGGAGTAATAAGTATAATTATTATAGTTCTAGCTATAATAATAGTACAATATGGCTAATAGTGCATGTTATATTGATAATAATATAAGTAATAAGTATATTTATTACAGTTCTATCGATCATAACAGCATAATATGGGTAATAATGCATGTTATATTGATAATAATATAAGTAATAAGTATAATTATTAGAGTTCTAGCGATAATAACTGCATTATATGGGTAATAATGCATGTTATATTGATAATATTGGGAGTAATAAGTATAATTATTATAGTTCTAGCGATAATAATAGTACAATATGGCTAATAGTGCATGTTATATTGATAATAATAAAAGTAATAAGTATATTTATTACAGTTCTATCGATAATAACTGCATAATATGGGTAATAATGCATGTTATATTGAGAATAATATAAGTAATAAGTATAATTATTACAGTTCCAGCGATAATAACTGCATTATATGGGTAATAATGCATGTTATATTGATAATATTGGGAGTAATAAGTATAATTATTATAGTTCTAGCGATACTAATAGTACAATATGGCTAGTAGTGCATGTCATATTGATAATAATAAAAGTAATAAGTATATTCATTACAGTTCTATCGATAATAACTGCATAATATGGGTAATAATGCATGTTATATTGAGAATAATATAAGTAATAAGTATAATTATTTCAGTTCTAGCGATAATAACTGCATTATATGGGTAATAATGCATGCTATATTGATAATGTTGGGAGTAATAAGTATAATTATTATAGTTCTAGCGATAATAATAGTACAATATGGCTAATAGTGCATGTTATATTGATAATAATAAAAGTAATAAGTATATTTATTACAGTTCTATCGATAATAACTGCATAATATGGGTAATAATGCATGTTATATTGATGATAATAAAAGTAATAAGTATATCTATTATAGCTCTAGCGACTATAACTGCATAATATGGGTAATAATGCATGTTATATTGAGAATAATATAAGTAATGAGTGTAATTATTACAGTTCTAGCGATAGTCACTGCATTATATGGGTAATAATGCACGTTATATTGCTAATAATATAAGTAATAAGTATAATTATTACAGTTCTAGCGATAATAACTGCATAATATAGGTAATAATGCATGTTACATTCATAATAATATAAGTAATAAGTATAATTATTACAGTTCTAGCAATAATAACTGCATTATATGGGTAATAATGCATGTTATATTGATAATATTGGGAGTAATAAGTATAATTATTACAGTTCTAGCGATAATAACTGCATTATATGGGTAATAATGCATGCTATATTGATAATATTGGGAGTAATAAGTATAATTATTATAGTTCTAGCTATAATAATAGTACAATATGGCTAGTAGTGCATGTCATATTGATAATAATAAAAGTAATAAGTATATTCATTACAGTTCTATCGATAATAACTGCATAATATGGGTAATAATGCATGTTATATTGAGACTAATATAAGTAATAAGTATAATTATTTCAGTTCTAGCGATAATAACTGCATTATATGGGTAATAATGCATGCTACATTGATAATATTGAGAGTAATAAGTATAATTATTATAGTTCTAGCTATAATAATAGTACAATATGGCTAATAGTGCATGTTATATTGATAATAATATAAGTAATAAGTATATTTATTACAGTTCTATCGATCATAACAGCATAATATGGGTAATAATGCATGTTATATTGATAATAATATAAGAAATAAGTATAATTATTACAGTTCTAGCGATAATAACTGCATTATATGGGTAATAATGCATGTTATATTGATAATATTGGGAGTAATAAGTATAATTATTATAGTTCTAGCGATAATAATAGTACAATATGGCTAATAGTGCATGTTATATTGATAATAATAAAAGTAATAAGTATATTTATTACAGTTCTATCGATAATAACTGCATAATATGGGTAATAATGCATGTTATATTGAGAATAATATAAGTAATAAGTATAATTATTACAGTTCCAGCGATAATAACTGCATTATATGGGTAATAATGCATGTTATATTGATAATATTGGGAGTAATAAGTATAATTATTATAGTTCTAGCGATAATAATAGTACAATATGGCTAGTAGTGCATGTCATATTGATAATAATAAAAGTAATAAGTATATTCATTACAGTTCTATCGATAATAACTGCATAATATGGGTAATAATGCATGTTATATTGAGAATAATATAAGTAATAAGTATAATTATTACAGCTCTAGCAATAATAACTGCATTACATGGGTAATAATGCATGTTATATTGATAATATTGGGAGTAATAAGTATAATTATTATAGTTCTAGCGATAATAATGGTACAATATGGCTAGTAGTGCATGTCATATTGATAATAATAAAAGTAATAAGTATATTTATTACAGTTCTATCGATAATAACTGCATAATATGGGTAATAATGCATGTTATATTGAGAATAATATAAGTAATAAGTATAATTATTACAGTTCTAGCGATAATAACTGCATTATATGGGTAATAATGCATGCTATATTGATAATATTGGGAGTAATAAGTATAATTATTATAGTTCTAGCTATAATAATAGTACAATATGGCTAATAGTGCATGTTATATTGATAATAATATAAGTAATAAGTATATTTATTACAGTTCTATCGATCATAACAGCATAATATGGGTAATAATGCATGTTATATTGATAATAATATAAGTAATAAGTATAATTATTACAGTTCTAGCGATAATAACTGCATTATATGGGTAATAATGCATGTTATATTGATAATATTGGGAGTAATAAGTATAATTATTATAGTTCTAGCGATAATAATAGTACAATATGGCTAATAGTGCATGTTATATTGATAATAATAAAAGTAATAAGTATATTTATTACAGTTCTATCGATAATAACTGCATAATATGGGTAATAATGCATGTTATATTGAGAATAATATAAGTAATAAGTATAATTATTACAGTTCCAGCGATAATAACTGCATTATATGGGTAATAATGCATGTTATATTGATAATATTGGGAGTAATAAGTATAATTATTATAGTTCTAGCGATAATAATAGTACAATATGGCTAGTAGTGCATGTCATATTGATAATAATAAAAGTAATAAGTATATTCATTACAGTTCTATCGATAATAACTGCATAATATGGGTAATAATGCATGTTATATTGAGAATAATATAAGTAATAAGTATAATTATTTCAGTTCTAGCGATAATAACTGCATTATATGGGTAATAATGCATGCTATATTGATAATGTTGGGAGTAATAAGTATAATTATTATAGTTCTAGCGATAATAATAGTAAAATATGGCTAATAGTGCATGTTATATCGATAATAATAAAAGTAATAAGTATATTTATTACAGTTCTATCGATAATAGCTGCATAATATGGGTAATAATGCATGTTATATTGATAATAATATAAGTAATAAGTACAATTATTACAGTTCTAGCGATAATAACTGCATTATATGGGTAATAATGCATGTAATATCGATAATATTGGGAGTAATAAGTATAATTATTATAGTTCTAGCGATAATAATAGTACAATATGGCTAATAGTGCATGTTATATTGATAATAATAGAAGTAATAAGTATATTTATTACAGTTCTATCGATAATAGCTGCATAATATGGGTAATAATGCATGTTATATTGATAATAATATAAGTAATAAGTATAATTATTACAGTTCTAGCGATAATAACTGCATTATATGGGTAATAATGCATGTTATATTGATAATATTGGGAGTAATAAGTATAATTATTATAGTTCTAGCGATAATAATAGTACAATATGGCTAATAGTGCATGTTATATTGATAATAATAAAAGTAATAAGTATATTTATTACAGTTCTATCGATAATAACTGCATTATGTGGGTAATAATGCATGTTATATTGATAATATCGGGATTAAAAGGATAATTATTATAGATCTAGCGATAATAATAGTAAAATATGGCTAATAGTGCATGTTCTAATGATAATAATAAAAGTAATAAGTATATTTATTATAGTTCTATCGATCATAACCGCATAATATGGGTAATAGTGCACGTTATATTGAGAATAATATAAGTAATAAGTATAATTATTACACTTCTTGCGATAATAACTGCATTATATGGGTAATAATGCATGTTATATTGATAATAATATAAGTAATAAGTATATTTATTACAGTTCTATCGATAATAGCTGCATAATATGGGTAATAATGCATGTTATATTGAGAATAATATAAGTAATAAGTATAATTATTACAGTTCTAGCGATAATAACTGCATTATATGGGTAATAATGCATGTTATATTGATAATATTGGGAGTAATAAGTATAATTATTATAGTTTTAGCGATAATAATAGTACAATATGGCTAATAGTGCATGTTATATTGATAATAATACAAGTAATAAGTATATTTATTACAGTTCTATCGATAATAACTGCATAATATGGGTAATAATGCATGTTATATTGAGAATAATATAAGTAATAAGTATAATTATTACAGTTCTAGCGATAATAACTGCATTATATGGGTAATAACGCACGTTATATTGCTAATAATATAAGTAATAAGTATAATTATTATAGTTCTAGCGATAATAATAGTAAAATATGGCTAATAGTGCATGTTATATCGATAATAATAAAAGTAATAAGTATAATTATTACAGTTCTAGCGATAATAACTGCATGATATGGGTAATAATGCATATTATATTGATAATATTGGGAGTAATAAGTATAATTATTATAGTTCTAGCAATAATAACTGCATTATATGGGTAATAATGCATGTTATATTGATAATATCGGGAGTAGTAAGTATAATTATTATAGTTCTAACGATAATAATAGTAAAATATGGGTAATAGTGCATGTTATAATGATAATAGTATAAGTAATAAGTATAATTATTACAGTTCTGGCGATAATAACTGCATTATATGGGTAATAACGCACGTTATATTGCTAATAATATAAGTAATAAGTATAATTATTATAGTTCTAGCGATAATAATAGTAAAATATGGCTAATAGTGCATGTTATATTGATAATAATAAAAGTAATAAGTATATTTATTACAGTTCTATCGATAATAACTGCATAATATGGGTAATAATGCATGTTATATTGAGAATAATATAAGTAATGAGTGTAATTATTACAGTTCTAGCGATAATCACTGCATTATATGGGTAATAATGCATGTTATATTGATGATAATAAAAGTACTAAGTATATTTATTATAGTTCTAGCGATTACAACTGCATTATATGGGTAATAATGCACGTTAGATTGCTAATAATATAAGTAATAAGTATAATTATTACTGTTCTATCGATAATAACATCATAATATGGGTAATAATGCATGTTATATCGATAATAATATAAGTAATATGTATAATTATTACAGTTCTAGCGATAATAACTGCATAATATGGGTAATAGTGCACGTTATATTGAGAATAATATAAGTAATAAGTATAATTATTACACTTCTAGCGATAATAACTGCATTATATGGGTAATAATGCATGTTATATTGATAATAATATAAGTAATAAGTATATTTAGTACAGTTCTATCGATAATAGCTGCATAATATGGGTAATAATGCATGTTATATTGAGAATAATATAAGTAATAAGTATAATTATTACACTTCTTGCGATAATAACTGCATTATATGGGTAATAATGCATGTTATATTGATAATAATATAAGTAATAAGTATATTTATTACAGTTCTATCGATAATAGCTGCATAATATGGGTAATAATGCATGTTATATTGAGAATAATATAAGTAATAAGTATAATTATTACAGTTCTAGCGATAATAACTGCATTATATGGGTAATAATGCATGTTATATTGATAATATTGGGAGTAATAAGTATAATTATTATAGTTTTAGCGATAATAATAGTACAATATGGCTAATAGTGCATGTTATATTGATAATAATACAAGTAATAAGTATTTTTATTACAGTTCTATCGATAATAACTGCATAATATGGGTAATAATGCATGTTATATTGAGAATAATATAAGTAATAAGTATAATTATTACAGTTCTAGCGATAATAACTGCATTATATGGGTAATAACGCACGTTATATTGCTAATAATATAAGTAATAAGTATAATTATTATAGTTCTAGCGATAATAATAGTAAAATATGGCTAATAGTGCATGTTATATCGATAATAATAAAAGTAATAAGTATATTTATTACAGTTCTATCGATAATAACTGCATAATATGGGTAATAATGCATGTTATATTGATGATAATAAAAGTAATAAGTATATCTATTATAGTTCTAGCGACTATAACTGCATAATATGGGTAATAATGCATGTTATATTGAGAATAATATAAGTAATGAGTGTAATTATTACAGTTCTAGCGATAATCACTGCATTATATGGGTAATAATGCACGTTATATTGCTAATAATATAAGTAATAAGTATAATTATTACAGTTCTAGCGATAATAACTGCATTATATGGGTAATAACGCACGTTATATTGCTAATAATATAAGTAATAAGTATAATTATTATAGTTCTAGCGATAATAATACTAAAATATGGCTAATAGTGCATGTTATATTGATAATAATAAAAGTAATAAGTATATTTATGACAGTTCTATCGATAATAACTGCATAATATGGGTAATAATGCATGTAATATTGATAATATTGGGAGTAATAAGTATAATTATTATAGTTCTAGCGATAATAATAGTACAATATGGCTAATAGTGCATGTTATATTGATAATAATAAAAGTAATAAGTATATTTATTACAGTTCTATCGATAATAGCTGCATAATATGGGTAATAATGCATGTTATATTGATAATAATATAAGTAATAAGTATAATTATTACAGTTCTAGCGATAATAACTGCATTATATGGGTAACAATGCATCTTATATTGATAATATTGGGAGTAATAAGTATAATTATTATAGTTCTAGCGATAATAATAGTACAATATGGCTAATAGTGCATGTTATATTGATAATAATAAAAGTAATAAGTATATTTATTACAGTTCTATCGATAATAACTGCATTATGTGGGTAATAATGCATGTTATATTGATAATATCGGGATTAAAAGGATAATTATTATAGATCTAGCGATAATAATAGTAAAATATGGCTAATAGTGCATGTTCTAATGATAATAATAAAAGTAATAAGTATATTTATTATAGTTCTATCGATCATAACCGCATAATATGGGTAATAATGCATGTTATATTGATGATAATAAAAGTAGTAAGTATATTTATTATAGTTCTAGCGATAATAACTGCATAATAAGGGGAATAATGCATGTTATATTGATAATAATATAAGTAATAAGAATAATTATTACAGTTCTAGCGATAATAACTGCATTATATGGGTAATAACGCACGTTATATTGCTAATAATATAAGTAATAAGTATAATTATTATAGTTCTAGCGATAATAATAGTAAAATGTGGCTAATAGTGCATGTTATATCGATAATAATAAAAGTAATAAGTATATTTATTACAGTTCTATCGATAATAGCTGCATAATATGGGTAATAATGCATGTTATATTGATAATAATATAAGTAATCAGTATAATTATTACAGTTCTAGCGATAATAACTGCATTATAGGGGTAATAATGCATGTAATATTGATAATATTGGGAGTAATAAGTATAATTATTATAGTTCTAGCGATAATAATAGTACAATATGGCTAATAGTGCATGTTATATTGATAATAATAAAAGTAATAAGTATATTTATTACAGTTCTATCGATAATAACTGCATAATATGGGTAATAATGCATGTTATATTGAGAATAATATAAGTAATAAGTATAATTATTACAGTTCCAGCGATAATAACTGCATTATATGGGTAATAATGCATGTTATATTGATAATATTGGGAGTAATACGTATATTTATTATAGTTCTAGCGATAATAACTGCATTATATGGGTAACAATGCACGTTATATTGCTAATAGTATAAGTAATAAGTATAATTATTACAGTTCAAGCGATAATACCTCCATTATATGGGTAATAATGCATGTTATATTGATAATGATATAAGTAATAAGTATAATTATTACAGTTCTAGCGATAATAACTGCATAATATGGCTAATAGTGCATGTTATATTGATAATAATAAAAGTAATAAGTATATTTATTACAGTTCTATCGATAATAACTGCATAATATGGGTAATAATGCATGTTATATTGATAATAATATAAGTAATAAGTATAATTATTACAGTTCTAGCGATAATAACTGCATTATGTGGGTAATAATGCATGTTATATTGATAATATCGGGATTAAAAGGATAATTATTATAGATCTAGCGATAATAATAGTAAAATATGGCTAATAGTGCATGTTCTAATGATAATAATAAAAGTAATAAGTATATTTATTATAGTTCTATCGATCATAACCGCATAATATGGGTAATAATGCATGTTATATTGATGATAATAAAAGTAGTAAGTATATTTATTATAGTTCTAGCGATAATAACTGCATAATAAGGGGAATAATGCATGTTATATTGATAATAATATAAGTAATAAGAATAATTATTACAGTTCTAGCGATAATAACTGCATTATATGGGTAATAACGCACGTTATATTGCTAATAATATAAGTAATAAGTATAATTATTATAGTTCTAGCGTTAATAATAGTAAAATGTGGCTAATAGTGCATGTTATATCGATAATAATAAAAGTAATAAGTATATTTATTACAGTTCTATCGATAATAGCTGCATAATATGGGTAATAATGCATGTTATATTGATAATAATATAAGTAATAAGTATAATTATTACAGTTCTAGCGATAATAACTGCATTATAGGGGTAATAATGCATGTAATATTGATAATATTGGGAGTAATAAGTATAATTATTATAGTTCTAGCGATAATAATAGTACAATATGGCTAATAGTGCATGTTATATTGATAATAATAAAAGTAATAAGTATATTTATTACAGTTCTATCGATAATAGCTGCATAATGTGGGTAATAATGCATGTTATATTGATACTAATATAAGTAATAAGAATAATTATTACAGTTCTAGCGATAATAACTGCATTATATGGGTAATAATGCATGTTATATTGATAATATTGGGAGTAATAAGTATAATTATTATAGTTCTAGCGATAATAATAGTACAATATGGCTAATAGTGCATGTTATATTGATAATAATAAAAGTAATAAGTATATTTATTACAGTTCTATCGATAATAACTGCATTATGTGGGTAATAATGCATGTTATATTGATAATATCGGGATTAAAAGGATAATTATTATAGATCTAGCGATAATAATAGTAAAATATGGCTAATAGTGCATGTTCTAATGATAATAATAAAAGTAATAAGTATATTTATTATAGTTCTATCGGTCATAACCGCATAATATGGGTAATAATGCATGTTATATTGATAATAATAAAAGTAGTAAGTATATTTATTATAGTTCTAGCGATAATAACTGCATAATATGGGTAATAATGCATGTTATATTGATAATAATATAAGTAATAAGAATAATTATTACAGTTCTAGCGATAATAGCTGCATTATATGGGTAATAACGCACGTTATATTGCTAATAATATAAGTAATAAGTATAATTATTATAGTTCTAGCGATAATAATAGTACAATATGGCTAATAGTGCATGTTATATTGATAATAATATAAGTAATAAGTATAATTATTACAGTTCTAGCGATAATAACTGCATTATATGGGTAATAATGCATGGTATATTGATAATATTGGGAGTAATAAGTATAATTATTATAGTTCTAGCGATAATAATAGTACAATATGGCTAATAGTGCATGTTATATTGATAATAATAAAAGTAATAAGTATATTTATTACAGTTCTATCGATAATAACTGCATAATATGGGTAATAATGCATGTTATATTGAGAATAATATAAGTAATAAGTATAATTATTACAGTTCTAGCGATAATAACTGCATAATATGGGTAATAGTGCACGTTATATTGAGAATAATATAAGTAATAAGTATAATTATTACACTTCTAGCGATAATAACTGCATTATATGGGTAATAATGCATGTTATATTGATAATAATATAAGTAATAAGTATATTTAGTACAGTTCTATCGATAATAGCTGCATAATATGGGTAATAATGCATGTTATATTGAGAATAATATAAGTAATAAGTATAATTATTACAGTTCCAGCGATAATAACTGCATTATATGGGTAATAATGCATGTTATATTGATAATATTGGGAGTAATAAGTATAATTATTATAGTTTTAGCGATAATAATAGTACAATATGGCTAATAGTGCATGTTATATTGATAATAATACAAGTAATAAGTATTTTTATTACAGTTCTATCGATAATAACTGCATAATATGGGTAATAATGCATGTTATATTGAGAATAATATAAGTAATAAGTATAATTATTACAGTTCTAGCGATAATAACTGCATTATATGGGTAATAACGCACGTTATATTGCTAATAATATAAGTAATAAGTATAATTATTATAGTTCTAGCGATAATAATAGTAAAATATGGCTAATAGTGCATGTTATATCGATAATAATAAAAGTAATAAGTATATTTATTACAGTTCTATCGATAATAACTGCATAATATGGGTAATAATGCATGTTATATTGATGATAATAAAAGTAATAAGTATATCTATTATAGTTCTAGCGACTATAACTGCATAATATGGGTAATAATGCATGTTATATTGAGAATAATATAAGTAATGAGTGTAATTATTACAGTTCTAGCGATAATCACTGCATTATATGGGTAATAATGCACGTTATATTGCTAATAATATAAGTAATAAGTATAATTATTACAGTTCTAGCGATAATAACTGCATTATATGGGTAATAACGCACGTTATATTGCTAATAATATAAGTAATAAGTATAATTATTATAGTTCTAGCGATAATAATACTAAAATATGGCTAATAGTGCATGTTATATTGATAATAATAAAAGTAATAAGTATATTTATTACAGTTCTATCGATAATAACTGCATAATATGGGTAATAATGCATGTTATATTGATGATAATAAAAGTAATAAGTATAATTATTACAGTTCTAGCGATAATAACTGCATTATAGGGGTAATAATGCATGTAATATTGATAATATTGGGAGTAATAAGTATAATTATTATAGTTCTAGCGATAATAATAGTACAATATGGCTAATAGTGCATGTTATATTGATAATAATAAAAGTAATAAGTATATTTATTACAGTTCTATCGATAATAGCTGCATAATATGGGTAATAATGCGTGTTATATTGATAATAATATAAGTAATAAGTATAATTATTACAGTTCTAGCGATAATAACTGCATTATATGGGTAATAATGCATGTTATATTGATAATATTGGGAGTAATAAGTATAATTATTATAGTTCTAGCGATAATAATAGTACAATATGGCTAATAGTGCATGTTATATTGATAATAATAAAAGTAATAAGTATATTTATTACAGTTCTATCGATAATAACTGCATTATGTGGGTAATAATGCATGTTATATTGATAATATCGGGATTAAAAGGATAATTATTATAGATCTAGCGATAATAATAGTAAAATATGGCTAATAGTGCATGTTCTAATGATAATAATAAAAGTAATAAGTATATTTATTATAGTTCTATCGATCATAACCGCATAATATGGGTAATAATGCATGTTATATTGATGATAATAAAAGTAGTAAGTATATTTATTATAGTTCTAGCGATAATAACTGCATAATAAGGGGAATAATGCATGTTATATTGATAATAATATAAGTAATAAGAATAATTATTACAGTTCTAGCGATAATAACTGCATTATATGGGTAATAACGCACGTTATATTGCTAATAATATAAGTAATAAGTATAATTATTATAGTTCTAGCGATAATAATAGTAAAATGTGGCTAATAGTGCATGTTATATCGATAATAATAAAAGTAATAAGTATATTTATTACAGTTCTATCGATAATAGCTGCATAATATGGGTAATAATGCATGTTATATTGATAATAATATAAGTAATAAGTATAATTATTACAGTTCTAGCGATAATAACTGCATTATAGGGGTAATAATGCATGTAATATTGATAATATTGGGAGTAATAAGTATAATTATTATAGTTCTAGCGATAATAATAGTACAATATGGCTAATAGTGCATGTTATATTGATAATAATAAAAGTAATAAGTATATTTATTACAGTTCTATCGATAATAGCTGCATAATATGGGTAATAATGCATGTTATATTGATACTAATATAAGTAATAAGTATAATTATTACAGTTCTAGCGATAATAACTGCATTATACGGGTAATAATGCATGTTATATTGATAATATTGGGAGTAATAAGTATAATTATTATAGTTCTAGCGATAATAATAGTACAATATGGCTAATAGTGCATGTTATATTGATAATAATAAAAGTAATAAGTATATTTATTACAGTTCTATCGATAATAACTGCATTATGTGGGTAATAATGCATGTTATATTGATAATATCGGGATTAAAAGGATAATTATTATAGATCTAGCGATAATAATAGTAAAATATGGCTAATAGTGCATGTTCTAATGATAATAATAAAAGTAATAAGTATATTTATTATAGTTCTATCGATCATAACCGCATAATATGGGTAATAATGCATGTTATATTGATAATAATAAAAGTAGTAAGTATATTTATTATAGTTCTAGCGATAATAACTGCATAATATGGGTAATAATGCATGTTATATTGATAATAATATAAGTAATAAGAATAATTATTACAGTTCTAGCGATAATAACTGCATTATATGGGTAATAACGCACGTTATATTGCTAATAATATAAGTAATAAGTATAATTATTATAGTTCTAGCGATAATAATAGTACAATATGGCTAATAGTGCATGTTATATTGATAATAATATAAGTAATAAGTATAATTATTACAGTTCTAGCGATAATAACTGCATTATATGGGTAATAATGCATGGTATATTGATAATATTGGGAGTAATAAGTATAATTATTATAGTTCTAGCGATAATAATAGTACAATATGGCTAATAGTGCATGTTATATTGATAATAATAAAAGTAATAAGTATATTTATTACAGTTCTATCGATAATAACTGCATAATATGGGTAATAATGCATGTTATATTGAGAATAATATAAGTAATAAGTATAATTATTACAGTTCTAGCGATAATAACTGCATTATAGGGGTAATAATGCATGTAATATTGATAATATTGGGAGTAATAAGTATAATTATTATAGTTCTAGCGATAATAATAGTACAATATGGCTAATAGTGCATGTTATATTGATAATAATAAAAGTAATAAGTATATTTATTACAGTTCTATCGATAATAGCTGCATAATATGGGTAATAATGCATGTTATATTGATAATAATATAAGTAATAAGTATAATTATTACAGTTCTAGCGATAATAACTGCATTATATGGGTAATAATGCATGTTATATTGATAATATTGGGAGTAATAAGTATAATTATTATAGTTCTAGCGATAATAATAGTACAATATGGCTAATAGTGCATGTTATATTGATAATAATAAAAGTAATAAGTATATTTATTACAGTTCTATCGATAATAACTGCATTATGTGGGTAATAATGCATGTTATATTGATAATATCGGGATTAAAAGGATAATTATTATAGATCTAGCGATAATAATAGTAAAATATGGCTAATAGTGCATGTTCTAATGATAATAATAAAAGTAATAAGTATATTTATTATAGTTCTATCGATCATAACCGCATAATATGGGTAATAATGCATGTTATATTGATGATAATAAAAGTAGTAAGTATATTTATTATAGTTCTAGCGATAATAACTGCATAATAAGGGGAATAATGCATGTTATATTGATAATAATATAAGTAATAAGAATAATTATTACAGTTCTAGCGATAATAACTGCATTATATGGGTAATAACGCACGTTATATTGCTAATAATATAAGTAATAAGTATAATTATTATAGTTCTAGCGTTAATAATAGTAAAATGTGGCTAATAGTGCATGTTATATCGATAATAATAAAAGTAATAAGTATATTTATTACAGTTCTATCGATAATAGCTGCATAATATGGGTAATAATGCATGTTATATTGATAATAATATAAGTAATAAGTATAATTATTACAGTTCTAGCGATAATAACTGCATTATAGGGGTAATAATGCATGTAATATTGATAATATTGGGAGTAATAAGTATAATTATTATAGTTCTAGCGATAATAATAGTACAATATGGCTAATAGTGCATGTTATATTGATAATAATAAAAGTAATAAGTATATTTATTACAGTTCTATCGATAATAGCTGCATAATATGGGTAATAATGCATGTTATATTGATACTAATATAAGTAATAAGTATAATTATTACAGTTCTAGCGATAATAACTGCATTATATGGGTAATAATGCATGTTATATTGATAATATTGGGAGTAATAAGTATAATTATTATAGTTCTAGCGATAATAATAGTACAATATGGCTAATAGTGCATGTTATATTGATAATAATAAAAGTAATAAGTATATTTATTACAGTTCTATCGATAATAACTGCATTATGTGGGTAATAATGCATGTTATATTGATAATATCGGGATTAAAAGGATAATTATTATAGATCTAGCGATAATAATAGTAAAATATGGCTAATAGTGCATGTTCTAATGATAATAATAAAAGTAATAAGTATATTTATTATAGTTCTATCGATCATAACCGCATAATATGGGTAATAATGCATGTTATATTGATAATAATAAAAGTAGTAAGTATATTTATTATAGTTCTAGCGATAATAACTGCATAATATGGGTAATAATGCATGTTATATTGATAATAATATAAGTAATAAGAATAATTATTACAGTTCTAGCGATAATAGCTGCATTATATGGGTAATAACGCACGTTATATTGCTAATAATATAAGTAATAAGTATAATTATTATAGTTCTAGCGATAATAATAGTACAATATGGCTAATAGTGCATGTTATATTGATAATAATATAAGTAATAAGTATAATTATTACAGTTCTAGCGATAATAACTGCATTATATGGGTAATAATGCATGGTATATTGATAATATTGGGAGTAATAAGTATAATTATTATAGTTCTAGCGATAATAATAGTACAATATGGCTAATAGTGCATGTTATATTGATAATAATAAAAGTAATAAGTATATTTATTACAGTTCTATCGATAATAACTGCATAATATGGGTAATAATGCATGTTATATTGAGAATAATATAAGTAATAAGTATAATTATTACAGTTCCAGCGATAATAACTGCATTATATGGGTAATAATGCATGTTATATTGATAATATTGGGAGTAATAAGTATAATTATTATAGTTCTAGCGATAATAATAGTACAATATGGCTAGTAGTGCATGTCATATTGATGATAATAAAAGTAATAAGTATATTTATTACAGTTCTATCGATAATAACTGCATAATATGGGTAATAATGCATGTTATATTGAGAATAATATAAGTAATAAGTATAATTATTACAGTTCTAGCGATAATAACTGCATTATATGGGTAATAAAGCATGCTATATTGATAATATTGGGAGTAATAAGTATAATTATTATAGTTCTAGCTATAAGAATAGTACAATATGGCTAATAGTGCATGTTATATTGATAATAATATAAGTAATAAGTATATTTATTACAGTTCTATCGATCATTGCCGCATAATATGGGTAATAATGCATGTTATATTGATAATAATATAAGTAATAAGTATAATTATTACAGCTCTATCAATAATAACTGCATTACATGGGTAATAATGCATGTTATATTGATAATATTGGGAGTAATAAGTATAATTATTATAGTTCTAGCGATAATAATAGTAAAATATGGCTAATAGTGCATGTTATATCGATAATAATAAAAGTAATAAGTATATTTATTACAGTTCTATCGATAATAGCTGCATAATATGGGTAATAATGCATGTTATATTGATAATAATATAAGTAATAAGTATAATTATTACAGTTCTAGCGATAATAACTGCATTATAGGGGTAATAATGCATGCTATATTGATAATATTGGGAGTAATAAGTATAATTATTATAGTTCTAGCGATAATAATAGTACAATATGGCTAATAGTGCATGTTATATTGATAATAATATAAGTAATAAGTATATTTATTACAGTTCTATCGATCATAACCGCATAATATGGGTAATAATGCATGTTATATTGATAATAATATAAGTAATAAGTATAATTATTACAGTTCTAGCGATAATAACTGCATTATATGGGTAATAATGCATGTTATATTGATAATATTGGGAGTAATAAGTATAATTATTATAGTTCTAGCGATAATAATAGTACAATATGGCTAATAGTGCATGTTATATTGATAATAATAAAAGTAATAAGTATATTTATTACAGTTCTATCGATAATAACTGCATTATGTGGGTAATAATGCATGTTATATTGATAATATCGGGATTAAAAGGATAATTATTATAGATCTAGCGATAATAATAGTAAAATATGGCTAATAGTGCATGTTCTAATGATAATAATAAAAGTAATAAGTATATTTATTATAGTTCTATCGATCATAACCGCATAATATGGGTAATAATGCATGTTATATTGATGATAATAAAAGTAGTAAGTATATTTATTATAGTTCTAGCGATAATAACTGCATAATATGGGTAATAATGCATGTTATATTGATAATAATATAAGTAATAAGAATAATTATTACAGTTCTAGCGATAATAACTGCATTATATGGGTAATAACGCACGTTATATTGCTAATAATATAAGTAATAAGTATAATTATTATAGTTCTAGCGATAATAATAGTAAAATGTGGCTAATAGTGCATGTTATATCGATAATAATAAAAGTAATAAGTATAATTATTACAGTTCTAGCGATAATAACTGCATGATATGGGTAGTAATGCATGCTATATTGATAATATTGGGAGTAATAAGTATAATTATTATAGTTCTAGCAATAATAACTGCATTATATGGGTAATAATGCATGTTATATTGATAATATCGGGAGTAGTAAGTATAATTATTATAGTTCTAACGATAATAATAGTAAAATATGGGTAATAGTGCATGTTATAATGATAATAGTATAAGTAATAAGTATAATTATTACAGTTCTGGCGATAATAACTGCATTATATGGGTAATAACGCACGTTATATTGCTAATAATATAAGTAATAAGTATAATTATTATAGTTCTAGCGATAATAATAGTAAAATATGGCTAATAGTGCATGTTATATTGATAATAATAAAAGTAATAAGTATATTTATTACAGTTCTATCGATAATAACTGCATAATATGGGTAATAATGCATGTTATATTGAGAATAATATAAGTAATAAGTATAATTATTACAGTTCTAGCGATAATAACTGCATTATATGGGTAATAATGCATGTTATATTGATAATATTGGGAGTAATAAGTATAATTATTATAGTTCTAGCGATAATAATAGTACAATATGGCTAATAGTGCATGTTATATTGATAATAATAAAAGTAATAAGTATATTTATTACAGTTCTATCGATAATAACTGCATTATGTGGGTAATAATGCATGTTATATTGATAATATCGGGATTAAAAGGATAATTATTATAGATCTAGCGATAATAATAGTAAAATATGGCTAATAGTGCATGTTCTAATGATAATAATAAAAGTAATAAGTATATTTATTATAGTTCTATCGATCATAACCGCATAATATGGGTAATAATGCATGTTATATTGATGATAATAAAAGTAGTAAGTATATTTATTATTGTTCTGGCGATAATAACTGCATAATATGGGTAATAATGCATGTTATATTGATAATATTGGGAGTAATAAGTATAATTATTATAGTTCTAGCGATAATAATAGTACAATATGGCTAATAGTGCATGTTATATTGATAATAATAAAAGTAATAAGTATATTTATTACAGTTCTATCGATAATAACTGCATAATATGGGTAATAATGCATGTTATATTGAGAATAATATAAGTAATAAGTATAATTATTACAGTTCCAGCGATAATAACTGCATTATATGGGTAATAATGCATGTTATATTGATAATATTGGGAGTAATAAGTATAATTATTATAGTTCTAGCGATAATAATAGTACAATATGGCTAGTAGTGCATGTCATATTGATAATAATAAAAGTAATAAGTATATTCATTACAGTTCTATCGATAATAACTGCATAATATGGGTAATAATGCATGTTATATTGAGAATAATATAAGTAATAAGTATAATTATTTCAGTTCTAGCGATAATAACTGCATTATATGGGTAATAATGCATGCTATATTGATAATGTTGGGAGTAATAAGTATAATTATTATAGTTCTAGCGATAATAGTAGTACAATATGGCTAATAGTGCATGTTATATTGATAATAATAAAAGTAATAAGTATATTTATTACAGTTCTATCGTTAATAACTGCATAATATGGGTAATAATGCATGTTATATTGATGATAATAAAAGTAATAAGTATATCTATTATAGCTCTAGCGACTATAACTGCATAATATGGGTAATAATGCATGTTATATTGAGAATAATATAAGTAATGAGTGTAATTATTACAGTTCTAGCGATAATCACTGCATTATATGGGTAATAATGCACGTTATATTGCTAATAATGTAAGTAATAAGTATAATTATTACAGTTCTAGCGATAATAACTGCATAATATAGGTAATAATGCATGTTACATTGATAATAATATAAGTAATAAGTATAATTATTACAGTTCTAGCAATAATAACTGCATTATATGGGTAATAATGCATGTTATATTGATAATATTGGGAGTAATAAGTATAATTATTACAGTTCTAGCGATAATAACTGCATTATATGGGTAATAATGCATGCTATATTGATAATATTGGGAGTAATAAGTATAATTATTATAGTTCTAGCTATAATAATAGTACAATATGGCTAGTAGTGCATGTCATATTGATAATAATAAAAGTAATAAGTATATTCATTACAGTTCTATCGATAATAACTGCATAATATGGGTAATAATGCATGTTATATTGAGAATAATATAAGTAATAAGTATAATTATTTCAGTTCTAGCGATAATAACTGCATTATATGGGTAATAATGCATGCTATATTGATAATATTGGGAGTAATAAGTATAATTATTATAGTTCTAGCTATAATAATAGTACAATATGGCTAATAGTGCATGTTATATTGATAATAATATAAGTAATAAGTATATTTATTACAGTTCTATCGATCATAACAGCATAATATGGGTAATAATGCATGTTATATTGATAACAATATAAGAAATAAGTATAATTATTACAGTTCTAGCGATAATAACTGCATTATATGGGTAATAATGCATGTTATATTGATAATATTGGGAGTAATAAGTATAATTATTATAGTTCTAGCGATAATAATAGTACAATATGGCTAATAGTGCATGTTATATTGATAATAATAAAAGTAATAAGTATATTTATTACAGTTCTATCGATAATAACTGCATAATATGGGTAATAATGCATGTTATATTGAGAATAATATAAGTAATAAGTATAATTATTACAGTTCCAGCGATAATAACTGCATTATATGGGTAATAATGCATGTTATATTGATAATATTGGGAGTAATATGTATAATTATTATAGTTCTAGCGATAATAATAGTACAATATGGCTAGTAGTGCATGTCATATTGATAATAATAAAAGTAATAAGTATATTCATTACAGTTCTATCGATAATAACTGCATAATATGGGTAATAATGCATGTTATATTGAGAATAATATAAGTAATAAGTATAATTATTACAGCTCTAGCAATAATAACTGCATTACATGGGTAATAATGCATGTTATATTGATAATATTGGGAGTAATAAGTATAATTATTATAGTTCTAGCGATAATAATAGTACAATATGGCTAGTAGTGCATGTCATATTGATAATAATAAAAGTAATAAGTATATTTATTACAGTTCTATCGATAATAACTGCATAATATGGGTAATAATGCATGTTATATTGAGAATAATATAAGTAATAAGTATAATTATTACAGTTCTAGCGATAATAACTGCATTATATGGGTAATAATGCATGCTATATTGATAATATTGGGAGTAATAAGTATAATTATTATAGTTCTAGCTATAATAATAGTACAATATGGCTAATAGTGCATGTTATATTGATAATAATATAAGTAATAAGTATATTTATTACAGTTCTATCGATCATAACAGCATAATATGGGTAATAATGCATGTTATATTGATAATAATATAAGTAATAAGTATAATTATTACAGTTCTAGCGATAATAACTGCATTATATGGGTAATAATGCATGTTATATTGATAATATTGGGAGTAATAAGTATAATTATTATAGTTCTAGCGATAATAATAGTACAATATGGCTAATAGTGCATGTTATATTGATAATAATAAAAGTAATAAGTATATTTATTACAGTTCTATCGATAATAACTGCATAATATGGGTAATAATGCATGTTATATTGAGAATAATATAAGTAATAAGTATAATTATTACAGTTCCAGCGATAATAACTGCATTATATGGGTAATAATGCATGTTATATTGATAATATTGGGAGTAATAAGTATAATTATTATAGTTCTAGCGATAATAATAGTACAATATGGCTAGTAGTGCATGTCATATTGATAATAATAAAAGTAATAAGTATATTCATTACAGTTCTATCGATAATAACTGCATAATACGGGTAATAATGCATGTTATATTGAGAATAATATAAGTAATAAGTATAATTATTTCAGTTCTAGCGATAATAACTGCATTATATGGGTAATAATGCATGCTATATTGATAATGTTGGGAGTAATAAGTATAATTATTATAGTTCTAGCGATAATAATAGTACAATATGGCTAATAGTGCATGTTATATTGATAATAATATAAGTAATAAGTATATTTATTACAGTTCTATCGATCATAACCGCATAATATGGGTAATAATGCATGTTATATTGATAATAATATAAGTAATAAGTATAATTATTACAGCTCTAGCAATAATAACTGCATTACATGGGTAATAATGCATGTTATATTGATAATATTGGGAGTAATAAGTATAATTATTATAGTTCTAGCGATAATAATAGTAAAATATGGCTAATAGTGCATGTTATATCGATAATAATAAAAGTAATAAGTATATTTATTACAGTTCTATCGATAATAGCTGCATAATATGGGTAATAATGCATGTTATATTGATAATAATATAAGTAATAAGTATAATTATTACAGTTCTAGCGATAATAACTGCATTATATGGGTAATAATGCATGTAATATTGATAATATTGGGAGTAATAAGTATAATTATTATAGTTCTAGCGATAATAATAGTACAATATGGCTAATAGTGCATGTTATATTGATAATAATAAAAGTAATAAGTATATTTATTACAGTTCTATCGATAATAACTGCATAATATAGGTAATAATGCATGTTATATTGATAATAATATAAGTAATAAGTATAATTATTACAGTTCTAGCAATAATAACTGCATTATATGGGTAATAATGCATGTTATATTGATAATATTGGGAGTAATAAGTATAATTATTATAGTTCTAGCGATAATAATAGTAAAATATGGCTAATAGTGCATGCTATATCGATAATAATAAAAGTAATAAGTATATTTATTACAGTTCTATCGATAATAGCTGCATAATATGGGTAATAATGCATGTTATATTGATAATAATATAAGTAATAAGTATAATTATTACAGTTCTAGCGATAATAACTGCATTATATGGGTAATAATGCATGTTATATTGATAATATTGGGAGTAATAAGTATAATTATTATAGTTCTAGCGATAATAATAGTACAATATGGCTAATAGTGCATGTTATATTGATAATAATAAAAGTAATAAGTATATTTATTACAGTTCTATCGATAATATCTGCATAATATGGGTAATAATGCATGTTATATTGAGAATAATATAAGTAATAAGTATAATTATTACAGTTCCAGCGATAATAACTGCATTATATGGGTAATAATGCATGTTATATTGATAATATTGGGAGTAATAAGTATAATTATTATAGTTCTAGCGATAATAATAGTACAATATGGCTAATAGTGCATGTTATATTGATAATAATAAAAGTAATAAGTATATTTATTACAGTTCTATCGATAATAACTGCATAATATGGGTAATAATGCATGTTATATTGAGAATAATATAAGTAATAAGTATAATTATTTCAGTTCTAGCGATAATAACTGCATTATATGGGTAATAATGCATGCTATATTGATAATGTTGGGAGTAATAAGTATAATTATTATAGTTCTAGCGATAATAATAGTACAATATGGCTAATAGTGCATGTTATATTGATAATAATATAAGTAATAAGTATATTTATTACAGTTTTATCGATCATAACCGCATAATATGGGTAATAATGCATGTTATATTGATAATAATATAAGTAATAAGTATAATTATTACAGCTCTAGCAATAATAACTGCATTACATGGGTAATAATGCATGTTATATTGATAATATTGGGAGTAATAAGTATAATTATTATAGTTCTAGCGATAATAATAGTAAAATATGGCTAATAGTGCATGTTATATCGATAATAATAAAAGTAATAAGTATATTTATTACAGTTCTATCGATAATAGCTGCATAATATGGGTAATAATGCATGTTATATTGATAATAATATAAGTAATAAGTATAATTATTACAGTTCTAGCGATAATAACTGCATTATATGGGTAATAATGCATGTAATATTGATAATATTGGGAGTAATAAGTATAATTATTATAGTTCTAGCGATAATAATAGTACAATATGGCTAATAGTGCATGTTATATTGATAATAATAGAAGTAATAAGTATATTTATTACAGTTCTATCGATAATAGCTGCATAATATGGGTAATAATGCATGTTATATTGATAATAATATAAGTAATAAGTATAATTATTACAGTTCTAGCGATAATAACTGCATTATATGGGTAATAATGCATGTTATATTGATAATATTGGGAGTAATAAGTATAATTATTATAGTTCTAGCGATAATAATAGTACAATATGGCTAATAGTGCATGTTATATTGATAATAATAAAAGTAATAAGTATATTTATTACAGTTCTATCGATAATAACTGCATTATGTGGGTAATAATGCATGTTATATTGATAATATCGGGATTAAAAGGATAATTATTATAGATCTAGCGATAATAATAGTAAAATATGGCTAATAGTGCATGTTCTAATGATAATAATAAAAGTAATAAGTATATTTATTATAGTTCTATCGATCATAACCGCATAATATGGGTAATAGTGCACGTTATATTGAGAATAATATAAGTAATAAGTATAATTATTACACTTCTTGCGATAATAACTGCATTATATGGGTAATAATGCATGTTATATTGATAATATTGGGAGTAATAAGTATAATTATTATAGTTCTAGCGATAATAATAGTACAATATGGCTAATAGTGCATGTTATATTGATAATAATAAAAGTAATAAGTATATTTATTACAGTTCTATCGATAATAACTGCATTATGTGGGTAATAATGCATGTTATATTGATAATATCGGGATTAAAAGGATAATTATTATAGATCTAGCGATAATAATAGTAAAATATGGCTAATAGTGCATGTTCTAATGATAATAATAAAAGTAATAAGTATATTTATTATAGTTCTATCGATCATAACCGCATAATATGGGTAATAGTGCACGTTATATTGAGAATAATATAAGTAATAAGTATAATTATTACACTTCTTGCGATAATAACTGCATTATATGGGTAATAATGCATGTTATATTGATAATAATATAAGTAATAAGTATATTTATTACAGTTCTATCGATAATAGCTGCATAATATGGGTAATAATGCATGTTATATTGAGAATAATATAAGTAATAAGTATAATTATTACAGTTCTAGCGATAATAACTGCATTATATGGGTAATAATGCATGTTATATTGATAATATTGGGAGTAATAAGTATAATTATTATAGTTTTAGCGATAATAATAGTACAATATGGCTAATAGTGCATGTTATATTGATAATAATACAAGAAATAAGTATATTTATTACAGTTCTATCGATAATAACTGCATAATATGGGTAATAATGCATGTTATATTGAGAATAATATAAGTAATAAGTATAATTATTACAGTTCTAGCGATAATAACTGCATTATATGGGTAATAACGCACGTTATATTGCTAATAATATAAGTAATAAGTATAATTATTATAGTTCTAGCGATAATAATAGTAAAATATGGCTAATAGTGCATGTTATATCGATAATAATAAAAGTAATAAGTATAATTATTACAGTTCTAGCGATAATAACTGCATGATATGGGTAATAATGCATGTTATATTGATAATATTGGGAGTAATAAGTATAATTATTATAGTTCTAGCAATAATAACTGCATTATATGGGTAATAATGCATGTTATATTGATAATATCGGGAGTAGTAAGTATAATTATTATAGTTCTAACGATAATAATAGTAAAATATGGGTAATAGTGCATGTTATAATGATAATAGTATAAGTAATAAGTATAATTATTACAGTTCTGGCGATAATAACTGCATTATATGGGTAATAACGCACGTTATATTGCTAATAATATAAGTAATAAGTATAATTATTATAGTTCTAGCGATAATAATAGTAAAATATGGCTAATAGTGCATGTTATATTGATAATAATAAAAGTAATAAGTATATTTATTACAGTTCTATCGATAATAACTGCATAATATGGGTAATAATGCATGTTATATTGAGAATAATATAAGTAATGAGTATAATTATTACTGTTCTATCGATAATAACTGCATAATATGGGTAATAATGCATGTTATATCGATAATAATATAAGTAATATGTATAATTATTACAGTTCCAGCGATAATAACTGCATAATATGGGTAATAGTGCACGTTATATTGAGAATAATATAAGTAATAAGTATAATTATTACACTTCTAGCGATAATAACTGCATTATATGGGTAATAATGCATGTTATATTGATAATAATATAAGTAATAAGTATATTTAGTACAGTTCTATCGATAATAGCTGCATAATATGGGTAATAATGCATGTTATATTGAGAATAATATAAGTAATAAGTATAATTATTACAGTTCCAGCGATAATAACTGCATTATATGGGTAATAATGCATGTTATATTGATAATATTGGGAGTAATAAGTATAATTATTATAGTTCTAGCGATAATAATAGTAAAATATGGCTAATAGTGCATGTTATATTGATAATAATATAAGTAATAAGTATATTTATTACAGTTCTAGCGATAATAACTGCATTATGTGGGTAATAATGCATGTTATATTGATAATATCGGGATTAAAAGGATAATTATTATAGATCTAGCGATAATAATAGTAAAATATGGCTAATAGTGCATGTTCTAATGATAATAATAAAAGTAATAAGTATATTTATTATAGTTCTATCGATCATAACCGCATAATATGGGTAATAGTGCACGTTATATTGAGAATAATATAAGTAATAAGTATAATTATTACACTTCTTGCGATAATAACTGCATTATATGGGTAATAATGCATGTTATATTGATAATAATATAAGTAATAAGTATATTTATTACAGTTCTATCGATAATAGCTGCATAATATGGGTAATAATGCATGTTATATTGAGAATAATATAAGTAATAAGTATAATTATTACAGTTCTAGCGATAATAACTGCATTATATGGGTAATAATGCATGTTATATTGATAATATTGGGAGTAATAAGTATAATTATTATAGTTTTAGCGATAATAATAGTACAATATGGCTAATAGTGCATGTTATATTGATAATAATACAAGTAATAAGTATATTTATTACAGTTCTATCGATAATAACTGCATAATATGGGTAATAATGCATGTTATATTGAGAATAATATAAGTAATAAGTATAATTATTACAGTTCTAGCGATAATAACTGCATTATATGGGTAATAACGCACGTTATATTGCTAATAATATAAGTAATAAGTATAATTATTATAGTTCTAGCGATAATAATAGTAAAATATGGCTAATAGTGCATGTTATATCGATAATAATAAAAGTAATAAGTATATTTATTACAGTTCTATCGATAATAACTGCATAATATGGGTAATAATGCATGTTATATTGATGATAATAAAAGTAATAAGTATATCTATTATAGTTCTAGCGACTATAACTGCATAATATGGGTAATAATGCATGTTATATTGAGAATAATATAAGTAATGAGTGTAATTATTACAGTTCTAGCGATAATCACTGCATTATATGGGTAATAATGCACGTTATATTGCTAATAATATAAGTAATAAGTATAATTATTACAGTTCTAGCGATAATAACTGCATTATATGGGTAATAACGCACGTTATATTGCTAATAATATAAGTAATAAGTATAATTATTATAGTTCTAGCGATAATAATACTAAAATATGGCTAATAGTGCATGTTATATTGATAATAATAAAAGTAATAAGTATATTTATTACAGTTCTATCGATAATAACTGCATAATATGGGTAATAATGCATGTTATATTGATGATAATAAAAGTAATAAGTATAATTATTACAGTTCTAGCGATAATAACTGCATTATAGGGGTAATAATGCATGTAATATTGATAATATTGGGAGTAATAAGTATAATTATTATAGTTCTAGCGATAATAATAGTACAATATGGCTAATAGTGCATGTTATATTGATAATAATAAAAGTAATAAGTATATTTATTACAGTTCTATCGATAATAGCTGCATAATATGGGTAATAATGCATGTTATATTGATAATAATATAAGTAATAAGTATAATTATTACAGTTCTAGCGATAATAACTGCATTATATGGGTAATAATGCATGTTATATTGATAATATTGGGAGTAATAAGTATAATTATTATAGTTCTAGCGATAATAATAGTACAATATGGCTAATAGTGCATGTTATATTGATAATAATAAAAGTAATAAGTATATTTATTACAGTTCTATCGATAATAACTGCATTATGTGGGTAATAATGCATGTTATATTGATAATATCGGGATTAAAAGGATAATTATTATAGATCTAGCGATAATAATAGTAAAATATGGCTAATAGTGCATGTTCTAATGATAATAATAAAAGTAATAAGTATATTTATTATAGTTCTATCGATCATAACCGCATAATATGGGTAATAATGCATGTTATATTGATAATAATAAAAGTAGTAAGTATATTTATTATAGTTCTAGCGATAATAACTGCATAATATGGGTAATAATGCATGTTATATTGATAATAATATAAGTAATAAGAATAATTATTACAGTTCTAGCGATAATAACTGCATTATATGGGTAATAACGCACGTTATATTGCTAATAATATAAGTAATAAGTATAATTATTATAGTTCTAGCGATAATAATAGTACAATATGGCTAATAGTGCATGTTATATTGATAATAATATAAGTAATAAGTATAATTATTACAGTTCTAGCGATAATAACTGCATTATATGGGTAATAATGCATGGTATATTGATAATATTGGGAGTAATAAGTATAATTATTATAGTTCTAGCGATAATAATAGTACAATATGGCTAATAGTGCATGTTATATTGATAATAATAAAAGTAATAAGTATAATTATTACAGTTCTAGCGATAATAACTGCATGATATGGGTAATAATGCATGTTATATTGATAATATTGGGAGTAATAAGTATAATTATTATAGTTCTAGCAATAATAACTGCATTATATGGGTAATAATGCATGTTATATTGATAATATCGGGAGTAGTAAGTATAATTATTATAGTTCTAACGATAATAATAGTAAAATATGGGTAATAGTGCATGTTATAATGATAATAGTATAAGTAATAAGTATAATTATTACAGTTCTGGCGATAATAACTGCATTATATGGGTAATAACGCACGTTATATTGCTAATAATATAAGTAATAAGTATAATTATTATAGTTCTAGCGATAATAATAGTAAAATATGGCTAATAGTGCATGTTATATTGATAATAATAAAAGTAATAAGTATATTTATTACAGTTCTATCGATAATAACTGCATAATATGGGTAATAATGCATGTTATATCGATAATAATATAAGTAATATGTATAATTATTACAGTTCTAGCGATAATAACTGCAAAATATGGGTAATAGTGCACGTTATATTGAGAATAATATAAGTAATAAGTATAATTATTACACTTCTAGCGATAATAACTGCATTATATGGGTAATAATGCATGTTATATTGATAATAATATAAGTAATAAGTATATTTAGTACAGTTCTATCGATAATAGCTGCATAATATGGGTAATAATGCATGTTATATTGAGAATAATATAAGTAATAAGTATAATTATTACAGTTCCAGCGATAATAACTGCATTATATGGGTAATAATGCATGTTATATTGATAATATTGGGAGTAATAAGTATAATTATTATAGTTCTAGCGATAATAATAGTAAAATATGGCTAATAGTGCATGTTATATTGATAATAATATAAGTAATAAGTATATTTATTACAGTTCTAGCGATAATAACTGCATTATGTGGGTAATAATGCATGTTATATTGATAATATCGGGATTAAAAGGATAATTATTATAGATCTAGCGATAATAATAGTAAAATATGGCTAATAGTGCATGTTCTAATGATAATAATAAAAGTAATAAGTATATTTATTATAGTTCTATCGATCATAACCGCATAATATGGGTAATAGTGCACGTTATATTGAGAATAATATAAGTAATAAGTATAATTATTACACTTCTTGCGATAATAACTGCATTATATGGGTAATAATGCATGTTATATTGATAATAATATAAGTAATAAGTATATTTATTACAGTTCTATCGATAATAGCTGCATAATATGGGTAATAATGCATGTTATATTGAGAATAATATAAGTAATAAGTATAATTATTACAGTTCTAGCGATAATAACTGCATTATATGGGTAATAATGCATGTTATATTGATAATATTGGGAGTAATAAGTATAATTATTATAGTTTTAGCGATAATAATAGTACAATATGGCTAATAGTGCATGTTATATTGATAATAATACAAGTAATAAGTATATTTATTACAGTTCTATCGATAATAACTGCATAATATGGGTAATAATGCATGTTATATTGAGAATAATATAAGTAATAAGTATAATTATTACAGTTCTAGCGATAATAACTGCATTATATGGGTAATAACGCACGTTATATTGCTAATAATATAAGTAATAAGTATAATTATTATAGTTCTAGCGATAATAATAGTAAAATATGGCTAATAGTGCATGTTATATCGATAATAATAAAAGTAATAAGTATATTTATTACAGTTCTATCGATAATAACTGCATAATATGGGTAATAATGCATGTTATATTGATGATAATAAAAGTAATAAGTATATCTATTATAGTTCTAGCGACTATAACTGCATAATATGGGTAATAATGCATGTTATATTGAGAATAATATAAGTAATGAGTGTAATTATTACAGTTCTAGCGATAATCACTGCATTATATGGGTAATAATGCACGTTATATTGCTAATAATATAAGTAATAAGTATAATTATTACAGTTCTAGCGATAATAACTGCATTATATGGGTAATAACGCACGTTATATTGCTAATAATATAAGTAATAAGTATAATTATTATAGTTCTAGCGATAATAATACTAAAATATGGCTAATAGTGCATGTTATATTGATAATAATAAAAGTAATAAGTATATTTATTACAGTTCTATCGATAATAACTGCATAATATGGGTAATAATGCATGTTATATTGATGATAATAAAAGTAATAAGTATAATTATTACAGTTCTAGCGATAATAACTGCATTATAGGGGTAATAATGCATGTAATATTGATAATATTGGGAGTAATAAGTATAATTATTATAGTTCTAGCGATAATAATAGTACAATATGGCTAATAGTGCATGTTATATTGATAATAATAAAAGTAATAAGTATATTTATTACAGTTCTATCGATAATAGCTGCATAATATGGGTAATAATGCATGTTATATTGATAATAATATAAGTAATAAGTATAATTATTACAGTTCTAGCGATAATAACTGCATTATATGGGTAATAATGCATGTTATATTGATAATATTGGGAGTAATAAGTATAATTATTATAGTTCTAGCGATAATAATAGTACAATATGGCTAATAGTGCATGTTATATTGATAATAATAAAAGTAATAAGTATATTTATTACAGTTCTATCGATAATAACTGCATTATGTGGGTAATAATGCATGTTATATTGATAATATCGGGATTAAAAGGATAATTATTATAGATCTAGCGATAATAATAGTAAAATATGGCTAATAGTGCATGTTCTAATGATAATAATAAAAGTAATAAGTATATTTATTATAGTTCTATCGATCATAACCGCATAATATGGGTAATAATGCATGTTATATTGATGATAATAAAAGTAGTAAGTATATTTATTATAGTTCTAGCGATAATAACTGCATAATAAGGGGAATAATGCATGTTATATTGATAATAATATAAGTAATAGGAATAATTATTACAGTTCTAGCGATAATAACTGCATTATATGGGTAATAACGCACGTTATATTGCTAATAATATAAGTAATAAGTATAATTATTATAGTTCTAGCGATAATAATAGTAAAATGTGGCTAATAGTGCATGTTATATCGATAATAATAAAAGTAATAAGTATATTTATTACAGTTCTATCGATAATAGCTGCATAATATGGGTAATAATGCATGTTATATTGATAATAATATAAGTAATAAGTATAATTATTACAGTTCTAGCGATAATAACTGCATTATAGGGGTAATAATGCATGTAATATTGATAATATTGGGAGTAATAAGTATAATTATTATAGTTCTAGCGATAATAATAGTACAATATGGCTAATAGTGCATGTTATATTGATAATAATAAAAGTAATAAGTATATTTATTACAGTTCTATCGATAATAGCTGCATAATATGGGTAATAATGCATGTTATATTGATACTAATATAAGTAATAAGTATAATTATTACAGTTCTAGCGATAATAACTGCATTATATGGGTAATAATGCATGTTATATTGATAATATTGGGAGTAATAAGTATAATTATTATAGTTCTAGCGATAATAATAGTACAATATGGCTAATAGTGCATGTTATATTGATAATAATAAAAGTAATAAGTATATTTATTACAGTTCTATCGATAATAACTGCATTATGTGGGTAATAATGCATGTTATATTGATAATATCGGGATTAAAAGGATAATTATTATAGATCTAGCGATAATAATAGTAAAATATGGCTAATAGTGCATGTTCTAATGATAATAATAAAAGTAATAAGTATATTTGTTATAGTTCTATCGATCATAACCGCATAATATGGGTAATAATGCATGTTATATTGATAATAATAAAAGTAGTAAGTATATTTATTATAGTTCTAGCGATAATAACTGCATAATATGGGTAATAATGCATGTTATATTGATAATAATATAAGTAATAAGAATAATTATTACAGTTCTAGCGATAATAACTGCATTATATGGGTAATAACGCACGTTATATTGCTAATAATATAAGTAATAAGTATAATTATTATAGTTCTAGCGATAATAATAGTACAATATGGCTAATAGTGCATGTTATATTGATAATAATATAAGTAATAAGTATAATTATTACAGTTCTAGCGATAATAACTGCATTATATGGGTAATAATGCATGGTATATTGATAATATTGGGAGTAATAAGTATAATTATTATAGTTCTAGCGATAATAATAGTACAATATGGCTAATAGTGCATGTTATATTGATAATAATAAAAGTAATAAGTATATTTATTACAGTTCTATCGATAATAACTGCATAATATGGGTAATAATGCATGTTATATTGAGAATAATATAAGTAATAAGTATAATTATTACAGTTCCAGCGATAATAACTGCATTATATGGGTAATAATGCATGTTATATTGATAATATTGGGAGTAATAAGTATAATTATTATAGTTCTAGCGATAATAATAGTACAATATGGCTAGTAGTGCATGTCATATTGATGATAATAAAAGTAATAAGTATATTTATTACAGTTCTATCGATAATAACTGCATAATATGGGTAATAATGCATGTTATATTGAGAATAATATAAGTAATAAGTATAATTATTACAGTTCTAGCGATAATAACTGCATTATATGGGTAATAAAGCATGCTATATTGATAATATTGGGAGTAATAAGTATAATTATTATAGTTCTAGCTATAAGAATAGTACAATATGGCTAATAGTGCATGTTATATTGATAATAATATAAGTAATAAGTATATTTATTACAGTTCTATCGATCATTGCCGCATAATATGGGTAATAATGCATGTTATATTGATAATAATATAAGTAATAAGTATAATTATTACAGCTCTAGCAATAATAACTGCATTACATGGGTAATAATGCATGTTATATTGATAATATCGGGAGTAATAGGTATAATAATTATAGGTCTAGCGATAATAATAGTAAAATATGGCTAACAGTGCATGTTATATTGATAACAATAAAAGTAATAAGTATATTTATTATAGTTCTATCGATAATAATTGCATAATATGGGTAATAATGGATGTTATATTGATAACATCGGGAGTAATAAGTTTAATTATTACAGTTTTAGCGATAATACTAGTAAAATATGGCTAAGAGTGCCTGTTATATTGATAATAATAAAAGGAATAAGTATATTTATTATACCTCTGTCGATAATAACTGCATTATATGGGTAATAATGCATGTTATATTGATAATAATATAAGTAATAAGTATAATTATTACAGTTCTAGCGATAATAACTCCATTATATGGGTAATAATGCATGTTATATTGATGCTAATAAAAGTAGTAAGTATATTTATTACAGTTCTAGCGATAATAACTGCATTATATGCGTAATAATGCATGTTATATTGATAATATCGGGACTAATAATTATAATTATTATAGGTCTAGCGATAATAATAGTAAAATATGGCTAATAGTGCATGTTATATTGATAACAATAAAAGTAATAAGTATAATTATTACAGTTCTAGCGATAATAACTGCATAATATGGGTAATAATGCACGTTATAATGCTAATAATATAAGTAATACGTATAATTATTACAGTTCTAGCGATAATAACTGCATTATATGGGTAATAATGCATGTTATACTCATAATATCGGGAGTAATAAGTATAATTATTAGAGTTCTAGCGATAATAATAGTAAAATATGGCTAATAGTGCATGTTATATTCATAATAATAAAAGTAATAAGTATATTTATTATACTTCTGTCGATAATAACTGCATTATATGCGTAATAGTGCATGTTATATTGATAATATTGGGAGTAATAAGTATAATTATCATAGTTCTAGCGATAATAACAGTAAGATATGGCAAATAGTGCATGTTATATTGATAATAATAAAAGTAATAAGTTATTTATTACAGTTCTATCGATAATAACTGCATAATATGGGTAATAATGCATGTTATATTGATGATAATAAAAGTAGTAAGTATATTTATTACAGTTCTAGCGATAATAACTGCATTATATGGGTAATAATGCATGTTATATTGATGATAATAAAAGTAATACGTATATTTATTATAGTTCTAGCGATAAAAACTGCATAATATGGATAATAGTGCATGTTATATTGATAATATCGGGAGTAATAAGTATAATTATTACAGGTCTAGCGATAATAATAGTAAAATATGGCTAATAGTGCATGTTATATTGATAACAATAAAAGTAATAAGTATATTTATTATAGTTCTATCGATAATAATTGCATAATATGGGTAATAATGGATGTTATATTGATGATAATAAAAGTAGCAAGTATATTTATTACAGTTCTAGCGATAATAAATGCATTATATACGTAATAATGCATGTTATATTGATAATATCGAGAGTAATAAGTATAATTATTATAGTTCTAGCGATAATAATAGTAAAATATGGCTAATAGTGCATGTTATATTGATAATAATAAAAGTAATAAGTATATTTATTACAGTTCTATCGATAATAACTGCATAATATGGGTAATAATGCAGGTTATATTGATGATAATAAAAGTAGTAAGCATATTTATTACAGTTCTAGCGATAATAACTGCATTATATGCGTAATAATGCATGTTATACTGATAATATCGGGAGTAGTAAGTATAATTATTATAGTTCTAGCGATAATAATAGTAAAATATGGCTAATACTGCATGTTATATTGATAATAATAAAAGTAATAAGTATATTTATTACAGTTCTATCGATAATAACTGCATAATATGGGTAATAATGCATGTTATATTCATAATATCGGGAGTAATATGTATAATTATTATAGTTCTAGCGATAATAATAGTGCAATACGGCTAATAGTGCCTATTATATTGATAATAATAAAAGTAATAAGTACATTTATTACAGTTCTATCGATAATAACTGCATAATATGGGTAATAATGCACGTTATAATGCTAATAATATAAGTAATAAGTATAATTATTACAGTTCTAGCGATAATAACTGCCTTATATGGGTAATAATGCATGTTATATTGATATTAATATAAGTAATAAGTATAATTATTACAGTTCTAGCGATAATAACTGCATTATATGGGTAATAATGGATGTTATATTGATAACATCGGGAGTAATAAGTTTAATTATTACAGTTTTAGCGATAATACTAGTAAAATATGACTAAGAGTGCCTGTTATATTGATAATAATAAAAGGAATAAGTATATTTATTATGCCTCTGTCGATAATAACTGCATTATATGGGTAATAATGCATGTTATATTGATAATAATATAAGTAATAAGTATAATTATTACAGTTCTAGCGATAATAACTCCATTATATGGGTAATAATGCATGTTATATTGATGATAATAAAAGTAGTAAGTATATTTATTACAGTTCTAGCGTTAATAACTGCATTATATGCGTAATAATGCATGTTATATTGATAATATCGGGACTAATAAGTATAATTATTATAGGTCTAGCGATAATAATAGTAAAATATGGCTAATAGTGCATGTTATATTGATAACAATAAAAGTAATAAGTATAATTATTACAGTTCTAGCGATAATAACTGCATAATATGGGTAATAATGCACGTTATAATGCTAATAATATAAGTAATACGTATAATTATTACAGTTCTAGCGATAATAACTGCATTATATGGGTAATAATGCATGTTATACTCATAATATCGGGAGTAATAAGTATAATTATTAGAGTTCTAGCGATAATAATAGTAAAATATGGCTAATAGTGCATGTTATATTCATAATAATAAAAGTAATAAGTATAATTATCATAGTTCTAGCGATAATAACAGTAAGATATGGCAAATAGTGCTATTGATAATAATAAAAGTAATAAGTTATTTATTACAGTTCTATCGATAATAACTGCATAATATGGGTAATAATGCATGTTATATTGATGATAATAAAAGTAGTAAGTATATTTATTACAGTTCTAGCGATAATAACTGCATTATATGGGTAATAATGCATGTTATATTGATGATAATAAAAGTAATACGTATATTTATTATAGTTCTAGCGATAAAAACTGCATAATATGGATAATAGTGCATGTTATATTGATAATATCGGGAGTAATAAGTATAATTATTATTGTTCTCGCGATAATAATAGTAAAATATGGCTAATAGTGCATGTTATATTCATAATAATAAAAGTAATAAGTATATTTATTATACTTCTGTCGATAATAACTGCATTATATGGGTAATAATGCATGTTATATTGATAATATCGGGAGTAATAAGTATAATAATTATAGGTCTAGCGATAATAATAGTAAAATATGGCTAACAGTGCATGTTATATTGATAACAATAAAAGTAATAAGTATATTTATTATAGTTCTATCGATAATAATTGCATAATATGGGTAATAATGGATGTTATATTGATGATAATAAAAGTAGCAAGTATATTTATTACAGTTCTAGCGATAATAAATGCATTATATGCGTAATAATGCATGTTATATTGATAATATCGAGAGTAATAAGTATAATTATTATAGTTCTAGCGATAATAATAGTAAAATATGGCTAATAGTGCATGTTATATTGATAATAATAAAAGTAATAAGTATATTTATTACAGTTCTATCGATAATAACTGCATAATATGGGTAATAATGCAGGTTATATTGATGATAATAAAAGTAGTAAGTATATTTATTACAGTTCTAGCGATAATAACTGCATTATATGGGTAATAATGCATGTTATATTGATGATAATAAAAGTAATACGTATATTTATTATAGTTCTAGCGATAAAAACTGCATAATATGGATAATAGTGCATGTTATATTGATAATATCGGGAGTAATAAGTATAATTATTATAGGTCTAGCGATAATAATAGTAAAATATGGCTAATAGTGCATGTTATATTGATAACAATAAAAGTAATAAGTATATTTATTATAGTTCTATCGATAATAATTGCATAATATGGGTAATAATGGATGTTATATTGATGATAATAAAAGTAGCAAGTATATTTATTACAGTTCTAGCGATAATAAATGCATTATATGCGTAATAATGCATGTTATATTGATAATATCGAGAGTAATAAGTATAATTATTATAGTTCTAGCGATAATAATAGTAAAATATGGCTAATAGTGCATGTTATATTGATAATAATAAAAGTAATAAGTATATTTATTACAGTTCTATCGATAATAACTGCATAATATGGGTAATAATGCAGGTTATATTGATGATAATAAAAGTAGTAAGCATATTTATTACAGTTCTAGCGATAATAACTGCATTATATGCGTAATAATGCATGTTATATTGATAATATCGGGAGTAGTAAGTATAATTATTATAGTTCTAGCGATAATAATAGTAAAATATGGCTAATACTGCATGTTATATTGATAATAATAAAAGTAATAAGTATATTTATTACAGTTCTATCGATAATAACTGCATAATATGGGTAATAATGCATGTTATATTCATAATATCGGGAGTAATATGTATAATTATTATAGTTCTAGCGATAATAATAGTGCAATACGGCTAATAGTGCCTATTATATTGATAATAATAAAAGTAATAAGTACATTTATTACAGTTCTATCGATAATAACTGCATAATATGGGTAATAATGCACGTTATAATGCTAATAATATAAGTAATAAGTATAATTATTACAGTTCTAGCGATAATAACTGCCTTATATGGGTAATAATGCATGTTATATTGATATTAATATAAGTAATAAGTATAATTATTACAGTTCTAGCGATAATAACTGCATTATATGGGTAATAATGGATGTTATATTGATAACATCGGGAGTAATAAGTTTAATTATTACAGTTTTAGCGATAATACTAGTAAAATATGACTAAGAGTGCCTGTTATATTGATAATAATAAAAGGAATAAGTATATTTATTATACCTCTGTCGATAATAACTGCATTATATGGGTAATAATGCATGTTATATTGATAATAATATAAGTAATAAGTATAATTATTACAGTTCTAGCGATAATAACTCCATTATATGGGTAATAATGCATGTTATATTGATGATAATAAAAGTAGTAAGTATATTTATTACAGTTCTAGCGATAATAACTGCATTATATGCGTAATAATGCATGTTATATTGATAATATCGGGACTAATAAGTATAATTATTATAGGTCTAGCGATAATAATAGTAAAATATGGCTAATAGTGCATGTTATATTGATAACAATAAAAGTAATAAGTATAATTATTACAGTTCTAGCGATAATAACTGCATAATATGGGTAATAATGCACGTTATAATGCAAATAATATAAGTAATACGTATAATTATTACAGTTCTAGCGATAATAACTGCATTATATGGGTAATAATGAATGTTATACTCATAATATCGGGAGTAATAAGTATAATTATTAGAGTTCTAGCGATAATAATAGTAAAATATGGCTAATAGTGCATGTTATATTCATAATAATAAAAGTAATAAGTATAATTATCATAGTTCTAGCGATAATAACAGTAAGATATGGCAAATAGTGCATGTTATATTGATAATAATAAAAGTAATAAGTTATTTATTACAGTTCTATCGATAATAACTGCATAATATGGGTAATAATGCATGTTATATTGATGATAATAAAAGTAGTAAGTATATTTATTACAGTTCTAGCGATAATAACTGCATTATATGGGTAATAATGCATGTTATATTGATGATAATAAAAGTAATACGTATATTTATTATAGTTCTAGCGATAAAAACTGCATAATATGGATAATAGTGCATGTTATATTGATAATATCGGGAGTAATAAGTATAATTATTATTGTTCTCGCGATAATAATAGTAAAATGTGGCTAATAGTGCATGTTATATTCATAATAATAAAAGTAATAAGTATATTTATTATACTTCTGTCGATAATAACTGCATTATATGGGTAATAATGCATGTTATATTGATAATATCGGGAGTAATAAGTATAATTATTATAGGTCTAGCGATAATAATAGTAAAATATGGCTAATAGTGCATGTTATATTGATAACAATAAAAGTAATAAGTATATTTATTATAGTTCTATCGATAATAATTGCATAATATGGGTAATAATGGATGTTATATTGATGATAATAAAAGTAGCAAGTATATTTATTACAGTTGTAGCGATAATAAATGCATTATATGCGTAATAATGCATGTTATATTGATAATATCGAGAGTAATAAGTATAATTATTATAGTTCTAGCGATAATAATAGTAAAATATGGCTAAGAGTGCATGTTATATTGATAATAATAAAAGTAATAAGTATATTTATTACAGTTCTATCGATAATAACTGCATAATATGGGTAATAATGCAGGTTATATTGATGATAATAAAAGTAGTAAGCATATTTATTACAGTTCTAGCGATAATAACTGCATTATATGCGTAATAATGCATGTTATATTGATAATATCGGGAGTAGTAAGTATAATTATTATAGTTCTAGCGATAATAATAGTAAAATATGGCTAATACTGCATGTTATATTGATAATAATAAAAGTAATAAGTATATTTATTACAGTTCTATCGATAATAACTGCATAATATGGGTAATAATGCATGTTATATTCATAATATCGGGAGTAATATGTATAATTATTATAGTTCTAGCGATAATAATAGTGCAATACGGCTAATAGTGCCTATTATATTGATAATAATAAAAGTAATAAGTACATTTATTACAGTTCTATCGATAATAACTGCATAATATGGGTAATAATGCACGTTATAATGCTAATAATATAAGTAATAAGTATAATTATTACAGTTCTAGCGATAATAACTGCCTTATATGGGTAATAATGCATGTTATATTGATATTAATATAAGTAATAAGTATAATTATTACAGTTCTGGCGATAATAACTGCATAATATGGGTAATAATGCATGTAATATTGATAATAATAAAAGTAATAAGTATATTTATTATAGTTCTGGCGATAATAACTGCATAATATGGGTAATAATTCATGTAATATTGATAATAATATAAGTAATAAATATAATTATTACAGTTCTAGCGATAATAACTGCATTATATGGGTAATAATGCATGTTATATTGATAATAATAAAAGTAATAAGTATATTTATTATAGATCTAGCGATAATAGATGCATTATATGGGTAAAAATGCATGTTATATTAATAATATCGGGAGTAATAAGTATAATTATTATAGTTCTAGCGATAATAATAGTAAAATATGGCTAATAGTGCATGTTATATTGATAATAATAAAAGTAATAAGTATATTTATTACAGTTCTATCGATAATAACTGCATAATATGGGTAATAATGCAGGTTATATTGATGATAATAAAAGTAGTAAGTATATTTATTATAGTTCTAGCGGTTATAACTGCATAATATGTGTAATAATGCATGTTATATTGATAATATCGGGAGTAATAAGTATAATTATTACAGTTCTAGCGGTAATAACTGCATTATATGGGTAATAATGCATGTTATATTGATGATAATAAAAGTAGTAAGTATATTTATTACAGTTCTAGCGATAATAACTGCATTATATGCGTAATAATGCATGTTATATTGATAATATCGGGAGTAATAAGTATAATTATTATAGTTCTAGCGATAATAATAGTAAAATATGGCTAATAGTGCATGTTATATTCATAATAATAAAAGTAATAAGTATATTTATTACACTTCTGTCGATAATAACTGCATTATATGCGTAATAGTGCATGTTATATTGATAATATTGGGAGTAATAAGTATAATTATCATAGTTCTAGCGATAATAACAGTAAGATATGGCAAATAGTGCATGTTATATTGATAATAATAAAAGTAATAAGTTATTTATTACAGCTCTATCGATAATAACTGCATAATATGGGTAATAATGCATGTTATATTGATGATAATAAAAGTAGTAAGTATATTTATTACAGTTCTAGCGATAATAACTGCATTATATGGGTAATAATGCATGTTATATTGATGATAATAAAAGTAATACGTATATTTATTATAGTTCTAGCGATAAAAACTGCATAATATGGATAATAGTGCATGTTATATTGATAATATCGGGAGTAATAAGTATAATTATTATAGGTCTAGCGATAATAATAGTAAAATATGGCTAATAGTGCATGTTATATTGATAACAATAAAAGTAATAAGTATATTTATTATAGTTCTATCGATAATAATTGCATAATATGGGTAATAATGGATGTTATATTGATGATAATAAAAGTAGCAAGTATATTTATTACAGTTCTAGCGATAATAAATGCATTATATGCGTAATAATGCATGTTATATTGATAATATCGAGAGTAATAAGTATAATTATTATAGTTCTAGCGATAATAATAGTAAAATATGGCTAATAGTGCATGTTATATTGATAATAATAAAAGTAATAAGTATATTTATTACAGTTCTATCGATAATAACTGCATAATATGGGTAATAATGCAGGTTATATTGATGATAATAAAAGTAGTAAGTATATTTATTATAGTTCTAGCGGTTATAACTGCATAATATGTGTAATAATGCATGTTATATTGATAATATCGGGAGTAATAAGTATAATTATTACAGTTCTAGCGGTAATAACTGCATTATATGGGTAATAATGCATGTTATATTGATAATATCGGGAGTAATAAGTATAATTATTATAGGTCTAGCGATAATAATAGTAAAATATGGCTAATAGTGCATGTTATATTGATAACAATAAAAGTAATAAGTATATTTATTATAGTTCTATCGATAATAACTGCATAATATGGGTAATAATGCTTGTTATATTGATGATAATAAAAGTAGTAAGCATATTTATTACAGTTCTAGCGATAATAAATGCATTATATGCGTAATAATGCATGTTATATTGATAATATCGAGAGTAATAAGTATAATTATTATAGTTCTAGCGATAATAATAGTAAAATATGGCTAATACTGCATGTTATATTGATAATAATAAAAGTAATAAGTACATTTATTACAGTTCTATCGATAATAACTGCATAATATGGGTAATAATGCACGTTATAATGCTAATAATATAAGTAATAAGTATAATTATTACAGTTCTAGCGATAATAACTGCCTTATATGGGTAATAATGCATATTATATTGATATTAATATAAGTAATAAGTATAATTATTACAGTTCTAGCGATAATAACTGCATTATATGGGTAATAATGGATGTTATATTGATAATATCGGGAGTAATAAGTTTAATTATTACAGTTTTAGCGATAATACTAGTAAAATATGGCTAAGAGTGCCTGTTATATTGATAATAATAAAAGGAGTAAGTATATTTATTATACCTCTGTCGATAATAACTGCATTATATGGGTAATAATGCATGTTATATTGATAATAATATAAGTAATAAGTATAATTATTACAGTTCTAGCGATAATAACTCCATTATATGGGTAATAATGCATGTTATATTGATGATAATAAAAGTAGTAAGTATATTTATTACAGTTCTAGCGATAATAACTGCATTATATGCGTAATAATGCATGTTATATTGATAATATCGGGACTAATAAGTATAATTATTATAGGTCTAGCGATAATACTAGTAAAATATGGCTAATAGTGCATGTTATATTGCTAACAATAAAAGTAATAAGTATAATTATTACAGTTCTAGCGATAATAACTGCATAATATGGGTAATAATGCACGTTATAATGCTAATAATACAAGTAATACGTATAATTATTACAGTTCTAGCGATAATAACTGCATTATATGGGTAATAATGCATGTTATACTCATAATATCGGGAGTAATAAGTATAATTATTAGAGTTCTAGCGATAATAATAGTAAAATATGGCTAATAGTGCATGTTATATTCATAATAATAAAAGTAATAAGTATATTTATTATACTTCTGTCGATAATAACTGCATTATATGCGTAATAGTGCATGTTATATTGATGATAATAAAAGTAGTAAGTATATTTATTACAGTTCTAGCGATAATAACTGCATTATATGGGTAATAATGCATGTTATATTGATGATAATAAAAGTAATACGTATATTTATTATAGTTCTAGCGATAAAAACTGCATAATATGGATAATAGTGCATGTTATATTGATAATATCGGGAGTAATAAGTATAATTATTATAGGTCTAGCGATAATAATAGTAAAATATGGCTAATAGTGCATGTTATATTGATAACAATAAAAGTAATAAGTATATTTATTATAGTTCTATCGATAATAATTGCATAATATGGGTAATAATGGATGATATATTGATGATAATAAAAGTAGCAAGTATATTTATTACAGTTCTAGCGATAATAAATGCATTATATGCGTAATAATGCATGTTATATTGATAATATCGAGAGTAATAAGTATAATTATTATAGTTCTAGCGATAATAATAGTAAAATATGGCTAATAGTGCATGTTATATTGATAATAATAAAAGTAATAAGTATATTTATTACAGTTCTATCGATAATAACTGCATAATATGGGTAATAATGCAGGTTATATTGATGATAATAAAAGTAGTAAGTATATTTATTATAGTTCTAGCGGTTATAACTGCATAATATGTGTAATAATGCATGTTATATTGATAATATCGGGAGTAATAAGTATAATTATTACAGTTCTAGCGGTAATAACTGCATTATATGGGTAATAATGCATGTTATATTGATAATATCGGGAGTAATAAGTATAATTATTATAGGTCTAGCGATAATAATAGTAAAATATGGCTAATAGTGCATGTTATATTGATAACAATAAAAGTAATAAGTATATTTATTATAGTTCTATCGATAATAATTGCATAATATGGGTAATAATGGATGTTATATTGATGATAATAAAAGTAGCAAGTATATTTATTACAGTTCTAGCGATAATAAATGCATTATATGCGTAATAATGCATGTTATATTGATAATATCGAGAGTAATAAGTATAATTATTATAGTTCTAGCGATAATAATAGTAAAATATGGCTAATAGTGCATGTTATATTGATAATAATAAAAGTAATAAGTATATTTATTACAGTTCTATCGATAATAACTGCATAATATGGGTAATAATGCTTGTTATATTGATGATAATAAAAGTAGTAAGCATATTTATTACAGTTCTAGCGATAATAACTGCATTATATGCGTAGTAATGCATGTTATATTGATAATATCGGGAGTAATAAGTATAATTATTATAGGTCTAGCGATAATAATAGTAAAATATGGCTAATAGTGCATGTTATATTGATAATAATAAAAGTAATAAGTATATTTATTATAGTTCTATCGATAATAACTGCATAATATGGGTAATAATGCTTGTTATATTGATGATAATAAAAGTAGTAAGCATATTTATTACAGTTCTAGCGATAATAACTGCATTATATGCGTAATAATGCATGTTATATTGATAATATCGGGAGTAGTAAGTATAATTATTATAGGTCTAGCGATAATAATAGTAAAATATGGCTAATAGTGCATGTTATATTGATAACAATAAAAGTAATAAGTATAATTATTACAGTTCTAGCGATAATAACTGCATAATATGGGTAATAATGCACGTTATAATGCTAATAATATAAGTAGTAAGCATATTTATTACAGTTCTAGCGATAATAACTGCATTATATGGGTAATAATGCATGTTATACTCATAATATCGGGAGTAATAAGTATAATTATTAGAGTTCTAGCGATAATAATAGTAAAATATGGCTAATAGTGCATGTTATATTCATAATAATAAAAGTAATAAGTATATTTATTATACTTCTGTCGATAATAACTGCATTATATGCGTAATAGTGCATGTTATATTGATAATATTGGGAGTAATAAGTATAATTATCATAGTTCTAGCGGTAATAACAGTAAGATATGGCAAATAGTGCATGTTATATTGATAATATCGGGAGTAATAAGTATAATTATTATAGGTCTAGCGATAATAATAGTAAAATATGGCTAATAGTGCATGTTATATTGATAACAATAAAAGTAATAAGTATATTTATTATAGTTCTATCGATAATAATTGCATAATATGGGTAATAATGGATGATATATTGATGATAATAAAAGTAGCAAGTATATTTATTACAGTTCTAGCGATAATAAATGCATTATATGCGTAATAATGCATGTTATATTGATAATATCGAGAGTAATAAGTATAATTATTATAGTTCTATCGATAATAATTGCATAATATGGGTAATAATGGATGTTATATTGATGATAATAAAAGTAGCAAGTATATTTATTACAGTTCTAGCGATAATAAATGCATTATATGCGTAATAATGCATGTTATATTGATAATATCGGGAGTAGTAAGTATAATTATTATAGTTCTAGCGATAGTAATAGTAAAATATGGCTAATACTGCATGTTATATTGATAATAATAAAAGTAATAAGTATATTTATTACAGTTCTATCGATAATAACTGCATAATATGGGTAATAATGCATGTTATATTCATAATATCGGGAGTAATATGTATAATTATTATAGTTCTAGCGATAATAATAGTGCAATACGGCTAATAGTGCCTATTATATTGATAATAATAAAAGTAATAAGTACATTTATTACAGTTCTATCGATAATAACTGCATAATATGGGTAATAATGCACGTTATAATGCTAATAATATAAGTAATAAGTATAATTATTACAGTTCTAGCGATAATAACTGCCTTATATGGGTAATAATGCATGTTATATTGATATTAATATAAGTAATAAGTATAATTATTACAGTTCTAGCGATAATAACTGCATTATATGGGTAATAATGGATGTTATATTGATAACATCGGGAGTAATAAGTTTAATTATTACAGTTTTAGCGATAATACTAGTAAAATATGACTAAGAGTGCCTGTTATATTGATAATAATAAAAGGAATAAGTATATTTATTATACCTCTGTCGATAATAACTGCATTATATGGGTAATAATGCATGTTATATTGATAATAATATAAGTAATAAGTATAATTATTACAGTTCTATCGATAATAACTGCATAATATGGGTAATAATGCATGTTATATTGATGATAATAAAAGTAGTAAGTATAATTATTATAGTTCTAGCGATAATAACTGCATAATATGGCTAATAGTGCATGTTATATTGATAATAATATAAGTAATAAGTATAATTATTACAATTCTAGCAATAATAACTGCATTATATGGGTAATAATGCATGTTATATTGATAATATTGGGAGTAATAAGTATAATTATTATAGTTCTAGCGATAATAATAGTAAAATATGGGTAATAGTGCATGTTATAATGATAATAGTATAAGTAATAAGTATAATTATTACAGTTCTGGCGATAATAACTGCATTATATGGGTAATAACGCACGTTATATTGCTAATAATATAAGTAATAAGTATAATTATTATAGTTCTAGCGATAATAATACTAAAATATGGCTAATAGTGCATGTTATATTGATAATAATAAAAGTAATAAGTATATTTATTACAGTTCTATCGATAATAACTGCATAATATGGGTAATAATGCATGTTATATTGATGATAATAAAAGTAATAAGTATATCTATTATAGTTCTAGCGACTATAACTGCATAATATGGGTAATAATGCATGTTATATTGAGAATAATATAAGTAATGAGTGTAATTATTACAGTTCTAGCGATAATCACTGCATTATATGGGTAATAATGCACGTTATATTGCTAATAATGTAAGTAATAAGTATAATTATTACAGTTCTAGCGATAATAACTGCATTATATGGGTAATAATGCATGTTATATTGATAATAATATAAGTAATAAGTATAATTATCACAGTTCTAGCGATAATAACTGCATAATATAGGTAACAATGCATATTATATTGATAATAATATAAGTAATAAGTATAATTATTACAGTTCTAGCAATAATAACTGCATTATATGGGTAATAATGCATGTTATATTGATAATATTGGGAGTAATAAGTATAATTATTATAGTTCTAGCGATAATAATAGTAAAATATGGCTAATAGTGCATGCTATATCGATAATAATAATAGCAATAAGTATATTTATTACAGTTCTATCGATAATAGCTGCATAATATGGGTAATAATAAATGTTATATTGATAATAATATAAGTAATAAGTATAATTATTACAGTTCTAGCAATAATAACTGCATTATATGGGTAATAATGCATGTTATATTGATAATATTGGGAGTAATAAGTATAATTATTATAGTTCTAGCGATAATAATAGTAAAATATGGCTAATAGTGCATGCTGTATCGATAATAATAAAAGTAATAAGTATATTTATTACAGTTCTATCGATAATAGCTGCATTATATGGGTAATAATGCATGAAATATTGATAATATTGGGAGTAATAAGTATAATTATTATAGTTCTAGCGATAATAATAGTACAATATGGCTAATAGTGCATGTTATATTGATAATAATAAAAGTAATAAGTATATTTATTACAGTTCTATCGATAATAACTGCATAATATGGGTAATAATGCATGTTATATTGAGAATAATATAAGTAATAAGTATAATTATTACAGTTCCAGCGATAATAACTGCATTATATGGGTAATAATGCATGTTATATTGATAATATTGGGAGTAATAAGTATAATTATTATAGTTCTAGCGATAATAATAGTACAATATGGCTAGTAGTGCATGTCATATTGATAATAATAAAAGTAATAAGTATATTCATTACAGTTCTATCGATAATAACTGCATAATATGGGTAATAATGCATGTTATATTGAGAATAATATAAGTAATAAGTATAATTATTTCAGTTCTAGCGATAATAACTGCATTATATGGGTAATAATGCATGCTATATTGATAATGTTGGGAGTAATAAGTATAATTATTATAGTTCTAGCGATAATAATAGTACAATATGGCTAATAGTGCATGTTATATTGATAATAATAAAAGTAATAAGTATATTTATTACAGTTCTATCGATAATAACTGCATAATATGGGTAATAATGCATGTTATATTGAGAATAATATAAGTAATAAGTATAATTATTACAGTTCCAGCGATAATAACTGCATTATATGGGTAATAATGCATGTTATATTGATAATATTGGGAGTAATAAGTATAATTATTATAGTTCTAGCGATAATAATAGTACAATATGGCTAGTAGTGCATGTCATATTGATAATAATAAAAGTAATAAGTATATTCATTACAGTTCTATCGATAATAACTGCATAATATGGGTAATAATGCATGTTATATTGAGAATAATATAAGTAATAAGTATAATTATTTCAGTTCTAGCGATAATAACTGCATTATATGGGTAATAATGCATGCTATATTGATAATGTTGGGAATAATAAGTATAATTATTATAGTTCTAGCGATAATAATAGTACAATATGGCTAATAGTGCATGTTATATTGATAATAATAAAAGTAATAAGTATATTTATTACAGTTCTATCGATAATAACTGCATAATATGGGTAATAATGCATGTTATATTGATGATAATAAAAGTAATAAGTATATCTATTATAGCTCTAGCGACTATAACTGCATAATATGGGTAATAATGCATGTTATATTGAGAATAATATAAGTAATGAGTGTAATTATTACAGTTCTAGCGATAATCACTGCATTATATGGGTAATAATGCACGTTATATTGCTAATAATATAAGTAATAAGTATAATTATTACAGTTCTAGCGATAATAACTGCATAATATAGGTAATAATGCATGTTACATTGATAATAATATAAGTAATAAGTATAATTATTACAGTTCTAGCAATAATAACTGCATTATATGGGTAATAATGCATGTTATATTGATAATATTGGGAGTAATAAGTATAATTATTACAGTTCTAGCGATAATAACTGCATTATATGGGTAATAATGCATGCTATATTGATAATATTGGGAGTAATAAGTATAATTATTATAGTTCTAGCTATAATAATAGTACAATATGGCTAATAGTGCATGTTATATTGATAATAATAAAAGTAATAAGTATATTTATTACAGTTCTATCGATAATAACTGCATAATATGGGTAATAATGCATGTTATATTGAGAATAATATAAGTAATAAGTATAATTATTACAGTTCCTGCGATAATAACTGCATTATATGGGTAATAATGCATGTTATATTGATAATATTGGGAGTAATAAGTATAATTATTATAGTTCTAGCGATAATAATAGTACAATATGGCTAGTAGTGCATGTCATATTGATAATAATAAAAGTAATAAGTATATTCATTACAGTTCTATCGATAATAACTGCATAATATGGGTAATAATGCATGTTATATTGAGAATAATATAAGTAATAAGTATAATTATTACAGCTCTAGCAATAATAACTGCATTACATGGGTAATAATGCATGTTATATTGATAATATTGGGAGTAATAAGTATAATTATTATAGTTCTAGCGATAATAATAGTACAATATGGCTAGTAGTGCATGTCATATTGATAATAATAAAAGTAATAAGTATATTTATTACAGTTCTATCGATAATAACTGCATAATATGGGTAATAATGCATGTTATATTGAGAATAATATAAGTAATAAGTATAATTATTACAGTTCTAGCGATAATAACTGCATTATATGGGTAATAATGCATGCTATATTGATAATATTGGGAGTAATAAGTATAATTATTATAGGTCTAGCGATAATAATAGTAAAATATGGCTAATAGTGCATGTTATATTGATAACAATAAAAGTAATAAGTATATTTATTATAGTTCTATCGATAATAATTGCATAATATGGGTAATAATGGATGTTATATTGATGATAATAAAAGTAGCAAGTATATTTATTACAGTTCTAGCGATAATAAATGCATTATATGCGTAATAATGCATGTTATATTGATAATATCGAGAGTAATAAGTATAATTATTATAGTTCTAGCGATAATAATAGTAAAATATGGCTAATAGTGCATGTTATATTGATAATAATAAAAGTAATAAGTATATTTATTATAGTTCTATCGATAATAACTGCATAATATGGGTAATAATGCTTGTTATATTGATGATAATAAAAGTAGTAAGCATATTTATTACAGTTCTAGCGATAATAAATGCATTATATGCGTAATAATGCATGTTATATTGATAATATCGAGAGTAATAAGAATAATTATTATAGTTCTAGCGATAATAATAGTAAAATATGGCTAATACTGCATGTTATATTGATAATAATAAAAGTAATAAGTACATTTATTACAGTTCTATCGATAATAACTGCATAATATGGGTAATAATGCACGTTATAATGCTAATAATATAAGTAATAAGTATAATTATTACAGTTCTAGCGATAATAACTGCCTTATATGGGTAATAATGCATATTATATTGATATTAATATAAGTAATAAGTATAATTATTACAGTTCTAGCGATAATAACTGCATTATATGGGTAATAATGGATGTTATATTGATAATATCGGGAGTAATAAGTTTAATTATTACAGTTTTAGCGATAATACTAGTAAAATATGGCTAAGAGTGCCTGTTATATTGATAATAATAAAAGGAGTAAGTATATTTATTATACCTCTGTCGATAATAACTGCATTATATGGGTAATAATGCATGTTATATTGATAATAATATAAGTAATAAGTATAATTATTACAGTTCTAGCGATAATAACTCCATTATATGGGTAATAATGCATGTTATATTGATGATAATAAAAGTAGTAAGTATATTTATTACAGTTCTAGCGATAATAACTGCATTATATGCGTAATAATGCATGTTATATTGATAATATCGGGACTAATAAGTATAATTATTATAGGTCTAGCGATAATACTAGTAAAATATGGCTAATAGTGCATGTTATATTGCTAACAATAAAAGTAATAAGTATAATTATTACAGTTCTAGCGATAATAACTGCATAATATGGGTAATAATGCACGTTATAATGCTAATAATACAAGTAATACGTATAATTATTACAGTTCTAGCGATAATAACTGCATTATATGGGTAATAATGCATGTTATACTCATAATATCGGGAGTAATAAGTATAATTATTAGAGTTCTAGCGATAATAATAGTAAAATATGGCTAATAGTGCATGTTATATTCATAATAATAAAAGTAATAAGTATATTTATTATACTTCTGTCGATAATAACTGCATTATATGCGTAATAGTGCATGTTATATTGATGATAATAAAAGTAGTAAGTATATTTATTACAGTTCTAGCGATAATAACTGCATTATATGGGTAATAATGCATGTTATATTGATGATAATAAAAGTAATACGTATATTTATTATAGTTCTAGCGATAAAAACTGCATAATATGGATAATAGTGCATGTTATATTGATAATATCGGGAGTAATAAGTATAATTATTATAGGTCTAGCGATAATAATAGTAAAATATGGCTAATAGTGCATGTTATATTGATAACAATAAAAGTAATAAGTATATTTATTATAGTTCTATCGATAATAATTGCATAGTATGGGTAATAATGGATGTTATATTGATGATAATAAAAGTAGCAAGTATATTTATTACAGTTCTAGCGATAATAAATGCATTATATGCGTAATAATGCATGTTATATTGATAATATCGAGAGTAATAAGTATAATTATTATAGTTCTAGCGATAATAATAGTAAAATATGGCTAATAGTGCATGTTATATTGATAATAATAAAAGTAATAAGTATATTTATTATAGTTCTATCGATAATAACTGCATAATATGGGTAATAATGCTTGTTATATTGATGATAATAAAAGTAGTAAGCATATTTATTACAGTTCTAGCGATAATAACTGCATTATATGCGTAGTAATGCATGTTATATTGATAATATCGGGAGTAATAAGTATAATTATTATAGGTCTAGCGATAATAATAGTAAAATATGGCTAATAGTGCATGTTATATTGATAATAATAAAAGTAATAAGTATATTTATTATAGTTCTATCGATAATAACTGCATAATATGGGTAATAATGCTTGTTATATTGATGATAATAAAAGTAGTAAGCATATTTATTACAGTTCTAGCGATAATAACTGCATTATATGCGTAATAATGCATGTTATATTGATAATATCGGGAGTAGTAAGTATAATTATTATAGGTCTAGCGATAATAATAGTAAAATATGGCTAATAGTGCATGTTATATTGATAACAATAAAAGTAATAAGTATAATTATTACAGTTCTAGCGATAATAACTGCATAATATGGGTAATAATGCACGTTATAATGCTAATAATATAAGTAATACGTATAATTATTACAGTTCTAGCGATAATAACTGCATTATATGGGTAATAATGCATGTTATACTCATAATATCGGGAGTAATAAGTATAATTATTAGAGTTCTAGCGATAATAATAGTAAAATATGGCTAATAGTGCATGTTATATTCATAATAATAAAAGTAATAAGTATATTTATTATACTTCTGTCGATAATAACTGCATTATATGCGTAATAGTGCATGTTATATTGATAATATTGGGAGTAATAAGTATAATTATCATAGTTCTAGCGGTAATAACAGTAAGATATGGCAAATAGTGCATGTTATATTGATAATATCGGGAGTAATAAGTATAATTATTATAGGTCTAGCGATAATAATAGTAAAATATGGCTAATAGTGCATGTTATATTGATAACAATAAAAGTAATAAGTATATTTATTATAGTTCTATCGATAATAATTGCATAATATGGGTAATAATGGATGATATATTGATGATAATAAAAGTAGCAAGTATATTTATTACAGTTCTAGCGATAATAAATGCATTATATGCGTAATAATGCATGTTATATTGATAATATCGAGAGTAATAAGTATAATTATTATAGTTCTATCGATAATAATTGCATAATATGGGTAATAATGGATGTTATATTGATGATAATAAAAGTGGCAAGTATATTTATTACAGTTCTAGCGATAATAAATGCATTATATGCGTAATAATGCATGTTATATTGATAATATCGGGAGTAGTAAGTATAATTATTATAGTTCTAGCGATAGTAATAGTAAAATATGGCTAATACTGCATGTTATATTGATAATAATAAAAGTAATAAGTATATTTATTACAGTTCTATCGATAATAACTGCATAATATGGGTAATAATGCATGTTATATTCATAATATCGGGAGTAATATGTATAATTATTATAGTTCTAGCGATAATAATAGTGCAATACGGCTAATAGTGCCTATTATATTGATAATAATAAAAGTAATAAGTACATTTATTACAGTTCTATCGATAATAACTGCATAATATGGGTAATAATGCACGTTATAATGCTAATAATATAAGTAATAAGTATAATTATTACAGTTCTAGCGATAATAACTGCCTTATATGGGTAATAATGCATGTTATATTGATATTAATATAAGTAATAAGTATAATTATTACAGTTCTAGCGATAATAACTGCATTATATGGGTAATAATGGATGTTATATTGATAACATCGGGAGTAATAAGTTTAATTATTACAGTTTTAGCGATAATACTAGTAAAATATGACTAAGAGTGCCTGTTATATTGATAATAATAAAAGGAATAAGTATATTTATTATACCTCTGTCGATAATAACTGCATTATATGGGTAATAATGCATGTTATATTGATAATAATATAAGTAATAAGTATAATTATTACAGTTCTATCGATAATAACTGCATAATATGGGTAATAATGCATGTTATATTGATGATAATAAAAGTAGTAAGTATAATTATTATAGTTCTAGCGATAATAATAGTAAAATATGGCTAATAGTGCATGTTATATTGATAATAATATAAGTAATAAGTATAATTATTACAATTCTAGCAATAATAACTGCATTATATGGGTAATAATGCATGTTATATTGATAATATTGGGAGTAATAAGTATAATTATTATAGTTCTAGCGATAATAATAGTAAAATATGGGTAATAGTGCATGTTATAATGATAATAGTATAAGTAATAAGTATAATTATTACAGTTCTGGCGATAATAACTGCATTATATGGGTAATAACGCACGTTATATTGCTAATAATATAAGTAATAAGTATAATTATTATAGTTCTAGCGATAATAATACTAAAATATGGCTAATAGTGCATGTTATATTGATAATAATAAAAGTAATAAGTATATTTATTACAGTTCTATCGATAATAACTGCATAATATGGGTAATAATGCATGTTATATTGATGATAATAAAAGTAATAAGTATATCTATTATAGTTCTAGCGACTATAACTGCATAATATGGGTAATAATGCATGTTATATTGAGAATAATATAAGTAATGAGTGTAATTATTACAGTTCTAGCGATAATCACTGCATTATATGGGTAATAATGCACGTTATATTGCTAATAATGTAAGTAATAAGTATAATTATTACAGTTCTAGCGATAATAACTGCATTATATGGGTAATAATGCATGTTATATTGATAATAATATAAGTAATAAGTATAATTATCACAGTTCTAGCGATAATAACTGCATAATATAGGTAATAATGCATGTTATATTGATAATAATATAAGTAATAAGTATAATTATTACAGTTCTAGCAATAATAACTGCATTATATGGGTAATAATGCATGTTATATTGATAATATTGGGAGTAATAAGTATAATTATTATAGTTCTAGCGATAATAATAGTAAAATATGGCTAATAGTGCATGCTATATCGATAATAATAATAGCAATAAGTATATTTATTACAGTTCTATCGATAATAGCTGCATAATATGGGTAATAATAAATGTTATATTGATAATAATATAAGTAATAAGTATAATTATTACAGTTCTAGCAATAATAACTGCATTATATGGGTACTAATGCATGTTATATTGATAATATTGGGAGTAATAAGTATAATTATTATAGTTCTAGCGATAATAATAGTAAAATATGGCTAATAGTGCATGCTGTATCGATAATAATAAAAGTAATAAGTATATTTATTACAGTTCTATCGATAATAGCTGCATAATGTGGGTAATAATGCATGTTATATTGATAATAATATAAGTAATAAGTATAATTATTACAGTTCTAGCGATAATAACTGCATTATATGGGTAATAATGCATGAAATATTGATAATATTGGGAGTAATAAGTATAATTATTATAGTTCTAGCGATAATAATAGTACAATATGGCTAATAGTGCATGTTATATTGATAATAATAAAAGTAATAAGTATATTTATTACAGTTCTATCGATAATAACTGCATAATATGGGTAATAATGCATGTTATATTGAGAATAATATAAGTAATAAGTATAATTATTACAGTTCCAGCGATAATAACTGCATTATATGGGTAATAATGCATGTTATATTGATAATATTGGGAGTAATAAGTATAATTATTATAGTTCTAGCGATAATAATAGTACAATATGGCTAGTAGTGCATGTCATATTGATAATAATAAAAGTAATAAGTATATTCATTACAGTTCTATCGATAATAACTGCATAATATGGGTAATAATGCATGTTATATTGAGAATAATATAAGTAATAAGTATAATTATTTCAGTTCTAGCGATAATAACTGCATTATATGGGTAATAATGCATGCTATATTGATAACGTTGGGAGTAATAAGTATAATTATTATAGTTCTAGCGATAATAATAGTACAATATGGCTAATAGTGCATGTTATATTGATAATAATAAAAGTAATAAGTATATTTATTACAGTTCTATCGATAATAACTGCATAATATGGGTAATAATGCATGTTATATTGAGAATAATATAAGTAATAAGTATAATTATTACAGTTCCAGCGATAATAACTGCATTATATGGGTAATAATGCATGTTATATTGATAATATTGGGAGTAATAAGTATAATTATTATAGTTCTAGCGATAATAATAGTACAATATGGCTAGTAGTGCATGTCATATTGATAATAATAAAAGTAATAAGTATATTCATTACAGTTCTATCGATAATAACTGCATAATATGGGTAATAATGCATGTTATATTGAGAATAATATAAGTAATAAGTATAATTATTTCAGTTCTAGCGATAATAACTGCATTATATGGGTAATAATGCATGCTATATTGATAATGTTGGGAATAATAAGTATAATTATTATAGTTCTAGCGATAATAATAGTACAATATGGCTAATAGTGCATGATATATTGATAATAATAAAAGTAATAAGTATATTTATTACAGTTCTATCGATAATAACTGCATAATATGGGTAATAATGCATGTTATATTGATGATAATAAAAGTAATAAGTATATCTATTATAGCTCTAGCGACTATAACTGCATAATATGGGTAATAATGCATGTTATATTGAGAATAATATAAGTAATGAGTGTAATTATTACAGTTCTAGCGATAATCACTGCATTATATGGGTAATAATGCACGTTATATTGCTAATAATATAAGTAATAAGTATAATTATTACAGTTCTAGCGATAATAACTGCATAATATAGGTAATAATGCATGTTACATTGATAATAATATAAGTAATAAGTATAATTATTACAGTTCTAGCAATAATAACTGCATTATATGGGTAATAATGCATGTTATATTGATAATATTGGGAGTAATAAGTATAATTATTACAGTTCTAGCGATAATAACTGCATTATATGGGTAATAATGCATGCTATATTGATAATATTGGGAGTAATAAGTATAATTATTATAGTTCTAGCTATAATAATAGTACAATATGGCTAATAGTGCATGTTATATTGATAATAATAAAAGTAATAAGTATATTTATTACAGTTCTATCGATAATAACTGCATAATATGGGTAATAATGCATGTTATATTGAGAATAATATAAGTAATAAGTATAATTATTACAGTTCCTGCGATAATAACTGCATTATATGGGTAATAATGCATGTTATATTGATAATATTGGGAGTAATAAGTATAATTATTATAGTTCTAGCGATAATAATAGTACAATATGGCTAGTAGTGCATGTCATATTGATAATAATAAAAGTAATAAGTATATTCATTACAGTTCTATCGATAATAACTGCATAATATGGGTAATAATGCATGTTATATTGAGAATAATATAAGTAATAAGTATAATTATTACAGCTCTAGCAATAATAACTGCATTACATGGGTAATAATGCATGTTATATTGATAATATTGGGAGTAATAAGTATAATTATTATAGTTCTAGCGATAATAATAGTACAATATGGCTAGTAGTGCATGTCATATTGATAATAATAAAAGTAATAAGTATATTTATTACAGTTCTATCGATAATAACTGCATAATATGGGTAATAATGCATGTTATATTGAGAATAATATAAGTAATAAGTATAATTATTACAGTTCTAGCGATAATAACTGCATAATATAGGTAATAATGCATGTTACATTGATAATAATATAAGTAATAAGTATAATTATTACAGTTCTAGCAATAATAACTGCATTATATGGGTAATAATGCATGTTATATTGATAATATTGGGAGTAATAAGTATAATTATTACAGTTCTAGCGATAATAACTGCATTATATGGGTAATAATGCATGCTATATTGATAATATTGGGAGTAATAAGTATAATTATTATAGTTCTAGCTATAATAATAGTACAATATGGCTAGTAGTGCATGTCATATTGATAATAATAAAAGTAATAAGTATATTCATTACAGTTCTATCGATAATAACTGCATAATATGGGTAATAATGCATGTTATATTGAGACTAATATAAGTAATAAGTATAATTATTTCAGTTCTAGCGATAATAACTGCATTATATGGGTAATAATGCATGCTATATTGATAATATTGGGAGTAATAAGTATAATTATTATAGTTCTAGCTATAATAATAGTACAATATGGCTAATAGTGCATGTTATATTGATAATAATATAAGTAATAAGTATATTTATTACAGTTCTATCGATCATAACAGCATAATATGGGTAATAATGCATGTTATATTGATAATAATATAAGAAATAAGTATAATTATTACAGTTCTAGCGATAATAACTGCATTATATGGGTAATAATGCATGTTATATTGATAATATTGGGAGTAATAAGTATAATTATTATAGTTCTAGCGATAATAATAGTACAATATGGCTAATAGTGCATGTTATATTGATAATAATAAAAGTAATAAGTATATTTATTACAGTTCTATCGATAATAACTGCATAATATGGGTAATAATGCATGTTATATTGAGAATAATATAAGTAATAAGTATAATTATTACAGTTCCAGCGATAATAACTGCATTATATGGGTAATAATGCATGTTATATTGATAATATTGGGAGTAATAAGTATAATTATTATAGTTCTAGCGATAATAATAGTACAATATGGCTAGTAGTGCATGTCATATTGATAATAATAAAAGTAATAAGTATATTCATTACAGTTCTATCGATAATAACTGCATAATATGGGTAATAATGCATGTTATATTGAGAATAATATAAGTAATAAGTATAATTATTACAGCTCTAGCAATAATAACTGCATTACATGGGTAATAATGCATGTTATATTGATAATATTGGGAGTAATAAGTATAATTATTATAGTTCTAGCGATAATAATAGTACAATATGGCTAGTAGTGCATGTCATATTGATAATAATAAAAGTAATAAGTATATTTATTACAGTTCTATCGATAATAACTGCATAATATGGGTAATAATGCATGCTATATTGATAATATTGGGAGTAATAAGTATAATTATTATAGTTCTAGCTATAATAATAGTACAATATGGCTAATAGTGCATGTTATATTGATAATAATATAAGTAATAAGTATATTTATTACAGTTCTATCGATCATAACAGCATAATATGGGTAATAATGCATGTTATATTGATAATAATATAAGTAATAAGTATAATTATTCCAGTTCTAGCGATAATAACTGCATTATATGGGTAATAATGCATGTTATATTGATAATATTGGGAGTAATAAGTATAATTATTATAGTTCTAGCGATAATAATAGTACAATATGGCTAATAGTGCATGTTATATTGATAATAATAAAAGTAATAAGTATATTTATTACAGTTCTATCGATAATAACTGCATAATATGGGTAATAATGCATGTTATATTGAGAATAATATAAGTAATAAGTATAATTATTACAGTTCCAGCGATAATAACTGCATTATATGGGTAATAATGCATGTTATATTGATAATATTGGGAGTAATAAGTATAATTATTATAGTTCTAGCGATAATAATAGTACAATATGGCTAGTAGTGCATGTCATATTGATAATAATAAAAGTAATAAGTATATTCATTACAGTTCTATCGATAATAACTGCATAATATGGGTAATAATGCATGTTATATTGAGAATAATATAAGTAATAAGTATAATTATTTCAGTTCTAGCGATAATAACTGCATTATATGGGTAATAATGCATGCTATATTGATAATGTTGGGAGTAATAAGTATAATTATTATAGTTCTAGCGATAATAATAGTACAATATGGCTAATAGTGCATGTTATATTGATAATAATATAAGTAATAAGTATATTTATTACAGTTCTATCGATCATAACCGCATAATATGGGTAATAATGCATGTTATATTGATAATAATATATGTAATAAGTATAATTATTACAGCTCTAGCAATAATAACTGCATTACATGGGTAATAATGCATGTTATATTGATAATATTGGGAGTAATAAGTATAATTATTATAGTTCTAGCGATAATAATAGTAAAATATGGCTAATAGTGCATGTTATATCGATAATAATAAAAGTAATAAGTATATTTATTACAGTTCTATCGATAATAGCTGCATAATATGGGTAATAATGCATGTTATATTGATAATAATATAAGTAATAAGTATAATTATTACAGTTCTAGCGATAATAACTGCATTATATGGGTAATAATGCATGTAATATTGATAATATTGGGAGTAATAAGTATAATTATTATAGTTCTAGCGATAATAATAGTACAATATGGCTAATAGTGCATGTTATATTGATAATAATAAAAGTAATAAGTATATTTATTACAGTTCTATCGATAATAACTGCATAATATAGGTAATAATGCATGTTATATTGATAATAATATAAGTAATAAGTATAATTATTACAGTTCTAGCAATAATAACTGCATTATATGGGTAATAATGCATGTTATATTGATAATATTGGGAGTAATAAGTATAATTATTATAGTTCTAGCGATAATAATAGTAAAATATGGCTAATAGTGCATGCTATATCGATAATAATAAAAGTAATAAGTATATTTATTACAGTTCTATCGATAATAGCTGCATAATATGGGTAATAATGCATGTTATATTGATAATAATATAAGTAATAAGTATAATTATTACAGTTCTAGCGATAATAACTGCATTATATGGGTAATAATGCATGTTATATTGATAATATTGGGAGTAATAAGTATAATTATTATAGTTCTAGCGATAATAATAGTACAATATGGCTAATAGTGCATGTTATATTGATAATAATAAAAGTAATAAGTATATTTATTACAGTTCTATCGATAATAACTGCATAATATGGGTAATAATGCATGTTATATTGAGAATAATATAAGTAATAAGTATAATTATTACAGTTCCAGCGATAATAACTGCATTATATGGGTAATAATGCATGTTATATTGATAATATTGGGAGTAATAAGTATAATTATTATAGTTCTAGCGATAATAATAGTACAATATGGCTAGTAGTGCATGTCATATTGATAATAATAAAAGTAATAAGTATATTTATTACAGTTCTACCGATAATAACTGCATAATATGGGTAATAATGCATGTTATATTGAGAATAATATAAGTAATAAGTATAATTATTACAGTTCTAGCGATAATAACTGCATTACATGGGTAATAATGCATGCTATATTGATAATATTGGGAGTAATAAGTATAATTATTATAGTTCTAGCTATAATAATAGTACAATATGGCTAATAGTGCATGTTATATTGATAATAACATAAGTAATAAGTATATTTATTACAGTTCTATCGATCATAACAGCATAATATGGGTAATAATGCATGTTATATTGATAATAATATAAGTAATAAGTATAATTATTACAGTTCTAGCGATAATAACTGCATTATATGGGTAATAATGCATGTTATATTGATAATATTGGGAGTAATAAGTATAATTATTATAGTTCTAGCGATAATAATAGTACAATATGGCTAATAGTGCATGTTATATTGATAATAATAAAAGTAATAAGTATATTTATTACAGTTCTATCGATAATAACTGCATAATATGGGTAATAATGCATGTTATATTGAGAATAATATAAGTAATAAGTATAATTATTTCAGTTCTAGCGATAATAACTGCATTATATGGGTAATAATGCATGCTATATTGATAATGTTGGGAGTAATAAGTATAATTATTATAGTTCTAGCGATAATAATAGTACAATATGGCTAATAGTGCATGTTATATTGATAATAATATAAGTAATAAGTATATTTATTACAGTTCTATCGATCATAACCGCATAATATGGGTAATAATGCATGTTATATTGATAATAATATAAGTAATAAGTATAATTATTACAGCTCTAGCAATAATAACTGCATTACATGGGTAATAATGCATGTTATATTGATAATATTGGGAGTAATAAGTATAATTATTATAGTTCTAGCGATAATAATAGTAAAATATGGCTAATAGTGCATGTTATATCGATAATAATAAAAGTAATAAGTATATTTATTACACTTCTATCGATAATAGCTGCATAATATGGGTAATAATGCATGTTATATTGATAATAATATAAGTAATAAGTATAATTATTACAGTTCTAGCGATAATAACTGCATTATATGGGTAATAATGCATGTAATATTGATAATATTGGGAGTAATAAGTATAATTATTATAGTTCTAGCGATAATAATAGTACAATATGGCTAATAGTGCATGTTATATTGATAATAATAGAAGTAATAAGTATATTTATTACAGTTCTATCGATAATAGCTGCATAATATGGGTAATAATGCATGTTATATTGATAATAATATAAGTAATAAGTATAATTATTACAGTTCTAGCGATAATAACTGCATTATATGGGTAATAATGCATGTTATATTGATAATATTGGGAGTAATAAGTATAATTATTATAGTTCTAGCGATAATAATAGTACAATATGGCTAATAGTGCATGTTATATTGATAATAATAAAAGTAATAAGTATATTTATTACAGTTCTATCGATAATAACTGCATTATGTGGGTAATAATGCATGTTATATTGATAATATCGGGATTAAAAGGATAATTATTATAGATCTAGCGATAATAATAGTAAAATATGGCTAATAGTGCATGTTCTAATGATAATAATAAAAGTAATAAGTATATTTATTATAGTTCTATCGATCATAACCGCATAATATGGGTAATAGTGCACGTTATATTGAGAATAATATAAGTAATAAGTATAATTATTACACTTCTTGCGATAATAACTGCATTATATGGGTAATAATGCATGTTATATTGATAATAATATAAGTAATAAGTATATTTATTACAGTTCTATCGATAATAGCTGCATAATATGGGTAATAATGCATGTTATATTGAGAATAATATAAGTAATAAGTATAATTATTACAGTTCTAGCGATAATAACTGCATTATATGGGTAATAATGCATGTTATATTGATAATATTGGGAGTAATAAGTATAATTATTATAGTTTTAGCGATAATAATAGTACAATATGGCTAATAGTGCATGTTATATTGATAATAATACAAGTAATAAGTATATTTATTACAGTTCTATCGATAATAACTGCATAATATGGGTAATAATGCATGTTATATTGAGAATAATATAAGTAATAAGTATAATTATTACAGTTCTAGCGATAATAACTGCATTATATGGGTAATAACGCACGTTATATTGCTAATAATATAAGTAATAAGTATAATTATTATAGTTCTAGCGATAATAATAGTAAAATATGGCTAATAGTGCATGTTATATCGATAATAATAAAAGTAATAAGTATAATTATTACAGTTCTAGCGATAATAACTGCATGATATGGGTAATAATGCATGTTATATTGATAATATTGGGAGTAATAAGTATAATTATTATAGTTCTAGCAATAATAACTGCATTATATGGGTAATAATGCATGTTATATTGATAATATCGGGAGTAGTAAGTATAATTATTATAGTTCTAACGATAATAATAGTAAAATATGGGTAATAGTGCATGTTATAATGATAATAGTATAAGTAATAAGTATAATTATTACAGTTCTGGCGATAATAACTGCATTATATGGGTAATAACGCACGTTATATTGCTAATAATATAAGTAATAAGTATAATTATTATAGTTCTAGCGATAATAATAGTAAAATATGGCTAATAGTGCATGTTATATTGATAATAATAAAAGTAATAAGTATATTTATTACAGTTCTATCGATAATAACTGCATAATATGGGTAATAATGCATGTTATATTGAGAATAATATAAGTAATGAGTGTAATTATTACAGTTCTAGCGATAATCACTGCATTATATGGGTAATAATGCATGTTATATTGATGATAATAAAAGTACTAAGTATATTTATTATAGTTCTAGCGATTACAACTGCATTATATGGGTAATAATGCACGTTAGATTGCTAATAATATAAGTAATAAGTATAATTATTACTGTTCTATCGATAATAACATCATAATATGGGTAATAATGCATGTTATATCGATAATAATATAAGTAATAAGTATAATTATTACAGTTCCAGCGATAATAACTGCATTATATGGGTAATAATGCATGTTATATTGATAATATTGGGAGTAATAAGTATAATTATTATAGTTCTAGCGATAATAATAGTAAAATATGGCTAATAGTGCATGTTATATTGATAATAATATAAGTAATAAGTATATTTATTACAGTTCTAGCGATAATAACTGCATTATGTGGGTAATAATGCATGTTATATTGATAATATCGGGATTAAAAGGATAATTATTATAGATCTAGCGATAATAATAGTAAAATATGGCTAATAGTGCATGTTCTAATGATAATAATAAAAGTAATAAGTATATTTATTATAGTTCTATCGATCATAACCGCATAATATGGGTAATAGTGCACGTTATATTGAGAATAATATAAGTAATAAGTATAATTATTACACTTCTTGCGATAATAACTGCATTATATGGGTAATAATGCATGTTATATTGATAATAATATAAGTAATAAGTATATTTATTACAGTTCTATCGATAATAGCTGCATAATATGGGTAATAATGCATGTTATATTGAGAATAATATAAGTAATAAGTATAATTATTACAGTTCTAGCGATAATAACTGCATTATATGGGTAATAATGCATGTTATATTGATAATATTGGGAGTAATAAGTATAATTATTATAGTTTTAGCGATAATAATAGTACAATATGGCTAATAGTGCATGTTATATTGATAATAATACAAGTAATAAGTATTTTTATTACAGTTCTATCGATAATAACTGCATAATATGGGTAATAATGCATGTTATATTGAGAATAATATAAGTAATAAGTATAATTATTACAGTTCTAGCCATAATAACTGCATTATATGGGTAATAACGCACGTTATATTGCTAATAATATAAGTAATAAGTATAATTATTATAGTTCTAGCGATAATAATAGTAAAATATGGCTAATAGTGCATGTTATATCGATAATAATAAAAGTAATAAGTATATTTATTACAGTTCTATCGATAATAACTGCATAATATGGGTAATAATGCATGTTATATTGATGATAATAAAAGTAATAAGTATATCTATTATAGTTCTAGCGACTATAACTGCATAATATGGGTAATAATGCATGTTATATTGAGAATAATATAAGTAATGAGTGTAATTATTACAGTTCTAGCGATAATCACTGCATTATATGGGTAATAATGCACGTTATATTGCTAATAATATAAGTAATAAGTATAATTATTACAGTTCTAGCGATAATAACTGCATTATATGGGTAATAACGCACGTTATATTGCTAATAATATAAGTAATAAGTATAATTATTATAGTTCTAGCGATAATAATACTAAAATATGGCTAATAGTGCATGTTATATTGATAATAATAAAAGTAATAAGTATATTTATTACAGTTCTATCGATAATAACTGCATAATATGGGTAATAATGCATGTTATATTGATGATAATAAAAGTAATAAGTATAATTATTACAGTTCTAGCGATAATAACTGCATTATAGGGGTAATAATGCATGTAATATTGATAATATTGGGAGTAATAAGTATAATTATTATAGTTCTAGCGATAATAATAGTACAATATGGCTAATAGTGCATGTTATATTGATAATAATAAAAGTAATAAGTATATTTATTACAGTTCTATCGATAATAGCTGCATAATATGGGTAATAATGCATGTTATATTGATAATAATATAAGTAAAAAGTATAATTATTACAGTTCTAGCGATAATAACTGCATTATATGGGTAATAATGCATGTTATATTGATAATATTGGGAGTAATAAGTATAATTATTATAGTTCTAGCGATAATAATAGTACAATATGGCTAATAGTGCATGTTATATTGATAATAATAAAAGTAATAAGTATATTTATTACAGTTCTATCGATAATAACTGCATTATGTGGGTAATAATGCATGTTATATTGATAATATCGGGATTAAAAGGATAATTATTATAGATCTAGCGATAATAATAGTAAAATATGGCTAATAGTGCATGTTCTAATGATAATAATAAAAGTAATAAGTATATTTATTATAGTTCTATCGATCATAACCGCATAATATGGGTAATAATGCATGTTATATTGATGATAATAAAAGTAGTAAGTATATTTATTATAGTTCTAGCGATAATAACTGCATAATAAGGGGAATAATGCATGTTATATTGATAATAATATAAGTAATAAGAATAATTATTACAGTTCTAGCGATAATAACTGCATTATATGGGTAATAACGCACGTTATATTGCTAATAATATAAGTAATAAGTATAATTATTATAGTTCTAGCGATAATAATAGTACAATATGGCTAATAGTGCATGTTATATTGATAATAATATAAGTAATAAGTATAATTATTACAGTTCTAGCGATAATAACTGCATTATATGGGTAATAATGCATGGTATATTGATAATATTGGGAGTAATAAGTATAATTATTATAGTTCTAGCGATAATAATAGTACAATATGGCTAATAGTGCATGTTATATTGATAATAATAAAAGTAATAAGTATATTTATTACAGTTCTATCGATAATAACTGCATAATATGGGTAATAATGCATGTTATATTGAGAATAATATAAGTAATAAGTATAATTATTACAGTTCCAGCGATAATAACTGCATTATATGGGTAATAATGCATGTTATATTGATAATATTGGGAGTAATACGTATATTTATTATAGTTCTAGCGATAATAACTGCATTATATGGGTAACAATGCACGTTATATTGCTAATAGTATAAGTAATAAGTATAATTATTACAGTTCAAGCGATAATACCTCCATTATATGGGTAATAATGCATGTTATATTGATAATGATATAAGTAATAAGTATAATTATTACAGTTCTAGCGATAATAACTGCATAATATGGCTAATAGTGCATGTTATATTGATAATAATAAAAGTAATAAGTATATTTATTACAGTTCTATCGATAATAACTGCATAATATGGGTAATAATGCATGTTATATTGATGATAATAAAAGTAATAAGTATAATTATTACAGTTCTAGCGATAATAACTGCATTATAGGGGTAATAATGCATGTAATATTGATAATATTGGGAGTAATAAGTATAATTATTATAGTTCTAGCGATAATAATAGTACAATATGGCTAATAGTGCATGTTATATTGATAATAATAAAAGTAATAAGTATATTTATTACAGTTCTATCGATAATAGCTGCATAATATGGGTAATAATGCATGTTATATTGATAATAATATAAGTAATAAGTATAATTATTACAGTTCTAGCGATAATAACTGCATTATATGGGTAATAATGCATGTTATATTGATAATATTGGGAGTAATAAGTATAATTATTATAGTTCTAGCGATAATAATAGTACAATATGGCTAATAGTGCATGTTATATTGATAATAATAAAAGTAATAAGTATATTTATTACAGTTCTATCGATAATAACTGCATTATGTGGGTAATAATGCATGTTATATTGATAATATCGGGATTAAAAGGATAATTATTATAGATCTAGCGATAATAATAGTAAAATATGGCTAATAGTGCATGTTCTAATGATAATAATAAAAGTAATAAGTATATTTATTATAGTTCTATCGATCATAACCGCATAATATGGGTAATAATGCATGTTATATTGATGATAATAAAAGTAGTAAGTATATATATTATAGTTCTAGCGATAATAACTGCATAATAAGGGGAATAATGCATGTTATATTGATAATAATATAAGTAATAAGAATAATTATTACAGTTCTAGCGATAATAACTGCATTATATGGGTAAAAACGCACGTTATATTGCTAATAATATAAGTAATAAGTATAATTATTATAGTTCTAGCGATAATAATAGTAAAATGTGGCTAATAGTGCATGTTATATCGATAATAATAAAAGTAATAAGTATATTTATTACAGTTCTATCGATAATAGCTGCATAATATGGGTAATAATGCATGTTATATTGATAATAATATAAGTAATAAGTATAATTATTACAGTTCTAGCGATAATAACTGCATTATAGGGGTAATAATGCATGTAATATTGATAATATTGGGAGTAATAAGTATAATTATTATAGTTCTAGCGATAATAATAGTACAATATGGCTAATAGTGCATGTTATATTGATAATAATAAAAGTAATAAGTATATTTATTACAGTTCTATCGATAATAGCTGCATAATATGGGTAATAATGCATGTTATATTGATACTAATATAAGTAATAAGTATAATTATTACAGTTCTAGCGATAATAACTGCATTATATGGGTAATAATGCATGTTATATTGATAATATTGGGAGTAATAAGTATAATTATTATAGTTCTAGCGATAATAATAGTACAATATGGCTAATAGTGCATGTTATATTGATAATAATAAAAGTAATAAGTATATTTATTACAGTTCTATCGATAATAACTGCATTATGTGGGTAATAATGCATGTTATATTGATAATATCGGGATTAAAAGGATAATTATTATAGATCTAGCGATAATAATAGTAAAATATGGCTAATAGTGCATGTTCTAATGATAATAATAAAAGTAATAAGTATATTTATTATAGTTCTATCGATCATAACCGCATAATATGGGTAATAATGCATGTTATATTGATAATAATAAAAGTAGTAAGTATATTTATTATAGTTCTAGCGATAATAACTGCATAATATGGGTAATAATGCATGTTATATTGATAATAATATAAGTAATAAGAATAATTATTACAGTTCTAGCGATAATAGCTGCATTATATGGGTAATAACGCACGTTATATTGCTAATAATATAAGTAATAAGTATAATTATTATAGTTCTAGCGATAATAATAGTACAATATGGCTAATAGTGCATGTTATATTGATAATAATATAAGTAATAAGTATAATTATTACAGTTCTAGCGATAATAACTGCATTATATGGGTAATAATGCATGGTATATTGATAATATTGGGAGTAATAAGTATAATTATTATAGTTCTAGCGATAATAATAGTACAATATGGCTAATAGTGCATGTTATATTGATAATAATAAAAGTAATAAGTATATTTATTACAGTTCTATCGATAATAACTGCATAATATGGGTAATAATGCATGTTATATTGAGAATAATATAAGTAATAAGTATAATTATTACAGTTCCAGCGATAATAACTGCATTATATGGGTAATAATGCATGTTATATTGATAATATTGGGAGTAATAAGTATAATTATTATAGTTCTAGCGATAATAATAGTACAATATGGCTAGTAGTGCATGTCATATTGATGATAATAAAAGTAATAAGTATATTTATTACAGTTCTATCGATAATAACTGCATAATATGGGTAATAATGCATGTTATATTGAGAATAATATAAGTAATAAGTATAATTATTACAGTTCTAGCGATAATAACTGCATTATATGGGTAATAAAGCATGCTATATTGATAATATTGGGAGTAATAAGTATAATTATTATAGTTCTAGCTATAAGAATAGTACAATATGGCTAATAGTGCATGTTATATTGATAATAATATAAGTAATAAGTATATTTATTACAGTTCTATCGATCATTGCCGCATAATATGGGTAATAATGCATGTTATATTGATAATAATATAAGTAATAAGTATAATTATTACAGCTCTAGCAATAATAACTGCATTACATGGGTAATAATGCATGTTATATTGATAATATTGGGAGTAATAAGTATAATTATTATAGTTCTAGCGATAATAATAGTAAAATATGGCTAATAGTGCATGTTATATCGATAATAATAAAAGTAATAAGTATATTTATTACAGTTCTATCGATAATAGCTGCATAATATGGGTAATAATGCATGTTATATTGATAATAATATAAGTAATAAGTATAATTATTACAGTTCTAGCGATAATAACTGCATTATAGGGGTAATAATGCATGTAATATTGATAATATTGGGAGTAATAAGTATAATTATTATAGTTCTAGCGATAATAATAGTACAATATGGCTAATAGTGCATGTTATATTGATAATAATAAAAGTAATAAGTATATTTACTACAGTTCTATCGATAATAGCTGCATAATATGGGTAATAATGCATGTTATATGGATAATAATATAAGTAATAAGTATAATTATTACAGTTCTAGCGATAATAACTGCATTATATGGGTAATAATGCATGGTATATTGATAATATTGGGAGTAATAAGTATAATTATTATAGTTCTAGCGATAATAATAGTACAATATGGCTAATAGTGCATGTTATATTGATAATAATAAAAGTAATAAGTATATTTATTACAGTTCTATCGATAATAACTGCATAATATGGGTAATAATGCATGTTATATTGAGAATAATATAAGTAATAAGTATAATTATTACAGTTCCAGCGATAATAACTGCATTATATGGGTAATAATGCATGTTATATTGATAATATTGGGAGTAATAAGTATAATTATTATAGTTCTAGCGATAATAATAGTACAATATGGCTAGTAGTGCATGTCATATTGATGATAATAAAAGTAATAAGTATATTTATTACAGTTCTATCGATAATAACTGCATAATATGGGTAATAATGCATGTTATATTGAGAATAATATAAGTAATAAGTATAATTATTACAGTTCTAGCGATAATAACTGCATTATATGGGTAATAAAGCATGCTATATTGATAATATTGGGAGTAATAAGTATAATTATTATAGTTCTAGCTATAAGAATAGTACAATATGGCTAATAGTGCATGTTATATTGATAATAATATAAGTAATAAGTATATTTATTACAGTTCTATCGATCATTGCCGCATAATATGGGTAATAATGCATGTTATATTGATAATAATATAAGTAATAAGTATAATTATTACAGCTCTAGCAATAATAACTGCATTACATGGGTAATAATGCATGTTATATTGATAATATTGGGAGTAATAAGTATAATTATTATAGTTCTAGCGATAATAATAGTAAAATATGGCTAATAGTGCATGTTATATCGATAATAATAAAAGTAATAAGTATATTTATTACAGTTCTATCGATAATAGCTGCATAATATGGGTAATAATGCATGTTATATTGATAATAATATAAGTAATAAGTATAATTATTACAGTTCTAGCGATAATAACTGCATTATAGGGGTAATAATGCATGTAATATTGATAATATTGGGAGTAATAAGTATAATTATTATAGTTCTAGCGATAATAATAGTACAATATGGCTAATAGTGCATGTTATATTGATAATAATAAAAGTAATAAGTATATTTACTACAGTTCTATCGATAATAGCTGCATAATATGGGTAATAATGCATGTTATATTGATAATAATATAAGTAATAAGTATAATTATTACAGTTCTAGCGATAATAACTGCATTATATGGGTAATAATGCATGTTATATTGATAATATTGGGAGTAATATGTATAATTATTATAGTTCTAGCGATAATAATAGTACAATATGGCTAATAGTGCATGTTATATTGATAATAATATAAGTAATAAGTATATTTATTAGAGTTCTATCGATCATAACAGCATAATATGGGTAATAATGCATGTTATATCGATAATAATATAAGTAATATGTATAATTATTACAGTTCTAGCGATAATAACTGCATTATATGGGTAATAATGCATGTTATATTGATAATATTGGGAGTAATAAGTATAATTATTATAGTTCTAGCTATAATAATAGTACAATATGGCTAATAGTGCATGTTATATTGATAATAATATAAGTAATAAGTATATTTATTACAGTTCTATCGATCATAACCGCATAATATGGGTAATAATGCATGTTATATTGATAATAATATAAGTAATAAGTATAATTATTACAGTTCTAGCGATAATAACTGCATTATATGGGTAATAGTGCATGTTATATTGATAATATTGGGAGTAATAAGTATAATTATTATAGTTCTAGCTATAATAATAGTACAATATGGCTAATAGTGCATGTTATATTGATAATAATATAAGTAATAAGTATATTTATTACAGTTCTATCGATCATAACCGCATAATATGGGTAATAATGCATGTTATATTGATAATAATATAAGTAGTAAGTATATTTATTACAGTTCTATCGATAATAGCTGCATAATATGGGTAATAATGCATGTTATATTGAGAATAATATAAGTAATAAGTATAATTATTACAGTTCTAGCGATAATAACTGCATTATATGGGTAATAATGCATGCTATATTGATAATATTGGGAGTAATAAGTATAATTATTATAGTTCTAGCGATAATAATAGTACAATATGGCTAATAGTGCATGTTATATTGATAATAATATAAGTAATAAGTATATTTATTACAGTTCTATCGATCATAACCGCATAATATGGGTAATAATGCATGTTATATTGATAATAATATAAGTAATAAGTATAATTATTACAGTTCTAGCGATAATAACTGCATTATATGGGTAATAATGCATGTTATATTGATAATATTGGGAGTAATAAGTATAATTATTATAGTTCTAGCTATAATAATAGTACAATATGGCTAATAGTGCATGTTATATTGATAATAATATAAGTAATAAGTATATTTATTACAGTTCTATCGATCATAACCGCATAATATGGGTAATAATGCATGTTATATTGATAATAATATAAGTAATAAGTATAATTATTACAGTTCTAGCGATAATAACTGCATTATATGGGTAATAGTGCATGTTATATTGATAATATTGGGAGTAATAAGTATAATTATTATAGTTCTAGCTATAATAATAGTACAATATGGCTAATAGTGCATGTTATATTGATAATAATATAAGTAATAAGTATATTTATTACAGTTCTATCGATCATAACCGCATAATATGGGTAATAATGCATGTTATATTGATAATAATATAAGTAATAAGTATAATTATTACAGTTCTAGCGATAATAACTGCATTATATGGGTAATAATGCATGCTATATTGATAATATTGGGAGTAATAAGTATAATTATTATAGTTCTAGCGATAATAATAGTACAATATGGCTAATAGTGCATGTTATATTGATAATAATATAAGTAATAAGTATATTTATTACAGTTCTATCGATCATAACCGCATAATATGGGTAATAATGCATGTTATATTGATAATAATATAAGTAATAAGTATAATTATTACAGTTCTAGCGATAATAACTGCATTACATGGGTAATAGTGCATGTTATATTGATAATATTGGGAGTAATAAGTATAATTATTATAGTTCTAGCTATAATAATAGTACAATATGGCTAATAGTGCATGTTATATTGATAATAATATAAGTAATAAGTATATTTATTACAGTTCTATCGATCATAACCGCATAATATGGGTAATAATGCATGTTATATTGATAATAATATAAGTAATAAGTATAATTATTACAGTTCTAGCGATAATAACTGCATTATATGGGTAATAATGCATGTTATATTGATAATATTGGGAGTAATAAGTATAATTATTATAGTTCTAGCTATAATAATAGTACAATATGGCTAATAGTGCATGTTATATTGATAATAATATAAGTAATAAGTATATTTATTACAGTTCTATCGATCATAACCGCATAATATGGGTAATAATGCATGTTATATTGATAATAATATAAGTAATAAGTATAATTATTACAGTTCTAGCGATAATAACTGCATTACATGGGTAATAGTGCATGTTATATTGATAATATTGGGAGTAATAAGTATAATTATTATAGTTCCAGCTATAATAATAGTACAATATGGCTAATAGTGCATGTTATATTGATAATAATATAAGTAATAAGTATATTTATTAGAGTTCTATCGATCATAACAGCATAATATGGGTAATAATGCATGTTATATTGATAATAATATAAGTAATAAGTATAATTATTATAGTTCTAGCGATAATAACTGCATTATATGGGTAATAATGCATGCTATATTGATAATATTGGGAGTAATAAGTATAATTATTATAGTTCTAGCTATAATAATAGTACAATATGGCTAATAGTGCATGTTATATTGATAATAATATAAGTAATAAGTATATTTATTACAGTTCTATCGATCATAACAGCATAATATGGGTAATAATGCATGTTATATTGATAATAATATAAGTAATAAGTATAATTATTACAGTTCTAGCGATAATAACTGCATTATATGGGTAATAATGCATGTTATATTGATAATATTGGGAGTAATAAGTATAATTATTATAGTTCTAGCGATAATAACTGCATTATATGGGTAATAATGCATGTTATATTGATAATATCGGGAGTAGTAAGTATAATTATTATAGTTCTAACGATAATAATAGTAAAATATGGGTAATAGTGCATGTTATAATGATAATAGTATAAGTAATAAGTATAATTATTACAGTTCTGGCGATAATAACTGCATTATATGGGTAATAACGCACGTTATATTGCTAATAATATAAGTAATAAGTATAATTATTATAGTTCTAGCGATAATAATAGTAAAATATGGCTAATAGTGCATGTTATATTGATAATAATAAAAGTAATAAGTATATTTATTACAGTTCTATCGATAATAACTGCATAATATGGGTAATAATGCATGTTATATTGAGAATAATATAAGTAATAAGTATAATTATTACAGTTCTAGCGATAATAACTGCATTATATGGGTAATAATGCATGTTATATTGATAATATTGGGAGTAATAAGTATAATTATTATAGTTCTAGCGATAATAATAGTACAATATGGCTAATAGTGCATGTTATATTGATAATAATAAAAGTAATAAGTATATTTATTACAGTTCTATCGATAATAACTGCATTATGTGGGTAATAATGCATGTTATATTGATAATAATATAAGTAATAAGTATAATTATTACAGTTCTAGCGATAATAACTGCATTATATGGGTAATAATGCATGTTATATTGATAATATTGGGAGTAATAAGTATAATAATTATAGTTCTAGCGATAATAACTGCATTATATGGGTAATAATGCATGTTATATTGATAATATCGGGAGTAGTAAGTATAATTATTATAGTTCTAACGATAATAATAGTAAAATATGGGTAATAGTGCATGTTATAATGATAATAGTATAAGTAATAAGTATAATTATTACAGTTCTGGCGATAATAACTGCATTATATGGGTAATAACGCACGTTATATTGCTAATAATATAAGTAATAAGTATAATTATTATAGTTCTAGCGATAATAATAGTAAAATATGGCTAATAGTGCATGTTATATTGATAATAATAAAAGTAATAAGTATATTTATTACAGTTCTATCGATAATAACTGCATAATATGGGTAATAATGCATGTTATATTGAGAATAATATAAGTAATGAGTGTAATTATTACAGTTCTAGCGATAATCACTGCATTATATGGGTAATAATGCATGTTATATTGATGATAATAAAAGTACTAAGTATATTTATTATAGTTCTAGCGATTACAACTGCATTATATGGGTAATAATGCACGTTAGATTGCTAATAATATAAGTAATAAGTATAATTATTACTGTTCTATCGATAATAACTGCATAATATGGGTAATAATGCATGTTACATCGATAATAATATAAGTAATATGTATAATTATTACAGTTCTAGCGATAATAACTGCATAATATGGGTAATAGTGCACGTTATATTGAGAATAATATAAGTAATAAGTATAATTATTACACTTCTAGCGATAATAACTGCATTATATGGGTAATAATGCATGTTATATTGATAATAATATAAGTAGTAAGTATATTTATTACAGTTCTATCGATAATAGCTGCATAATATGGGTAATAATGCATGTTATATTGAGAATAATATAAGTAATAAGTATAATTATTACAGTTATATTGATAATAATATAAGTAATAAGTATAATTATTACAGTTCTAGCGATAATAACTGCATTATATGGGTAATAATGCATGTTATATTGATAATATTGGGAGTAATAAGTATAATTATTATAGTTCTAGCGATAATAATAGTACAATATGGCTAATAGTGCATGTTATATTGATAATAATATGAGTAATAAGTATATTTATTACAGTTCTATCGATCATAACAGCATAATATGGGTAATAATGCATGTTATATTGAGAATAATATAAGTAATATGTATAATTATTTCAGTTCTAGCGATAATAACTGCATTATATGGGTAATAATGCATGCTATATTGATAATGTTGGGAGTAATAAGTATAATTATTATAGTTCTAGCGATAATAATAGTACAATATGGCTAATAGTGCATGTTATATTGATAATAATAAAAGTAATAAGTATATTTATTACAGTTCTATCGATAATAACTGCATAATATGGGTAATAATGCATGTTATATTGATGATAATAAAAGTAATAAGTATATCTATTATAGCTCTAGCGACTATAACTGCATAATATGGGTAATAATGCATGTTATATTGAGAATAATATAAGTAATGAGTGTAATTATTACAGTTCTAGCGATAATCACTGCATTATATGGGTAATAATGCACGTTATATTGCTAATAATATAAGTAATAAGTATAATTATTACAGTTCTAGCGATAATAACTGCATAATATAGGTAATAATGCATGTTACATTGATAATAATATAAGTAATAAGTATAATTATTACAGTTCTAGCAATAATAACTGCATTATATGGGTAATAATGCATGTTATATTGATAATATTGGGAGTAATAAGTATAATTATTACAGTTCTAGCGATAATAACTGCATTATATGGGTAATAATGCATGCTATATTGATAATATTGGGAGTAATAAGTATAATTATTATAGTTCTAGCTATAATAATAGTACAATATGGCTAGTAGTGCATGTCATATTGATAATAATAAAAGTAATAAGTATATTCATTACAGTTCTATCGATAATAACTGCATAATATGGGTAATAATGCATGTTATATTGAGAATAATATAAGTAATAAGTATAATTATTTCAGTTCCAGCGATAATAACTGCATTATATGGGTAATAATGCATGTTATATTGATAATATTGGGAGTAATAAGTATAATTATTATAGTTCTAGCGATAATAATAGTACAATATGGCTAGTAGTGCATGTCATATTGATAATAATAAAAGTAATAAGTATATTTATTACAGTTCTACCGATAATAACTGCATAATATGGGTAATAATGCATGTTATATTGAGAATAATATAAGTAATAAGTATAATTATTACAGTTCTAGCGATAATAACTGCATTACATGGGTAATAATGCATGCTATATTGATAATATTGGGAGTAATAAGTATAATTATTATAGTTCTAGCTATAATAATAGTACAATATGGCTAATAGTGCATGTTATATTGATAATAACATAAGTAATAAGTATATTTATTACAGTTCTATCGATCATAACAGCATAATATGGGTAATAATGCATGTTATATTGATAATATTGGGAGTAATAAGTATAATTATTATAGTTCTAGCGATAATAATAGTACAATATGGCTAATAGTGCATGTTATATTGATAATAATAAAAGTAATAAGTATATTTATTACAGTTCTATCGATAATAACTGCATAATATGGGTAATAATGCATGTTATATTGAGAATAATATAAGTAATAAGTATAATTATTTCAGTTCTAGCGATAATAACTGCATTATATGGGTAATAATGCATGCTATATTGATAATGTTGGGAGTAATAAGTATAATTATTATAGTTCTAGCGATAATAATAGTACAATATGGCTAATAGTGCATGTTATATTGATAATAATATAAGTAATAAGTATATTTATTACAGTTCTATCGATCATAACCGCATAATATGGGTAATAATGCATGTTATATTGATAATAATATAAGTAATAAGTATAATTATTACAGCTCTAGCAATAATAACTGCATTACATGGGTAATAATGCATGTTATATTGATAATATTGGGAGTAATAAGTATAATTATTATAGTTCTAGCGATAATAATAGTAAAATATGGCTAATAGTGCATGTTATATCGATAATAATAAAAGTAATAAGTATATTTATTACAGTTCTATCGATAATAGCTGCATAATATGGGTAATAATGCATGTTATATTGATAATAATATAAGTAATAAGTATAATTATTACAGTTCTAGCGATAATAACTGCATTATATGGGTAATAATGCATGTAATATTGATAATATTGGGAGTAATAAGTATAATTATTATAGTTCTAGCGATAATAATAGTACAATATGGCTAATAGTGCATGTTATATTGATAATAATAGAAGTAATAAGTATATTTATTACAGTTCTATCGATAATAGCTGCATAATATGGGTAATAATGCATGTTATATTGATAATAATATAAGTAATAAGTATAATTATTACATTTCTAGCGATAATAACTGCATTATATGGGTAATAATGCATGTTATATTGATAATATTGGGAGTAATAAGTATAATTATTATAGTTCTAGCGATAATAATAGTACAATATGGCTAATAGTGCATGTTATATTGATAATAATAAAAGTAATAAGTATATTTATTACAGTTCTATCGATAATAACTGCATTATGTGGGTAATAATGCATGTTATATTGATAATATCGGGATTAAAAGGATAATTATTATAGATCTAGCGATAATAATAGTAAAATATGGCTAATAGTGCATGTTCTAATGATAATAATAAAAGTAATAAGTATATTTATTATAGTTCTATCGATCATAACCGCATAATATGGGTAATAGTGCACGTTATATTGAGAATAATATAAGTAATAAGTATAATTATTACACTTCTTGCGATAATAACTGCATTATATGGGTAATAATGCATGTTATATTGATAATAATATAAGTAATAAGTACATTTATTACAGTTCTATCGATAATAGCTGCATAATATGGGTAATAATGCATGTTATATTGAGAATAATATAAGTAATAAGTATAATTATTACAGTTCTAGCGATAATAACTGCATTATATGGGTAATAATGCATGTTATATTGATAATATTGGGAGTAATAAGTATAATTATTATAGTTTTAGCGATAATAATAGTACAATATGGCTAATAGTGCATGTTATATTGATAATAATACAAGTAATAAGTATATTTATTACAGTTCTATCGATAATAACTGCATAATATGGGTAATAATGCATGTTATATTGAGAATAATATAAGTAATAAGTATAATTATTACAGTTCTAGCGATAATAACTGCATTATATGGGTAATAACGCACGTTATATTGCTAATAATATAAGTAATAAGTATAATTATTATAGTTCTAGCGATAATAATAGTAAAATATGGCTAATAGTGCATGTTATATCGATAATAATAAAAGTAATAAGTATAATTATTACAGTTCTAGCGATAATAACTGCATGATATGGGTAATAATGCATGTTATATTGATAATATTGGGAGTAATAAGTATAATTATTATAGTTCTAGCAATAATAACTGCATTATATGGGTAATAATGCATGTTATATTGATAATATCGGGAGTAGTAAGTATAATTATTATAGTTCTAACGATAATAATAGTAAAATATGGGTAATAGTGCATGTTATAATGATAATAGTATAAGTAATAAGTATAATTATTACAGTTCTGGCGATAATAACTGCATTATATGGGTAATAACGCACGTTATATTGCTAATAATATAAGTAATAAGTATAATTATTATAGTTCTAGCGATAATAATAGTAAAATATGGCTAATAGTGCATGTTATATTGATAATAATAAAAGTAATAAGTATATTTATTACAGTTCTATCGATAATAACTGCATAATATGGGTAATAATGCATGTTATATTGAGAATAATATAAGTAATGAGTATAATTATTACTGTTCTATCGATAATAACTGCATAATATGGGTAATAATGCATGTTATATCGATAATAATATAAGTAATATGTATAATTATTACAGTTCTAGCGATAATAACTGCATAATATGGGTAATAGTGCACGTTATATTGAGAATAATATAAGTAATAAGTATAATTATTACACTTCTAGCGATAATAACTGCATTATATGGGTAATAATGCATGTTATATTGATAATAATATAAGTAATAAGTATATTTAGTACAGTTCTATCGATAATAGCTGCATAATATGGGTAATAATGCATGTTATATTGAGAATAATATAAGTAATAAGTATAATTATTACAGTTCCAGCGATAATAACTGCATTATATGGGTAATAATGCATGTTATATTGATAATATTGGGAGTAATAAGTATAATTATTATAGTTCTAGCGATAATAATAGTAAAATATGGCTAATAGTGCATGTTATATTGATAATAATATAAGTAATAAGTATATTTATTACAGTTCTAGCGATAATAACTGCATTATGTGGGTAATAATGCATGTTATATTGATAATATCGGGATTAAAAGGATAATTATTATAGATCTAGCGATAATAATAGTAAAATATGGCTAATAGTGCATGTTCTAATGATAATAATAAAAGTAATAAGTATATTTATTATAGTTCTATCGATCATAACCGCATAATATGGGTAATAGTGCACGTTATATTGAGAATAATATAAGTAATAAGTATAATTATTACACTTCTTGCGATAATAACTGCATTATATGGGTAATAATGCATGTTATATTGATAATAATATAAGTAATAAGTATATTTATTACAGTTCTATCGATAATAGCTGCATAATATGGGTAATAATGCATGTTATATTGAGAATAATATAAGTAATAAGTATAATTATTACAGTTCTAGCGATAATAACTGCATTATATGGGTAATAATGCATGTTATATTGAGAATAATATAAGTAATGAGTGTAATTATTACAGTTCTAGCGATAATCACTGCATTATATGGGTAATAATGCACGTTATATTGCTAATAATATAAGTAATAAGTATAATTATTACAGTTCTAGCGATAATAACTGCATTATATGGGTAATAACGCACGTTATATTGCTAATAATATAAGTAATAAGTATAATTATTATAGTTCTAGCGATAATAATACTAAAATATGGCTAATAGTGCATGTTATATTGATAATAATAAAAGTAATAAGTATATTTATTACAGTTCTATCGATAATAACTGCATAATATGGGTAATAATGCATGTTATATTGATGATAATAAAAGTAATAAGTATAATTATTACAGTTCTAGCGATAATAACTGCATTATAGGGGTAATAATGCATGTAATATTGATAATATTGGGAGTAATAAGTATAATTATTATAGTTCTAGCGATAATAATAGTACAATATGGCTAATAGTGCATGTTATATTGATAATAATAAAAGTAATAAGTATATTTATTACAGTTCTATCGATAATAGCTGCATAATATGGGTAATAATGCATGTTATATTGATAATAATATAAGTAATAAGTATAATTATTACAGTTCTAGCGATAATAACTGCATTATATGGGTAATAATGCATGTTATATTGATAATATTGGGAGTAATAAGTATAATTATTATAGTTCTAGCGATAATAATAGTACAATATGGCTAATAGTGCATGTTATATTGATAATAATAAAAGTAATAAGTATATTTATTACAGTTCTATCGATAATAACTGCATTATGTGGGTAATAATGCATGTTATATTGATAATATCGGGATTAAAAGGATAATTATTATAGATCTAGCGATAATAATAGTAAAATATGGCTAATAGTGCATGTTCTAATGATAATAATAAAAGTAATAAGTATATTTATTATAGTTCTATCGATCATAACCGCATAATATGGGTAATAATGCATGTTATATTGATGATAATAAAAGTAGTAAGTATATTTATTATAGTTCTAGCGATAATAACTGCATAATATGGGTAATAATGCATGTTATATTGATAATAATATAAGTAATAAGAATAATTATTACAGTTCTAGCGATAATAACTGCATTATATGGGTAATAACGCACGTTATATTGCTAATAATATAAGTAATAAGTATAATTATTATAGTTCTAGCGATAATAATAGTACAATATGGCTAATAGTGCATGTTATATTGATAATAATATAAGTAATAAGTATAATTATTACAGTTCTAGCGATAATAACTGCATTATATGGGTAATAATGCATGGTATATTGATAATATTGGGAGTAATAAGTATAATTATTATAGTTCTAGCGATAATAATAGTACAATATGGCTAATAGTGCATGTTATATTGATAATAATAAAAGTAATAAGTATAATTATTACAGTTCTAGCGATAATAACTGCATGATATGGGTAATAATGCATGTTATATTGATAATATTGGGAGTAATAAGTATAATTATTATAGTTCTAGCAATAATAACTGCATTATATGGGTAATAATGCATGTTATATTGATAATATCGGGAGTAGTAAGTATAATTATTATAGATCTAACGATAATAATAGTAAAATATGGGTAATAGTGCATGTTATAATGATAATAGTATAAGTAATAAGTATAATTATTACAGTTCTGGCGATAATAACTGCATTATATGGGTAATAACGCACGTTATATTGCTAATAATATAAGTAATAAGTATAATTATTATAGTTCTAGCGATAATAATAGTAAAATATGGCTAATAGTGCATGTTATATTGATAATAATAAAAGTAATAAGTATATTTATTACAGTTCTATCGATAATAACTGCATAATATGGGTAATAATGCATGTTATATTGAGAATAATATAAGTAATGAGTATAATTATTACTGTTCTATCGATAATAACTGCATAATATGGGTAATAATGCATGTTATATCGATAATAATATAAGTAATATGTATAATTATTACAGTTCTAGCCATAATAACTGCATAATATGGGTAATAGTGCACGTTATATTGAGAATAATATAAGTAATAAGTATAATTATTACACTTCTAGCGATAATAACTGCATTATATGGGTAATAATGCATGTTATATTGATAATAATATAAGTAATAAGTATATTTAGTACAGTTCTATCGATAATAGCTGCATAATATGGGTAATAATGCATGTTATATTGAGAATAATATAAGTAATAAGTATAATTATTACAGTTCCAGCGATAATAACTGCATTATATGGGTAATAATGCATGTTATATTGATAATATTGGGAGTAATAAGTATAATTATTATAGTTCTAGCGATAATAATAGTAAAATATGGCTAATAGTGCATGTTATATTGATAATAATATAAGTAATAAGTATATTTATTACAGTTCTAGCGATAATAACTGCATTATGTGGGTAATAATGCATGTTATATTGATAATATCGGGATTAAAAGGATAATTATTATAGATCTAGCGATAATAATAGTAAAATATGGCTAATAGTGCATGTTCTAATGATAATAATAAAAGTAATAAGTATATTTATTATAGTTCTATCGATCATAACCGCATAATATGGGTAATAGTGCACGTTATATTGAGAATAATATAAGTAATAAGTATAATTATTACACTTCTTGCGATAATAACTGCATTATATGGGTAATAATGCATGTTATATTGATAATAATATAAGTAATAAGTATATTTATTACAGTTCTATCGATAATAGCTGCATAATATGGGTAATAATGCATGTTATATTGAGAATAATATAAGTAATAAGTATAATTATTACAGTTCTAGCGATAATAACTGCATTATATGGGTAATAATGCATGTTATATTGATAATATTGGGAGTAATAAGTATAATTATTATAGTTTTAGCGATAATAATAGTACAATATGGCTAATAGTGCATGTTATATTGATAATAATACAAGTAATAAGTATATTTATTACAGTTCTATCGATAATAACTGCATAATATGGGTAATAATGCATGTTATATTGAGAATAATATAAGTAATAAGTATAATTATTACAGTTCTAGCGATAATAACTGCATTATATGGGTAATAACGCACGTTATATTGCTAATAATATAAGTAATAAGTATAATTATTATAGTTCTAGCGATAATAATAGTAAAATGTGGCTAATAGTGCATGTTATATCGATAATAATAAAAGTAATAAGTATATTTATTACAGTTCTATCGATAATAGCTGCATAATATGGGTAATAATGCATGTTATATTGATAATAATATAAGTAATAAGTATAATTATTACAGTTCTAGCGATAGTAACTGCATTATAGGGGTAATAATGCATGTAATATTGATAATATTGGGAGTAATAACTATAATTATTATAGTTCTAGCGATAATAATAGTACAATATGGCTAATAGTGCATGTTATATTGATAATAATAAAAGTAATAAGTATATTTATTACAGTTCTATCGATAATAGCTGCATAATATGGGTAATAATGCATGTTATATTGATACTAATATAAGTAATAAGTATAATTATTACAGTTCTAGCGATAATAACTGCATTATATGGGTAATAATGCATGTTATATTGATAATATTGGGAGTAATAAGTATAATTATTATAGTTCTAGCGATAATAATAGTACAATATGGCTAATAGTGCATGTTATATTGATAATAATAAAAGTAATAAGTATATTTATTACAGTTCTATCGATAATAACTGCATTATGTGGGTAATAATGCATGTTATATTGATAATATCGGGATTAAAAGGATAATTATTATAGATCTAGCGATAATAATAGTAAAATATGGCTAATAGTGCATGTTCTAATGATAATAATAAAAGTAATAAGTATATTTATTATAGTTCTATCGATCATAACCGCATAATATGGGTAATAATGCATGTTATATTGATAATAATAAAAGTAGTAAGTATATTTATTATAGTTCTAGCGATAATAACTGCATAATATGGGTAATAATGCATGTTATATTGATAATAATATAAGTAATAAGAATAATTATTACAGTTCTAGCGATAATAACTGCATTATATGGGTAATAACGCACGTTAATTTCTAATAATATAAGTAATAAGTATAATTATTATAGTTCTAGCGATAATAATAGTACAATATGGCTACTAGTGCATGTTATATTGATAATAATATAAGTAATAAGTATAATTATTACAGTTCTAGCGATAATAACTGCATTATATGGGTAATAATGCATGGTATATTGATAATATTGGGAGTAATAAGTATAATTATTATAGTTCTAGCGATAATAATAGTACAATATGGCTAGTAGTGCATGTCATATTGATGATAATAAAAGTAATAAGTATATTTATTACAGTTCTATCGATAATAACTGCATAATATGGGTAATAATGCATGTTATATTGAGAATAATATAAGTAATAAGTATAATTATTACAGTTCTAGCGATAATAACTGCATTATATGGGTAATAAAGCATGCTATATTGATAATATTGGGAGTAATAAGTATAATTATTATAGTTCTAGCTATAAGAATAGTACAATATGGCTAATAGTGCATGTTATATTGATAATAATATAAGTAATAAGTATATTTATTACAGTTCTATCGATCATTGCCGCATAATATGGGTAATAATGCATGTTATATTGATAATAATATAAGTAATAAGTATAATTATTACAGCTCTAGCAATAATAACTGCATTACATGGGTAATAATGCATGTTATATTGATAATATTGGGAGTAATAAGTATAATTATTATAGTTCTAGCGATAATAATAGTAAAATATGGCTAATAGTGCATGTTATATCGATAATAATAAAAGTAATAAGTATATTTATTACAGTTCTATCGATAATAGCTGCATAATATGGGTAATAATGCATGTTATATTGATAATAATATAAGTAATAAGTATAATTATTACAGTTCTAGCGATAATAACTGCATTATAGGGGTAATAATGCATGTAATATTGATAATATTGGGAGTAATAAGTATAATTATTATAGTTCTAGCGATAATAATAGTACAATATGGCTAATAGTGCATGTTATATTGATAATAATAAAAGTAATAAGTATATTTATTACAGTTCTATCGATAATAGCTGCATAATATGGGTAATAATGCATGTTATATTGATAATAATATAAGTAATAAGTATAATTATTACAGTTCTAGCGATAATAACTGCATTATATGGGTAATAATGCATGTTATATTGATAATATTGGGAGTAATAAGTATAATTATTATAGTTCTAGCGATAATAATAGTACAATATGGCTAATAGTGCATGTTATATTGATAATAATAAAAGTAATAAGTATATTTATTACAGTTCTATCGATAATAACTGCATTATGTGGGTAATAATGCATGTTATATTGATAATATCGGGATTAAAAGGATAATTATTATAGATCTAGCGATAATAATAGTAAAATATGGCTAATAGTGCATGTTCTAATGATAATAATAAAAGTAATAAGTATATTTATTATAGTTCTATCGATCATAACCGCATAATATGGGTAATAATGCATGTTATATTGATGATAATAAAAGTAGTAAGTATATTTATTATAGTTCTAGCGATAATAACTGCATAATATGGGTAATAATGCATGTTATATTGATAATAATATAAGTAATAAGAATAATTATTACAGTTCTAGCGATAATAACTGCATTATATGGGTAATAACGCACGTTATATTGCTAATAATATAAGTAATAAGTATAATTATTATAGTTCTAGCGATAATAATAGTAAAATGTGGCTAATAGTGCATGTTATATCGATAATAATAAAAGTAATAAGTATAATTATTACAGTTCTAGCGATAATAACTGCATGATATGGGTAGTAATGCATGTTATATTGATAATATTGGGAGTAATAAGTATAATTATTATAGTTCTAGCAATAATAACTGCATTATATGGGTAATAATGCATGTTATATTGATAATATCGGGAGTAGTAAGTATAATTATTATAGTTCTAACGATAATAATAGTAAAATATGGGTAATAGTGCATGTTATAATGATAATAGTATAAGTAATAAGTATAATTATTACAGTTCTGGCGATAATAACTGCATTATATGGGTAATAACGCACGTTATATTGCTAATAATATAAGTAATAAGTATAATTATTATAGTTCTAGCGATAATAATAGTAAAATATGGCTAATAGTGCATGTTATATTGATAATAATAAAAGTAATAAGTATATTTATTACAGTTCTATCGATAATAACTGCATAATATGGGTAATAATGCATGTTATATTGAGAATAATATAAGTAATGAGTGTAATTATTACTGTTCTATCGATAATAACTGCATAATATGGGTAATAATGCATGTTATATCGATAATAATATAAGTAATATGTATAATTATTACAGTTCTAGCGATAATAACTGCATAATATGGGTAATAGTGCACGTTATATTGAGAATAATATAAGTAATAAGTATAATTATTACACTTCTAGCGATAATAACTGCATTATATGGGTAATAATGCATGTTATATTGATAATAATATAAGTAGTAAGTATATTTATTACAGTTCTATCGATAATAGCTGCATAATATGGGTAATAATGCATGTTATATTGAGAATAATATAAGTAATAAGTATAATTATTACAGTTCTAGCGATAATAACTGCATTATATGGGTAATAATGCATGCTATATTGATAATATTGGGAGTAATAAGTATAATTATTATAGTTCTAGCGATAATAATAGTACAATATGGCTAATAGTGCATGTTATATTGATAATAATATAAGTAATAAGTATATTTATTACAGTTCTATCGATCATAACCGCATAATATGGGTAATAATGCATGTTATATTGATAATAATATAAGTAATAAGTATAATTATTACAGTTCTAGCGATAATAACTGCATTATATGGGTAATAATGCATGTTATATTGATAATATTGGGAGTAATAAGTATAATTATTATAGTTCTAGCTATAATAATAGTACAATATGGCTAATAGTGCATGTTATATTGATAATAATATAAGTAATAAGTATATTTATTACAGTTCTATCGATCATAACCGCATAATATGGGTAATAATGCATGCTATATTGATAATAATATAAGTAATAAGTATAATTATTACAGTTCTAGCGATAATAACTGCATTATATGGGTAATAGTGCATGTTATATTGATAATATTGGGAGTAATAAGTATAATTATTATAGTTCTAGCTATAATAATAGTACAATATGGCTAATAGTGCATGTTATATTGATAATAATATAAGTAATAAGTATATTTATTACAGTTCTATCGATCATAACAGCATAATATGGGTAATAATGCATGTTATATTGATAATAATACAAGTAATAAGTATAATTATTATAGTTCTAGCGATAATAACTGCATTATATGGGTAATAATGCATGTTATATTGATAATAATATAAGTAGTAAGTATATTTATTACAGTTCTATCGATAATAGCTGCATAATATGGGTAATAATGCATGTTATATTGAGAATAATATAAGTAATAAGTATAATTATTACAGTTCTAGCGATAATAACTGCATTATATGGGTAATAATGCATGCTATATTGATAATATTGGGAGTAATAAGTATAATTATTATAGTTCTAGCCATAATAATAGTACAATATGGCTAATAGTGCATGTTATATTGATAATAATATAAGTAATAAGTATATTTATTACAGTTCTATCGATCATAACCGCATAATATGGGTAATAATGCATGTTATATTGATAATAATATAAGTAATAAGTATAATTATTACAGTTCTAGCGATAATAACTGCATTATATGGGTAATAATGCATGTTATATTGATAATATTGGGAGTAATAAGTATAATTATTATAGTTCTAGCTATAATAATAGTACAATATGGCTAATAGTGCATGTTATATTGATAATAATATAAGTAATAAGTATATTTATTACAGTTCTATCGATCATAACCGCATAATATGGGTAATAATGCATGTTATATTGATAATAATATAAGTAATAAGTATAATTATTACAGTTCTAGCGATAATAACTGCATTATATGGGTAATAGTGCATGTTATATTGATAATATTGGGAGTAATAAGTATAATTATTATAGTTCTAGCTATAATAATAGTACAATATGGCTAATAGTGCATGTTATATTGATAATAATATAAGTAATAAGTATATTTATTACAGTTCTATCGATCATAACCGCATAATATGGGTAATAATGCATGTTATATTGATAATAATATAAGTAATAAGTATAATTATTACAGTTCTAGCGATAATAACTGCATTATATGGGTAATAATGCATGTTATATTGATAATATTGGGAGTAATAAGTATAATTATTATAGTTCTAGCTATAATAATAGTACAATATGGCTAATAGTGCATGTTATATTGATAATAATATAAGTAATAAGTATATTTATTACAGTTCTATCGATCATAACCGCATAATATGGGTAATAATGCATGTTATATTGATAATAATATAAGTAATAAGTATAATTATTACAGTTCTAGCGATAATAACTGCATTATATGGGTAATAGTGCATGTTATATTGATAATATTGGGAGTAATAAGTATAATTATTATAGTTCTAGCTATAATAATAGTACAATATGGCTAATAGTGCATGTTATATTGATAATAATATAAGTAATAAGTATATTTATTACAGTTCTATCGATAATAGCTGCATAATATGGGTAATAATGCATGTTATATTGATAATAATATAAGTAATAAGTATAATTATTACAGTTCTAGCGATAATAACTGCATTATATGGGTAATAATGCATGTTATATTGATAATATTGGGAGTAATAGGTATAATTATTATAGTTCTAGCGATAATAATAGTACAATATGGCTAATAGTGCATGTTATATTGATAATAATAAAAGTAATAAGTATATTTATTACAGTTCTATCGATAATAACTGCATTATGTGGGTAATAATGCATGTTATATTGATAATATCGGGATTAAAAGGATAATTATTATAGATCTAGCGATAATAATAGTAAAATATGGCTAATAGTGCATGTTCTAATGATAATAATAAAAGTAATAAGTATATTTATTACAGTTCTATCGATAATAGCTGCATAATATGGGTAATAATGCATGTTATATTGATAATAATATAAGTAATAAGTATAATTATTACAGTTCTAGCGATAATAACTGCATTATAGGGGTAATAATGCATGTAATATTGATAATATTGGGAGTAATAAGTATAATTATTATAGTTCTAGCGATAATAATAGTACAATATGGCTAATAGTGCATGTTATATTGATAATAATAAAAGTAATAAGTATATTTATTACAGTTCTATCGATAATAGCTGCATAATATGGGTAATAATGCATGTTATATTGATAATAATATAAGTAATAAGTATAATTATTACAGTTCTAGCGATAATAACTGCATTATATGGGTAATAATGCATGTTATATTGATAATATTGGGAGTAATAAGTATAATTATTATAGTTCTAGCGATAATAATAGTACAATATGGCTAATAGTGCATGTTATATTGATAATAATAAAAGTAATAAGTATATTTATTACAGTTCTATCGATAATAACTGCATTATGTGGGTAATAATGCATGTTATATTGATAATATCGGGATTAAAAGGATAATTATTATAGATCTAGCGATAATAATAGTAAAATATGGCTAATAGTGCATGTTCTAATGATAATAATAAAAGTAATAAGTATATTTATTATAGTTCTATCGATCATAACCGCATAATATGGGTAATAATGCATGTTATATTGATGATAATAAAAGTAGTAAGTATATTTATTATAGTTCTAGCGATAATAACTGCATAATATGGGTAATAATGCATGTTATATTGATAATAATATAAGTAATAAGAATAATTATTACAGTTCTAGCGATAATAACTGCATTATATGGGTAATAACGCACGTTATATTGCTAATAATATAAGTAATAAGTATAATTATTATAGTTCTAGCGATAATAATAGTAAAATGTGGCTAATAGTGCATGTTATATCGATAATAATAAAAGTAATAAGTATAATTATTACAGTTCTAGCGATAATAACTGCATGATATGGGTAGTAATGCATGTTATATTGATAATATTGGGAGTAATAAGTATAATTATTATAGTTCTAGCAATAATAACTGCATTATATGGGTAATAACGCATGTTATATTGATAATATCGGGAGTAGTAAGTATAATTATTATAGTTCTAACGATAATAATAGTAAAATATGGGTAATAGTGCATGTTATAATGATAATAGTATAAGTAATAAGTATAATTATTACAGTTCTGGCGATAATAACTGCATTATATGGGTAATAACGCACGTTATATTGCTAATAATATAAGTAATAAGTATAATTATTATAGTTCTAGCGATAATAATAGTAAAATATGGCTAATAGTGCATGTTATATTGATAATAATAAAAGTAATAAGTATATTTATTACAGTTCTATCGATAATAACTGCATAATATGGGTAATAATGCATGTTATATTGAGAATAATATAAGTAATGAGTGTAATTATTACTGTTCTATCGATAATAACTGCATAATATGGGTAATAATGCATGTTATATCGATAATAATATAAGTAATATGTATAATTATTACAGTTCTAGCGATAATAACTGCATAATATGGGTAATAGTGCACGTTATATTGAGAATAATATAAGTAATAAGTATAATTATTACACTTCTAGCGATAATAACTGCATTATATGGGTAATAATGCATGTTATATTGATAATAATATAAGTAGTAAGTATATTTATTACAGTTCTATCGACAATAGCTGCATAATATGGGTAATAATGCATGTTATATTGAGAATAATATAAGTAATAAGTATAATTATTACAGTTCTAGCGATAATAACTGCATTATATGGGTAATAATGCATGCTATATTGATAATATTGGGAGTAATAAGTATAATTATTATAGTTCTAGCGATAATAATAGTACAATATGGCTAATAGTGCATGTTATATTGATAATAATATAAGTAATAAGTATATTTATTACAGTTCTATCGATCATAACCGCATAATATGGGTAATAATGCATGTTATATTGATAATAATATAAGTAATAAGTATAATTATTACAGTTCTAGCGATAATAACTGCATTATATGGGTAATAATGCATGTTATATTGATAATATTGGGAGTAATAAGTATAATTATTATAGTTCTAGCTATAATAATAGTACAATATGGCTAATAGTGCATGTTATATTGATAATAATATAAGTAATAAGTATATTTATTACAGTTCTATCGATCATAACCGCATAATATGGGTAATAATGCATGTTATATTGATAATAATATAAGTAATAAGTATAATTATTACAGTTCTAGCGATAATAACTGCATTATATGGGTAATAGTGCATGTTATATTGATAATATTGGGAGTAATAAGTATAATTATTATAGTTCTAGCTATAATAATAGTACAATATGGCTAATAGTGCATGTTATATTGATAATAATATAAGTAATAAGTATATTTATTACAGTTCTATCGATCATAACAGCATAATATGGGTAATAATGCATGTTATATTGATAATAATACAAGTAATAAGTATAATTATTATAGTTCTAGCGATAATAACTGCATTATATGGGTAATAATGCATGTTATATTGATAATAATATAAGTAGTAAGTATATTTATTACAGTTCTATCGATAATAGCTGCATAATATGGGTAATAATGCATGTTATATTGAGAATAATATAAGTAATAAGTATAATTATTACAGTTCTAGCGATAATAACTGCATTATATGGGTAATAACGCACGTTATATTGCTAATAATATAAGTAATAAGTATAATTATTATAGTTCTAGCGATAATAATAGTACAATATGGCTAATAGTGCATGTTATATTGATAATAATATAAGTAATAAGTATATTTATTACAGTTCTATCGATCATAACCGCATAATATGGGTAATAATGCATGTTATATTGATAATAATATAAGTAATAAGTATAATTATTACAGTTCTAGCGATAATAACTGCATTATATGGGTAATAATGCATGTTATATTGATAATATTGGGAGTAATAAGTATAATTATTATAGTTCTAGCTATAATAATAGTACAATATGGCTAATAGTGCATGTTATATTGATAATAATATAAGTAATAAGTATATTTATTACAGTTCTATCGATCATAACCGCATAATATGGGTAATAATGCATGTTATATTGATAATAATATAAGTAATAAGTATAATTATTACAGTTCTAGCGATAATAACTGCATTATATGGGTAATAGTGCATGTTATATTGATAATATTGGGAGTAATAAGTATAATTATTATAGTTCTAGCTATAATAATAGTACAATATGGCTAATAGTGCATGTTATATTGATAATAATATAAGTAATAAGTATATTTATTACAGTTCTATCGATCATAACCGCATAATATGGGTAATAATGCATGTTATATTGATAATAATATAAGTAATAAGTATAATTATTACAGTTCTAGCGATAATAACTGCATTATATGGGTAATAATGCATGTTATATTGATAATATTGGGAGTAATAAGTATAATTATTATAGTTCTAGCTATAATAATAGTACAATATGGCTAATAGTGCATGTTATATTGATAATAATATAAGTAATAAGTATATTTATTACAGTTCTATCGATCATAACCGCATAATATGGGTAATAATGCATGTTATATTGATAATAATATAAGTAATAAGTATAATTATTACAGTTCTAGCGATAATAACTGCATTATATGGGTAATAGTGCATGTTATATTGATAATATTGGGAGTAATAAGTATAATTATTATAGTTCTAGCTATAATAATAGTACAATATGGCTAATAGTGCATGTTATATTGATAATAATATAAGTAATAAGTATATTTATTACAGTTCTATCGATAATAGCTGCATAATATGGGTAATAATGCATGTTATATTGATAATAATATAAGTAATAAGTATAATTATTACAGTTCTAGCGATAATAACTGCATTATATGGGTAATAATGCATGTTATATTGATAATATTGGGAGTAATAGGTATAATTATTATAGTTCTAGCGATAATAATAGTACAATATGGCTAATAGTGCATGTTATATTGATAATAATAAAAGTAATAAGTATATTTATTACAGTTCTATCGATAATAACTGCATTATGTGGGTAATAATGCATGTTATATTGATAATATCGGGATTAAAAGGATAATTATTATAGATCTAGCGATAATAATAGTAAAATATGGCTAATAGTGCATGTTCTAATGATAATAATAAAAGTAATAAGTATATTTATTATAGTTCTATCGATCATAACCGCATAATATGGGTAATAATGCAAGTTATATTGATGATAATAAAAGTAGTAAGTATATTTATTATAGTTCTAGCGATAATAACTGCATAATAAGGGGAATAATGCATGTTATATTGATAATAATATAAGTAATAAGAATAATTATTACAGTTCTAGCGATAATAACTGCATTATATGGGTAATAACGCACGTTATATTGCTAATAATATAAGTAATAAGTATAATTATTATAGTTCTAGCGATAATAATAGTACAATATGGCTAATAGTGCATGTTATATTGATAATAATATAAGTAATAAGTATAATTATTACAGTTCTAGCGATAATAACTGCATTATATGGGTAATAATGCATGGTATATTGATAATATTGGGAGTAATAAGTATAATTATTATAGTTCTAGCGATAATAATAGTACAATATGGCTAATAGTGCATGTTATATTGATAATAATAAAAGTAATAAGTATATTTATTACAGTTCTATCGATAATAACTGCATAATATGGGTAATAATGCATGTTATATTGAGAATAATATAAGTAATAAGTATAATTATTACAGTTCCAGCGATAATAACTGCATTATATGGGTAATAATGCATGTTATATTGATAATATTGGGAGTAATAAGTATAATTATTATAGTTCTAGCGATAATAATAGTACAATATGGCTAGTAGTGCATGTCATATTGATGATAATAAAAGTAATAAGTATATTTATTACAGTTCTATCGATAATAACTGCATAATATGGGTAATAATGCATGTTATATTGAGAATAATATAAGTAATAAGTATAATTATTACAGTTCTAGCGATAATAACTGCATTATATGGGTAATAAAGCATGCTATATTGATAATATTGGGAGTAATAAGTATAATTATTATAGTTCTAGCTATAAGAATAGTACAATATGGCTAATAGTGCATGTTATATTGATAATAATATAAGTAATAAGTATATTTATTACAGTTCTATCGATCATTGCCGCATAATATGGGTAATAATGCATGTTATATTGATAATAATATAAGTAATAAGTATAATTATTACAGCTCTAGCAATAATAACTGCATTACATGGGTAATAATGCATGTTATATTGATGATAATAAAAGTAGTAAGTATATTTATTATAGTTCTAGCGATAATAACTGCATAATAAGGGGAATAATGCATGTTATATTGATAATAATATAAGTAATAAGAATAATTATTACAGTTCTAGCGATAATAACTGCATTATATGGGTAATAACGCACGTTATATTGCTAATAATATAAGTAATAAGTATAATTATTATAGTTCTAGCGATAATAATAGTAAAATGTGGCTAATAGTGCATGTTATATCGATAATAATAAAAGTAATAAGTATATTTATTACAGTTCTATCGATAATAGCTGCATAATATGGGTAATAATGCATGTTATATTGATAATAATATAAGTAATAAGTATAATTATTACAGTTCTAGCGATAATAACTGCATTATAGTGGTAATAATGCATGTAATATTGATAATATTGGGAGTAATAAGTATAATTATTATAGTTCTAGCGATAATAATAGTACAATATGGCTAATAGTGCATGTTATATTGATAATAATAAAAGTAATAAGTATATTTATTACAGTTCTATCGATAATAGCTGCATAATATGGGTAATAATGCATGTTATATTGATACTAATATAAGTAATAAGTATAATTATTACAGTTCTAGCGATAATAACTGCATTATATGGGTAATAATGCATGTTATATTGATAATATTGGGAGTAATAAGTATAATTATTATAGTTCTAGCGATAATAATAGTACAATATGGCTAATAGTGCATGTTATATTGATAATAATAAAAGTAATAAGTATATTTATTACAGTTCTATCGATAATAACTGCATTATGTGGGTAATAATGCATGTTATATTGATAATATCGGGATTAAAAGGATAATTATTATAGATCTAGCGATAATAATAGTAAAATATGGCTAATAGTGCATGTTCTAATGATAATAATAAAAGTAATAAGTATATTTATTATAGTTCTATCGATCATAACCGCATAATATGGGTAATAATGCAAGTTATATTGATGATAATAAAAGTAGTAAGTATATTTATTATAGTTCTAGCGATAATAACTGCATAATAAGGGGAATAATGCATGTTATATTGATAATAATATAAGTAATAAGAATAATTATTACAGTTCTAGCGATAATAACTGCATTATATGGGTAATAACGCACGTTATATTGCTAATAATATAAGTAATAAGTATAATTATTATAGTTCTAGCGATAATAATAGTACAATATGGCTAATAGTGCATGTTATATTGATAATAATATAAGTAATAAGTATAATTATTACAGTTCTAGCGATAATAACTGCATTATATGGGTAATAATGCATGGTATATTGATAATATTGGGAGTAATAAGTATAATTATTATAGTTCTAGCGATAATAATAGTACAATATGGCTAATAGTGCATGTTATATTGATAATAATAAAAGTAATAAGTATATTTATTACAGTTCTATCGATAATAACTGCATAATATGGGTAATAATGCATGTTATATTGAGAATAATATAAGTAATAAGTATAATTATTACAGTTCCAGCGATAATAACTGCATTATATGGGTAATAATGCATGTTATATTGATAATATTGGGAGTAATAAGTATAATTATTATAGTTCTAGCGATAATAATAGTACAATATGGCTAGTAGTGCATGTCATATTGATGATAATAAAAGTAATAAGTATATTTATTACAGTTCTATCGATAATAACTGCATAATATGGGTAATAATGCATGTTATATTGAGAATAATATAAGTAATAAGTATAATTATTACAGTTCTAGCGATAATAACTGCATTATATGGGTAATAAAGCATGCTATATTGATAATATTGGGAGTAATAAGTATAATTATTATAGTTCTAGCTATAAGAATAGTACAATATGGCTAATAGTGCATGTTATATTGATAATAATATAAGTAATAAGTATATTTATTACAGTTCTATCGATCATTGCCGCATAATATGGGTAATAATGCATGTTATATTGATAATAATATAAGTAATAAGTATAATTATTACAGCTCTAGCAATAATAACTGCATTACATGGGTAATAATGCATGTTATATTGATAATATTGGGAGTAATAAGTATAATTATTATAGTTCTAGCGATAATAATAGTAAAATATGGCTAATAGTGCATGTTATATCGATAATAATAAAAGTAATAAGTATATTTATTACAGTTCTATCGATAATAGCTGCATAATATGGGTAATAATGCATGTTATATTGATAATAATATAAGTAATAAGTATAATTATTACAGTTCTAGCGATAATAACTGCATTATAGGGGTAATAATGCATGTAATATTGATAATATTGGGAGTAATAAGTATAATTATTATAGTTCTAGCGATAATAATAGTACAATATGGCTAATAGTGCATGTTATATTGATAATAATAAAAGTAATAAGTATATTTATTACAGTTCTATCGATAATAGCTGCATAATATGGGTAATAATGCATGTTATATTGATAATAATATAAGTAATAAGTATAATTATTACAGTTCTAGCGATAATAACTGCATTATATGGGTAATAATGCATGTTATATTGATAATATTGGGAGTAATAAGTATAATTATTATAGTTCTAGCGATAATAATAGTACAATATGGCTAATAGTGCATGTTATATTGATAATAATAAAAGTAATAAGTATATTTATTACAGTTCTATCGATAATAACTGCATTATGTGGGTAATAATGCATGTTATATTGATAATATCGGGATTAAAAGGATAATTATTATAGATCTAGCGATAATAATAGTAAAATATGGCTAATAGTGCATGTTCTAATGATAATAATAAAAGTAATAAGTATATTTATTATAGTTCTATCGATCATAACCGCATAATATGGGTAATAATGCATGTTATATTGATGATAATAAAAGTAGTAAGTATATTTATTATAGTTCTAGCGATAATAACTGCATAATATGGGTAATAATGCATGTTATATTGATAATAATATAAGTAATAAGAATAATTATTACAGTTCTAGCGATAATAACTGCATTATATGGGTAATAACGCACGTTATATTGCTAATAATATAAGTAATAAGTATAATTATTATAGTTCTAGCGATAATAATAGTAAAATGTGGCTAATAGTGCATGTTATATCGATAATAATAAAAGTAATAAGTATAATTATTACAGTTCTAGCGATAATAACTGCATGATATGGGTAGTAATGCATGTTATATTGATAATATTGGGAGTAATAAGTATAATTATTATAGTTCTAGCAATAATAACTGCATTATATGGGTAATAATGCATGTTATATTGATAATATCGGGAGTAGTAAGTATAATTATTATAGTTCTAACGATAATAATAGTAAAATATGGGTAATAGTGCATGTTCTAATGATAATAATAAAAGTAATAAGTATATTTATTATAGTTCTATCGATCATAACCGCATAATATGGGTAATAATGCATGTTATATTGATGATAATAAAAGTAGTAAGTATATTTATTATAGTTCTAGCGATAATAACTGCATAATATGGGTAATAATGCATGTTATATTGATAATAATATAAGTAATAAGTATAATTATTACAGTTCTGGCGATAATAACTGCATTATATGGGTAATAACGCACGTTATATTGCTAATAATATAAGTAATAAGTATAATTATTATAGTTCTAGCGATAATAATAGTAAAATATGGCTAATAGTGCATGTTATATTGATAATAATAAAAGTAATAAGTATATTTATTACAGTTCTATCGATAATAACTGCATAATATGGGTAATAATGCATGTTATATCGATAATAATATAAGTAATAAGTGTAATTATTACAGTTCTAGCGATAATAACTGCATAATATGGGTAATAGTGCACGTTATATTGAGAATAATATAAGTAATAAGTATAATTATTACACTTCTAGCGATAATAACTGCATTATATGGGTAATAATGCATGTTATATTGATAATAATATAAGTAGTAAGTATATTTATTACAGTTCTATCGATAATAGCTGCATAATATGGGTAATAATGCATGTTATATTGAGAATAATATAAGTAATAAGTATAATTATTACAGTTCTAGCGATAATAACTGCATTATATGGGTAATAATGCATGCTATATTGATAATATTGGGAGTAATAAGTATAATTATTATAGTTCTAGCGATAATAATAGTACAATATGGCTAATAGTGCATGTTATATTGATAATAATATAAGTAATAAGTATATTTATTACAGTTCTATCGATCATAACCGCATAATATGGGTAATAATGCATGTTATATTGATAATAATATAAGTAATAAGTATAATTATTACAGTTCTAGCGATAATAACTGCATTATATGGGTAATAGTGCATGTTATATTGATAATATTGGGAGTAATAAGTATAATTATTATAGTTCTAGCTATAATAATAGTACAATATGGCTAATAGTGCATGTTATATTGATAATAATATAAGTAATAAGTATATTTATTACAGTTCTATCGATCATAACAGCATAATATGGGTAATAATGCATGTTATATTGATAATAATACAAGTAATAAGTATAATTATTATAGTTCTAGCGATAATAACTGCATTATATGGGTAATAATGCATGTTATATTGATAATAATATAAGTAGTAAGTATATTTATTACAGTTCTATCGATAATAGCTGCATAATATGGGTAATAATGCATGTTATATTGAGAATAATATAAGTAATAAGTATAATTATTACAGTTCTAGCGATAATAACTGCATTATATGGGTAATAATGCATGCTATATTGATAATATTGGGAGTAATAAGTATAATTATTATAGTTCTAGCGATAATAATAGTACAATATGGCTAATAGTGCATGTTATATTGATAATAATATAAGTAATAAGTATATTTATTACAGTTCTATCGATCATAACCGCATAATATGGGTAATAATGCATGTTATATTGATAATAATATAAGTAATAAGTATAATTATTACAGTTCTAGCGATAATAACTGCATTATATGGGTAATAATGCATGTTATATTGATAATATTGGGAGTAATAAGTATAATTATTATAGTTCTAGCTATAATAATAGTACAATATGGCTAATAGTGCATGTTATATTGATAATAATATAAGTAATAAGTATATTTATTACAGTTCTATCGATCATAACCGCATAATATGGGTAATAATGCATGTTATATTGATAATAATATAAGTAATAAGTATAATTATTACAGTTCTAGCGATAATAACTGCATTATATGGGTAATAGTGCATGTTATATTGATAATATTGGGAGTAATAAGTATAATTATTATAGTTCTAGCTATAATAATAGTACAATATGGCTAATAGTGCATGTTATATTGATAATAATATAAGTAATAAGTATATTTATTACAGTTCTATCGATCATAACCGCATAATATGGGTAATAATGCATGTTATATTGATAATAATATAAGTAATAAGTATAATTATTACAGTTCTAGCGATAATAACTGCATTATATGGGTAATAATGCATGTTATATTGATAATATTGGGAGTAATAAGTATAATTATTATAGTTCTAGCTATAATAATAGTACAATATGGCTAATAGTGCATGTTATATTGATAATAATATAAGCAATAAGTATATTTATTACAGTTCTATCGATCATAACAGCATAATATGGGTAATAATGCATGTTATATTGATAATAATATAAGTAATAAGTATAATTATTACAGTTCTAGCGATAATAACTGCATTATATGGGTAATAGTGCATGTTATATTGATAATATTGGGAGTAATAAGTATAATTATTATAGTTCTAGCTATAATAATAGTACAATATGGCTAATAGTGCATGTTATATTGATAATAATATAAGTAATAAGTATATTTATTACAGTTCTATCGATCATAACAGCATAATATGGGTAATAATGCATGTTATATTGATAATAATATAAGTAATAAGTATAATTATTATAGTTCTAGCGATAATAACTGCATTATATGGGTAATAATGCATGCTATATTGATAATATTGGGAGTAATAAGTATAATTATTATAGTTCTAGCTATAATAATAGTGCAATATGGCTAATAGTGCATGTTATATTGATAATAATATAAGTAATAAGTATATTTATTACAGTTCTATCGATCATAACAGCATAATATGGGTAATAATGCATGTTATATTGATAATAATATAAGTAATAAGTATAATTATTACAGTTCTAGCGATAATAACTGCATTATATGGGTAATAATGCATGTTATATTGATAATATTGGGAGTAATAAGTATAATTATTATAGTTCTAGCGATAATAACTGCATTATATGGGTAATAATGCATGTTATATTGATAATATCGGGAGTAGTAAGTATAATTATTATAGTTCTAACGATAATAATAGTAAAATATGGGTAATAGTGCATGTTATAATGATAATAGGATAAGTAATAAGTATAATTATTACAGTTCTGGCGATAATAACTGCATTATATGGGTAATAACGCACGTTATATTGCTAATAATATAAGTAATAAGTATAATTATTATAGTTCTAGCGATAATAATAGTAAAATATGGCTAATAGTGCATGTTATATTGATAATAATAAAAGTAATAAGTATATTTATTACAGTTCTATCGATAATAACTGCATAATATGGGTAATAATGCATGTTATATTGAGAATAATATAAGTAATAAGTATAATTATTACAGTTCTAGCGATAATAACTGCATTATATGGGTAATAATGCATGTTATATTGATAATATTGGGAGTAATAAGTATAATTATTATAGTTCTAGCGATAATAACTGCATTATATGGGTAATAATGCATGTTATATTGATAATATCGGGAGTAGTAAGTATAATTATTATAGTTCTAACGATAATAATAGTAAAATATGGGTAATAGTGCATGTTATAATGATAATAGTATAAGTAATAAGTATAATTATTACAGTTCTGGCGATAATAACTGCATTATATGGGTAATAACGCACGTTATATTGCTAATAATATAAGTAATAAGTATAATTATTATAGTTCTAGCGATAATAATAGTAAAATATGGCTAATAGTGCATGTTATATTGATAATAATAAAAGTAATGAGTATATTTATTACAGTTCTATCGATAATAACTGCATAATATGGGTAATAATGCATGTTATATTGAGAATAATATAAGTAATAAGTATAATTATTACAGTTCTAGCGATAATAACTGCATTATATGGGTAATAACGCATGTTATATTGATAATATTGGGAGTAATAAGTATAATTATTATAGTTCCAGCGATAATAATAGTACAATATGGCTAATAGTGCATGTTATATTGATAATAATAAAAGTAATAAGTATATTTATTACAGTTCTATCGATAATAACTGCATTATGTGGGTAATAATGCATGTTATATTGATAATATCGGGATTAAAAGGATAATTATTATAGATCTAGCGATAATAATACTAAAATATGGCTAATAGTGCATGTTCTAATGATAATAATAAAAGTAATAAGTATATTTATTATAGTTCTATCGATCATAACCGCATAATATGGGTAATAATGCATGTTATATTGATGATAATAAAAGTAGTAAGTATATTTATTATAGTTCTAGCGATAATAACTGCATAATATGGGTAATAATGCATGTTATATTGATAATAATATAAGTAATAAGTATAACTATTACAGTTCTAGCGATAATAACTGCATTATATGGGTAATAACGCACGTTATATTGCTAATAATATAAGTAATAAGTATAATTATTATAGTTCTAGCGATAATAATAGTAAAATATGGCTAATAGTGCATGTTATATCGATAATAATAAAAGTAATAAGTATAATTATTACAGTTCTAGCGATAATAACTGCATGATATGGGTAATAATGCATGTTATATTGATAATATTGGGAGTAATAAGTATAATTATTATAGTTCTAGCAATAATAACTGCATTATATGGGTAATAATGCATGTTATATTGATAATATCGGGAGTAGTAAGTATAATTATTATAGTTCTAACGATAATAATAGTAAAATATGGGTAATAGTGCATGTTATAATGATAATAGTATAAGTAATAAGTATAATTATTACAGTTCTGGCGATAATAACTGCATTATATGGGTAATAACGCACGTTATATTGCTAATAATATAAGTAATAAGTATAATTATTATAGTTCTAGCGATAATAATAGTAAAATATGGCTAATAGTGCATGTTATATTGATAATAATAAAAGTAATAAGTATATTTATTACAGTTCTATCGATAATAACTGCATAATATGGGTAATCATGCATGTTATATTGAGAATAATATAAGTAATGAGTGTAATTATTACAGTTCTAGCGATAATCACTGCATTATATGGGTAATAATGCATGTTATATTGATGATAATAAAAGTACTAAGTATATTTATTATAGTTCTAGCGATTACAACTGCATTATATGGGTAATAATGCACGTTAGATTGCTAATAATATAAGTAATAAGTATAATTATTACTGTTCTATCGATAATAACTGCATAATATGGGTAATAATGCATGTTACATCGATAATAATATAAGTAATATGTATAATTATTACAGTTCTAGCGATAATAACTGCATAATATGGGTAATAGTGCACGTTATATTGAGAATAATATAAGTAATAAGTATAATTATTACACTTCTAGCGATAATAACTGCATTATATGGGTAATAATGCATGTTATATTGATAATAATATAAGTAGTAAGTATATTTATTACAGTTCTATCGATAATAGCTGCATAATATGGGTAATAATGCATGTTATATTGAGAATAATATAAGTAATAAGTATAATTATTACAGTTATATTGATAATAATATAAGTAATAAGTATAATTATTACAGTTCTAGCGATAATAAGTGCATTATATGGGTAATAATGCATGTTATATTGATAATATTGGGAGTAATAAGTATAATTATTATAGTTCTAGCGATAATAATAGTACAATATGGCTAATAGTGCATGTTATATTGATAATAATAAAAGTAATATGTATATTTATTACAGTTCTATCGATAATAACTGCATAATATGGGTAATAATGCATGTTATATTGAGAATAATATAAGTAATAAGTATAATTATTTCAGTTCTAGCGATAATAACTGCATTATATGGGTAATAATGCATGCTATATTGATAATGTTGGGAGTAATAAGTATAATTATTATAGTTCTAGCGATAATAATAGTACAATATGGCTAATAGTGCATGTTATATTGATAATAATATAAGTAATAAGTATATTTATTACAGTTCTATCGATCATTGCCGCATAATATGGGTAATAATGCATGTTATATTGATAATAATATAAGTAATAAGTATAATTATTACAGTTCTAGCGATAATAACTGCATTATATGGGTAATAACGCATGTTATATTGATAATATTGGGAGTAATAAGTATAATTATTATAGTTCTAGCGATAATAATAGTACAATATGGCTAATAGTGCATGTTATATTGATAATAATAAAAGTAATAAGTATATTTATTACAGTTCTATCGATAATAACTGCATTATGTGGGTAATAATGCATGTTATATTGATAATATCGGGATTAAAAGGATAATTATTATAGATCTAGCGATAATAGTAGTAAAATATGGCTAATAGTGCATGTTCTAATGATAATAATAAAAGTAATAAGTATATTTATTATAGTTCTATCGATCATAACCGCATAATATGGGTAATAATGCATGTTATATTGATGATAATAAAAGTAGTAAGTATATTTATTATAGTTCTAGCGATAATAACTGCATAATATGGGTAATAATGCATGTTATATTGATAATAATATAAGTAATAAGTATAATTATTACAGTTCTAGCGATAATAACTGCATTATATGGGTAATAACGCACGTTATATTGCTAATAATATAAGTAATAAGTATAATTATTATAGTTCTAGCGATAATAATAGTAAAATATGGCTAATAGTGCATGTTATATCGATAATAATAAAAGTAATAAGTATAATTACTACAGTTCTAGCGATAATAACTGCATGATATGGGTAATAATGCATGTTATATTGATAATATTGGGAGTAATAAGTGTAATTATTATAGTTCTAGCAATAATAACTGCATTATATGGGTAATAATGCATGTTATATTGATAATATCGGGAGTAGTAAGTATAATTATTATAGTTCTAACGATAATAATAGTAAAATATGGGTAATAGTGCATGTTATAATGATAATAGTATAAGTAATAAGTATAATTATTACAGTTCTGGCGATAATAACTGCATTATATGGGTAATAATGCATGTTATATCGATAATAATATAAGTAATATGTATAATTATTACAGTTCTAGCGATAATAACTGCATAATATGGGTAATAGTGCACGTTATATTGAGAATAATATAAGTAATAAGTATAATTATTACACTTCTAGCGATAATAACTGCATTATATGGGTAATAATGCATGTTATATTGATAATAATATAAGTAGTAAGTATATTTATTACAGTTCTATCGATAATAGCTGCATAATATGGGTAATAATGCATGTTATATTGAGAATAATATAAGTAATAAGTATAATTATTACAGTTCTAGCGATTATAACTGCATTATATGGGTAATAATGCATGCTATATTGATAATATTGGGAGTAATAAGTATAATTATTATAGTTCTAGCGATAATAATAGTACAATATGGCTAATAGTGCATGTTATATTGATAATAATATAAGTAATAAGTATATTTATTACAGTTCTATCGATCATAACCGCATAATATGGGTAATAATGCATGTTATATTCATAATAATATAAGTAATAAGTATAATTATTACAGTTCTAGCGATTATAACTGCATTATATGGGTAATAATGCATGTAATATTGATAATATTGGGAGTAATAAGTATAATTATTATAGTTCTAGCGATAATAATAGTAAAATATGGCTAATAGTGCATGTTATATTGATAATAAAAAAAGTAATAAGTATATTGACTATATTTCTAGCGATAATAACTTCATAATATGGGTAATAGTGCATGCTATATTGATAATAATATAAGTAATAAGTATAATTATTACAGTTCTAGCCATATTCAGTGCATTATATGAGTACGAATGAATGTAATATTCATAATATCGTGAGTAATAAGTATATTTAATATAGTTCTAGCAACAATAACTGCATAATATGGGAACTAATGCATGTTATGTTGATGACAATAAAAGTAATACGTATACTTATTACAGTTCTAGCGATAATAACTGCATTATATGGGTAATAGTGCACGTTATATTGCTAATAATATAAGTAATAAGTATAATTATTACAGTTCTAGCGATAATAACTGCAATATATGTGTAATAATGCATGTTATATTGATAATATCGGGAGTAATAAGTATAATTATTATAGTTCTAGCGATAATAACAGTAAGATATGGCTAATAGTGCATGTTATATTGATAATAACAAAAGTAGTAAGTATAATTATTATAGTTCTAGTGATAATAATAGTAAAATATGGCTAAGAGTGCATGTTATATTGATAATAATTAAAGTAATAAGTATATTTACTATATTTCTAGCGATAATAACTGCATAATATGGTTAATAATGCATGCTATATTGATAATAATAGACGTAATAAGTATATTTAATACAGTTCTACCGATAATAACTGCATAATATGGGTAATAATGCATGTTATATTGATAATATCGAGAGTAATAAGTATAATTATTATAGTTCTAGCGATAATAATAGTAAAATATGGCTAATAGTGCATGTTATATTCATAATAATATAAGTAATAAGTATAATTTTTACAGTTCTAGCGATAATAACTGCATAATACGGGTAATAATGCATGCTATATTGATTACAATAAATGTAATAACTATATTTATTATAGTTCCAGCGATAATAACTGCATAATATGGGTAATGATGCACGTTATATTGACAATGTGGAGAGTAATAAGTATAATTATTACAGTTCAAGCGATAATAATAGTAAAATATGGCTAATAGTGCATGTTATATTGATAATAACAAAAGTAGTAAGTATAATTATTATAGTTCTAGCGATAATAATAGTAAAATATGGCTAAGAGTGCATGTTATATTGATAATAATATAAGTAATAAGTATAATTATTACAGTTCTAGCGATAATAGCTCCATTATACGGGTAATAATGCATGTTATATTGATAATATTGGGAGTAATAAGTATAATTATTATAGTTCTAGCGATAATAATAGTAAAATATGGCTAATAGTGCATGTTATATTGATAATAACAAAAGTAGTAAGTATAATTATTATAGTTCTAGCGATAATAATAGTAAAATATGGCTAAGAGTGCATGTTATATTGATAATAATTAAAGTAATAGGTATATTTACTATATTTCTAGCGATAATAACTGCATAATATGGTTAATAATGCATGCTATATTGATAATAATAGACGTAATAAGTATATTTCATACAGTTGTACCGATAATAACTGCATAATATGGGTAATAATGCATGTTATATTGATAATATCGAGAGTAATAAGTATAATTATTATAGTTCTAGCGATAATAACTGCGTTATATGTGTAATAATGCATGTTATATTGATAATATTGGGAGTAATAAGTATAATTATTATAGTTCTAGCGATAATAATAGTACAATATGGCTAGTAGTGCATGTCATATTGATGATAATAAAAGTAATAAGTATATTTATTACAGTTCTATCGATAATAACTGCATAATATGGGTAATAATGCATGTTATATTGAGAATAATATAAGTAATAAGTATAATTATTACAGTTCTAGCGATAATAACTGCATTATATGGGTAATAAAGCATGCTATATTGATAATATTGGGAGTAATAAGTATAATTATTATAGTTCTAGCTATAAGAATAGTACAATATGGCTAATAGTGCATGTTATATTGATAATAATATAAGTAATAAGTATATTTATTACAGTTCTATCGATCATTGCCGCATAATATGGGTAATAATGCATGTTATATTGATAATAATATAAGTAATAAGTATAATTATTACAGCTCTAGCAATAATAACTGCATTACATGGGTAATAATGCATGTTATATTGATAATATCGGGATTAAAAGGATAATTATTATAGATCTAGCGATAATAATAGTAAAATATGGCTAATAGTGCATGTTCTAATGATAATAATAAAAGTAATAAGTATATTTATTATAGTTCTATCGATCATAACCGCATAATATGGGTAATAATGCATGTTATATTGATGATAATAAAAGTAGTAAGTATATTTATTATAGTTCTAGCGATAATAACTGCATAATATGGGTAATAATGCATGTTATATTGATAATATCGGGAGTAGTAAGTATAATTATTATAGTTCTAACGATAATAATAGTAAAATATGGGTAATAGTGCATGTTATAATGATAATAGTATAAGTAATAAGTAAAATTATTACAGTTCTGGCGATAATAACTGCATTATATGGGTAATAACGCACGTTATATTGCTAATAATATAAGTAATAAGTATAATTATTATAGTTCTAGCGATAATAATAGTAAAATATGGCTAATAGTGCATGTTATATTGATAATAATAAAAGTAATAAGTATATTTATTACAGTTCTATCGATAATAACTGCATAATATGGGTAATAATGCATGTTATATTGAGAATAATATAAGTAATGAGTGTAATTATTACTGTTCTATCGACAATAACTGCATAATATGGGTAATAATGCATGTTATATCGATAATAATATAAGTAATATGTATAATTATTACAGTTCTAGCGATAATAACTGCATAATATGGGTAATAGTGCACGTTATATTGAGAATAATATAAGTAATAAGTATAATTATTACACTTCTAGCGATAATAACTGCATTATATGGGTAATAATGCATGTTATATTGATAATAATATAAGTAGTAAGTATATTTATTACAGTTCTATCGATAATAGCTGCATAATATGGGTAATAATGCATGTTATATTGAGAATAATATAAGTAATAAGTATAATTATTACAGTTCTAGCGATAATAACTGCATTATATGGGTAATAATGCATGCTATATTGATAATATTGGGAGTAATAAGTATAATTATTATAGTTCTAGCGATAATAATAGTACAATATGGCTAATAGTGCATGTTATATTGATAATAATATAAGTAATAAGTATATTTATTACAGTTCTATCGATCATAACCGCATAATATGGGTAATAATGCATGTTATATTCATAATAATATAAGTAATAAGTATAATTATTACAGTTCTAGCGATTATAACTGCATTATATGGGTAATAATGCATGTAATATTGATAATATTGGGAGTAATAAGTATAATTATTATAGTTCTAGCGATAATAATAGTAAAATATGGCTAATAGTGCATGTTACATTGATAATAAAAAAAGTAATAAGTATATTGACTATATTTCTAGCGATAATAACTTCATAATATGGGTAATAGTGCATGCTATATTGATAATAATATAAGTAATAAGTATAATTATTACAGTTCTAGCCATATTCAGTGCATTATATGAGTACGAATGAATGTAATATTCATAATATCGTGAGTAATAAGTATATTTAATATAGTTCTAGCAACAATAACTGCATAATATGGGAACTAATGCATGTTATGTTGATGACAATAAAAGTAATACGTATACTTATTACAGTTCTAGCGATAATAACTGCATTATATGGGTAATAGTGCACGTTATATTGCTAATAATATAAGTAATAAGTATAATTATTACAGTTCTAGCGATAATAACTGCAATATATGTGTAATAATGCATGTTATATTGATAATATCGGGAGTAATAAGTATAATTATTATAGTTCTAGCGATAATAATAGTAAAATATGGCTAATAGTGCATGTTATATTCATAATAATATAAGTAATAAGTATAATTTTTACAGTTCTAGCGATAATAACTGCATAATACGGGTAATAATGCATGCTATATTGATTACAATAAATGTAATAACTATATTTATTATAGTTCCAGCGATAATAACTGCATAATATGGGTAATGATGCACGTTATATTGACAATGTGGAGAGTAATAAGTATAATTATTACAGTTCTAGCGATAATAACAGTAAGATATGGCTAATAGTGCATGTTATATTGATAATAACAAAAGTAGTAAGTATAATTATTATAGTTCTAGTGATAATAATAGTAAAATATGGCTAAGAGTGCATGTTATATTGATAATAATTAAAGTAATAAGTATATTTACTATATTTCTAGCGATAATAACTGCATAATATGGTTAATAATGCATGCTATATTGATAATAATAGACGTAATAAGTATATTTAATACAGTTCTACCGATAATAACTGCATAATATGGGTAATAATGCATGTTATATTGATAATATCGAGAGTAATAAGTATAATTATTATAGTTCTAGCGATAATAATAGTAAAATATGGCTAATAGTGCATGTTATATTCATAATAATATAAGTAATAAGTATAATTTTTACAGTTCTAGCGATAATAACTGCATAATACGGGTAATAATGCATGCTATATTGATTACAATAAATGTAATAACTATATTTATTATAGTTCCAGCGATAATAACTGCATAATATGGGTAATGATGCACGTTATATTGACAATGTGGAGAGTAATAAGTATAATTATTACAGTTCAAGCGATAATAATAGTAAAATATGGCTAATAGTGCATGTTATATTGATAATAACAAAAGTAGTAAGTATAATTATTATAGTTCTAGCGATAATAATAGTAAAATATGGCTAAGAGTGCATGTTATATTGATAATAATATAAGTAATAAGTATAATTATTACAGTTCTAGCGATAATAGCTCCATTATACGGGTAATAATGCATGTTATATTGATAATATTGGGAGTAATAAGTATAATTATTATAGTTCTAGCGATAATAATAGTAAAATATGGCTAATAGTGCATGTTATATTGATAATAACAAAAGTAGTAAGTATAATTATTATAGTTCTAGCGATAATAATAGTAAAATATGGCTAAGAGTGCATGTTATATTGATAATAATTAAAGTAATAGGTATATTTACTATATTTCTAGCGATAATAACTGCATAATATGGTTAATAATGCATGCTATATTGATAATAATAGACGTAATAAGTATATTTCATACAGTTGTACCGATAATAACTGCATAATATGGGTAATAATGCATGTTATATTGATAATATCGAGAGTAATAAGTATAATTATTATAGTTCTAGCGATAATAACTGCGTTATATGTGTAATAATGCATGTTATATTGATAATATTGGGAGTAATAAGTATAATTATTATAGTTCTAGCGATAATAATAGTACAATATGGCTAGTAGTGCATGTCATATTGATGATAATAAAAGTAATAAGTATATTTATTACAGTTCTATCGATAATAACTGCATAATATGGGTAATAATGCATGTTATATTGAGAATAATATAAGTAATAAGTATAATTATTACAGTTCTAGCGATAATAACTGCATTATATGGGTAATAAAGCATGCTATATTGATAATATTGGGAGTAATAAGTATAATTATTATAGTTCTAGCTATAAGAATAGTACAATATGGCTAATAGTGCATGTTATATTGATAATAATATAAGTAATAAGTATATTTATTACAGTTCTATCGATCATTGCCGCATAATATGGGTAATAATGCATGTTATATTGATAATAATATAAGTAATAAGTATAATTATTACAGCTCTAGCAATAATAACTGCATTACATGGGTAATAATGCATGTTATATTGATAATATCGGGATTAAAAGGATAATTATTATAGATCTAGCGATAATAATAGTAAAATATGGCTAATAGTGCATGTTCTAATGATAATAATAAAAGTAATAAGTATATTTATTATAGTTCTATCGATCATAACCGCATAATATGGGTAATAATGCATGTTATATTGATGATAATAAAAGTAGTAAGTATATTTATTATAGTTCTAGCGATAATAACTGCATAATATGGGTAATAATGCATGTTATATTGATAATATCGGGAGTAGTAAGTATAATTATTATAGTTCTAACGATAATAATAGTAAAATATGGGTAATAGTGCATGTTATAATGATAATAGTATAAGTAATAAGTAAAATTATTACAGTTCTGGCGATAATAACTGCATTATATGGGTAATAACGCACGTTATATTGCTAATAATATAAGTAATAAGTATAATTATTATAGTTCTAGCGATAATAATAGTAAAATATGGCTAATAGTGCATGTTATATTGATAATAATAAAAGTAATAAGTATATTTATTACAGTTCTATCGATAATAACTGCATAATATGGGTAATAATGCATGTTATATTGAGAATAATATAAGTAATGAGTGTAATTATTACTGTTCTATCGACAATAACTGCATAATATGGGTAATAATGCATGTTATATCGATAATAATATAAGTAATATGTATAATTATTACAGTTCTAGCGATAATAACTGCATAATATGGGTAATAGTGCACGTTATATTGAGAATAATATAAGTAATAAGTATAATTATTACACTTCTAGCGATAATAACTGCATTATATGGGTAATAATGCATGTTATATTGATAATAATATAAGTAGTAAGTATATTTATTACAGTTCTATCGATAATAGCTGCATAATATGGGTAATAATGCATGTTATATTGAGAATAATATAAGTAATAAGTATAATTATTACAGTTCTAGCGATAATAACTGCATTATATGGGTAATAATGCATGCTATATTGATAATATTGGGAGTAATAAGTATAATTATTATAGTTCTAGCGATAATAATAGTACAATATGGCTAATAGTGCATGTTATATTGATAATAATATAAGTAATAAGTATATTTATTACAGTTCTATCGATCATAACCGCATAATATGGGTAATAATGCATGTTATATTGATAATAATATAAGTAATAAGTATAATTATTACAGTTCTAGCGATAATAACTGCATTATATGGGTAATAATGCATGTTATATTGATAATATTGGGAGTAATAAGTATAATTATTATAGTTCTAGCTATAATAATAGTACAATATGGCTAATAGTGCATGTTATATTGATAATAATATAAGTAATAAGTATATTTATTACAGTTCTATCGATCATAACCGCATAATATGGGTAATAATGCATGTTATATTGATAATAATATAAGTAATAAGTATAATTATTACAGTTCTAGCGATAATAACTGCATTATATGGGTAATAATGCATGTTATATTCATAATATTGGGAGTAATAAGTATAATTATTATAGTTCTAGCTATAATAATAGTACAATATGGCTAATAGTGCATGTTATATTGATAATAATATAAGTAATAAGTATATTTATTACAGTTCTATCGATCATAACAGCATAATATGGGTAATAATGCATGCTATATTGATAATAATATAAGTAATAAGTATAATTATTATAGTTCTAGCGATAATAACTGCATTATATGGGTAATAATGCATGCTATATTGATAATATTGGGAGTAATAAGTATAATTATTATAGTTCTAGCTATAATAATAGTACAATATGGCTAATAGTGCATGTTATATTGATAATAATATAAGTAATAAGTATATTTATTACAGTTCTATCGATCATAACAGCATAATATGGGTAATAATGCATGTTATATTGATAATAATATAAGTAATAAGTATAATTATTACAGTTCTAGCGATAATAACTGCATTATATGGGGAATAATGCATGTTATATTGATAATATTGGGAGTAATAAGTATAATTATTATAGTTCTAGCGATAATAATAGTACAATATGGCTAATAGTGCATGTTATATTGATAATAATAAAAGTAATAAGTATATTTATTACAGTTCTATCGATAATAACTGCATAATATGGGTAATAATGCATGTTATATTGAGAATAATATAAGTAACAATATAATTATTACAGTTCTAGCGATAATAACTGCATTATATGGGTAATAGTGCACGTTATATTGCTAATAATATAAGTAATAAGTATAATTATTACAGTTCTAGCGATAATAACTGCAATATATGTGTAATAATGCATGTTATATTGATAATATCGGGAGGAATAAGTATAATTATTATAGTTCTAGCGATAATAACAGTAAGATATGGCTAATAGTGCATGTTATATTGATAATAACAAAAGTAGTAAGTATAATTATTATAGTTCTAGCGATAATAATAGTAAAATATGGCTAAGAGTGCATGTTATATTGATAATAATTAAAGTAATAAGTATATTTACTATATTTCTAGCGATAATAACTGCATAATATGGTTAATAATGCATGCTATATTGATAATAATAGACGTAATAAGTATATTTAATACAGTTCTACCGATAATAACTGCATAATATGGGTAATAATGCATGTTATATTGATAATATCGAGAGTAATAAGTATAATTATTATAGTTCTAGCGATAATAACTGCGTTATATGTGTAATAATGCATGTTATATTAATAATATCGGGAGTAATAAGTATGATTATTATAGTTCTGGCGATAATAATAGTAAGATATGGCTAATAGTGCATGCTATATTGATAATAATAAAAGTAATAAGTATATTTATTATAGTTCTAGCGATAATAACTGCATAATATGGGTAATAATGCATGCTATATTAATAATAATATAAGTAATAGGCATAATTATTACAGTTCTAGCGATAATAACTGCATTATATGAGTAAGAGTGCATGTTATATTGATAATTTCGGGAGTAATACGTATATTTAATATAGTTCTAGCAACAATAACTGCATAATATGGGTAATAATGCATATTATATTGATAATAATAAAAGTAATAAGTATAATTATTACAGTTCTAGCGATAATAACTGCGTTATATGGGTAATAATGCATGTTATATTGATAATATGGGGAGTAATAAGTATAATTACTGTAGTTCTAGCGATAATAATAGTAAAATATGATTAATAATGCATGCTATATTGATTACAATAAATGTAATAACTATATTTATTATAGTTCCAGCGATAATAACTGCATAATATGGGTAATGATGCACGTTATATTGACAATGTGGAGAGTAATAAGTATAATTATTATAATTCAAGCGATAATAATAGTAAAATATGGCTAATTGTGCATGTTATATTGATAATAACAAAAGTAATAAGTATATTTATTATACTTCTGTCGATAATAACTGCATTATATGGGTAATAATGCATGTTATATTGATAATAATATAAGTAATAAGTATAATTATTACAGTTCTAGCGATAATAGCTCCATTATACGGGTAATAATGCATGTTATATTGATAATATTGGGAGTAATAAGTATAATTATTATAGTTCTAGCGATAATAATAGTTAAATATGGCTAATAGTGCATGTTACATGGATAAAAATGAAAGTAATAAGTATATTTATTATAGTTCTGTCGATAATAACTGCATAATATGGGTAATAATGCATGTTATATTGATGATAATACAAGTAATACGTATATTTATTATAGTTGTAGCGATAATAACTGCATAATATGGGTAATAATGCATGATATATTGATAATATTGGGAGTAATATGTATAATTATTATAGTTCTAGCGATAATAATAGTGAAATATGGCTAATAGTGCATGTTATATTGATAATAATAAAAGTAATAAGTATATTTATTACAGTTCTATCGATAATAACTGCATAATATGGGTAATAATGCGTGTTATATTGATAATAATATAAGTAATAAGTATAATTATTACAGTTCTAGCGATAATACCTCCAATATATGGGTAATAATGCATGTTATATTGATAATGATATAAGTAATAAGTATAATTATTACAGTTCTAGCGATAATAACTGCATTATATGCGTAATAATGCACGTTACATTGCTAATAGTGTAAGTAATAAGTATAATTATTACAGTTCTAGCGATAATAACTGCATAATATGGGTAATAATGCACGTTATAATGCTAATAATATAAGTAATAAGTATAATTATTACAGTTCTAGCGATAATAACTGCATTATATGGGTAATAATGCATGTTATACTCATAATATCGGGAGTAATACGTTTAATTATTATAGTTCTAGCGATAATAATAGTAAAATATGGCTAAGAGTGCATGTTATATTGATAATAATAAAAGTAATAAGTATATTTATTACAGTTCTATCGATAATAACTGCATAATATGGGAACTAATGCATGTTATGTTGATGATAATAAAAGTAATACGTATATTTATTACAGTTCTAGCGATAATAACTGCGTTATATGGGTAATAATGCATGTTATATTGATAATATGGGGAGTAATATGTATAATTACTGTAGTTCTAGCGATAATAATAGTAAAATATGATTAATAATGCATGTTATATTGATGATAATGAAAGTAATAAGTGTATTTAGTATAGTTCTAGCGATAACAACCGCATAATATGGGTAATAATGCATGCTATATTGATGATATTAAAAGTAATAAGTATATTTATTATAGTTCTAGCGATAATAACTGCATAATATGTGTAATAATGCATGTTATATTGACAATGTTGAGAGTAATAAGTAGAATTATTAGAGTTCTAGCGATAATAATAGTAAAATATTGCTAATAGTGCATGTTATATTGATAATAATAAAAGTAATAAGTATATTTAGTATAGTTCTAGCGATAATAACTGCATAATACGGGTAATAATGCATGCTACATTGATTACAATAAATGTAATAACTATATTTATTATAGTTCCAGCGATAATAACTGCATAATATGGGTAATGATGCACGTTATATTGACAATGTCGAGAGTAATAAGTATAATTATTATAGTTCAAGCGATAATAATAGTAAAATATGGCTAATAGTGCATGTTATATTGATAATAACAAAAGTAATAAGTATATTGACTATATTTCTAGCGATAATAACTTCATAATATGGGTAATAGTGCATGCTATATTGATAATAATATAAGTAATAAGTATAATTATTACAGTTCTAGCCATATTCGGTGCATTATATGAGTACGAATGAATGTTATATTCATAATATCGTGAGTAATAAGTATATTTAATATAGTTCTAGCAACAATAACTGCATAATATGGGTAATGATGCATATAACATTGATAATAATAAAAGTAATAAGTATAATTATTACAGTTCTAGCGATAATGACTGCGTTCTATGGGTAATAATGCATGTTATATTGATAATATCGGGAGTAATAAGTATGATTATTATAGTTCTGGCGATAATAATAGTAAGATATGGCTAATAGTGCATGCTGTATTGATAATAATAAAAGTAATAAGTATATTTATTATAGTTCTAGCGATAATAACTGCATAATATGGGTAATAATGCATGCTATATTAATAATAATATAAGTAATAGGTATAATTATTACAGTTCTAGCGATAATAACTGCATTATATGCGTAATAATGCACGTTACATTGCTAATAGTGTAAGTAATAAGTATAATTATTACAGTTCTAGCGATAATAACTGCATAATATGGGTAATAATGCACGTTATAATGCTAATAATATAAGTAATAAGTATAATTATTACAGTTCTAGCGATAATAACTGCATTATATGGGTAATAATGCATGTTATACTCATAATATCGGGAGTAATACGTTTAATTATTATAGTTCTAGCGATAATAATAGTAAAATATGGCTAAGAGTGCATGTTATATTGATAATAATAAAAGTAATAAGTATATTTATTATAGTTCTATCGATAATAACTGCATAATATGGGTAATAATGCTTGTTATATTGATGATAATAAAAGTAGTAAGCATATTTATTACAGTTCTAGCGATAATAACTGCATTGTATGCGTAATAATGCATGTTATATTGATAATATCGGGAGTAAAAGTATAATTATTACAGTTCTAGCGATAATAACTGCATAATATGGGTAATAATGCACGTTATAATGCTAATAATATAAGTAATAAGTATAATTATTACAGTCCTTGCGATAATAACTGCATTATATGGGTAATAATGCATGTTATATTCATAACATCGGGAGTAATAAGTACCATTATTACAGTTCTAGCGATAATAATTGCTTTATGTGGGTAATAATGCATGTTATATCGATAATATCGGGAGTAATAAGTATGATTATTATAGTTATAGTGACAATAATAGTAAAATATGATTAATAATGCATGTTATATTGATGATAATAAAAGTAATAAGTATAATTATTATAGTTCAAGCGATAATAATAGTAAAATATGGCTAATAGTGCATGTTATATTGATAATATCGGGAGTAATAAGTATAATTATTATAGTTCTAGCGATAATAATAGTAAAATATGGCTAATAGTGCATGTTATATTGATAATAAAAAAAGTAATAAGTATATTGACTATATTCCTAGCGATATTAACTTCATAATATGGGCAATAGTGCATGCTATATTGATAATAATATAAGTAATAAGTATAATTATTACAGTTCTAGCCATATTCAGTGCATTATATGAGTACGAAGGAATGTTATATTCATAATATCGTGAGTAATAAGTATACTTAATATAGTTCTAGCAACAATAACTGCATAATATGGGTAATAATGCATATAACATTGGTAATAATAAAAGTAATAAGTATAATTATTACAGTTCTAGCGATAATGACTGCGTTCTATGGGTAATAATGCATGTTATATTGATAATATCGGGAGTAATAAGTATAGTTATTATAGTTCTAGCGACAATAATAGTAAAATATGATTAATAATGCATGTTATATTGATGATAATAAAAGTAATAAGTATGTTTAGTATAGTTCTAGCAATAATAACTGCATAATATGTGTAATAATGCATGTTATATTGACAATGTCGAGAGTAATAAGTAGAATTATTAGAGTTCTAGCGATAATAATAGTAAAATATTGCTAATAGTGCATGTTATATTGATAATAATAAAAGTAATAAGTATATTTAGTATAGTTCTAGCGATAATAACTGCATAATACGGGTAATAATGCATGCTATATTGATTACAATAAATGTAATAACTATATTTATTATAGTTCCAGCGATAATAACTGCATAATATGGGTAATGATGTACGTTATATTGACAATGTCGAGAGTAATAAGTATAATTATTATAGTTCAAGCGATAATAAGAGTAAAATATGGCTAATAGTGCATGTTATATTGATAATAACAAAAGTAATAAGTATATTTATTATACTTCTGTCGATAATAACTGCATTATATCGGTAATAATGCATGTTATATTGATAATAATATAAGTAATAAGTATAATTATTACAGTTCTAGCTATAATAACTGCATTATATGGGTAATAATGCATGTTATATTGATAATGTCGGGAGTAATAATAATAATTATTATAGTTCTAGCGATAATAATAGTAAAATATGGCTAATAGTGCATGTTATATGGATAAAAATAAAAGTAATAAGTATATTTATTACAGTTCTATCGATAATAACTGCATAATATGGGTACTAATGCATGTTATGTTGATGATAATAAAAGTAATACGTATATTTATTACAGTTCTAGCGATAATAACTGCATTATATGGGTAATAGTGCACGTTATATTGCTAATAATATAAGTAATAAGTATAATTATTACAGTTCTAGCGATAACAACTGCGTTATATGTGTAATAATGCATGCTATATTAATAATAATATAAGTAATAGGTATAATTATTACAGTTCTAGCGATAATAACTGCATTATATGAGTAAGAATGCATGTTATATTGATAATTTCGGGAGTAATACGTATATTTAATATAGTTCTAGCAACAATAACTGCATAATATGGGTAATAATGCATATTATATTGATAATAATAAAAGTAATAAGTATAATTATTACAGTTCTAGCGATAATAACTGCGTTATATGGGTAATAATGCATGTTATATTGATAATATGGGGAGTAATAAGTATAATTACTGTAGTTCTAGCGATAATAATAGTAAAATATGATTAATAATGCATGTTATATTGATGATAATGAAAGTAGTAAGTGTATTTAGTATAGTTCTAGCGATAATAACTGCATAATATGGGTAATAATGCATGCTATATTGATGATAATAAAAGTAATACGTATATTTATTACAGTTCTAGCGATAATAACTGCATTATATGGGTAATAGTGCACGTTATGTTGCTAATAATATAAGTAATAAGTATAATTATTACAGTTCTAGCGATAATAACTGCAATAAATGTGTAATAATGCATGTTATATTGATAATATCGGGAGTAATAAGTATAATTATTATAGTTCTAGCGATAATAACTGCGTTATATGGGTAATAATGCATGTTATATTGATAATATGGGGAGTAATAAGTATAATTACTGTAGTTCTAGCGATAATAATAGTAAAATATGATTAATAATGCATGTTATATTGATGATAATGAAAGTAGTAAGTGTATTTAGTATAGTTCTAGCGATAATAACTGCATAATATGGGTAATAATGCATGTTATATTGATGATAATAAAAGTAGTAAGTATATTTATTACAGTTCTAGCGATAATAACTGCATCATATGCGTAATAATGCATGTTATATTGATAATATCGGGAGTAATAAGTATAATTATTATAGTTATAGCGATAATAATAGTAAAATATGGCTAATAGTGCATGTTATATTCATAATAATATAAGTAATAAGTATAATTATTACAGTTCTAGCGATAATAACTGCATAATATGGGTAATAATGCACGTTATAATGCTAATAATATAAGTAATAAGTATAATTATTACAGTTCTAGCGATAATAACTGCATTATATAGGTAATAATGCATGTTATACTCATAATATCGGGAGTAATAAGTTTAATTATTATAGTTCTCGCGATAATAATAGTAAAATATGGCTAATAGTGCATGTTATATTGATAATAATAAAAGTAATAAGTATATTTATTATAGTTCTAGCGATAATAACTGCACAATATGGGTAATAATGCATGCTATAGTGATAATAATATAAGTAACAATATAATTATTACAGTTCTAGCGATAATAACTGCATTATATGGGTAATAATGCATGTTATATTGATAATATCTGGAGTAATAAGGTTAATTATTATAATCCTAGCGATAATAATAGTAAAATATGGCGAATAGTGCATGTTACATTGATAATAATAAAAGTAATAAGTATATTTATTATAGTTCTATCTATAATCACTGCATAATATGGGCACTAATGCATGTTATGTTGATGATAATATAAGTAATACGTATATTTATTATAGTTGTAGCGATAATAACTGCATAATATGGGTAATAATGCATGATATATTGATAATATTGGGAGTAATATGTATAATTACTGTAGTTCTAGCGATAATAATAGTAAAATATGATTAATAATGCATGTTATATTGATGATAATGAAAGTAATAAGTGTATTTAGTATAGTTCTAGCGATAACAACCGCATAATATGGGTAATAATGCATGCTATATTGATGATATTAAAAGTAATAAGTATATTTATTATAGTTCTAGCGATAATAACTGCATAATATGTGTAATAATGCATGTTATATTGACAATGTTGAGAGTAATAAGTAGAATTATTAGAGTTCTAGCGATAATAATAGTAAAATATTGCTAATAGTGCATGTTATATTGATAATAATAAAAGTAATAAGTATATTTAGTATAGTTCTAGCGATAATAACTGCATAATACGGGTAATAATGCATGCTACATTGATTACAATAAATGTAATAACTATATTTATTATAGTTCCAGCGATAATAACTGCATAATATGGGTAATGATGCACGTTATATTGACAATGTCGAGAGTAATAAGTATAATTATTATAGTTCAAGCGATAATAATAGTAAAATATGGCTAATAGTGCATGTTATATTGATAATAACAAAAGTAATAAGTATATTGACTATATTTCTAGCGATAATAACTTCATAATATGGGTAATAGTGCATGCTATATTGATAATAATATAAGTAATAAGTATAATTATTACAGTTCTAGCCATATTCGGTGCATTATATGAGTACGAATGAATGTTATATTCATAATATCGTGAGTAATAAGTATATTTAATATAGTTCTAGCAACAATAACTGCATAATATGGGTAATGATGCATATAACATTGATAATAATAAAAGTAATAAGTATAATTATTACAGTTCTAGCGATAATGACTGCGTTCTATGGGTAATAATGCATGTTATATTGATAATATCGGGAGTAATAAGTATGATTATTATAGTTCTGGCGATAATAATAGTAAGATATGGCTAATAGTGCATGCTATATTGATAATAATAAAAGTAATAAGTATATTTATTATAGTTCTAGCGATAATAACTGCATAATATGGGTAATAATGCATGCTATATTAATAATAATATAAGTAATAGGCATAATTATTACAGTTCTAGCGATAATAACTGCATTATATGAGTAAGAGTGCATGTTATATTGATAATTTCGGGAGTAATACGTATATTTAATATAGTTCTAGCAACAATAACTGCATAATATGGGTAATAATGCATATTATATTGATAATAATAAAAGTAATAAGTATAATTAATACAGTTCTAGCGATAATAACTGCGTTATATGGGTAATAATGCATGTTATATTGATAATATGGGGAGTAATAAGTATAATTACTGTAGTTCTAGCGATAATAATAGTAAAATATGATTAATAATGCATGCTATATTGATTACAATAAATGTAATAACTATATTTATTATAGTTCCAGCGATAATAACTGCATAATATGGGTAATGATGCACGTTATATTGACAATGTGGAGAGTAATAAGTATAATTATTATAATTCAAGCGATAATAATAGTAAAATATGGCTAATTGTGCATGTTATATTGATAATAACAAAAGTAATAAGTATATTTATTATACTTCTGTCGATAATAACTGCATTATATGGGTAATAATGCATGTTATATTGATAATAATATAAGTAATAAGTATAATTATTACAGTTCTAGCGATAATAGCTCCATTATACGGGTAATAATGCATGTTATATTGATAATATTGGGAGTAATAAGTATAATTATTATAGTTCTAGCGATAATAATAGTTAAATATGGCTAATAGTGCATGTTACATGGATAAAAATGAAAGTAATAAGTATATTTATTATAGTTCTGTCGATAATAACTGCATAATATGGGTAATAATGCATGTTATATTGATGATAATACAAGTAATACGTATATTTATTATAGTTGTAGCGATAATAACTGCATAATATGGGTAATAATGCATGATATATTGATAATATTGGGAGTAATATGTATAATTATTATAGTTCTAGCGATAATAATAGTGAAATATGGCTAATAGTGCATGTTATATTGATAATAATAAAAGTAATAAGTATATTTATTACAGTTCTATCGATAATAACTGCATAATATGGGTAATAATGCGTGTTATATTGATAATAATATAAGTAATAAGTATAATTATTACAGTTCTAGCGATAATACCTCCAATATATGGGTAATAATGCATGTTATATTGATAATGATATAAGTAATAAGTATAATTATTACAGTTCTAGCGATAATAACTGCATTATATGCGTAATAATGCACGTTACATTGCTAATAGTGTAAGTAATAAGTATAATTATTACAGTTCTAGCGATAATAACTGCATAATATGGGTAATAATGCACGTTATAATGCTAATAATATAAGTAATAAGTATAATTATTACAGTTCTAGCGATAATAACTGCATTATATGGGTAATAATGCATGTTATACTCATAATATCGGGAGTAATACGTTTAATTATTATAGTTCTAGCGATAATAATAGTAAAATATGGCTAAGAGTGCATGTTATATTGATAATAATAAAAGTAATAAGTATATTTATTACAGTTCTATCGATAATAACTGCATAATATGGGAACTAATGCATGTTATGTTGATGATAATAAAAGTAATACGTATATTTATTACAGTTCTAGCGATAATAACTGCGTTATATGGGTAATAATGCATGTTATATTGATAATATGGGGAGTAATATGTATAATTACTGTAGTTCTAGCGATAATAATAGTAAAATATGATTAATAATGCATGTTATATTGATGATAATGAAAGTAATAAGTGTATTTAGTATAGTTCTAGCGATAACAACCGCATAATATGGGTAATAATGCATGCTATATTGATGATATTAAAAGTAATAAGTATATTTATTATAGTTCTAGCGATAATAACTGCATAATATGTGTAATAATGCATGTTATATTGACAATGTTGAGAGTAATAAGTAGAATTATTAGAGTTCTAGCGATAATAATAGTAAAATATTGCTAATAGTGCATGTTATATTGATAATAATAAAAGTAATAAGTATATTTAGTATAGTTCTAGCGATAATAACTGCATAATACGGGTAATAATGCATGCTACATTGATTACAATAAATGTAATAACTATATTTATTATAGTTCCAGCGATAATAACTGCATAATATGGGTAATGATGCACGTTATATTGACAATGTCGAGAGTAATAAGTATAATTATTATAGTTCAAGCGATAATAATAGTAAAATATGGCTAATAGTGCATGTTATATTGATAATAACAAAAGTAATAAGTATATTGACTATATTTCTAGCGATAATAACTTCATAATATGGGTAATAGTGCATGCTATATTGATAATAATATAAGTAATAAGTATAATTATTACAGTTCTAGCCATATTCGGTGCATTATATGAGTACGAATGAATGTTATATTCATAATATCGTGAGTAATAAGTATATTTAATATAGTTCTAGCAACAATAACTGCATAATATGGGTAATGATGCATATAACATTGATAATAATAAAAGTAATAAGTATAATTATTACAGTTCTAGCGATAATGACTGCGTTCTATGGGTAATAATGCATGTTATATTGATAATATCGGGAGTAATAAGTATGATTATTATAGTTCTGGCGATAATAATAGTAAGATATGGCTAATAGTGCATGCTGTATTGATAATAATAAAAGTAATAAGTATATTTATTATAGTTCTAGCGATAATAACTGCATAATATGGGTAATAATGCATGCTATATTAATAATAATATAAGTAATAGGTATAATTATTACAGTTCTAGCGATAATAACTGCATTATATGCGTAATAATGCACGTTACATTGCTAATAGTGTAAGTAATAAGTATAATTATTACAGTTCTAGCGATAATAACTGCATAATATGGGTAATAATGCACGTTATAATGCTAATAATATAAGTAATAAGTATAATTATTACAGTTCTAGCGATAATAACTGCATTATATGGGTAATAATGCATGTTATACTCATAATATCGGGAGTAATACGTTTAATTATTATAGTTCTAGCGATAATAATAGTAAAATATGGCTAAGAGTGCATGTTATATTGATAATAATAAAAGTAATAAGTATATTTATTATAGTTCTATCGATAATAACTGCATAATATGGGTAATAATGCTTGTTATATTGATGATAATAAAAGTAGTAAGCATATTTATTACAGTTCTAGCGATAATAACTGCATTGTATGCGTAATAATGCATGTTATATTGATAATATCGGGAGTAAAAGTATAATTATTACAGTTCTAGCGATAATAACTGCATAATATGGGTAATAATGCACGTTATAATGCTAATAATATAAGTAATAAGTATAATTATTACAGTCCTTGCGATAATAACTGCATTATATGGGTAATAATGCATGTTATATTCATAACATCGGGAGTAATAAGTACCATTATTACAGTTCTAGCGATAATAATTGCTTTATGTGGGTAATAATGCATGTTATATCGATAATATCGGGAGTAATAAGTATGATTATTATAGTTCTAGTGACAATAATAGTAAAATATGATTAATAATGCATGTTATATTGATGATAATAAAAGTAATAAGTATAATTATTATAGTTCAAGCGATAATAATAGTAAAATATGGCTAATAGTGCATGTTATATTGATAATATCGGGAGTAATAAGTATAATTATTATAGTTCTAGCGATAATAATAGTAAAATATGGCTAATAGTGCATGTTATATTGATAATAAAAAAAGTAATAAGTATATTGACTATATTCCTAGCGATATTAACTTCATAATATGGGCAATAGTGCATGCTATATTGATAATAATATAAGTAATAAGTATAATTATTACAGTTCTAGCCATATTCAGTGCATTATATGAGTACGAAGGAATGTTATATTCATAATATCGTGAGTAATAAGTATACTTAATATAGTTCTAGCAACAATAACTGCATAATATGGGTAATAATGCATATAACATTGGTAATAATAAAAGTAATAAGTATAATTATTACAGTTCTAGCGATAATGACTGCGTTCTATGGGTAATAATGCATGTTATATTGATAATATCGGGAGTAATAAGTATAGTTATTATAGTTCTAGCGACAATAATAGTAAAATATGATTAATAATGCATGTTATATTGATGATAATAAAAGTAATAAGTATGTTTAGTATAGTTCTAGCAATAATAACTGCATAATATGTGTAATAATGCATGTTATATTGACAATGTCGAGAGTAATAAGTAGAATTATTAGAGTTCTAGCGATAATAATAGTAAAATATTGCTAATAGTGCATGTTATATTGATAATAATAAAAGTAATAAGTATATTTAGTATAGTTCTAGCGATAATAACTGCATAATACGGGTAATAATGCATGCTATATTGATTACAATAAATGTAATAACTATATTTATTATAGTTCCAGCGATAATAACTGCATAATATGGGTAATGATGTACGTTATATTGACAATGTCGAGAGTAATAAGTATAATTATTATAGTTCAAGCGATAATAAGAGTAAAATATGGCTAATAGTGCATGTTATATTGATAATAACAAAAGTAATAAGTATATTTATTATACTTCTGTCGATAATAACTGCATTATATCGGTAATAATGCATGTTATATTGATAATAATATAAGTAATAAGTATAATTATTACAGTTCTAGCTATAATAACTGCATTATATGGGTAATAATGCATGTTATATTGATAATGTCGGGAGTAATAATAATAATTATTATAGTTCTAGCGATAATAATAGTAAAATATGGCTAATAGTGCATGTTATATGGATAAAAATAAAAGTAATAAGTATATTTATTACAGTTCTATCGATAATAACTGCATAATATGGGTACTAATGCATGTTATGTTGATGATAATAAAAGTAATACGTATATTTATTACAGTTCTAGCGATAATAACTGCATTATATGGGTAATAGTGCACGTTATATTGCTAATAATATAAGTAATAAGTATAATTATTACAGTTCTAGCGATAACAACTGCGTTATATGTGTAATAATGCATGCTATATTAATAATAATATAAGTAATAGGTATAATTATTACAGTTCTAGCGATAATAACTGCATTATATGAGTAAGAATGCATGTTATATTGATAATTTCGGGAGTAATACGTATATTTAATATAGTTCTAGCAACAATAACTGCATAATATGGGTAATAATGCATATTATATTGATAATAATAAAAGTAATAAGTATAATTATTACAGTTCTAGCGATAATAACTGCGTTATATGGGTAATAATGCATGTTATATTGATAATATGGGGAGTAATAAGTATAATTACTGTACTTCTAGGGATAATAATAGTAAAATATGATTAATAATGCATGTTATATTGATGATAATAAAAGTAATAAGTATAATTATTATAGTTCAAGCGATAATAATAGTAAAATATGGCTAATAGTGCATGTTATATTGATAATAATAAAAGTAATAAGTATATTTATTATAGTTCTAGCGATAATAACTGCACAATATGGGTAATAATGCATGCTATAGTGATAATAATATAAGTAATAAGTATAATTATTACAGTTCTAGCGATAATAACTGCATTATATGGGTAATAATGCATGTTATATCGATAATATCGGGAGTAATAAGTATGATTATTATAGTTCTAGCGACAATAATAGTAAAATATGATTAATAATGCATGTTATATTGATGATAATAAAAGTAATAAGTATAATTATTATAGTTCAAGCGATAATAATAGTAAAATATGGCTAATAGTGCATGTTATATTGATAATATCGGGAGTAATAAGTATAATTATTATAGTTCTAGCGATAATAATAGTAAAATATGGCTAATAGTGCATGTTATATTGATAATAATAAAAGTAATAAGTATATTTATTACCGTTCTATCGATAGTAACTGCATAATATGGGTAATAATGCATGTTATATTGATGATAATAAAAGTAATACGTATATTTATTATAGTTCCAGCGATAATAACTTCATAATATGGGTAATAATGCATGTTATATTGATAATAATATAAGTAATAAGTATATTTATTTCAGTTCTATCGATAATAACTGCATAATATGGGTACTAATGTATGTTATGTTGATGATAATAAAAGTAATACGTATATTTATTACAGTTCTAGCGATAATAACTGCATTATATGGGTAATAATGCACGTTATATTGCTAATAATATAAGTAATAAGTATAATTATTACAGTTCTAGCGATAATAACTGCGTTATATGTGTAATAATGCATGCTATATTAATAATAATATAAGTAATGGGTATAATTATTACAGTTCTAGCGATAATAACTGCATTATACGAGTAAGAATGCATGTTATATTGATAATTTCGGGAGTAATACGTATATTTAATATAGTTCTAGCAACAATAACTGCATAATATGGGTAATAATGCATATTATATTGATAATAATAAAAGTAATAAGTATAATTATTACAGTTCTAGCGATAATAACTGCGTTATATGGGTAATAATGCATGTTATATTGATAATATGGGGAGTAATAAGTATAATTACTGTACTTCTAGGGATAATAATAGTAAAATATGATTAATAATGCATGTTATATTGATGATAATAAAAGTAATAAGTATAATTATTATAGTTCAAGCGATAATAATAGTAAAATATGGCTAATAGTGCATGTTATATTGATAATAATAAAAGTAATAAGTATATTTATTATAGTTCTAGCGATAATAACTGCACAATATGGGTAATAATGCACGCTATAGTGATAATAATATAAGTAATAAGTATAATTATTACAGTTCTAGCGATAATAACTGCATTATATGGGTAATAATGCATGTTATATTGATAATGTCGGGAGTAATAAGAATAATTATTATAGTTCTAGCGATAATAATAGTAAAATATGGCTAATAGTGCATGTTATACGGATAAAAATAAAAGTAATAAGTATATTTATTATAGTTCTATCGATAATAACTGCATAATATGGGTAATAGTGCATGTTATATTGATGATAATAAAAGTACTAAGTATAATTATTACAGTTCTAGCGATAATAACTGCATTATATGGGTAATAATGCACGTTATATTGATAATATCGGGAGTAATAAGTATAATTATTATAATCCTAGCGATAATAATAGTAAAATATGGCGAATAGTGCATGTTACATTGATAATAATAAAAGTGATAAGTATATTTATTATAGTTCTATCTATAATAACTGCATAATATGGGTACTAATGCATGTTATGTTGATGATAATGGAAGTAATACGTATATTTATTACAGTTCTAGCGATAATAACTGCATTACATGGGTTATAGTGCACGTTATATTGCTAATAATATAAGTAATAAGTATAATTATTACAGTTCTAGCGATAATAACTGCATTATATGGGTAATAATGCATGTTATATTGATAATGTCGGGAGTAATAAGTATAATTATTATAGTTCTAGCGATAATAATAGTAAAATATGGCTAATAGTGCATGTTATATTGATAATAATAAAAGTAATAAGTATATTTATTACAGTTCTATCGATAGTAACTGCATAGTATGGGTAATAATGCATGTTATATTGATGATAATAAAAGTAATATGTATATTTATTATAGTTCTAGCGATAATAACTTCATAATATGTGTAATAATGCATGTTATATTGATAATAATATAAGTAATAAGTATATTTATTACAGTTCTATCGATAATAACTGCACAATATGGGTACTAATGCATGTTATGTTGATGATAATAAAAGTAATACGTATATTTATTATTGTTCTAGCGATAATAACTGCGTAATATGGGTAATAATGCATGTTATATTGATAATAATATAAGTAATAAGTATAATTATTACAGTTCTAGCGATAATAACTGCATTATATGGGTAATAATGCACGTTATATTGCTAATAATATAAGTAATAAGTATAATTATTACAGTTCTAGCGATAATAACTGCATTATATGGGTAATAATGCATGTTATATTGATAATATCTGGAGTAATAAGGTTAATTATTATAATCCTGGCGATAATAATAGTAAAATATGGCGAATAGTGCATGTTACATTGATAATAATAAAAGTAATAAGTATATTTATTATAGTTCTATCTATAATCACTGCATAATATGGGTACTAATGCATGTTATGTTGATGATAATATAAGTAATACGTATATTTATTATAGTTGTAGCTATAATAACTGCATAATTTAGGTAATAATGCATGATATATTGATAATATTGGGAGTAATATGTATAATTATTATAGTTCTAGCGATAATAATAGTGAAATATGGCTAATAGTGCATGTTATATTGATAATAATAAAAGCAATAAGTATATTTATTACAGTTCTATCGATAATAACTGCATAATATGGGTACTAATGCATGTTATGTTGATGATAATAAAAGTAATACGTATATTTATTATTGTTCTAGCGATAATAACTGCGTAATATGGGTAATAATGCATGTTATATTGATAATAATATAAGTAATAAGTATAATTATTACAGTTCTAGCGATAATAACTGCATTATATGGGTAATAATGCATGTTATATTGATAATGTCGGGAGTAATAAGTATAATTATTATAGTTCTAGCGATAATAATAGTAAAATATGGCTAATAGTGCATGTTATATTGATAATAATAAAAGTAATAAGTATATTTATTACAGTTCTATCGATAGTAACTGCATAATATGGGTAATAATGCATGTTATATTGATGATAATAAAAGTAATACGTATATTTATTATAGTTCTAGCGATAATAACTTCATAATATGGGTAATAATGCATGTTATATTGATAATAATATAAGTAATAAGTATATTTATTACAGTTCTATCGATAATAACTGCATAATATGGGTACTAATGCATGTTATGTTGATGATAATAAAAGTAATACGTATATTTATTATAGTTCTAGCGATAACAACTGCATAGTATGGGTAATAATGCATGTTATATTGATAATATCGGGAGTAATAAGTATAATTATTATAATCCTAGCGATAATAATAGTAAAATATGGCGAATAGTGCATGTTACATTGATAATAATAAAAGTAATAAGTATATTTATTATAGTTCTATCTATAATAACTGCATAATATGGGTACTAATGCATGTTATGTTGATGATAATAAAAGTAATACGTATATTTATTATTGTTCTAGCGATAATAACTGCGTAATATGGGTAATAATGCATGTTATATTGATAATAATATAAGTAATAAGTATAATTATTACAGTTCTAGCGATAATAACTGCGTTATATGGGTAATAATGCATGTTATATTGATAATATGGGGAGTAATAAGTATAATTACTGTACTTCTAGGGATAATAATAGTAAAATATGATTAATAATGCATGTTATATTGATGATAATAAAAGTAATAAGTATAATTATTATAGTTCAAGCGATAATAATAGTAAAATATGGCTAATAGTGCATGTTATATTGATAATAATAAAAGTAATAAGTATATTTATTATAGTTCTAGCGATAATAACTGCACAATATGGGTAATAATGCATGCTATAGTGATAATAATATAAGTAATAAGTATAATTATTACAGTTCTATCGATAATAACTGCATAATATGGGTACTAATGCATGTTATGTTGATGATAATAAAAGTAATACGTATATTTATTATTGTTCTAGCGATAATAACTGCGTAATGTGGGTAATAATGCATGTTATATTGATAATAATATAAGTAATAAGTATAATTATTACAGTTCTAGCGATAATAACTGCATTCTATGGGTAATAATGCATGTTATATTGATAATGTCGGGAGTAATAAGTATAATTATTATAGTTCTAGCGATAATAATAGTAAAATATGGCTAATAGTGCATGTTATATTGATAATAATAAAAGTAATAAGTATATTTATTACAGTTCTATCGATAGTAACTGCATAATATGGGTAATAGTGCATGTTATATTGATGATAATAAAAGTACTAAGTATAATTATTACAGTTCTAGCGATAATAACTGCATTATATGGGTAATAATGCATGTTATATTGATAATATCGGGAGTAATAAGTATAATTATTATAATCCTAGCGATAATAATAGTAAAATATGGCGAATAGTGCATGTTACATTGATAATAATAAAAGTAATAAGTATATTTATTATAGTTCTATCTATAATAACTGCATAATATGGGTACTAATGCATGTTATGTTGATGATAATGGAAGTAATACGTATATTTATTACAGTTCTAGCGATAATAACTGCATTATATGGGTTATAGTGCACGTTATATTGCTAATAATATAAGTAATAAGTATAATTATTACAGTTCTAGCGATAATAACTGCATTATATGGGTAATAATGCATGTTATATTGATAATGTCGGGAGTAATAAGTATAATTATTATAGTTCTAGCGATAATAATAGTAAAATATGGCTAATAGTGCATGTTATATTGATAATAATAAAAGTAATAAGTATATTTATTACAGTTCTATCGATAGTAACTGCATAATATGGGTAATAATGCATGTTATATTGATGATAATAAAAGTAATACGTATATTTATTATAGTTCTAGCGATAATAACTTCATAATATGGGTAATAATGCATGTTATATTGATAATAATATAAGTAATAAGTATATTTATTACAGTTCTATCGATAATAACTGCATAATATGGGTACTAATGCATGTTATGTTGATGATAATAAAAGTAATACGTATATTTATTATTGTTCTAGCGATAATAACTGCGTAATTTGGTTAATAATGCATGTTATATTGATAATAATATAAGTAATAAGTATAATTATTACAGTTCTAGCGATAATAACTGCATTATATGGCTAATAATGCACGTTATATTGCTAATAATATAAGTAATAAGTATAATTATTACAGTTCTAACGATCATAACTGCATTATATGGGTAATAATGCATGATATATTGATAATATTGGGAGTAATATGTATAATTATTATAGTTCTAGCGATGATAATAGTGAAATATGGCTAATAGTGCATGTTATATTGATAATAATAAAAGTAATAAGTATATTTATTACAGTTCTATCGATAGTAACTGCACAATATGGGTAATAATGCATGTTATATTGATGATAATAAAAGTAATACGTATATTTATTATAGTTCTAGCGATAACAACTGCATAGTATGGGTAATAATGCATGTTATATTGATAATATCGGGAGTAATAAGTATAATTATTATAATCCTAGCGATAATAATAGTAAAATATGGCGAATAGTGCATGTTACATTGATAATAATAAAAGTAATAAGTATATTTATTATAGTTCTATCTATAATAACTGCATAATATGGGTACTAATGCATGTTATGTTGATGATAATAAAAGTAATACGTATATTTATTACAGTTCTAGCGATAATAACTGCATTATATTGGTAATAATGCATGTTATATCGATAATATCGGGAGTAATAAGTATGATTATTATAGTTCTAGCGACAATAATAGTAAAATATGACTAACCCTTTCGCGACGGCGCGCCTGTGCCACTCTTCGCAACAGAGTGACTGACTATACTTCGCCACGTTTCGCGACGGCGCGACTGACCATACTTTGTCACGAAAGCGATCGACAACAAAGTAGCAGTGAACCATACTTCGCTAACAATGTATTTATAGCTATATTTTGAATTCGCTATTGAAATAAAATAATAATATAATTATGGTTTTTAATATATACGGCGTCAGCCTCTGTGGACGAAAAAGTGGCTGCCGTATATATACGGCGTCAGCCTCTGTGGACCAAAAAGTGGCTGCCGTATATATACGGCGTCAGCCGCTGTGATGCATCAAGTGACTGCCGTATATATACGGCAACCGTCGCGAAAGGGTTAATAATGCATGTTATATTGATGATAATAAAAGTAATAAGTATAATTATTACAGTTCTAGCGATAATAACTGCATTATATGGGTAATAATGCATGTTATATTGATAATGTCGGGAGTAATAAGTATAATTATTATAGTTCTAGCGATAATAATAGTAAAATATGGCTAATAGTGCATGTTATATTGATAATAATAAAAGTAATAAGTATATTTATTACAGTTCTATCGATAGTAACTGCATAATATGGGTAATAGTGCATGTTATATTGATGATAATAAAAGTACTAAGTATAATTATTACAGTTCTAGCGATAATAACTGCATTATATGGGTAATAATGCATGTTATATTGATAATATCGGGAGTAATAAGTATAATTATTATAATCCTAGCGATAATAATAGTAAAATATGGCGAATAGTGCATGTTACATTGATAATAATAAAAGTAATAAGTATATTTATTATAGTTCTATCTATAATAACTGCATAATATGGGTACTAATGCATGTTATGTTGATGATAATGGAAGTAATACGTATATTTATTATAGTTCTAGCGATAATAACTGCATTATATGGGTTATAGTGCACGTTATATTGCTAATAATATAAGTAATAAGTATAATTATTACAGTTCTAGCGATAATAACTGCATTATATGGGTAATAATGCATGTTATATTGATAATGTCGGGAGTAATAAGTATAATTATTATAGTTCTAGCGATAATAATAGTAAAATATGGCTAATAGTGCATGTTATATTGATAATAATAAAAGTAATAAGTATATTTATTACAGTTCTATCGATAGTAACTGCATAATATGGGTAATAATGCATGTTATATTGATGATAATAAAAGTAATACGTATATTTATTATAGTTCTAGCGATAATAACTTCATAATATGTGTAATAATGCATGTTATATTGATAATAATATAAGTAATAAGTATATTTATTACAGTTCTATCGATAATAACTGCATAATATGGGTACTAATGCATGTTATGTTGATGATAATAAAAGTAATACGTATATTTATTATAGTTGTAGCTATAATAACTGCATAATTTAGGTAATAATGCATGATATATTGATAATATTGGGAGTAATATGTATAATTATTATAGTTCTAGCGATAATAATAGTGAAATATGGCTAATAGTGCATGTTATATTGATAATAATAAAAGCAATAAGTATATTTATTACAGTTCTATCGATAATAACTGCATAATATGGGTACTAATGCATGTTATGTTGATGATAATAAAAGTAATACGTATATTTATTATTGTTCTAGCGATAATAACTGCGTAATATGGGTAATAATGCATGTTATATTGATAATAATATAAGTAATAAGTATAATTATTACAGTTCTAGCGATAATAACTGCATTATATGGGTAATAATGCATGTTATATTGATAATGTCGGGAGTAATAAGTATAATTATTATAGTTCTAGCGATAATAATAGTAAAATATGGCTAATAGTGCATGTTATATTGATAATAATAAAAGTAATAAGTATATTTATTACAGTTCTATCGATAGTAACTGCATAATATGGGTAATAATGCATGTTATATTGATGATAATAAAAGTAATACGTATATTTATTATAGTTCTAGCGATAATAACTTCATAATATGGGTAATAATGCATGTTATATTGATAATAATATAAGTAATAAGTATATTTATTACAGTTCTATCGATAATAACTGCATAATATGGGTAATAGTGCATGTTATATTGATGATAATAAAAGTACTAAGTATAATTATTACAGTTCTAGCGATAATAACTGCATTATATGGGTAATAATGCATGTTATATTGATAATGTCGGGAGTAATAAGTATAATTATTATAGTTCTAGCGATAATAATAGTAAAATATGGCTAATAGTGCATGTTATATTGATAATAATAAAAGTAATAAGTATATTTATTACAGTTCTATCGATAGTAACTGCATAATATGGGTAATAATGCATGTTATATTGATGATAATAAAAGTAATACGTATATTTATTATAGTTCTAGCGATAATAACTTCATAATATGGGTAATAATGCATGTTATATTGATAATAATATAAGTAATAAGTATATTTATTACAGTTCTATCGATAATAACTGCATAATATGGGTACTAATGCATGTTATGTTGATGATAATAAAAGTAATACGTATATTTATTATTGTTCTAGCGATAATAACTGCGTAATTTGGTTAATAATGCATGTTATATTGATAATAATATAAGTAATAAGTATAATTATTACAGTTCTAGCGATAATAACTGCATTATATGGCTAATAATGCACGTTATATTGCTAATAATATAAGTAATAAGTATAATTATTACAGTTCTAACGATCATAACTGCATTATATGGGTAATAATGCATGATATATTGATAATATTGGGAGTAATATGTATAATTATTATAGTTCTAGCGATGATAATAGTGAAATATGGCTAATAGTGCATGTTATATTGATAATAATAAAAGTAATAAGTATATTTATTACAGTTCTATCGATAGTAACTGCACAATATGGGTAATAATGCATGTTATATTGATGATAATAAAAGTAATACGTATATTTATTATAGTTCTAGCGATAACAACTGCATAGTATGGGTAATAATGCATGTTATATTGATAATATCGGGAGTAATAAGTATAATTATTATAATCCTAGCGATAATAATAGTAAAATATGGCGAATAGTGCATGTTACATTGATAATAATAAAAGTAATAAGTATATTTATTATAGTTCTATCTATAATAACTGCATAATATGGGTACTAATGCATGTTATGTTGATGATAATAAAAGTAATACGTATATTTATTACAGTTCTAGCGATAATAACTGCATTATATTGGTAATAATGCATGTTATATCGATAATATCGGGAGTAATAAGTATGATTATTATAGTTCTAGCGACAATAATAGTAAAATATGACTAACCCTTTCGCGACGGCGCGCCTGTGCCACTCTTCGCAACAGAGTGACTGACTATACTTCGCCACGTTTCGCGACGGCGCGACTGACCATACTTTGTCACGAAAGCGATCGACAACAAAGTAGCAGTGAACCATACTTCGCTAACAATGTATTTATAGCTATATTTTGAATTCGCTATTGAAATAAAATAATAATATAATTATGGTTTTTAATATATACGGCGTCAGCCTCTGTGGACGAAAAAGTGGCTGCCGTATATATACGGCGTCAGCCTCTGTGGACCAAAAAGTGGCTGCCGTATATATACGGCGTCAGCCGCTGTGATGCATCAAGTGACTGCCGTATATATACGGCAACCGTCGCGAAAGGGTTAATAATGCATGTTATATTGATGATAATAAAAGTAATAAGTATAATTATTACAGTTCTAGCGATAATAACTGCATTATATGGGTAATAATGCATGTTATATTGATAATGTCGGGAGTAATAAGTATAATTATTATAGTTCTAGCGATAATAATAGTAAAATATGGCTAATAGTGCATGTTATATTGATAATAATAAAAGTAATAAGTATATTTATTACAGTTCTATCGATAGTAACTGCATAATATGGGTAATAGTGCATGTTATATTGATGATAATAAAAGTACTAAGTATAATTATTACAGTTCTAGCGATAATAACTGCATTATATGGGTAATAATGCATGTTATATTGATAATATCGGGAGTAATAAGTATAATTATTATAATCCTAGCGATAATAATAGTAAAATATGGCGAATAGTGCATGTTACATTGATAATAATAAAAGTAATAAGTATATTTATTATAGTTCTATCTATAATAACTGCATAATATGGGTACTAATGCATGTTATGTTGATGATAATGGAAGTAATACGTATATTTATTATAGTTCTAGCGATAATAACTGCATTATATGGGTTATAGTGCACGTTATATTGCTAATAATATAAGTAATAAGTATAATTATTACAGTTCTAGCGATAATAACTGCATTATATGGGTAATAATGCATGTTATATTGATAATGTCGGGAGTAATAAGTATAATTATTATAGTTCTAGCGATAATAATAGTAAAATATGGCTAATAGTGCATGTTATATTGATAATAATAAAAGTAATAAGTATATTTATTACAGTTCTATCGATAGTAACTGCATAATATGGGTAATAATGCATGTTATATTGATGATAATAAAAGTAATACGTATATTTATTATAGTTCTAGCGATAATAACTTCATAATATGTGTAATAATGCATGTTATATTGATAATAATATAAGTAATAAGTATATTTATTACAGTTCTATCGATAATAACTGCATAATATGGGTACTAATGCATGTTATGTTGATGATAATAAAAGTAATACGTATATTTATTATTGTTCTAGCGATAATAACTGCGTAATATGGGTAATAATGCATGTTATATTGATAATAATATAAGTAATAAGTATAATTATTACAGTTCTAGCGATAATAACTGCATTATATGGGTAATAATGCACGTTATATTGCTAATAATATAAGTAATAAGTATAATTATTACAGTTCTAGCGATAATAACTGCATTATATGGGTAATAATGCATGTTATATTGATAATATCTGGAGTAATAAGGTTAATTATTATAATCCTAGCGATAATAATAGTAAAATATGGCGAATAGTGCATGTTACATTGATAATAATAAAAGTAATAAGTATATTTATTATAGTTCTATCTATAATCACTGCATAATATGGGTACTAATGCATGTTATGTTGATGATAATATAAGTAATACGTATATTTATTATAGTTGTAGCGATAATAACTGCATAATATGGGTAATAATGCATGATATATTGATAATATTGGGAGTAATATGTATAATTATTATAGTTCTAGCGATAATAATAGTGAAATATGGCTAATAGTGCATGTTATATTGATAATAATAAAAGCAATAAGTATATTTATTACAGTTCTATCGATAATAACTGCATAATATGGGTACTAATGCATGTTATGATGATGATAATAAAAGTAATACGTATATTTATTATTGTTCTAGCGATAATAACTGCATTATATGGGTAATAATGCATGTTATATCGATAATATCGGGAGTAATAAGTATGATTATTATAGTTCCAGCGAAAATAATAGTAAAATATGATTAACCCTTTCGCGACGGCGCGCCTGTGCCACTCTTCGCAACAGAGTGACTGACTATACTTCGCCACGTTTCGCGACGGCGCGACTGACCATACTTTGTCACGAAAGCGATCGACAACAAAGTAGCAGTGAACCATACTTCGCTAACAATGTATTTATAGCTATATTTTGAATTCGCTATTGAAATAAAATAATAATATAATTATGGTTTTTAATATATACGGCGTCAGCCTCTGTGGACGAAAAAGTGGCTGCCGTATATATACGGCGTCAGCCTCTGTGGACCAAAAAGTGGCTGCCGTATATATACGGCGTCAGCCGCTGTGATGCATCAAGTGACTGCCGTATATATACGGCAACCGTCGCGAAAGGGTTAATAATGCAAGTTATATTGATGATAGTAAAAGTAATAAGTATAATTATTATAGTTCAAGCGATAATAATAGTAAAATATGGCTAATAGTGCATGTTATATTGATAATATCGGGAGTAATAAGTATAATTATTATAGTTCTAGCGATAATAATAGTAAAATATGGCTAATAGTGCATGTTATGTTGATAATAATAAAAGTAATAAGTATATTTATTACAGTTCTATCGATAGTAACTGCATAATATGGGTAATAATGCATGTTATATTGATGATAATAAAAGTAATACGTATATTTATTATAGTTCCAGCGATAATAACTTCATAATATGGGTAATAATGCATGTTATATTGATAATAATATAAGTAATAAGTATATTTATTACAGTTCTATCGATAATAACTGCATAATATGGGTACTAATGCATGTTATGTTGATGATATCGGGAGTAATAAGTATAATTATTATAATCCTAGCGATAATAATAGTAAAATATGGCGAATAGTGCATGTTACATTGATAATAATAAAAGTAATAAGTATATTTATTATAGTTCTATCTATAATAACTGCATAATATGGGTACTAATGCATGTTATGTTGATGATAATGGAAGTAATACGTATATTTATTATAGTTCTAGCGATAATAACTGCATTATATGGGTTATAGTGCACGTTATATTGCTAATAATATAAGTAATAAGTATAATTATTACAGTTCTAGCGATAATAACTGCATTATATGGGTAATAATGCATGTTATATTGATAATGTCGGGAGTAATAAGTATAATTATTATAGTTCTAGCGATAATAATAGTAAAATATGGCTAATAGTGCATGTTATATTGATAATAATAAAAGTAATAAGTATATTTATTACAGTTCTATCGATAGTAACTGCATAATATGGGTAATAATGCATGTTATATTGATGATAATAAAAGTAATACGTATATTTATTATAGTTCTAGCGATAATAACTTCATAATATGTGTAATAATGCATGTTATATTGATAATAATATAAGTAATAAGTATATTTATTACAGTTCTATCGATAATAACTGCATAATATGGGTACTAATGCATGTTATGTTGATGATAATAAAAGTAATACGTATATTTATTATTGTTCTAGCGATAATAACTGCGTAATATGGGTAATAATGCATGTTATATTGATAATAATATAAGTAATAAGTATAATTATTACAGTTCTAGCGATAATAACTGCATTATATGGGTAATAATGCACGTTATATTGCTAATAATATAAGTAATAAGTATAATTATTACAGTTCTAGCGATAATAACTGCATTATATGGGTAATAATGCATGTTATATTGATAATATCTGGAGTAATAAGGTTAATTATTATAATCCTAGCGATAATAATAGTAAAATATGGCGAATAGTGCATGTTACATTGATAATAATAAAAGTAATAAGTATATTTATTATAGTTCTATCTATAATCACTGCATAATATGGGTACTAATGCATGTTATGTTGATGATAATATAAGTAATACGTATATTTATTATAGTTGTAGCGATAATAACTGCATAATATGGGTAATAATGCATGATATATTGATAATATTGGGAGTAATATGTATAATTATTATAGTTCTAGCGATAATAATAGTGAAATATGGCTAATAGTGCATGTTATATTGATAATAATAAAAGCAATAAGTATATTTATTACAGTTCTATCGATAATAACTGCATAATATGGGTACTAATGCATGTTATGATGATGATAATAAAAGTAATACGTATATTTATTATTGTTCTAGCGATAATAACTGCATTATATGGGTAATAATGCATGTTATATCGATAATATCGGGAGTAATAAGTATGATTATTATAGTTCCAGCGAAAATAATAGTAAAATATGATTAACCCTTTCGCGACGGCGCGCCTGTGCCACTCTTCGCAACAGAGTGACTGACTATACTTCGCCACGTTTCGCGACGGCGCGACTGACCATACTTTGTCACGAAAGCGATCGACAACAAAGTAGCAGTGAACCATACTTCGCTAACAATGTATTTATAGCTATATTTTGAATTCGCTATTGAAATAAAATAATAATATAATTATGGTTTTTAATATATACGGCGTCAGCCTCTGTGGACGAAAAAGTGGCTGCCGTATATATACGGCGTCAGCCTCTGTGGACCAAAAAGTGGCTGCCGTATATATACGGCGTCAGCCGCTGTGATGCATCAAGTGACTGCCGTATATATACGGCAACCGTCGCGAAAGGGTTAATAATGCAAGTTATATTGATGATAGTAAAAGTAATAAGTATAATTATTATAGTTCAAGCGATAATAATAGTAAAATATGGCTAATAGTGCATGTTATATTGATAATATCGGGAGTAATAAGTATAATTATTATAGTTCTAGCGATAATAATAGTAAAATATGGCTAATAGTGCATGTTATGTTGATAATAATAAAAGTAATAAGTATATTTATTACAGTTCTATCGATAGTAACTGCATAATATGGGTAATAATGCATGTTATATTGATGATAATAAAAGTAATACGTATATTTATTATAGTTCCAGCGATAATAACTTCATAATATGGGTAATAATGCATGTTATATTGATAATAATATAAGTAATAAGTATATTTATTACAGTTCTATCGATAATAACTGCATAATATGGGTACTAATGCATGTTATGTTGATGATAATAAAAGTAATACGTATATTTATTATTGTTCTAGCGATAATAACTGCGTAATATGGGTAATAATGCATGTTATATTGATAATAATATAAGTAATAAGTATAATTATTACAGTTCTAGCGATAATAACTGCATAATATGGGTAATAATGCATGATATATTGATAATATTGGGAGTAATATGTATAATTATTATAGTTCTAGCGATAATAATAGTGAAATATGGCTAATAGTGCATGTTATATTGATAATAATAAAAGCAATAAGTATATTTATTACAGTTCTATCGATAATAACTGCATAATATGGGTACTAATGCATGTTATGATGATGATAATAAAAGTAATACGTATATTTATTATTGTTCTAGCGATAATAACTGCATTATATGGGTAATAATGCATGTTATATCGATAATATCGGGAGTAATAAGTATGATTATTATAGTTCCAGCGACAATAATAGTAAAATATGATTAACCCTTTCGCGACGGCGCGCCTGTGCCACTCTTCGCAACAGAGTGACTGACTATACTTCGCCACGTTTCGCGACGGCGCGACTGACCATACTTTGTCACGAAAGCGATCGACAACAAAGTAGCAGTGAACCATACTTCGCTAACAATGTATTTATAGCTATATTTTGAATTCGCTATTGAAATAAAATAATAATATAATTATGGTTTTTAATATATACGGTGTCAGCCTCTGTGGACGAAAAAGTGGCTGCCGTATATATACGGCGTCAGCCTCTGTGGACCAAAAAGTGGCTGCCGTATATATACGGCGTCAGCCGCTGTGATGCATCAAGTGACTGCCGTATATATACGGCAACCGTCGCGAAAGGGTTAATAATGCATGTTATATTGATGATAGTAAAAGTAATAAGTATAATTATTATAGTTCAAGCGATAATAATAGTAAAATATGGCTAATAGTGCATGTTATATTGATAATATCGGGAGTAATAAGTATAATTATTATAGTTCTAGCGATAATAATAGTAAAATATGGCTAATAGTGCATGTTATGTTGATAATAATAAAAGTAATAAGTATATTTATTACAGTTCTATCGATAGTAACTGCATAATATGGGTAATAATGCATGTTATATTGATGGCAATAAAAGTAATACGTATATTTATTATAGTTCCAGCGATAATAACTTCATAATATGGGTAATAATGCATGTTATATTGATAATAATATAAGTAATAAGTATATTTATTACAGTTCTATCGATAATAACTGCATAATATGGGTACTAATGCATGTTATGTTGATGATAATAAAAGTAATACGTATATTTATTATTGTTCTAGCGATAATAACTGCGTAATATGGGTAATAATGCATGTTATATTGATAATAATATAAGTAATAAGTATAATTATTACAGTTCTAGCGATAATAACTGCATTATATGGGTAATAATGCATGTTATATTGATAATGTCGGGAGTAATAAGTATAATTATTATAGTTCTAGCGATAATAATAGTAAAATATGGCGAATAGTGCATGTTATATTGATAATAATAAAAGTAATAAGTATATTTATTACAGTTCTATCGATAGTAACTGCATAATATGGGTAATAATGCATGTTATATTGATGATAATAAAAGTAATACGTATATTTATTATAGTTCTAGCGATAATAACTTCATAATATGGGTAATAATGCATGTTATATTGATAATAATATAAGTAATAAGTATATTTATTACAGTTCTATCGATAATAACTGCATAATATGGGTACTAATGCATGTTATGTTGATGATAATAAAAGTAATACGTATATTTATTATTGTTCTAGCGATAATAACTGCGTAATATGGGTAATAATGCATGTTATATTGATAATAATATAAGTAATAAGTATAATTATTACAGTTCTAGCGATAATAACTGCATTATATGGGTAATAATGCACGTTATATTGCTAATAATATAAGTAATAAGTATAATTATTACAGTTCTAGCGATCATAACTGCATTATATGGGTAATAATGCATGATATATTGATAATATTGGGAGTAATATGTATAATTATTATAGTTCTAGCGATGATAATAGTGAAATATGGCTAATAGTGCATGTTATATTGATAATAATAAAAGTAATAAGTATATTTATTACAGTTCTATCGATAGTAACTGCACAATATGGGTAATAATGCATGTTATATTGATGATAATAAAAGTAATACGTATATTTATTATAGTTCTAGCGATAACAACTGCATAGTATGGGTAATAATGCATGTTATATTGATAATATCGGGAGTAATAAGTATAATTATTATAATCCTAGCGATAATAATAGTAAAATATGGCGAATAGTGCATGTTACATTGATAATAATAAAAGTAATAAGTATAATTATTACAGTTCTAGCGATAATAACTGCATTATATGGGTAATAATGCACGTTATATTGCTAATAATATAAGTAATAAGTATAATTATTACAGTTCTAGCGATAATAACTGCATTATATGGGTAATAATGCATGTTATATTGATAATATCTGGAGTAATAAGGTTAATTATTATAATCCTAGCGATAATAATAGTAAAATATGGCGAATAGTGCATGTTACATTGATAATAATAAAAGTAATAAGTATATTTATTATAGTTCTATCTATAATCACTGCATAATATGGGTACTAATGCATGTTATGTTGATGATAATATAAGTAATACGTATATTTATTATAGTTGTAGCGATAATAACTGCATAATATGGGTAATAATGCATGATATATTGATAATATTGGGAGTAATATGTATAATTATTATAGTTCTAGCGATAATAATAGTGAAATATGGCTAATAGTGCATGTTATATTGATAATAATAAAAGCAATAAGTATATTTATTACAGTTCTATCGATAATAACTGCATAATATGGGTACTAATGCATGTTATGTTGATGATAATAAAAGTAATACGTATATTTATTATTGTTCTAGCGATAATAACTGCGTAATATGGGTAATAATGCATGTTATATTGATAATAATATAAGTAATAAGTATAATTATTACAGTTCTAGCGATAATAACTGCATTATATGGGTAATAATGCATGTTATATTGATAATGTCGGGAGTAATAAGAATAATTATTATAGTTCTAGCGATAATAATAGTAAAATATGGCTAATAGTGCATGTTATATTGATAATAATAAAAGTAATAAGTATATTTATTACAGTTCTATCGATAGTAACTGCATAATATGGGTAATAATGCATGTTATATTGATGATAATAAAAGTAATACGTATATTTATTATAGTTCTAGCGATAATAACTTCATAATATGTGTAATAATGCATGTTATATTGATAATAATATAAGTAATAAGTATATTTATTACAGTTCTATCGATAATAACTGCATAATATGGGTACTAATGCATGTTATGTTGATGATAATAAAAGTAATACGTATATTTATTATTGTTCTAGCGATAATAACTGCGTAATATGGGTAATAATGAATGTTATATTGATAATAATATAAGTAATAAGTATAATTATTACAGTTCTAGCGATAATAACTGCGTTATATGGGTAATAAGGCATGTTATATTGATAATATGGGGAGTAATAAGTATAATTACTGTACTTCTAGGGATAATAATAGTAAAATATGATTAATAATGCATGTTATATTGATGATAATAAAAGTAATAAGTATAATTATTATAGTTCAAGCGATAATAATAGTAAAATATGGCTAATAGTGCATGTTATATTGATAATAATAAAAGTAATAAGTATATTTATTATAGTTCTAGCGATAATAACTGCACAATATGGGTAATAATGCATGCTATAGTGATAATAATATAAGTAATAAGTATAATTATTACAGTTCTAGCGATAATAACTGCATTATATGGGTAATAATGCATGTTATATCGATAATATCGGGAGTTATAAGTATGATTATTATAGTTCTAGCGTCAATAATAGTAAAATATGATTAACCCTTTCGCGACGGCGCGCCTGTGCCACTCTTCGCAACAGAGTGACTGACTATACTTCGCCACGTTTCGCGACGGCGCGACTGACCATACTTTGTCACGAAAGCGATCGACAACAATGTAGCAGTGAACCATACTTCGCTAACAATGTATTTATAGCTATATTTTGAATTCGCTATTGAAATAAAATAATAATATAATTATGGTTTTTAATATATACGGCGTCAGCCTCTGTGGACGAAAAAGTGGCTGCCGTATATATACGGCGTCAGCCTCTGTGGACCAAAAAGTGTCTGCCGTATATATACGGCGTCAGCCGCTGTGATGCATCAAGTGACTGCCGTATATATACGGCAACCGTCGCGAACGGGTTAATAATGCATGTTATATTGATGATAATAAAAGTAATAAGTATAATTATTATAGTTCAAGCGATAATAATAGTAAAATATGGCTAATAGTGCATGTTATATTGATAATAAAAAAAGTAATAAGTATATTGACTATATTTCTAGCGATAATAACTTCATAATATGGGTAATAGTGCATGCTATATTGATAATAATATAAGTAATAAGTATAATTATTACAGTTCTAGCCATATGCAGTGCATTATATGAGTACGAATGAATGTAATATTCATAATATCGTGAGTAATAAGTATATTTAATATAGTTCTAGCAACAATAACTGCATAATATGGGAACTAATGCATGTTATGTTGATGACAATAAAAGTAATACGTATACTTATTACAGTTCTAGCGATAATAACTGCATTATATGGGTAATAGTGCACGTTATATTGCTAATAATATAAGTAATAAGTATAATTATTACAGTTCTAGCGATAATAACTGCAATATATGTGTAATAATGCATGTTATATTGATAATATCGGGAGTAATAAGTATAATTATTATAGTTCTAGCGATAATAACAGTAAGATATGGCTAATAGTGCATGTTATATTGATAATAACAAAAGTAGTAAGTATAATTATTATAGTTCTAGTGATAATAATAGTAAAATATGGCTAAGAGTGCATGTTATATTGATAATAATTAAAGTAATAAGTATATTTACTATATTTCTAGCGATAATAACTGCATAATATGGTTAATAATGCATGCTATATTGATAATAATAGACGTAATAAGTATATTTAATACAGTTCTACCGATAATAACTGTATAATATGGGTAATAATGCATGTTATATTGATAATATCGAGAGTAATAAGTATAATTATTATAGTTCTAGCGATAATAATAGTAAAATATGGCTAATAGTGCATGTTATATTCATAATAATATAAGTAATAAGTATAATTTTTACAGTTCTAGCGATAATAACTGCATAATACGGGTAATAATGCATGCTATATTGATTACAATAAATGTAATAACTATATTTATTATAGTTCCAGCGATAATAACTGCATAATATGGGTAATGATGCACGTTATATTGACAATGTGGAGAGTAATAAGTATAATTATTACAGTTCAAGCGATAATAATAGTAAAATATGGCTAATAGTGCATGTTATATTGATAATAACAAAAGTAGTAAGTATAATTATTATAGTTCTAGCGATAATAATAGTAAAATATGGCTAAGAGTGCATGTTATATTGATAATAATATAAGTAATAAGTATAATTATTACAGTTCTAGCGATAATAGCTCCATTATACGGGTAATAATGCATGTTATATTGATAATATTGGGAGTAATAAGTATAATTATTATAGTTCTAGCGATAATAATAGTAAAATATGGCTAATAGTGCATGTTATATTGATAATAACAAAAGTAGTAAGTATAATTATTATAGTTCTAGCGATAATAATAGTAAAATATGGCTAAGAGTGCATGTTATATTGATAATAATTAAAGTAATAAGTATATTTACTATATTTCTAGCGATAATAACTGCATAATATGGTTAATAATGCATGCTATATTGATAATAATAGACGTAATAAGTATATTTCATACAGTTGTACCGATAATAACTGCATAATATGGGTAATAATGCATGTTATATTGATAATATCGAGAGTAATAAGTATAATTATTATAGTTCTAGCGATAATAACTGCGTTATATGTGTAATAATGCATGTTATATTGATAATATTGGGAGTAATAAGTATAATTATTATAGTTCTAGCGATAATAATAGTACAATATGGCTAGTAGTGCATGTCATATTGATGATAATAAAAGTAATAAGTATATTTATTACAGTTCTATCGATAATAACTGCATAATATGGGTAATAATGCATGTTATATTGAGAATAATATAAGTAATAAGTATAATTATTACAGTTCTAGCGATAATAACTGCATTATATGGGTAATAAAGCATGCTATATTGATAATATTGGGAGTAATAAGTATAATTATTATAGTTCTAGCTATAAGAATAGTACAATATGGCTAATAGTGCATGTTATATTGATAATAATATAAGTAATAAGTATATTTATTACAGTTCTATCGATCATTGCCGCATAATATGGGTAATAATGCATGTTATATTGATAATAATATAAGTAATAAGTATAATTATTACAGCTCTAGCAATAATAACTGCATTACATGGGTAATAATGCATGTTATATTGATAATATCGGGATTAAAAGGATAATTATTATAGATCTAGCGATAATAATAGTAAAATATGGCTAATAGTGCATGTTCTAATGATAATAATAAAAGTAATAAGTATATTTATTATAGTTCTATCGATCATAACCGCATAATATGGGTAATAATGCATGTTATATTGATGATAATAAAAGTAGTAAGTATATTTATTATAGTTCTAGCGATAATAACTGCATAATATGGGTAATAATGCATGTTATATTGATAATATCGGGAGTAGTAAGTATAATTATTATAGTTCTAACGATAATAATAGTAAAATATGGGTAATAGTGCATGTTATAATGATAATAGTATAAGTAATAAGTAAAATTATTACAGTTCTGGCGATAATAACTGCATTATATGGGTAATAACGCACGTTATATTGCTAATAATATAAGTAATAAGTATAATTATTATAGTTCTAGCGATAATAATAGTAAAATATGGCTAATAGTGCATGTTATATTGATAATAATAAAAGTAATAAGTATATTTATTACAGTTCTATCGATAATAACTGCATAATATGGGTAATAATGCATGTTATATTGAGAATAATATAAGTAATGAGTGTAATTATTACTGTTCTATCGACAATAACTGCATAATATGGGTAATAATGCATGTTATATCGATAATAATATAAGTAATATGTATAATTATTACAGTTCTAGCGATAATAACTGCATAATATGGGTAATAGTGCACGTTATATTGAGAATAATATAAGTAATAAGTATAATTATTACACTTCTAGCGATAATAACTGCATTATATGGGTAATAATGCATGTTATATTGATAATAATATAAGTAGTAAGTATATTTATTACAGTTCTATCGATAATAGCTGCATAATATGGGTAATAATGCATGTTATATTGAGAATAATATAAGTAATAAGTATAATTATTACAGTTCTAGCGATAATAACTGCATTATATGGGTAATAATGCATGCTATATTGATAATATTGGGAGTAATAAGTATAATTATTATAGTTCTAGCGATAATAATAGTACAATATGGCTAATAGTGCATGTTATATTGATAATAATATAAGTAATAAGTATATTTATTACAGTTCTATCGATCATAACCGCATAATATGGGTAATAATGCATGTTATATTGATAATAATATAAGTAATAAGTATAATTATTACAGTTCTAGCGATAATAACTGCATTATATGGGTAATAATGCATGTTATATTGATAATATTGGGAGTAATAAGTATAATTATTATAGTTCTAGCTATAATAATAGTACAATATGGCTAATAGTGCATGTTATATTGATAATAATATAAGTAATAAGTATATTTATTACAGTTCTATCGATCATAACCGCATAATATGGGTAATAATGCATGTTATATTGATGATAATAAAAGTAATAAGTATATTTATTACAGTTCTATCGATAATAACTGCATAATATGGGTACTAATGCATGTTATGTTGATGATAATAAAAGTAATACGTATATTTATTATTGTTCTAGCGATAATAACTGCGTAATTTGGTTAATAATGCATGTTATATTGATAATAATATAAGTAATAAGTATAATTATTACAGTTCTAGCGATAATAACTGCATTATATGGCTAATAATGCACGTTATATTGCTAATAATATAAGTAATAAGTATAATTATTACAGTTCTAACGATCATAACTGCATTATATGGGTAATAATGCATGATATATTGATAATATTGGGAGTAATATGTATAATTATTATAGTTCTAGCGATGATAATAGTGAAATATGGCTAATAGTGCATGTTATATTGATAATAATAAAAGTAATAAGTATATTTATTACAGTTCTATCGATAGTAACTGCACAATATGGGTAATAATGCATGTTATATTGATGATAATAAAAGTAATACGTATATTTATTATAGTTCTAGCGATAACAACTGCATAGTATGGGTAATAATGCATGTTATATTGATAATATCGGGAGTAATAAGTATAATTATTATAATCCTAGCGATAATAATAGTAAAATATGGCGAATAGTGCATGTTACATTGATAATAATAAAAGTAATAAGTATATTTATTATAGTTCTATCTATAATAACTGCATAATATGGGTACTAATGCATGTTATGTTGATGATAATAAAAGTAATACGTATATTTATTACAGTTCTAGCGATAATAACTGCATTATATTGGTAATAATGCATGTTATATCGATAATATCGGGAGTAATAAGTATGATTATTATAGTTCTAGCGACAATAATAGTAAAATATGACTAACCCTTTCGCGACGGCGCGCCTGTGCCACTCTTCGCAACAGAGTGACTGACTATACTTCGCCACGTTTCGCGACGGCGCGACTGACCATACTTTGTCACGAAAGCGATCGACAACAAAGTAGCAGTGAACCATACTTCGCTAACAATGTATTTATAGCTATATTTTGAATTCGCTATTGAAATAAAATAATAATATAATTATGGTTTTTAATATATACGGCGTCAGCCTCTGTGGACGAAAAAGTGGCTGCCGTATATATACGGCGTCAGCCTCTGTGGACCAAAAAGTGGCTGCCGTATATATACGGCGTCAGCCGCTGTGATGCATCAAGTGACTGCCGTATATATACGGCAACCGTCGCGAAAGGGTTAATAATGCATGTTATATTGATGATAATAAAAGTAATAAGTATAATTATTACAGTTCTAGCGATAATAACTGCATTATATGGGTAATAATGCATGTTATATTGATAATGTCGGGAGTAATAAGTATAATTATTATAGTTCTAGCGATAATAATAGTAAAATATGGCTAATAGTGCATGTTATATTGATAATAATAAAAGTAATAAGTATATTTATTACAGTTCTATCGATAGTAACTGCATAATATGGGTAATAGTGCATGTTATATTGATGATAATAAAAGTACTAAGTATAATTATTACAGTTCTAGCGATAATAACTGCATTATATGGGTAATAATGCATGTTATATTGATAATATCGGGAGTAATAAGTATAATTATTATAATCCTAGCGATAATAATAGTAAAATATGGCGAATAGTGCATGTTACATTGATAATAATAAAAGTAATAAGTATATTTATTATAGTTCTATCTATAATAACTGCATAATATGGGTACTAATGCATGTTATGTTGATGATAATGGAAGTAATACGTATATTTATTATAGTTCTAGCGATAATAACTGCATTATATGGGTTATAGTGCACGTTATATTGCTAATAATATAAGTAATAAGTATAATTATTACAGTTCTAGCGATAATAACTGCATTATATGGGTAATAATGCATGTTATATTGATAATGTCGGGAGTAATAAGTATAATTATTATAGTTCTAGCGATAATAATAGTAAAATATGGCTAATAGTGCATGTTATATTGATAATAATAAAAGTAATAAGTATATTTATTACAGTTCTATCGATAGTAACTGCATAATATGGGTAATAATGCATGTTATATTGATGATAATAAAAGTAATACGTATATTTATTATAGTTCTAGCGATAATAACTTCATAATATGTGTAATAATGCATGTTATATTGATAATAATATAAGTAATAAGTATATTTATTACAGTTCTATCGATAATAACTGCATAATATGGGTACTAATGCATGTTATGTTGATGATAATAAAAGTAATACGTATATTTATTATTGTTCTAGCGATAATAACTGCGTAATATGGGTAATAATGCATGTTATATTGATAATAATATAAGTAATAAGTATAATTATTACAGTTCTAGCGATAATAACTGCATTATATGGGTAATAATGCACGTTATATTGCTAATAATATAAGTAATAAGTATAATTATTACAGTTCTAGCGATAATAACTGCATTATATGGGTAATAATGCATGTTATATTGATAATATCTGGAGTAATAAGGTTAATTATTATAATCCTAGCGATAATAATAGTAAAATATGGCGAATAGTGCATGTTACATTGATAATAATAAAAGTAATAAGTATATTTATTATAGTTCTATCTATAATCACTGCATAATATGGGTACTAATGCATGTTATGTTGATGATAATATAAGTAATACGTATATTTATTATAGTTGTAGCGATAATAACTGCATAATATGGGTAATAATGCATGATATATTGATAATATTGGGAGTAATATGTATAATTATTATAGTTCTAGCGATAATAATAGTGAAATATGGCTAATAGTGCATGTTATATTGATAATAATAAAAGCAATAAGTATATTTATTACAGTTCTATCGATAATAACTGCATAATATGGGTACTAATGCATGTTATGATGATGATAATAAAAGTAATACGTATATTTATTATTGTTCTAGCGATAATAACTGCATTATATGGGTAATAATGCATGTTATATCGATAATATCGGGAGTAATAAGTATGATTATTATAGTTCCAGCGAAAATAATAGTAAAATATGATTAACCCTTTCGCGACGGCGCGCCTGTGCCACTCTTCGCAACAGAGTGACTGACTATACTTCGCCACGTTTCGCGACGGCGCGACTGACCATACTTTGTCACGAAAGCGATCGACAACAAAGTAGCAGTGAACCATACTTCGCTAACAATGTATTTATAGCTATATTTTGAATTCGCTATTGAAATAAAATAATAATATAATTATGGTTTTTAATATATACGGCGTCAGCCTCTGTGGACGAAAAAGTGGCTGCCGTATATATACGGCGTCAGCCTCTGTGGACCAAAAAGTGGCTGCCGTATATATACGGCGTCAGCCGCTGTGATGCATCAAGTGACTGCCGTATATATACGGCAACCGTCGCGAAAGGGTTAATAATGCAAGTTATATTGATGATAGTAAAAGTAATAAGTATAATTATTATAGTTCAAGCGATAATAATAGTAAAATATGGCTAATAGTGCATGTTATATTGATAATATCGGGAGTAATAAGTATAATTATTATAGTTCTAGCGATAATAATAGTAAAATATGGCTAATAGTGCATGTTATGTTGATAATAATAAAAGTAATAAGTATATTTATTACAGTTCTATCGATAGTAACTGCATAATATGGGTAATAATGCATGTTATATTGATGATAATAAAAGTAATACGTATATTTATTATAGTTCCAGCGATAATAACTTCATAATATGGGTAATAATGCATGTTATATTGATAATAATATAAGTAATAAGTATATTTATTACAGTTCTATCGATAATAACTGCATAATATGGGTACTAATGCATGTTATGTTGATGATATCGGGAGTAATAAGTATAATTATTATAATCCTAGCGATAATAATAGTAAAATATGGCGAATAGTGCATGTTACATTGATAATAATAAAAGTAATAAGTATATTTATTATAGTTCTATCTATAATAACTGCATAATATGGGTACTAATGCATGTTATGTTGATGATAATGGAAGTAATACGTATATTTATTATAGTTCTAGCGATAATAACTGCATTATATGGGTTATAGTGCACGTTATATTGCTAATAATATAAGTAATAAGTATAATTATTACAGTTCTAGCGATAATAACTGCATTATATGGGTAATAATGCATGTTATATTGATAATGTCGGGAGTAATAAGTATAATTATTATAGTTCTAGCGATAATAATAGTAAAATATGGCTAATAGTGCATGTTATATTGATAATAATAAAAGTAATAAGTATATTTATTACAGTTCTATCGATAGTAACTGCATAATATGGGTAATAATGCATGTTATATTGATGATAATAAAAGTAATACGTATATTTATTATAGTTCTAGCGATAATAACTTCATAATATGTGTAATAATGCATGTTATATTGATAATAATATAAGTAATAAGTATATTTATTACAGTTCTATCGATAATAACTGCATAATATGGGTACTAATGCATGTTATGTTGATGATAATAAAAGTAATACGTATATTTATTATTGTTCTAGCGATAATAACTGCGTAATATGGGTAATAATGCATGTTATATTGATAATAATATAAGTAATAAGTATAATTATTACAGTTCTAGCGATAATAACTGCATTATATGGGTAATAATGCACGTTATATTGCTAATAATATAAGTAATAAGTATAATTATTACAGTTCTAGCGATAATAACTGCATTATATGGGTAATAATGCATGTTATATTGATAATATCTGGAGTAATAAGGTTAATTATTATAATCCTAGCGATAATAATAGTAAAATATGGCGAATAGTGCATGTTACATTGATAATAATAAAAGTAATAAGTATATTTATTATAGTTCTATCTATAATCACTGCATAATATGGGTACTAATGCATGTTATGTTGATGATAATATAAGTAATACGTATATTTATTATAGTTGTAGCGATAATAACTGCATAATATGGGTAATAATGCATGATATATTGATAATATTGGGAGTAATATGTATAATTATTATAGTTCTAGCGATAATAATAGTGAAATATGGCTAATAGTGCATGTTATATTGATAATAATAAAAGCAATAAGTATATTTATTACAGTTCTATCGATAATAACTGCATAATATGGGTACTAATGCATGTTATGATGATGATAATAAAAGTAATACGTATATTTATTATTGTTCTAGCGATAATAACTGCATTATATGGGTAATAATGCATGTTATATCGATAATATCGGGAGTAATAAGTATGATTATTATAGTTCCAGCGAAAATAATAGTAAAATATGATTAACCCTTTCGCGACGGCGCGCCTGTGCCACTCTTCGCAACAGAGTGACTGACTATACTTCGCCACGTTTCGCGACGGCGCGACTGACCATACTTTGTCACGAAAGCGATCGACAACAAAGTAGCAGTGAACCATACTTCGCTAACAATGTATTTATAGCTATATTTTGAATTCGCTATTGAAATAAAATAATAATATAATTATGGTTTTTAATATATACGGCGTCAGCCTCTGTGGACGAAAAAGTGGCTGCCGTATATATACGGCGTCAGCCTCTGTGGACCAAAAAGTGGCTGCCGTATATATACGGCGTCAGCCGCTGTGATGCATCAAGTGACTGCCGTATATATACGGCAACCGTCGCGAAAGGGTTAATAATGCAAGTTATATTGATGATAGTAAAAGTAATAAGTATAATTATTATAGTTCAAGCGATAATAATAGTAAAATATGGCTAATAGTGCATGTTATATTGATAATATCGGGAGTAATAAGTATAATTATTATAGTTCTAGCGATAATAATAGTAAAATATGGCTAATAGTGCATGTTATGTTGATAATAATAAAAGTAATAAGTATATTTATTACAGTTCTATCGATAGTAACTGCATAATATGGGTAATAATGCATGTTATATTGATGATAATAAAAGTAATACGTATATTTATTATAGTTCCAGCGATAATAACTTCATAATATGGGTAATAATGCATGTTATATTGATAATAATATAAGTAATAAGTATATTTATTACAGTTCTATCGATAATAACTGCATAATATGGGTACTAATGCATGTTATGTTGATGATAATAAAAGTAATACGTATATTTATTATTGTTCTAGCGATAATAACTGCGTAATATGGGTAATAATGCATGTTATATTGATAATAATATAAGTAATAAGTATAATTATTACAGTTCTAGCGATAATAACTGCATAATATGGGTAATAATGCATGATATATTGATAATATTGGGAGTAATATGTATAATTATTATAGTTCTAGCGATAATAATAGTGAAATATGGCTAATAGTGCATGTTATATTGATAATAATAAAAGCAATAAGTATATTTATTACAGTTCTATCGATAATAACTGCATAATATGGGTACTAATGCATGTTATGATGATGATAATAAAAGTAATACGTATATTTATTATTGTTCTAGCGATAATAACTGCATTATATGGGTAATAATGCATGTTATATCGATAATATCGGGAGTAATAAGTATGATTATTATAGTTCCAGCGACAATAATAGTAAAATATGATTAACCCTTTCGCGACGGCGCGCCTGTGCCACTCTTCGCAACAGAGTGACTGACTATACTTCGCCACGTTTCGCGACGGCGCGACTGACCATACTTTGTCACGAAAGCGATCGACAACAAAGTAGCAGTGAACCATACTTCGCTAACAATGTATTTATAGCTATATTTTGAATTCGCTATTGAAATAAAATAATAATATAATTATGGTTTTTAATATATACGGTGTCAGCCTCTGTGGACGAAAAAGTGGCTGCCGTATATATACGGCGTCAGCCTCTGTGGACCAAAAAGTGGCTGCCGTATATATACGGCGTCAGCCGCTGTGATGCATCAAGTGACTGCCGTATATATACGGCAACCGTCGCGAAAGGGTTAATAATGCATGTTATATTGATGATAGTAAAAGTAATAAGTATAATTATTATAGTTCAAGCGATAATAATAGTAAAATATGGCTAATAGTGCATGTTATATTGATAATATCGGGAGTAATAAGTATAATTATTATAGTTCTAGCGATAATAATAGTAAAATATGGCTAATAGTGCATGTTATGTTGATAATAATAAAAGTAATAAGTATATTTATTACAGTTCTATCGATAGTAACTGCATAATATGGGTAATAATGCATGTTATATTGATGGTAATAAAAGTAATACGTATATTTATTATAGTTCCAGCGATAATAACTTCATAATATGGGTAATAATGCATGTTATATTGATAATAATATAAGTAATAAGTATATTTATTACAGTTCTATCGATAATAACTGCATAATATGGGTACTAATGCATGTTATGTTGATGATAATAAAAGTAATACGTATATTTATTATTGTTCTAGCGATAATAACTGCGTAATATGGGTAATAATGCATGTTATATTGATAATAATATAAGTAATAAGTATAATTATTACAGTTCTAGCGATAATAACTGCATTATATGGGTAATAATGCATGTTATATTGATAATGTCGGGAGTAATAAGTATAATTATTATAGTTCTAGCGATAATAATAGTAAAATATGGCGAATAGTGCATGTTATATTGATAATAATAAAAGTAATAAGTATATTTATTACAGTTCTATCGATAGTAACTGCATAATATGGGTAATAATGCATGTTATATTGATGATAATAAAAGTAATACGTATATTTATTATAGTTCTAGCGATAATAACTTCATAATATGGGTAATAATGCATGTTATATTGATAATAATATAAGTAATAAGTATATTTATTACAGTTCTATCGATAATAACTGCATAATATGGGTACTAATGCATGTTATGTTGATGATAATAAAAGTAATACGTATATTTATTATTGTTCTAGCGATAATAACTGCGTAATATGGGTAATAATGCATGTTATATTGATAATAATATAAGTAATAAGTATAATTATTACAGTTCTAGCGATAATAACTGCATTATATGGGTAATAATGCACGTTATATTGCTAATAATATAAGTAATAAGTATAATTATTACAGTTCTAGCGATCATAACTGCATTATATGGGTAATAATGCATGATATATTGATAATATTGGGAGTAATATGTACAATTATTATAGTTCTAGCGATGATAATAGTGAAATATGGCTAATAGTGCATGTTATATTGATAATAATAAAAGTAATAAGTATATTTATTACAGTTCTATCGATAGTAACTGCACAATATGGGTAATAATGCATGTTATATTGATGATAATAAAAGTAATACGTATATTTATTATAGTTCTAGCGATAACAACTGCATAGTATGGGTAATAATGCATGTTATATTGATAATATCGGGAGTAATAAGTATAATTATTATAATCCTAGCGATAATAATAGTAAAATATGGCGAATAGTGCATGTTACATTGATAATAATAAAAGTAATAAGTATAATTATTACAGTTCTAGCGATAATAACTGCATTATATGGGTAATAATGCACGTTATATTGCTAATAATATAAGTAATAAGTATAATTATTACAGTTCTAGCGATAATAACTGCATTATATGGGTAATAATGCATGTTATATTGATAATATCTGGAGTAATAAGGTTAATTATTATAATCCTAGCGATAATAATAGTAAAATATGGCGAATAGTGCATGTTACATTGATAATAATAAAAGTAATAAGTATATTTATTATAGTTCTATCTATAATCACTGCATAATATGGGTACTAATGCATGTTATGTTGATGATAATATAAGTAATACGTATATTTATTATAGTTGTAGCGATAATAACTGCATAATATGGGTAATAATGCATGATATATTGATAATATTGGGAGTAATATGTATAATTATTATAGTTCTAGCGATAATAATAGTGAAATATGGCTAATAGTGCATGTTATATTGATAATAATAAAAGCAATAAGTATATTTATTACAGTTCTATCGATAATAACTGCATAATATGGGTACTAATGCATGTTATGTTGATGATAATAAAAGTAATACGTATATTTATTATTGTTCTAGCGATAATAACTGCGTAATATGGGTAATAATGCATGTTATATTGATAATAATATAAGTAATAAGTATAATTATTACAGTTCTAGCGATAATAACTGCATTATATGGGTAATAATGCATGTTATATTGATAATGTCGGGAGTAATAAGAATAATTATTATAGTTCTAGCGATAATAATAGTAAAATATGGCTAATAGTGCATGTTATATTGATAATAATAAAAGTAATAAGTATATTTATTACAGTTCTATCGATAGTAACTGCATAATATGGGTAATAATGCATGTTATATTGATGATAATAAAAGTAATACGTATATTTATTATAGTTCTAGCGATAATAACTTCATAATATGTGTAATAATGCATGTTATATTGATAATAATATAAGTAATAAGTATATTTATTACAGTTCTATCGATAATAACTGCATAATATGGGTACTAATGCATGTTATGTTGATGATAATAAAAGTAATACGTATATTTATTATTGTTCTAGCGATAATAACTGCGTAATATGGGTAATAATGAATGTTATATTGATAATAATATAAGTAATAAGTATAATTATTACAGTTCTAGCGATAATAACTGCGTTATATGGGTAATAAGGCATGTTATATTGATAATATGGGGAGTAATAAGTATAATTACTGTACTTCTAGGGATAATAATAGTAAAATATGATTAATAATGCATGTTATATTGATGATAATAAAAGTAATAAGTATAATTATTATAGTTCAAGCGATAATAATAGTAAAATATGGCTAATAGTGCATGTTATATTGATAATAATAAAAGTAATAAGTATATTTATTATAGTTCTAGCGATAATAACTGCACAATATGGGTAATAATGCATGCTATAGTGATAATAATATAAGTAATAAGTATAATTATTACAGTTCTAGCGATAATAACTGCATTATATGGGTAATAATGCATGTTATATCGATAATATCGGGAGTTATAAGTATGATTATTATAGTTCTAGCGTCAATAATAGTAAAATATGATTAACCCTTTCGCGACGGCGCGCCTGTGCCACTCTTCGCAACAGAGTGACTGACTATACTTCGCCACGTTTCGCGACGGCGCGACTGACCATACTTTGTCACGAAAGCGATCGACAACAATGTAGCAGTGAACCATACTTCGCTAACAATGTATTTATAGCTATATTTTGAATTCGCTATTGAAATAAAATAATAATATAATTATGGTTTTTAATATATACGGCGTCAGCCTCTGTGGACGAAAAAGTGGCTGCCGTATATATACGGCGTCAGCCTCTGTGGACCAAAAAGTGTCTGCCGTATATATACGGCGTCAGCCGCTGTGATGCATCAAGTGACTGCCGTATATATACGGCAACCGTCGCGAACGGGTTAATAATGCATGTTATATTGATGATAATAAAAGTAATAAGTATAATTATTATAGTTCAAGCGATAATAATAGTAAAATATGGCTAATAGTGCATGTTATATTGATAATAAAAAAAGTAATAAGTATATTGACTATATTTCTAGCGATAATAACTTCATAATATGGGTAATAGTGCATGCTATATTGATAATAATATAAGTAATAAGTATAATTATTACAGTTCTAGCCATATTCAGTGCATTATATGAGTACGAATGAATGTAATATTCATAATATCGTGAGTAATAAGTATATTTAATATAGTTCTAGCAACAATAACTGCATAATATGGGAACTAATGCATGTTATGTTGATGACAATAAAAGTAATACGTATACTTATTACAGTTCTAGCGATAATAACTGCATTATATGGGTAATAGTGCACGTTATATTGCTAATAATATAAGTAATAAGTATAATTATTACAGTTCTAGCGATAATAACTGCAATATATGTGTAATAATGCATGTTATATTGATAATATCGGGAGTAATAAGTATAATTATTATAGTTCTAGCGATAATAACAGTAAGATATGGCTAATAGTGCATGTTATATTGATAATAACAAAAGTAGTAAGTATAATTATTATAGTTCTAGTGATAATAATAGTAAAATATGGCTAAGAGTGCATGTTATATTGATAATAATTAAAGTAATAAGTATATTTACTATATTTCTAGCGATAATAACTGCATAATATGGTTAATAATGCATGCTATATTGATAATAATAGACGTAATAAGTATATTTAATACAGTTCTACCGATAATAACTGTATAATATGGGTAATAATGCATGTTATATTGATAATATCGAGAGTAATAAGTATAATTATTATAGTTCTAGCGATAATAATAGTAAAATATGGCTAATAGTGCATGTTATATTCATAATAATATAAGTAATAAGTATAATTTTTACAGTTCTAGCGATAATAACTGCATAATACGGGTAATAATGCATGCTATATTGATTACAATAAATGTAATAACTATATTTATTATAGTTCCAGCGATAATAACTGCATAATATGGGTAATGATGCACGTTATATTGACAATGTGGAGAGTAATAAGTATAATTATTACAGTTCAAGCGATAATAATAGTAAAATATGGCTAATAGTGCATGTTATATTGATAATAACAAAAGTAGTAAGTATAATTATTATAGTTCTAGCGATAATAATAGTAAAATATGGCTAAGAGTGCATGTTATATTGATAATAATATAAGTAATAAGTATAATTATTACAGTTCTAGCGATAATAGCTCCATTATACGGGTAATAATGCATGTTATATTGATAATATTGGGAGTAATAAGTATAATTATTATAGTTCTAGCGATAATAATAGTAAAATATGGCTAATAGTGCATGTTATATTGATAATAACAAAAGTAGTAAGTATAATTATTATAGTTCTAGCGATAATAATAGTAAAATATGGCTAAGAGTGCATGTTATATTGATAATAATTAAAGTAATAAGTATATTTACTATATTTCTAGCGATAATAACTGCATAATATGGTTAATAATGCATGCTATATTGATAATAATAGACGTAATAAGTATATTTCATACAGTTGTACCGATAATAACTGCATAATATGGGTAATAATGCATGTTATATTGATAATATCGAGAGTAATAAGTATAATTATTATAGTTCTAGCGATAATAACTGCGTTATATGTGTAATAATGCATGTTATATTGATAATATTGGGAGTAATAAGTATAATTATTATAGTTCTAGCGATAATAATAGTACAATATGGCTAGTAGTGCATGTCATATTGATGATAATAAAAGTAATAAGTATATTTATTACAGTTCTATCGATAATAACTGCATAATATGGGTAATAATGCATGTTATATTGAGAATAATATAAGTAATAAGTATAATTATTACAGTTCTAGCGATAATAACTGCATTATATGGGTAATAAAGCATGCTATATTGATAATATTGGGAGTAATAAGTATAATTATTATAGTTCTAGCTATAAGAATAGTACAATATGGCTAATAGTGCATGTTATATTGATAATAATATAAGTAATAAGTATATTTATTACAGTTCTATCGATCATTGCCGCATAATATGGGTAATAATGCATGTTATATTGATAATAATATAAGTAATAAGTATAATTATTACAGCTCTAGCAATAATAACTGCATTACATGGGTAATAATGCATGTTATATTGATAATATCGGGATTAAAAGGATAATTATTATAGATCTAGCGATAATAATAGTAAAATATGGCTAATAGTGCATGTTCTAATGATAATAATAAAAGTAATAAGTATATTTATTATAGTTCTATCGATCATAACCGCATAATATGGGTAATAATGCATGTTATATTGATGATAATAAAAGTAGTAAGTATATTTATTATAGTTCTAGCGATAATAACTGCATAATATGGGTAATAATGCATGTTATATTGATAATATCGGGAGTAGTAAGTATAATTATTATAGTTCTAACGATAATAATAGTAAAATATGGGTAATAGTGCATGTTATAATGATAATAGTATAAGTAATAAGTAAAATTATTACAGTTCTGGCGATAATAACTGCATTATATGGGTAATAACGCACGTTATATTGCTAATAATATAAGTAATAAGTATAATTATTATAGTTCTAGCGATAATAATAGTAAAATATGGCTAATAGTGCATGTTATATTGATAATAATAAAAGTAATAAGTATATTTATTACAGTTCTATCGATAATAACTGCATAATATGGGTAATAATGCATGTTATATTGAGAATAATATAAGTAATGAGTGTAATTATTACTGTTCTATCGACAATAACTGCATAATATGGGTAATAATGCATGTTATATCGATAATAATATAAGTAATATGTATAATTATTACAGTTCTAGCGATAATAACTGCATAATATGGGTAATAGTGCACGTTATATTGAGAATAATATAAGTAATAAGTATAATTATTACACTTCTAGCGATAATAACTGCATTATATGGGTAATAATGCATGTTATATTGATAATAATATAAGTAGTAAGTATATTTATTACAGTTCTATCGATAATAGCTGCATAATATGGGTAATAATGCATGTTATATTGAGAATAATATAAGTAATAAGTATAATTATTACAGTTCTAGCGATAATAACTGCATTATATGGGTAATAATGCATGCTATATTGATAATATTGGGAGTAATAAGTATAATTATTATAGTTCTAGCGATAATAATAGTACAATATGGCTAATAGTGCATGTTATATTGATAATAATATAAGTAATAAGTATATTTATTACAGTTCTATCGATCATAACCGCATAATATGGGTAATAATGCATGTTATATTGATAATAATATAAGTAATAAGTATAATTATTACAGTTCTAGCGATAATAACTGCATTATATGGGTAATAATGCATGTTATATTGATAATATTGGGAGTAATAAGTATAATTATTATAGTTCTAGCTATAATAATAGTACAATATGGCTAATAGTGCATGTTATATTGATAATAATATAAGTAATAAGTATATTTATTACAGTTCTATCGATCATAACCGCATAATATGGGTAATAATGCATGTTATATTGATAATAATATAAGTAATAAGTATAATTATTACAGTTCTAGCGATAATAACTGCATTATATGGGTAATAATGCATGTTATATTCATAATATTGGGAGTAATAAGTATAATTATTATAGTTCTAGCTATAATAATAGTACAATATGGCTAATAGTGCATGTTATATTGATAATAATATAAGTAATAAGTATATTTATTACAGTTCTATCGATCATAACAGCATAATATGGGTAATAATGCATGTTATATTGATAATAATATAAGTAATAAGTATAATTATTATAGTTCTAGCGATAATAACTGCATTATATGGGTAATAATGCATGCTATATTGATAATATTGGGAGTAATAAGTATAATTATTATAGTTCTAGCTATAATAATAGTACAATATGGCTAATAGTGCATGTTATATTGATAATAATATAAGTAATAAGTATATTTATTACAGTTCTATCGATCATAACAGCATAATATGGGTAATAATGCATGTTATATTGATAATAATATAAGTAATAAGTATAATTATTACAGTTCTAGCGATAATAACTGCATTATATGGGGAATAATGCATGTTATATTGATAATATTGGGAGTAATAAGTATAATTATTATAGTTCTAGCGATAATAATAGTACAATATGGCTAATAGTGCATGTTATATTGATAATAATAAAAGTAATAAGTATATTTATTACAGTTCTATCGATAATAACTGCATAATATGGGTAATAATGCATGTTATATTGAGAATAATATAAGTAATAAGTATAATTATTACAGTTCCAGCGATAATAACTGCATTATATGGGTAATAATGCATGTTATATTGATAATATTGGGAGTAATAAGTATAATTATTATAGTTCTAGCGATAATAATAGTACAATATGGCTAGTAGTGCATGTCATATTGATAATAATAAAAGTAATAAGTATATTCATTACAGTTCTATCGATAATAACTGCATAATATGGGTAATAATGCATGTTATATTGAGAATAATATAAGTAATAAGTATAATTATTTCAGTTCTAGCGATAATAACTGCATTATATGGGTAATAATGCATGCTATATTGATAATGTTGGGAGTAATAAGTATAATTATTATAGTTCTAGCGATAATAATAGTACAATATGGCTAAGAGTGCATGTTATATTGATAATAATTAAAGTAATAAGTATATTTACTATATTTCTAGCGATAATAACTGCATAATATGGTTAATAATGCATGCTATATTGATAATAATAGACGTAATAAGTATATTTCATACAGTTCTACCGATAATAACTGCATAATATCGGTAATAATGCATGTTATATTGATAATATCGAGAGTAATAAGTATAATTATTATAGTTCTAGCGATAATAACTGCGTTATATGTGTAATAATGCATGTTATATTGATAATATCGGGAGTAATAAGTATGATTATTATAGTTCTGGCGATAATAATAGTAAGATATGGCTAATAGTGCATGCTATATTGATAATAATAAAAGTAATAAGTATATTTATTATAGTTCTAGCGATAATAACTGCATAATATGGGTAATAATGCATGCTATATTAATAATAATATAAGTAATAGGCATAATTATTACAGTTCTAGCGATAATAACTGCATTATATGAGTAAGAGTGCATGTTATATTGATAATTTCGGGAGTAATACGTATATTTAATATAGTTCTAGCAACAATAACTGCATAATATGGGTAATAATGCATATTATATTGATAATAATAAAAGTAATAAGTATAATTATTACAGTTCTAGCGATAATAACTGCGTTATATGGGTAATAATGCATGTTATATTGATAATATGGGGAGTAATAAGTATAATTACTGTAGTTCTAGCGATAATAATAGTAAAATATGATTAATAATGCATGCTATATTGATTACAATAAATGTAATAACTATATTTATTATAGTTCCAGCGATAATAACTGCATAATATGGGTAATGATGCACGTTATATTGACAATGTGGAGAGTAATAAGTATAATTATTATAATTCAAGCGATAATAATAGTAAAATATGGCTAATTGTGCATGCTATATTGATAATAATAAAAGTAATAAGTATATTTATTATAGTTCTAGCGATAATAACTGCATAATATGGGTAATAATGCATGCTATATTAATAATAATATAAGTAATAGGTACAATTATTACAGTTCTAGCGATAATAACTGCATTATATGAGTAAGAATGCATGTTATATTGATAATTTCGGGAGTAATACGTATATTTAATATAGTTCTAGCAACAGTAACTGCATAATATGGGTAATAATGCATATTATATTGATAATAATAAAAGTAATAAGTATATTTATTATAGTTCTAGCGATAATAACTGCATAATATGGGTAATAATGCATGCTATATTAATAATAATATAAGTAATAGGTATAATTATTACAGTTCTAGCGATAATAACTGCATTATATGAGTAAGAATGCATGTTATATTGATAATTTCGGGAGTAATACGTATATTTAATATAGTTCTAGCAACAATAACTGCATAATATGGGTAATAATGCATATTATATTGATAATAATAAAAGTAATAAGTATAATTATTACAGTTCTAGCGATAATAACTGCGTTATATGGGTAATAATGCATGTTATATTGATAATATGGGGAGTAATAAGTATAATTACTGTAGTTCTAGCGATAATAATAGTAAAATATGGCTAATAGTGCATGTTATATTGATAATAATAAAAGTAATAAGTATATTTATTATAGTTCTAGCGATAATAACTGCACAATATGGGTAATAATGCATGCTATAGTGATAATAATATAAGTAACAATATAATTATTACAGTTCTAGCGATAATAACTGCATTATATGGGTAATAGTGCACGTTATATTGCTAATAATATAAGTAATAAGTATAATTATTACAGTTCTAGCGATAATAACTGCAATATATGTGTAATAATGCATGTTATATTGATAATATCGGGAGTAATAAGTATAATTATTATAGTTCTAGCGATAATAACAGTAAGATATGGCTAATAGTGCATGTTATATTGATAATAACAAAAGTAGTAAGTATAATTATTATAGTTCTAGCGATAATAATAGTAAAATATGGCTAAGAGTGCATGTTATATTGATAATAATTAAAGTAATAAGTATATTTACTATATTTCTAGCGATAATAACTGCATAATATGGTTAATAATGCATGCTATATTGATAATAATAGACGTAATAAGTATATTTAATACAGTTCTACCGATAATAACTGCATAATATGGGTAATAATGCATGTTATATTGATAATATCGAGAGTAATAAGTATAATTATTATAGTTCTAGCGATAATAACTGCGTTATATGTGTAATAATGCATGTTATATTAATAATATCGGGAGTAATAAGTATGATTATTATAGTTCTGGCGATAATAATAGTAAGATATGGCTAATAGTGCATGCTATATTGATAATAATAAAAGTAATAAGTATATTTATTATAGTTCTAGCGATAATAACTGCATAATATGGGTAATAATGCATGCTATATTAATAATAATATAAGTAATAGGCATAATTATTACAGTTCTAGCGATAATAACTGCATTATATGAGTAAGAGTGCATGTTATATTGATAATTTCGGGAGTAATACGTATATTTAATATAGTTCTAGCAACAATAACTGCATAATATGGGTAATAATGCATATTATATTGATAATAATAAAAGTAATAAGTATAATTATTACAGTTCTAGCGATAATAACTGCGTTATATGGGTAATAATGCATGTTATATTGATAATATGGGGAGTAATAAGTATAATTACTGTAGTTCTAGCGATAATAATAGTAAAATATGATTAATAATGCATGCTATATTGATTACAATAAATGTAATAACTATATTTATTATAGTTCCAGCGATAATAACTGCATAATATGGGTAATGATGCACGTTATATTGACAATGTGGAGAGTAATAAGTATAATTATTATAATTCAAGCGATAATAATAGTAAAATATGGCTAATTGTGCATGTTATATTGATAATAACAAAAGTAATAAGTATATTTATTATACTTCTGTCGATAATAACTGCATTATATGGGTAATAATGCATGTTATATTGATAATAATATAAGTAATAAGTATAATTATTACAGTTCTAGCGATAATAGCTCCATTATACGGGTAATAATGCATGTTATATTGATAATATTGGGAGTAATAAGTATAATTATTATAGTTCTAGCGATAATAATAGTTAAATATGGCTAATAGTGCATGTTACATGGATAAAAATGAAAGTAATAAGTATATTTATTATAGTTCTGTCGATAATAACTGCATAATATGGGTAATAATGCATGTTATATTGATGATAATACAAGTAATACGTATATTTATTATAGTTGTAGCGATAATAACTGCATAATATGGGTAATAATGCATGATATATTGATAATATTGGGAGTAATATGTATAATTATTATAGTTCTAGCGATAATAATAGTGAAATATGGCTAATAGTGCATGTTATATTGATAATAATAAAAGTAATAAGTATATTTATTACAGTTCTATCGATAATAACTGCATAATATGGGTAATAATGCGTGTTATATTGATAATAATATAAGTAATAAGTATAATTATTACAGTTCTAGCGATAATACCTCCAATATATGGGTAATAATGCATGTTATACTCATAATATCGGGAGTAATACGTTTAATTATTATAGTTCTAGCGATAATAATAGTAAAATATGGCTAAGAGTGCATGTTATATTGATAATAATAAAAGCAATAAGTATATTTATTACAGTTCTATCGATAATAACTGCATAATATGGGTACTAATGCATGTTATGTTGATGATAATAAAAGTAATACGTATATTTATTATTGTTCTAGCGATAATAACTGCGTAATATGGGTAATAATGCATGTTATATTGATAATAATATAAGTAATAAGTATAATTATTACAGTTCTAGCGATAATAACTGCATTATATGGGTAATAATGCATGTTATATTGATAATGTCGGGAGTAATAAGAATAATTATTATAGTTCTAGCGATAATAATAGTAAAATATGGCTAATAGTGCATGTTATATTGATAATAATAAAAGTAATAAGTATATTTATTACAGTTCTATCGATAGTAACTGCATAATATGGGTAATAATGCATGTTATATTGATGATAATAAAAGTAATACGTATATTTATTATAGTTCTAGCGATAATAACTTCATAATATGTGTAATAATGCATGTTATATTGATAATAATATAAGTAATAAGTATATTTATTACAGTTCTATCGATAATAACTGCATAATATGGGTACTAATGCATGTTATGTTGATGATAATAAAAGTAATACGTATATTTATTATTGTTCTAGCGATAATAACTGCGTAATATGGGTAATAATGAATGTTATATTGATAATAATATAAGTAATAAGTATAATTATTACAGTTCTAGCGATAATAACTGCGTTATATGGGTAATAAGGCATGTTATATTGATAATATGGGGAGTAATAAGTATAATTACTGTACTTCTAGGGATAATAATAGTAAAATATGATTAATAATGCATGTTATATTGATGATAATAAAAGTAATAAGTATAATTATTATAGTTCAAGCGATAATAATAGTAAAATATGGCTAATAGTGCATGTTATATTGATAATAATAAAAGTAATAAGTATATTTATTATAGTTCTAGCGATAATAACTGCACAATATGGGTAATAATGCATGCTATAGTGATAATAATATAAGTAATAAGTATAATTATTACAGTTCTAGCGATAATAACTGCATTATATGGGTAATAATGCATGTTATATCGATAATATCGGGAGTTATAAGTATGATTATTATAGTTCTAGCGTCAATAATAGTAAAATATGATTAACCCTTTCGCGACGGCGCGCCTGTGCCACTCTTCGCAACAGAGTGACTGACTATACTTCGCCACGTTTCGCGACGGCGCGACTGACCATACTTTGTCACGAAAGCGATCGACAACAATGTAGCAGTGAACCATACTTCGCTAACAATGTATTTATAGCTATATTTTGAATTCGCTATTGAAATAAAATAATAATATAATTATGGTTTTTAATATATACGGCGTCAGCCTCTGTGGACGAAAAAGTGGCTGCCGTATATATACGGCGTCAGCCTCTGTGGACCAAAAAGTGTCTGCCGTATATATACGGCGTCAGCCGCTGTGATGCATCAAGTGACTGCCGTATATATACGGCAACCGTCGCGAACGGGTTAATAATGCATGTTATATTGATGATAATAAAAGTAATAAGTATAATTATTATAGTTCAAGCGATAATAATAGTAAAATATGGCTAATAGTGCATGTTATATTGATAATAAAAAAAGTAATAAGTATATTGACTATATTTCTAGCGATAATAACTTCATAATATGGGTAATAGTGCATGCTATATTGATAATAATATAAGTAATAAGTATAATTATTACAGTTCTAGCCATATTCAGTGCATTATATGAGTACGAATGAATGTAATATTCATAATATCGTGAGTAATAAGTATATTTAATATAGTTCTAGCAACAATAACTGCATAATATGGGAACTAATGCATGTTATGTTGATGACAATAAAAGTAATACGTATACTTATTACAGTTCTAGCGATAATAACTGCATTATATGGGTAATAGTGCACGTTATATTGCTAATAATATAAGTAATAAGTATAATTATTACAGTTCTAGCGATAATAACTGCAATATATGTGTAATAATGCATGTTATATTGATAATATCGGGAGTAATAAGTATAATTATTATAGTTCTAGCGATAATAACAGTAAGATATGGCTAATAGTGCATGTTATATTGATAATAACAAAAGTAGTAAGTATAATTATTATAGTTCTAGTGATAATAATAGTAAAATATGGCTAAGAGTGCATGTTATATTGATAATAATTAAAGTAATAAGTATATTTACTATATTTCTAGCGATAATAACTGCATAATATGGTTAATAATGCATGCTATATTGATAATAATAGACGTAATAAGTATATTTAATACAGTTCTACCGATAATAACTGTATAATATGGGTAATAATGCATGTTATATTGATAATATCGAGAGTAATAAGTATAATTATTATAGTTCTAGCGATAATAATAGTAAAATATGGCTAATAGTGCATGTTATATTCATAATAATATAAGTAATAAGTATAATTTTTACAGTTCTAGCGATAATAACTGCATAATACGGGTAATAATGCATGCTATATTGATTACAATAAATGTAATAACTATATTTATTATAGTTCCAGCGATAATAACTGCATAATATGGGTAATGATGCACGTTATATTGACAATGTGGAGAGTAATAAGTATAATTATTACAGTTCAAGCGATAATAATAGTAAAATATGGCTAATAGTGCATGTTATATTGATAATAACAAAAGTAGTAAGTATAATTATTATAGTTCTAGCGATAATAATAGTAAAATATGGCTAAGAGTGCATGTTATATTGATAATAATATAAGTAATAAGTATAATTATTACAGTTCTAGCGATAATAGCTCCATTATACGGGTAATAATGCATGTTATATTGATAATATTGGGAGTAATAAGTATAATTATTATAGTTCTAGCGATAATAATAGTAAAATATGGCTAATAGTGCATGTTATATTGATAATAACAAAAGTAGTAAGTATAATTATTATAGTTCTAGCGATAATAATAGTAAAATATGGCTAAGAGTGCATGTTATATTGATAATAATTAAAGTAATAAGTATATTTACTATATTTCTAGCGATAATAACTGCATAATATGGTTAATAATGCATGCTATATTGATAATAATAGACGTAATAAGTATATTTCATACAGTTGTACCGATAATAACTGCATAATATGGGTAATAATGCATGTTATATTGATAATATCGAGAGTAATAAGTATAATTATTATAGTTCTAGCGATAATAACTGCGTTATATGTGTAATAATGCATGTTATATTGATAATATTGGGAGTAATAAGTATAATTATTATAGTTCTAGCGATAATAATAGTACAATATGGCTAGTAGTGCATGTCATATTGATGATAATAAAAGTAATAAGTATATTTATTACAGTTCTATCGATAATAACTGCATAATATGGGTAATAATGCATGTTATATTGAGAATAATATAAGTAATAAGTATAATTATTACAGTTCTAGCGATAATAACTGCATTATATGGGTAATAAAGCATGCTATATTGATAATATTGGGAGTAATAAGTATAATTATTATAGTTCTAGCTATAAGAATAGTACAATATGGCTAATAGTGCATGTTATATTGATAATAATATAAGTAATAAGTATATTTATTACAGTTCTATCGATCATTGCCGCATAATATGGGTAATAATGCATGTTATATTGATAATAATATAAGTAATAAGTATAATTATTACAGCTCTAGCAATAATAACTGCATTACATGGGTAATAATGCATGTTATATTGATAATATCGGGATTAAAAGGATAATTATTATAGATCTAGCGATAATAATAGTAAAATATGGCTAATAGTGCATGTTCTAATGATAATAATAAAAGTAATAAGTATATTTATTATAGTTCTATCGATCATAACCGCATAATATGGGTAATAATGCATGTTATATTGATGATAATAAAAGTAGTAAGTATATTTATTATAGTTCTAGCGATAATAACTGCATAATATGGGTAATAATGCATGTTATATTGATAATATCGGGAGTAGTAAGTATAATTATTATAGTTCTAACGATAATAATAGTAAAATATGGGTAATAGTGCATGTTATAATGATAATAGTATAAGTAATAAGTAAAATTATTACAGTTCTGGCGATAATAACTGCATTATATGGGTAATAACGCACGTTATATTGCTAATAATATAAGTAATAAGTATAATTATTATAGTTCTAGCGATAATAATAGTAAAATATGGCTAATAGTGCATGTTATATTGATAATAATAAAAGTAATAAGTATATTTATTACAGTTCTATCGATAATAACTGCATAATATGGGTAATAATGCATGTTATATTGAGAATAATATAAGTAATGAGTGTAATTATTACTGTTCTATCGACAATAACTGCATAATATGGGTAATAATGCATGTTATATCGATAATAATATAAGTAATATGTATAATTATTACAGTTCTAGCGATAATAACTGCATAATATGGGTAATAGTGCACGTTATATTGAGAATAATATAAGTAATAAGTATAATTATTACACTTCTAGCGATAATAACTGCATTATATGGGTAATAATGCATGTTATATTGATAATAATATAAGTAGTAAGTATATTTATTACAGTTCTATCGATAATAGCTGCATAATATGGGTAATAATGCATGTTATATTGAGAATAATATAAGTAATAAGTATAATTATTACAGTTCTAGCGATAATAACTGCATTATATGGGTAATAATGCATGCTATATTGATAATATTGGGAGTAATAAGTATAATTATTATAGTTCTAGCGATAATAATAGTACAATATGGCTAATAGTGCATGTTATATTGATAATAATATAAGTAATAAGTATATTTATTACAGTTCTATCGATCATAACCGCATAATATGGGTAATAATGCATGTTATATTGATAATAATATAAGTAATAAGTATAATTATTACAGTTCTAGCGATAATAACTGCATTATATGGGTAATAATGCATGTTATATTGATAATATTGGGAGTAATAAGTATAATTATTATAGTTCTAGCTATAATAATAGTACAATATGGCTAATAGTGCATGTTATATTGATAATAATATAAGTAATAAGTATATTTATTACAGTTCTATCGATCATAACCGCATAATATGGGTAATAATGCATGTTATATTGATAATAATATAAGTAATAAGTATAATTATTACAGTTCTAGCGATAATAACTGCATTATATGGGTAATAATGCATGTTATATTCATAATATTGGGAGTAATAAGTATAATTATTATAGTTCTAGCTATAATAATAGTACAATATGGCTAATAGTGCATGTTATATTGATAATAATATAAGTAATAAGTATATTTATTACAGTTCTATCGATCATAACAGCATAATATGGGTAATAATGCATGTTATATTGATAATAATATAAGTAATAAGTATAATTATTATAGTTCTAGCGATAATAACTGCATTATATGGGTAATAATGCATGCTATATTGATAATATTGGGAGTAATAAGTATAATTATTATAGTTCTAGCTATAATAATAGTACAATATGGCTAATAGTGCATGTTATATTGATAATAATATAAGTAATAAGTATATTTATTACAGTTCTATCGATCATAACAGCATAATATGGGTAATAATGCATGTTATATTGATAATAATATAAGTAATAAGTATAATTATTACAGTTCTAGCGATAATAACTGCATTATATGGGGAATAATGCATGTTATATTGATAATATTGGGAGTAATAAGTATAATTATTATAGTTCTAGCGATAATAATAGTACAATATGGCTAATAGTGCATGTTATATTGATAATAATAAAAGTAATAAGTATATTTATTACAGTTCTATCGATAATAACTGCATAATATGGGTAATAATGCATGTTATATTGAGAATAATATAAGTAATAAGTATAATTATTACAGTTCCAGCGATAATAACTGCATTATATGGGTAATAATGCATGTTATATTGATAATATTGGGAGTAATAAGTATAATTATTATAGTTCTAGCGATAATAATAGTACAATATGGCTAGTAGTGCATGTCATATTGATAATAATAAAAGTAATAAGTATATTCATTACAGTTCTATCGATAATAACTGCATAATATGGGTAATAATGCATGTTATATTGAGAATAATATAAGTAATAAGTATAATTATTTCAGTTCTAGCGATAATAACTGCATTATATGGGTAATAATGCATGCTATATTGATAATGTTGGGAGTAATAAGTATAATTATTATAGTTCTAGCGATAATAATAGTACAATATGGCTAAGAGTGCATGTTATATTGATAATAATTAAAGTAATAAGTATATTTACTATATTTCTAGCGATAATAACTGCATAATATGGTTAATAATGCATGCTATATTGATAATAATAGACGTAATAAGTATATTTCATACAGTTCTACCGATAATAACTGCATAATATCGGTAATAATGCATGTTATATTGATAATATCGAGAGTAATAAGTATAATTATTATAGTTCTAGCGATAATAACTGCGTTATATGTGTAATAATGCATGTTATATTGATAATATCGGGAGTAATAAGTATGATTATTATAGTTCTGGCGATAATAATAGTAAGATATGGCTAATAGTGCATGCTATATTGATAATAATAAAAGTAATAAGTATATTTATTATAGTTCTAGCGATAATAACTGCATAATATGGGTAATAATGCATGCTATATTAATAATAATATAAGTAATAGGCATAATTATTACAGTTCTAGCGATAATAACTGCATTATATGAGTAAGAGTGCATGTTATATTGATAATTTCGGGAGTAATACGTATATTTAATATAGTTCTAGCAACAATAACTGCATAATATGGGTAATAATGCATATTATATTGATAATAATAAAAGTAATAAGTATAATTATTACAGTTCTAGCGATAATAACTGCGTTATATGGGTAATAATGCATGTTATATTGATAATATGGGGAGTAATAAGTATAATTACTGTAGTTCTAGCGATAATAATAGTAAAATATGATTAATAATGCATGCTATATTGATTACAATAAATGTAATAACTATATTTATTATAGTTCCAGCGATAATAACTGCATAATATGGGTAATGATGCACGTTATATTGACAATGTGGAGAGTAATAAGTATAATTATTATAATTCAAGCGATAATAATAGTAAAATATGGCTAATTGTGCATGCTATATTGATAATAATAAAAGTAATAAGTATATTTATTATAGTTCTAGCGATAATAACTGCATAATATGGGTAATAATGCATGCTATATTAATAATAATATAAGTAATAGGTACAATTATTACAGTTCTAGCGATAATAACTGCATTATATGAGTAAGAATGCATGTTATATTGATAATTTCGGGAGTAATACGTATATTTAATATAGTTCTAGCAACAGTAACTGCATAATATGGGTAATAATGCATATTATATTGATAATAATAAAAGTAATAAGTATATTTATTATAGTTCTAGCGATAATAACTGCATAATATGGGTAATAATGCATGCTATATTAATAATAATATAAGTAATAGGTATAATTATTACAGTTCTAGCGATAATAACTGCATTATATGAGTAAGAATGCATGTTATATTGATAATTTCGGGAGTAATACGTATATTTAATATAGTTCTAGCAACAATAACTGCATAATATGGGTAATAATGCATATTATATTGATAATAATAAAAGTAATAAGTATAATTATTACAGTTCTAGCGATAATAACTGCGTTATATGGGTAATAATGCATGTTATATTGATAATATGGGGAGTAATAAGTATAATTACTGTAGTTCTAGCGATAATAATAGTAAAATATGGCTAATAGTGCATGTTATATTGATAATAATAAAAGTAATAAGTATATTTATTATAGTTCTAGCGATAATAACTGCACAATATGGGTAATAATGCATGCTATAGTGATAATAATATAAGTAACAATATAATTATTACAGTTCTAGCGATAATAACTGCATTATATGGGTAATAGTGCACGTTATATTGCTAATAATATAAGTAATAAGTATAATTATTACAGTTCTAGCGATAATAACTGCAATATATGTGTAATAATGCATGTTATATTGATAATATCGGGAGTAATAAGTATAATTATTATAGTTCTAGCGATAATAACAGTAAGATATGGCTAATAGTGCATGTTATATTGATAATAACAAAAGTAGTAAGTATAATTATTATAGTTCTAGCGATAATAATAGTAAAATATGGCTAAGAGTGCATGTTATATTGATAATAATTAAAGTAATAAGTATATTTACTATATTTCTAGCGATAATAACTGCATAATATGGTTAATAATGCATGCTATATTGATAATAATAGACGTAATAAGTATATTTAATACAGTTCTACCGATAATAACTGCATAATATGGGTAATAATGCATGTTATATTGATAATATCGAGAGTAATAAGTATAATTATTATAGTTCTAGCGATAATAACTGCGTTATATGTGTAATAATGCATGTTATATTAATAATATCGGGAGTAATAAGTATGATTATTATAGTTCTGGCGATAATAATAGTAAGATATGGCTAATAGTGCATGCTATATTGATAATAATAAAAGTAATAAGTATATTTATTATAGTTCTAGCGATAATAACTGCATAATATGGGTAATAATGCATGCTATATTAATAATAATATAAGTAATAGGCATAATTATTACAGTTCTAGCGATAATAACTGCATTATATGAGTAAGAGTGCATGTTATATTGATAATTTCGGGAGTAATACGTATATTTAATATAGTTCTAGCAACAATAACTGCATAATATGGGTAATAATGCATATTATATTGATAATAATAAAAGTAATAAGTATAATTATTACAGTTCTAGCGATAATAACTGCGTTATATGGGTAATAATGCATGTTATATTGATAATATGGGGAGTAATAAGTATAATTACTGTAGTTCTAGCGATAATAATAGTAAAATATGATTAATAATGCATGCTATATTGATTACAATAAATGTAATAACTATATTTATTATAGTTCCAGCGATAATAACTGCATAATATGGGTAATGATGCACGTTATATTGACAATGTGGAGAGTAATAAGTATAATTATTATAATTCAAGCGATAATAATAGTAAAATATGGCTAATTGTGCATGTTATATTGATAATAACAAAAGTAATAAGTATATTTATTATACTTCTGTCGATAATAACTGCATTATATGGGTAATAATGCATGTTATATTGATAATAATATAAGTAATAAGTATAATTATTACAGTTCTAGCGATAATAGCTCCATTATACGGGTAATAATGCATGTTATATTGATAATATTGGGAGTAATAAGTATAATTATTATAGTTCTAGCGATAATAATAGTTAAATATGGCTAATAGTGCATGTTACATGGATAAAAATGAAAGTAATAAGTATATTTATTATAGTTCTGTCGATAATAACTGCATAATATGGGTAATAATGCATGTTATATTGATGATAATACAAGTAATACGTATATTTATTATAGTTGTAGCGATAATAACTGCATAATATGGGTAATAATGCATGATATATTGATAATATTGGGAGTAATATGTATAATTATTATAGTTCTAGCGATAATAATAGTGAAATATGGCTAATAGTGCATGTTATATTGATAATAATAAAAGTAATAAGTATATTTATTACAGTTCTATCGATAATAACTGCATAATATGGGTAATAATGCGTGTTATATTGATAATAATATAAGTAATAAGTATAATTATTACAGTTCTAGCGATAATACCTCCAATATATGGGTAATAATGCATGTTATATTGATAATGATATAAGTAATAAGTATAATTATTACAGTTCTAGCGATAATAACTGCATTATATGCGTAATAATGCACGTTACATTGCTAATAGTGTAAGTAATAAGTATAATTATTACAGTTCTAGCGATAATAACTGCATAATATGGGTAATAATGCACGTTATAATGCTAATAATATAAGTAATAAGTATAATTATTACAGTTCTAGCGATAATAACTGCATTATATGGGTAATAATGCATGTTATACTCATAATATCGGGAGTAATACGTTTAATTATTATAGTTCTAGCGATAATAATAGTAAAATATGGCTAAGAGTGCATGTTATATTGATAATAATAAAAGTAATAAGTATATTTATTACAGTTCTATCGATAATAACTGCATAATATGGGAACTAATGCATGTTATGTTGATGATAATAAAAGTAATACGTATATTTATTACAGTTCTAGCGATAATAACTGCGTTATATGGGTAATAATGCATGTTATATTGATAATATGGGGAGTAATATGTATAATTACTGTAGTTCTAGCGATAATAATAGTAAAATATGATTAATAATGCATGTTATATTGATGATAATGAAAGTAATAAGTGTATTTAGTATAGTTCTAGCGATAACAACCGCATAATATGGGTAATAATGCATGCTATATTGATGATATTAAAAGTAATAAGTATATTTATTATAGTTCTAGCGATAATAACTGCATAATATGTGTAATAATGCATGTTATATTGACAATGTTGAGAGTAATAAGTAGAATTATTAGAGTTCTAGCGATAATAATAGTAAAATATTGCTAATAGTGCATGTTATATTGATAATAATAAAAGTAATAAGTATATTTAGTATAGTTCTAGCGATAATAACTGCATAATACGGGTAATAATGCATGCTATATTGATTACAATAAATGTAATAACTATATTTATTATAGTTCCAGCGATAATAACTGCATAATATGGGTAATGATGCACGTTATATTGACAATGTCGAGAGTAATAAGTATAATTATTATAGTTCAAGCGATAATAATAGTAAAATATGGCTAATAGTGCATGTTATATTGATAATAACAAAAGTAATAAGTATATTGACTATATTTCTAGCGATAATAACTTCATAATATGGGTAATAGTGCATGCTATATTGATAATAATATAAGTAATAAGTATAATTATTACAGTTCTAGCCATATTCGGTGCATTATATGAGTACGAATGAATGTTATATTCATAATATCGTGAGTAATAAGTATATTTAATATAGTTCTAGCAACAATAACTGCATAATATGGGTAATGATGCATATAACATTGATAATAATAAAAGTAATAAGTATAATTATTACAGTTCTAGCGATAATGACTGCGTTCTATGGGTAATAATGCATGTTATATTGATAATATCGGGAGTAATAAGTATGATTATTATAGTTCTGGCGATAATAATAGTAAGATATGGCTAATAGTGCATGCTGTATTGATAATAATAAAAGTAATAAGTATATTTATTATAGTTCTAGCGATAATAACTGCATAATATGGGTAATAATGCATGCTATATTAATAATAATATAAGTAATAGGTATAATTATTACAGTTCTAGCGATAATAACTGCATTATATGCGTAATAATGCACGTTACATTGCTAATAGTGTAAGTCATAAGTATAATTATTACAGTTCTAGCGATAATAACTGCATAATATGGGTAATAATGCACGTTATAATGCTAATAATATAAGTAATAAGTATAATTATTACAGTTCTAGCGATAATAACTGCATTATATGGGTAATAATGCATGTTATACTCATAATATCGGGAGTAATACGTTTAATTATTATAGTTCTAGCGATAATAATAGTAAAATATGGCTAAGAGTGCATGTTATATTGATAATAATAAAAGTAATAAGTATATTTATTATAGTTCTATCGATAATAACTGCATAATATGGGTAATAATGCTTGTTATATTGATGATAATAAAAGTAGTAAGCATATTTATTACAGTTCTAGCGATAATAACTGCATTGTATGCGTAATAATGCATGTTATATTGATAATATCGGGAGTAAAAGTATAATTATTACAGTTCTAGCGATAATAACTGCATAATATGGGTAATAATGCATGTTATACTCATAATATCGGGAGTAATACGTTTAATTATTATAGTTCTAGCGATAATAATAGTAAAATATGGCTAAGAGTGCATGTTACATTGATAATAATAAAAGTAATAAGTATATTTATTATAGTTCTATCTATAATCACTGCATAATATGGGCACTAATGCATGTTATGTTGATGATAATATAAGTAATACGTATATTTATTATAGTTGTAGCGATAATAACTGCATAATATGGGTAATAATGCATGATATATTGATAATATTGGGAGTAATATGTATAATTATTATAGTTCTAGCGATAATAATAGTGAAATATGGCTAATAGTGCATGTTATATTGATAATAATAAAAGCAATAAGTATATTTATTACAGTTCTATCGATAATAACTGCATAATATGGGTAATAATGCGTGTTATATTGATTATAATGTAAGTAATAAGTATATTTATTACACTTCTATCGATAATAACTGCATAATATGGGTACTAATGCATGTTATGTTGATGATAATAAAAGTTATACGTATATTTATTACAGTTCTAGCGATAATAACTGCATTATATGGGTAATAGTGCACGTTATATTGCTAATAATATAAGTAATAAGTATAATTATTACAGTTCTAGCGATAATAACTGCGTTATATGTGTAATAATGCATGCTATATTAATAATAATATAAGTAATAGGTATAATTATTACAGTTCTAGCGATAATAACTGCATTATATGAGTAAGAATGCATGTTATATTGATAATTTCGGGAGTAATACGTATATTTAATATAGTTCTAGCAACAATAACTGCATAATATGGGTAATAATGCATATTATATTGATAATAATAAAAGTAATAAGTATAATTATTACAGTTCTAGCGATAATAACTGCGTTATATGGGTAATAATGCATGTTATATTGATAATATGGGGAGTAATAAGTATAATTACTGTACTTCTAGGGATAATAATAGTAAAATATGATTAATAATGCATGTTATATTGATGATAATAAAAGTAATAAGTATAATTATTATAGTTCAAGCGATAATAATAGTAAAATATGGCTAATAGTGCATGTTATATTGATAATAATAAAAGTAATAAGTATATTTATTATAGTTCTAGCGATAATAACTGCACAATATGGGTAATAATGCATGCTATAGTGATAATAATATAAGTAATAAGTATAATTATTACAGTTCTAGCGATAATAACTGCATTATATGGGTAATAATGCATGTTATATCGATAATATCGGGAGTAATAAGTATGATTATTATAGTTCTAGCGACAATAATAGTAAAATATGATTAATAATGCATGTTATATTGATGATAATAAAAGTAATAAGTATAATTATTATAGTTCAAGCGATAATAATAGTAAAATATGGCTAATAGTGCATGTTATATTGATAATATCGGGAGTAATAAGTATAATTATTATAGTTCTAGCGATAATAATAGTAAAATATGGCTAATAGTGCATGTTATATTGATAATAATAAAAGTAATAAGTATATTTATTACCGTTCTATCGATAGTAACTGCATAATATGGGTAATAATGCATGTTATATTGATGATAATAAAAGTAATACGTATATTTATTATAGTTCCAGCGATAATAACTTCATAATATGGGTAATAATGCATGTTATATTGATAATAATATAAGTAATAAGTATATTTATTTCAGTTCTATCGATAATAACTGCATAATATGGGTACTAATGTATGTTATGTTGATGATAATAAAAGTAATACGTATATTTATTACAGTTCTAGCGATAATAACTGCATTATATGGGTAATAATGCACGTTATATTGCTAATAATATAAGTAATAAGTATAATTATTACAGTTCTAGCGATAATAACTGCGTTATATGTGTAATAATGCATGCTATATTAATAATAATATAAGTAATAGGTATAATTATTACAGTTCTAGCGATAATAACTGCATTATACGAGTAAGAATGCATGTTATATTGATAATTTCGGGAGTAATACGTATATTTAATATAGTTCTAGCAACAATAACTGCATAATATGGGTAATAATGCATATTATATTGATAATAATAAAAGTAATAAGTATAATTATTACAGTTCTAGCGATAATAACTGCGTTATATGGGTAATAATGCATGTTATATTGATAATATGGGGAGTAATAAGTATAATTACTGTACTTCTAGGGATAATAATAGTAAAATATGATTAATAATGCATGTTATATTGATGATAATAAAAGTAATAAGTATAATTATTATAGTTCAAGCGATAATAATAGTAAAATATGGCTAATAGTGCATGTTATATTGATAATAATAAAAGTAATAAGTATATTTATTATAGTTCTAGCGATAATAACTGCACAATATGGGTAATAATGCACGCTATAGTGATAATAATATAAGTAATAAGTATAATTATTACAGTTCTAGCGATAATAACTGCATTATATGGGTAATAATGCATGTTATATCGATAATATCGGGAGTAATAAGTATGATTATTATAGTTCTAGCGACAATAATAGTAAAATATGATTAATAATGCATGTTATATTGATGATAATAAAAGTAATAAGTATAATTATTATAGTTCAAGCGATAATAATAGTAAAATATGGCTAATAGTGCATGTTATATTGATAAAATCGGGAGTAATAAGTATAATTATTATATTTCTAGCGATAATAATAGTAAAATATGGCTAATAGTGCATGTTATATTGATAATAATAAAAGTAATAAGTATATTTATTACAGTTCTATCGATAGTAACTGCATAATATGGGTAATAATGCATGTTATATTGATGATAATAAAAGTAATACGTATATTTATTATAGTTCCAGCGATAATAACTTCATAATATGGGTAATAATGCATGTTATATTGATAATAATATAAGTAATAAGTATATTTATTACAGTTCTATCGATAAAAACTGCATAATATGGGTACTAATGCATGTTATGTTGATGATAATAAAAGTAATACGTATATTTATTATTGTTCTAGCGATAATAACTGCGTAATATGGGTAATAATGCATGTTATATTGATAATAATATAAGTAATAAGTATAATTATTACAGTTCTAGCGATAATAACTGCATTATATGGGTAATAATGCATGTTATATTGATAATGTCGGGAGTAATAAGAATAATTATTATAGTTCTAGCGATAATAATAGTAAAATATGGCTAATAGTGCATGTTATACGGATAAAAATAAAAGTAATAAGTATATTTATTATAGTTCTATCGATAATAACTGCATAATATGGGTAATAGTGCATGTTATATTGATGATAATAAAAGTACTAAGTATAATTATTACAGTTCTAGCGATAATAACTGCATTATATGGGTAATAATGCACGTTATATTGATAATATCGGGAGTAATAAGTATAATTATTATAATCCTAGCGATAATAATAGTAAAATATGGCGAATAGTGCATGTTACATTGATAATAATAAAAGTAATAAGTATATTTATTATAGTTCTATCTATAATAACTGCATAATATGGGTACTAATGCATGTTATGTTGATGATAATGGAAGTAATACGTATATTTATTACAGTTCTAGCGATAATAACTGCATTACATGGGTTATAGTGCACGTTATATTGCTAATAATATAAGTAATAAGTATAATTATTACAGTTCTAGCGATAATAACTGCATTATATGGGTAATAATGCATGTTATATTGATAATGTCGGGAGTAATAAGTATAATTATTATAATCCTAGCGATAATAATAGTAAAATATGGCGAATAGTGCATGTTACATTGATAATAATAAAAGTAATAAGTATATTTATTATAGTTCTATCTATAATCACTGCATAATATGGGCACTAATGCATGTTATGTTGATGATAATATAAGTAATACGTATATTTATTATAGTTGTAGCGATAATAACTGCATAATATGGGTAATAATGCATGATATATTGATAATATTGGGAGTAATATGTATAATTATTATAGTTCTAGCGATAATAATAGTGAAATATGGCTAATAGTGCATGTTATATTGATAATAATAAAAGCAATAAGTATATTTATTACAGTTCTATCGATAATAACTGCATAATATGGGTAATAATGCGTGTTATATTGATTATAATGTAAGTAATAAGTATATTTATTACAGTTCTATCGATAATAACTGCATAATATGGGTACTAATGCATGTTATGTTGATGATAATAAAAGTTATACGTATATTTATTACAGTTCTAGCGATAATAACTGCATTATATGGGTAATAGTGCACGTTATATTGCTAATAATATAAGTAATAAGTATAATTATTACAGTTCTAGCGATAATAACTGCGTTATATGTGTAATAATGCATGCTATATTAATAATAATATAAGTAATAGGTATAATTATTACAGTTCTAGCGATAATAACTGCATTATATGAGTAAGAATGCATGTTATATTGATAATTTCGGGAGTAATACGTATATTTAATATAGTTCTAGCAACAATAACTGCATAATATGGGTAATAATGCATATTATATTGATAATAATAAAAGTAATAAGTATAATTATTACAGTTCTAGCGATAATAACTGCGTTATATGGGTAATAATGCATGTTATATTGATAATATGGGGAGTAATAAGTATAATTACTGTACTTCTAGGGATAATAATAGTAAAATATGATTAATAATGCATGTTATATTGATGATAATAAAAGTAATAAGTATAATTATTATAGTTCAAGCGATAATAATAGTAAAATATGGCTAATAGTGCATGTTATATTGATAATAATAAAAGTAATAAGTATATTTATTATAGTTCTAGCGATAATAACTGCACAATATGGGTAATAATGCATGCTATAGTGATAATAATATAAGTAATAAGTATAATTATTACAGTTCTAGCGATAATAACTGCATTATATGGGTAATAATGCATGTTATATCGATAATATCGGGAGTAATAAGTATGATTATTATAGTTCTAGCGACAATAATAGTAAAATATGATTAATAATGCATGTTATATTGATGATAATAAAAGTAATAAGTATAATTATTATAGTTCAAGCGATAATAATAGTAAAATATGGCTAATAGTGCATGTTATATTGATAATATCGGGAGTAATAAGTATAATTATTATAGTTCTAGCGATAATAATAGTAAAATATGGCTAATAGTGCATGTTATATTGATAATAATAAAAGTAATAAGTATATTTATTACCGTTCTATCGATAGTAACTGCATAATATGGGTAATAATGCATGTTATATTGATGATAATAAAAGTAATACGTATATTTATTATAGTTCCAGCGATAATAACTTCATAATATGGGTAATAATGCATGTTATATTGATAATAATATAAGTAATAAGTATATTTATTTCAGTTCTATCGATAATAACTGCATAATATGGGTACTAATGTATGTTATGTTGATGATAATAAAAGTAATACGTATATTTATTACAGTTCTAGCGATAATAACTGCATTATATGGGTAATAATGCACGTTATATTGCTAATAATATAAGTAATAAGTATAATTATTACAGTTCTAGCGATAATAACTGCGTTATATGTGTAATAATGCATGCTATATTAATAATAATATAAGTAATAGGTATAATTATTACAGTTCTAGCGATAATAACTGCATTATACGAGTAAGAATGCATGTTATATTGATAATTTCGGGAGTAATACGTATATTTAATATAGTTCTAGCAACAATAACTGCATAATATGGGTAATAATGCATATTATATTGATAATAATAAAAGTAATAAGTATAATTATTACAGTTCTAGCGATAATAACTGCGTTATATGGGTAATAATGCATGTTATATTGATAATATGGGGAGTAATAAGTATAATTACTGTACTTCTAGGGATAATAATAGTAAAATATGATTAATAATGCATGTTATATTGATGATAATAAAAGTAATAAGTATAATTATTATAGTTCAAGCGATAATAATAGTAAAATATGGCTAATAGTGCATGTTATATTGATAATAATAAAAGTAATAAGTATATTTATTATAGTTCTAGCGATAATAACTGCACAATATGGGTAATAATGCACGCTATAGTGATAATAATATAAGTAATAAGTATAATTATTACAGTTCTAGCGATAATAACTGCATTATATGGGTAATAATGCATGTTATATCGATAATATCGGGAGTAATAAGTATGATTATTATAGTTCTAGCGACAATAATAGTAAAATATGATTAATAATGCATGTTATATTGATGATAATAAAAGTAATAAGTATAATTATTATAGTTCAAGCGATAATAATAGTAAAATATGGCTAATAGTGCATGTTATATTGATAAAATCGGGAGTAATAAGTATAATTATTATATTTCTAGCGATAATAATAGTAAAATATGGCTAATAGTGCATGTTATATTGATAATAATAAAAGTAATAAGTATATTTATTACAGTTCTATCGATAGTAACTGCATAATATGGGTAATAATGCATGTTATATTGATGATAATAAAAGTAATACGTATATTTATTATAGTTCCAGCGATAATAACTTCATAATATGGGTAATAATGCATGTTATATTGATAATAATATAAGTAATAAGTATATTTATTACAGTTCTATCGATAATAACTGCATAATATGGGTACTAATGCATGTTATGTTGATGATAATAAAAGTAATACGTATATTTATTATTGTTCTAGCGATAATAACTGCGTAATATGGGTAATAATGCATGTTATATTGATAATAATATAAGTAATAAGTATAATTATTACAGTTCTAGCGATAATAACTGCATTATATGGGTAATAATGCATGTTATATTGATAATGTCGGGAGTAATAAGAATAATTATTATAGTTCTAGCGATAATAATAGTAAAATATGGCTAATAGTGCATGTTATACGGATAAAAATAAAAGTAATAAGTATATTTATTATAGTTCTATCGATAATAACTGCATAATATGGGTAATAGTGCATGTTATATTGATGATAATAAAAGTACTAAGTATAATTATTACAGTTCTAGCGATAATAACTGCATTATATGGGTAATAATGCACGTTATATTGATAATATCGGGAGTAATAAGTATAATTATTATAATCCTAGCGATAATAATAGTAAAATATGGCGAATAGTGCATGTTACATTGATAATAATAAAAGTAATAAGTATATTTATTATAGTTCTATCTATAATAACTGCATAATATGGGTACTAATGCATGTTATGTTGATGATAATGGAAGTAATACGTATATTTATTACAGTTCTAGCGATAATAACTGCATTACATGGGTTATAGTGCACGTTATATTGCTAATAATATAAGTAATAAGTATAATTATTACAGTTCTAGCGATAATAACTGCATTATATGGGTAATAATGCATGTTATATTGATAATGTCGGGAGTAATAAGTATAATTATTATAGTTCTAGCGATAATAATAGTAAAATATGGCTAATAGTGCATGTTATATTGATAATAATAAAAGTAATAAGTATATTTATTACAGTTCTATCGATAGTAACTGCATAGTATGGGTAATAATGCATGTTATATTGATGATAATAAAAGTAATACGTATATTTATTATAGTTCTAGCGATAATAACTTCATAATATGTGTAATAATGCATGTTATATTGATAATAATATAAGTAATAAGTATATTTATTACAGTTCTATCGATAATAACTGCACAATATGGGTACTAATGCATGTTATGTTGATGATAATAAAAGTAATACGTATATTTATTATTGTTCTAGCGATAATAACTGCGTAATATGGGTAATAATGCATGTTATATTGATAATAATATAAGTAATAAGTATAATTATTACAGTTCTAGCGATAATAACTGCATTATATGGGTAATAATGCACGTTATATTGCTAATAATATAAGTAATAAGTATAATTATTACAGTTCTAGCGATAATAACTGCATTATATGGGTAATAATGCATGTTATATTGATAATATCTGGAGTAATAAGGTTAATTATTATAATCCTGGCGATAATAATAGTAAAATATGGCGAATAGTGCATGTTACATTGATAATAATAAAAGTAATAAGTATATTTATTATAGTTCTATCTATAATCACTGCATAATATGGGTACTAATGCATGTTATGTTGATGATAATATAAGTAATACGTATATTTATTATAGTTGTAGCTATAATAACTGCATAATTTAGGTAATAATGCATGATATATTGATAATATTGGGAGTAATATGTATAATTATTATAGTTCTAGCGATAATAATAGTGAAATATGGCTAATAGTGCATGTTATATTGATAATAATAAAAGCAATAAGTATATTTATTACAGTTCTATCGATAATAACTGCATAATATGGGTACTAATGCATGTTATGTTGATGATAATAAAAGTAATACGTATATTTATTATTGTTCTAGCGATAATAACTGCGTAATATGGGTAATAATGCATGTTATATTGATAATAATATAAGTAATAAGTATAATTATTACAGTTCTAGCGATAATAACTGCATTATATGGGTAATAATGCATGTTATATTGATAATGTCGGGAGTAATAAGTATAATTATTATAGTTCTAGCGATAATAATAGTAAAATATGGCTAATAGTGCATGTTATATTGATAATATTAAAAGTAATAAGTATATTTATTACAGTTCTATCGATAGTAACTGCATAATATGGGTAATAATGCATGTTATATTGATGATAATAAAAGTAATACGTATATTTATTATAGTTCTAGCGATAATAACTTCATAATATGGGTAATAATGCATGTTATATTGATAATAATATAAGTAATAAGTATATTTATTACAGTTCTATCGATAATAACTGCATAATATGGGTACTAATGCATGTTATGTTGATGATAATAAAAGTAATACGTATATTTATTATAGTTCTAGCGATAACAACTGCATAGTATGGGTAATAATGCATGTTATATTGATAATATCGGGAGTAATAAGTATAATTATTATAATCCTAGCGATAATAATAGTAAAATATGGCGAATAGTGCATGTTACATTGATAATAATAAAAGTAATAAGTATATTTATTATAGTTCTATCTATAATAACTGCATAATATGGGTACTAATGCATGTTATGTTGATGATAATAAAAGTAATACGTATATTTATTATTGTTCTAGCGATAATAACTGCGTAATATGGGTAATAATGCATGTTATATTGATAATAATATAAGTAATAAGTATAATTGTTACAGTTCTAGCGATAATAACTGCGTTATATGGGTAATAATGCATGTTATATTGATAATATGGGGAGTAATAAGTATAATTACTGTACTTCTAGGGATAATAATAGTAAAATATGATTAATAATGCATGTTATATTGATGATAATAAAAGTAATAAGTATAATTATTATAGTTCAAGCGATAATAATAGTAAAATATGGCTAATAGTGCATGTTATATTGATAATAATAAAAGTAATAAGTATATTTATTATAGTTCTAGCGATAATAACTGCACAATATGGGTAATAATGCATGCTATAGTGATAATAATATAAGTAATAAGTATAATTATTACAGTTCTATCGATAATAACTGCATAATATGGGTACTAATGCATGTTATGTTGATGATAATAAAAGTAATACGTATATTTATTATTGTTCTAGCGATAATAACTGCGTAATATGGGTAATAATGCATGTTATATTGATAATAATATAAGTAATAAGTATAATTATTACAGTTCTAGCGATAATAACTGCATTCTATGGGTAATAATGCATGTTATATTGATAATGTCGGGAGTAATAAGTATAATTATTATAGTTCTAGCGATAATAATAGTAAAATATGGCTAATAGTGCATGTTATATTGATAATAATAAAAGTAATAAGTATATTTATTACAGTTCTATCGATAGTAACTGCATAATATGGGTAATAGTGCATGTTATATTGATGATAATAAAAGTACTAAGTATAATTATTACAGTTCTAGCGATAATAACTGCATTATATGGGTAATAATGCATGTTATATTGATAATATCGGGAGTAATAAGTATAATTATTATAATCCTAGCGATAATAATAGTAAAATATGGCGAATAGTGCATGTTACATTGATAATAATAAAAGTAATAAGTATATTTATTATAGTTCTATCTATAATAACTGCATAATATGGGTACTAATGCATGTTATGTTGATGATAATGGAAGTAATACGTATATTTATTACAGTTCTAGCGATAATAACTGCATTATATGGGTTATAGTGCACGTTATATTGCTAATAATATAAGTAATAAGTATAATTATTACAGTTCTAGCGATAATAACTGCATTATATGGGTAATAATGCATGTTATATTGATAATGTCGGGAGTAATAAGTATAATTATTATAGTTCTAGCGATAATAATAGTAAAATATGGCTAATAGTGCATGTTATATTGATAATAATAAAAGTAATAAGTATATTTATTACAGTTCTATCGATAGTAACTGCATAATATGGGTAATAATGCATGTTATATTGATGATAATAAAAGTAATACGTATATTTATTATAGTTCTAGCGATAATAACTTCATAATATGGGTAATAATGCATGTTATATTGATAATAATATAAGTAATAAGTATATTTATTACAGTTCTATCGATAATAACTGCATAATATGGGTACTAATGCATGTTATGTTGATGATAATAAAAGTAATACGTATATTTATTATTGTTCTAGCGATAATAACTGCGTAATTTGGTTAATAATGCATGTTATATTGATAATAATATAAGTAATAAGTATAATTATTACAGTTCTAGCGATAATAACTGCATTATATGGCTAATAATGCACGTTATATTGCTAATAATATAAGTAATAAGTATAATTATTACAGTTCTAGCGATCATAACTGCATTATATGGGTAATAATGCATGATATATTGATAATATTGGGAGTAATATGTATAATTATTATAGTTCTAGCGATGATAATAGTGAAATATGGCTAATAGTGCATGTTATATTGATAATAATAAAAGTAATAAGTATATTTATTACAGTTCTATCGATAGTAACTGCACAATATGGGTAATAATGCATGTTATATTGATGATAATAAAAGTAATACGTATATTTATTATAGTTCTAGCGATAACAACTGCATAGTATGGGTAATAATGCATGTTATATTGATAATATCGGGAGTAATAAGTATAATTATTATAATCCTAGCGATAATAATAGTAAAATATGGCGAATAGTGCATGTTACATTGATAATAATAAAAGTAATAAGTATATTTATTATAGTTCTATCTATAATAACTGCATAATATGGGTACTAATGCATGTTATGTTGATGATAATAAAAGTAATACGTATATTTATTACAGTTCTAGCGATAATAACTGCATTATATTGGTAATAATGCATGTTATATCGATAATATCGGGAGTAATAAGTATGATTATTATAGTTCTAGCGACAATAATAGTAAAATATGACTAACCCTTTCGCGACGGCGCGCCTGTGCCACTCTTCGCAACAGAGTGACTGACTATACTTCGCCACGTTTCGCGACGGCGCGACTGACCATACTTTGTCACGAAAGCGATCGACAACAAAGTAGCAGTGAACCATACTTCGCTAACAATGTATTTATAGCTATATTTTGAATTCGCTATTGAAATAAAATAATAATATAATTATGGTTTTTAATATATACGGCGTCAGCCTCTGTGGACGAAAAAGTGGCTGCCGTATATATACGGCGTCAGCCTCTGTGGACCAAAAAGTGGCTGCCGTATATATACGGCGTCAGCCGCTGTGATGCATCAAGTGACTGCCGTATATATACGGCAACCGTCGCGAAAGGGTTAATAATGCATGTTATATTGATGATAATAAAAGTAATAAGTATAATTATTACAGTTCTAGCGATAATAACTGCATTATATGGGTAATAATGCATGTTATATTGATAATGTCGGGAGTAATAAGTATAATTATTATAGTTCTAGCGATAATAATAGTAAAATATGGCTAATAGTGCATGTTATATTGATATTAATAAAAGTAATAAGTATATTTATTACAGTTCTATCGATAGTAACTGCATAATATGGGTAATAGTGCATGTTATATTGATGATAATAAAAGTACTAAGTATAATTATTACAGTTCTAGCGATAATAACTGCATTATATGGGTAATAATGCATGTTATATTGATAATATCGGGAGTAATAAGTATAATTATTATAATCCTAGCGATAATAATAGTAAAATATGGCGAATAGTGCATGTTACATTGATAATAATAAAAGTAATAAGTATATTTATTATAGTTCTATCTATAATAACTGCATAATATGGGTACTAATGCATGTTATGTTGATGATAATGGAAGTAATACGTATATTTATTATAGTTCTAGCGATAATAACTGCATTATATGGGTTATAGTGCACGTTATATTGCTAATAATATAAGTAATAAGTATAATTATTACAGTTCTAGCGATAATAACTGCATTATATGGGTAATAATGCATGTTATATTGATAATGTCGGGAGTAATAAGTATAATTATTATAGTTCTAGCGATAATAATAGTAAAATATGGCTAATAGTGCATGTTATATTGATAATAATAAAAGTAATAAGTATATTTATTACAGTTCTATCGATAGTAACTGCATAATATGGGTAATAATGCATGTTATATTGATGATAATAAAAGTAATACGTATATTTATTATAGTTCTAGCGATAATAACTTCATAATATGTGTAATAATGCATGTTATATTGATAATAATATAAGTAATAAGTATATTTATTACAGTTCTATCGATAATAACTGCATAATATGGGTACTAATGCATGTTATGTTGATGATAATAAAAGTAATACGTATATTTATTATTGTTCTAGCGATAATAACTGCGTAATATGGGTAATAATGCATGTTATATTGATAATAATATAAGTAATAAGTATAATTATTACAGTTCTAGCGATAATAACTGCATTATATGGGTAATAATGCACGTTATATTGCTAATAATATAAGTAATAAGTATAATTATTACAGTTCTAGCGATAATAACTGCATTATATGGGTAATAATGCATGTTATATTGATAATATCTGGAGTAATAAGGTTAATTATTATAATCCTAGCGATAATAATAGTAAAATATGGCGAATAGTGCATGTTACATTGATAATAATAAAAGTAATAAGTATATTTATTATAGTTCTATCTATAATCACTGCATAATATGGGTACTAATGCATGTTATGTTGATGATAATATAAGTAATACGTATATTTATTATAGTTGTAGCGATAATAACTGCATAATATGGGTAATAATGCATGATATATTGATAATATTGGGAGTAATATGTATAATTATTATAGTTCTAGCGATAATAATAGTGAAATATGGCTAATAGTGCATGTTATATTGATAATAATAAAAGCAATAAGTATATTTATTACAGTTCTATCGATAATAACTGCATAATATGGGTACTAATGCATGTTATGATGATGATAATAAAAGTAATACGTATATTTATTATTGTTCTAGCGATAATAACTGCATTATATGGGTAATAATGCATGTTATATCGATAATATCGGGAGTAATAAGTATGATTATTATAGTTCCAGCGAAAATAATAGTAAAATATGATTAACCCTTTCGCGACGGCGCGCCTGTGCCACTCTTCGCAACAGAGTGACTGACTATACTTCGCCACGTTTCGCGACGGCGCGACTGACCATACTTTGTCACGAAAGCGATCGACAACAAAGTAGCAGTGAACCATACTTCGCTAACAATGTATTTATAGCTATATTTTGAATTCGCTATTGAAATAAAATAATAATATAATTATGGTTTTTAATATATACGGCGTCAGCCTCTGTGGACAAAAAAGTGGCTGCCGTATATATACGGCGTCAGCCTCTGTGGACCAAAAAGTGGCTGCCGTATATATACGGCGTCAGCCGCTGTGATGCATCAAGTGACTGCCGTATATATACGGCAACCGTCGCGAAAGGGTTAATAATGCAAGTTATATTGATGATAGTAAAAGTAATAAGTATAATTATTATAGTTCAAGCGATAATAATAGTAAAATATGGCTAATAGTGCATGTTATATTGATAATATCGGGAGTAATAAGTATAATTATTATAGTTCTAGCGATAATAATAGTAAAATATGGCTAATAGTGCATGTTATGTTGATAATAATAAAAGTAATAAGTATATTTATTACAGTTCTATCGATAGTAACTGCATAATATGGGTAATAATGCATGTTATATTGATGATAATAAAAGTAATACGTATATTTATTATAGTTCCAGCGATAATAACTTCATAATATGGGTAATAATGCATGTTATATTGATAATAATATAAGTAATAAGTATATTTATTACAGTTCTATCGATAATAACTGCATAATATGGGTACTAATGCATGTTATGTTGATGATAATAAAAGTAATACGTATATTTATTATTGTTCTAGCGATAATAACTGCGTAATATGGGTAATAATGCATGTTATATTGATAATAATATAAGTAATAAGTATAATTATTACAGTTCTAGCGATAATAACTGCATAATATGGGTAATAATGCATGATATATTGATAATATTGGGAGTAATATGTATAATTATTATAGTTCTAGCGATAATAATAGTGAAATATGGCTAATAGTGCATGTTATATTGATAATAATAAAAGCAATAAGTATATTTATTACAGTTCTATCGATAATAACTGCATAATATGGGTACTAATGCATGTTATGATGATGATAATAAAAGTAATACGTATATTTATTATTGTTCTAGCGATAATAACTGCATTATATGGGTAATAATGCATGTTATATCGATAATATCGGGAGTAATAAGTATGATTATTATAGTTCCAGCGACAATAATAGTAAAATATGATTAACCCTTTCGCGACGGCGCGCCTGTGCCACTCTTCGCAACAGAGTGACTGACTATACTTCGCCACGTTTCGCGACGGCGCGGCTGACCATACTTTGTCACGAAAGCGATCGACAACAAAGTAGCAGTGAACCATACTTCGCTAACAATGTATTTATAGCTATATTTTGAATTCGCTATTGAAATAAAATAATAATATAATTATGGTTTTTAATATATACGGTGTCAGCCTCTGTGGACGAAAAAGTGGCTGCCGTATATATACGGCGTCAGCCTCTGTCGACCAAAAAGTGGCTGCCGTATATATACGGCGTCAGCCGCTGTGATGCATCAAGTGACTGCCGTATATATACGGCAACCGTCGCGAAAGGGTTAATAATGCATGTTATATTGATGATAGTAAAAGTAATAAGTATAATTATTATAGTTCAAGCGATAATAATAGTAAAATATGGCTAATAGTGCATGTTATATTGATAATATCGGGAGTAATAAGTATAATTATTATAGTTCTAGCGATAATAATAGTAAAATATGGCTAATAGTGCATGTTATGTTGATAATAATAAAAGTAATAAGTATATTTATTACAGTTCTATCGATAGTAACTGCATAATATGGGTAATAATGCATGTTATATTGATGGTAATAAAAGTAATACGTATATTTATTATAGTTCCAGCGATAATAACTTCATAATATGGGTAATAATGCATGTTATATTGATAATAATATAAGTAATAAGTATATTTATTACAGTTCTATCGATAATAACTGCATAATATGGGTACTAATGCATGTTATGTTGATGATAATAAAAGTAATACGTATATTTATTATTGTTCTAGCGATAATAACTGCGTAATATGGGTAATAATGCATGTTATATTGATAATAATATAAGTAATAAGTATAATTATTACAGTTCTAGCGATAATAACTGCATTATATGGGTAATAATGCATGTTATATTGATAATGTCGGGAGTAATAAGTATAATTATTATAGTTCTAGCGATAATAATAGTAAAATATGGCGAATAGTGCATGTTATATTGATAATAATAAAAGTAATAAGTATATTTATTACAGTTCTATCGATAGTAACTGCATAATATGGGTAATAATGCATGTTATATTGATGATAATAAAAGTAATACGTATATTTATTATAGTTCTAGCGATAATAACTTCATAATATGGGTAATAATGCATGTTATATTGATAATAATATAAGTAATAAGTATATTTATTACAGTTCTATCGATAATAACTGCATAATATGGGTACTAATGCATGTTATGTTGATGATAATAAAAGTAATACGTATATTTATTATTGTTCTAGCGATAATAACTGCGTAATATGGGTAATAATGCATGTTATATTGATAATAATATAAGTAATAAGTATAATTATTACAGTTCTAGCGATAATAACTGCATTATATGGGTAATAATGCACGTTATATTGCTAATAATATAAGTAATAAGTATAATTATTACAGTTCTAGCGATCATAACTGCATTATATGGGTAATAATGCATGATATATTGATAATATTGGGAGTAATATGTATAATTATTATAGTTCTAGCGATGATAATAGTGAAATATGGCTAATAGTGCATGTTATATTGATAATAATAAAAGTAATAAGTATATTTATTACAGTTCTATCGATAGTAACTGCACAATATGGGTAATAATGCATGTTATATTGATGATAATAAAAGTAATACGTATATTTATTATAGTTCTAGCGATAACAACTGCATAGTATGGGTAATAATGCATGTTATATTGATAATATCGGGAGTAATAAGTATAATTATTATAATCCTAGCGATAATAATAGTAAAATATGGCGAATAGTGCATGTTACATTGATAATAATAAAAGTAATAAGTATAATTATTACAGTTCTAGCGATAATAACTGCATTATATGGGTAATAATGCACGTTATATTGCTAATAATATAAGTAATAAGTATAATTATTACAGTTCTAGCGATAATAACTGCATTATATGGGTAATAATGCATGTTATATTGATAATATCTGGAGTAATAAGGTTAATTATTATAATCCTAGCGATAATAATAGTAAAATATGGCGAATAGTGCATGTTACATTGATAATAATAAAAGTAATAAGTATATTTATTATAGTTCTATCTATAATCACTGCATAATATGGGTACTAATGCATGTTATGTTGATGATAATATAAGTAATACGTATATTTATTATAGTTGTAGCGATAATAACTGCATAATATGGGTAATAATGCATGATATATTGATAATATTGGGAGTAATATGTATAATTATTATAGTTCTAGCGATAATAATAGTGAAATATGGCTAATAGTGCATGTTATATTGATAATAATAAAAGCAATAAGTATATTTATTACAGTTCTATCGATAATAACTGCATAATATGGGTACTAATGCATGTTATGTTGATGATAATAAAAGTAATACGTATATTTATTATTGTTCTAGCGATAATAACTGCGTAATATGGGTAATAATGCATGTTATATTGATAATAATATAAGTAATAAGTATAATTATTACAGTTCTAGCGATAATAACTGCATTATATGGGTAATAATGCATGTTATATTGATAATGTCGGGAGTAATAAGAATAATTATTATAGTTCTAGCGATAATAATAGTAAAATATGGCTAATAGTGCATGTTATATTGATAATAATAAAAGTAATAAGTATATTTATTACAGTTCTATCGATAGTAACTGCATAATATGGGTAATAATGCATGTTATATTGATGATAATAAAAGTAATACGTATATTTATTATAGTTCTAGCGATAATAACTTCATAATATGTGTAATAATGCATGTTATATTGATAATAATATAAGTAATAAGTATATTTATTACAGTTCTATCGATAATAACTGCATAATATGGGTACTAATGCATGTTATGTTGATGATAATAAAAGTAATACGTATATTTATTATTGTTCTAGCGATAATAACTGCGTAATATGGGTAATAATGAATGTTATATTGATAATAATATAAGTAATAAGTATAATTATTACAGTTCTAGCGATAATAACTGCGTTATATGGGTAATAAGGCATGTTATATTGATAATATGGGGAGTAATAAGTATAATTACTGTACTTCTAGGGATAATAATAGTAAAATATGATTAATAATGCATGTTATATTGATGATAATAAAAGTAATAAGTATAATTATTATAGTTCAAGCGATAATAATAGTAAAATATGGCTAATAGTGCATGTTATATTGATAATAATAAAAGTAATAAGTATATTTATTATAGTTCTAGCGATAATAACTGCACAATATGGGTAATAATGCATGCTATAGTGATAATAATATAAGTAATAAGTATAATTATTACAGTTCTAGCGATAATAACTGCATTATATGGGTAATAATGCATGTTATATCGATAATATCGGGAGTTATAAGTATGATTATTATAGTTCTAGCGACAATAATAGTAAAATATGATTAACCCTTTCGCGACGGCGCGCCTGTGCCACTCTTCGCAACAGAGTGACTGACTATACTTCGCCACGTTTCGCGACGGCGCGACTGACCATACTTTGTCACGAAAGCGATCGACAACAATGTAGCAGTGAACCATACTTCGCTAACAATGTATTTATAGCTATATTTTGACTTCGCTATTGAAATAAAATTATAATATAATTATGGTTTTTAATATATACGGCGTCAGCCTCTGTGGACGAAAAAGTGGCTGCCGTATATATACGGCGTCAGCCTCTGTGGACCAAAAAGTGTCTGCCGTATATATACGGCGTCAGCCGCTGTGATGCATCAAGTGACTGCCGTATATATACGGCAACCGTCGCGAACGGGTTAATAATGCATGTTATATTGATGATAATAAAAGTAATAAGTATAATTATTATAGTTCAAGCGATAATAATAGTAAAATATGGCTAATAGTGCATGTTATATTGATAATATCGGGAGTAATAAGTATAATTATTATAGTTCTAGCGATAATAATAGTAAAATATGGCTAATAGTGCATGTTATATTGATAATAATAAAAGTAATAAGTATATGTATTACAGTTCTATCGATAGTAACTGCATAATATGGATAATAATGCATGTTATATTGATGATAATAAAAGTAATACGTATATTTATTATAGTTCTAGCGATAATAACTTCATAATATGGGTAATAATGCATGTTATATTGATAATAATATAAGTAATAAGTATATTTATTACAGTTCTATCGATAATAACTGCATAATATGGGTACTAATGCATGTTATGTTGATGATAATAAAAGTAATACGTATATTTATTATTGTTCTAGCGATAATAACTGCGTAATATGGGTAATAATGCATGTTATATTGATAATAATATAAGTAATAAGTATAATTATTACAGTTCTAGCGATAATAACTGCATTATATGGGTAATAATGCATGTTATATTGATAATGTCGGGAGTAGTAAGTATAATTATTATAGTTCTAGCGATAATAATAGTGAAATATGGCTAATAGTGCATGTTATATTGATAATAATAAAAGTAATAAGTATATTTATTATACTTCTGTCGATAATAACTGCATTATATGGGTAATAATGCATGTTATATTGATAATAATATAAGTAATAAGTATAATTATTACATTTCTAGCGATAATAGCTCCATTATATGGGTAATAATGCTTGTTATGCTGATAATATTGGGAGTAATAAGTATAATTATTATAGTTCTAGCGATAATAATAGTAAAATATGGCTAATAGTGCATGTTATATGGATAATAATAAAAGTAATAAGTATATTTATTACAGTTCTGTCGATAATAACTGCATAATATGGGTAATAATGCATGTTATATTGATGATAATAAAAGTAGTAAGTATATTTATTACAGTTCTAGCGATAACAACTGCATAGTATGGGTAATAATGCATGTTATATTGATAATATCGGGAGTAATAAGTATAATTATTATAATCCTAGCGATAATAATAGTAAAATATGGCGAATAGTGCATGTTACATTGATAATAATAAAAGTAATAAGTATAATTATTACAGTTCTAGCGATAATAACTGCATTATATGGGTAATAATGCACGTTATATTGCTAATAATATAAGTAATAAGTATAATTATGACAGTTCTAGCGATAATAACTGCATTATATGGGTAATAATGCATGTTATATTGATAATATCTGGAGTAATAAGGTTAATTATTATAATCCTAGCGATAATAATAGTAAAATATGGCGAATAGTGCATGTTACATTGATAATAATAAAAGTAATAAGTATATTTATTATAGTTCTATCTATAATCACTGCATAATATGGGTACTAATGCATGTTATGTTGATGATAATATAAGTAATACGTATATTTATTATAGTTGTAGCGATAATAACTGCATAATATGGGTAATAATGCATGATATATTGATAATATTGGGAGTAATATGTATAATTATTATAGTTCTAGCGATAATAATAGTGAAATATGGCTAATAGTGCATGTTATATTGATAATAATAAAAGCAATAAGTATATTTATTACAGTTCTATCGATAATAACTGCATAATATGGGTACTAATGCATGTTATGTTGATGATAATAAAAGTAATACGTATATTTATTATTGTTCTAGCGATAATAACTGCATTATATGGGTAATAATGCATGTTATATTGATAATGTCGGGAGTAATAAGAATAATTATTATAGTTCTAGCGATAATAATAGTAAAATATGGCTAATAGTGCATGTTATATTGATAATAATAAAAGTAATAAGTATATTTATTACAGTTCTATCGATAGTAACTGCATAATATGGGTAATAATGCATGTTATATTGATGATAATAAAAGTAATACGTATATTTATTATAGTTCTAGCGATAATAACTTCATAATATGTGTAATAATGCATGTTATATTGATAATAATATAAGTAATAAGTATATTTATTACAGTTCTATCGATAATAACTGCATAATATGGGTACTAATGCATGTTATGTTGATGATAATAAAAGTAATACGTATATTTATTATTGTTCTAGCGATAATAACTGCGTAATATGGGTAATAATGAATGTTATATTGATAATAATATAAGTAATAAGTATAATTATTACAGTTCTAGCGATAATAACTGCGTTATATGGGTAATAAGGCATGTTATATTGATAATATGGGGAGTAATAAGTATAATTACTGTACTTCTAGGGATAATAATAGTAAAATATGATTAATAATGCATGTTATATTGATGATAATAAAAGTAATAAGTATAATTATTATAGTTCAAGCGATAATAATAGTAAAATATGGCTAATAGTGCATGTTATATTGATAATAATAAAAGTAATAAGTATATTTATTATAGTTCTAGCGATAATAACTGCACAATATGGGTAATAATGCATGCTATAGTGATAATAATATAAGTAATAAGTATAATTATTACAGTTCTAGCGATAATAACTGCATTATATGGGTAATAATGCATGTTATATCGATAATATCGGGAGTTATAAGTATGATTATTATAGTTCTAGCGACAATAATAGTAAAATATGATTAACCCTTTCGCGACGGCGCGCCTGTGCCACTCTTCGCAACAGAGTGACTGACTATACTTCGCCACGTTTCGCGACGGCGCGACTGACCATACTTTGTCACGAAAGCGATCGACAACAATGTAGCAGTGAACCATACTTCGCTAACAATGTATTTATAGCTATATTTTGAATTCGCTATTGAAATAAAATAATAATATAATTATGGTTTTTAATATATACGGCGTCAGCCTCTGTGGACGAAAAAGTGGCTGCCGTATATATACGGCGTCAGCCTCTGTGGACCAAAAAGTGTCTGCCGTATATATACGGCGTCAGCCGCTGTGATGCATCAAGTGACTGCCGTATATATACGGCAACCGTCGCGAACGGGTTAATAATGCATGTTATATTGATGATAATAAAAGTAATAAGTATAATTATTATAGTTCAAGCGATAATAATAGTAAAATATGGCTAATAGTGCATGTTATATTGATAATATCGGGAGTAATAAGTATAATTATTATAGTTCTAGCGATAATAATAGTAAAATATGGCTAATAGTGCATGTTATATTGATAATAATAAAAGTAATAAGTATATGTATTACAGTTCTATCGATAGTAACTGCATAATATGGATAATAATGCATGTTATATTGATGATAATAAAAGTAATACGTATATTTATTATAGTTCTAGCGATAATAACTTCATAATATGGGTAATAATGCATGTTATATTGATAATAATATAAGTAATAAGTATATTTATTACAGTTCTATCGATAATAACTGCATAATATGGGTACTAATGCATGTTATGTTGATGATAATAAAAGTAATACGTATATTTATTATTGTTCTAGCGATAATAACTGCGTAATATGGGTAATAATGCATGTTATATTGATAATAATATAAGTAATAAGTATAATTATTACAGTTCTAGCGATAATAACTGCATTATATGGGTAATAATGCATGTTATATTGATAATGTCGGGAGTAGTAAGTATAATTATTATAGTTCTAGCGATAATAATAGTGAAATATGGCTAATAGTGCATGTTATATTGATAATAATAAAAGTAATAAGTATATTTATTATACTTCTGTCGATAATAACTGCATTATATGGGTAATAATGCATGTTATATTGATAATAATATAAGTAATAAGTATAATTATTACATTTCTAGCGATAATAGCTCCATTATATGGGTAATAATGCTTGTTATGCTGATAATATTGGGAGTAATAAGTATAATTATTATAGTTCTAGCGATAATAATAGTAAAATATGGCTAATAGTGCATGTTATATGGATAATAATAAAAGTAATAAGTATATTTATTACAGTTCTGTCGATAATAACTGCATAATATGGGTAATAATGCATGTTATATTGATGATAATAAAAGTAGTAAGTATATTTATTACAGTTCTAGCGATAACAACTGCATAGTATGGGTAATAATGCATGTTATATTGATAATATCGGGAGTAATAAGTATAATTATTATAATCCTAGCGATAATAATAGTAAAATATGGCGAATAGTGCATGTTACATTGATAATAATAAAAGTAATAAGTATAATTATTACAGTTCTAGCGATAATAACTGCATTATATGGGTAATAATGCACGTTATATTGCTAATAATATAAGTAATAAGTATAATTATGACAGTTCTAGCGATAATAACTGCATTATATGGGTAATAATGCATGTTATATTGATAATATCTGGAGTAATAAGGTTAATTATTATAATCCTAGCGATAATAATAGTAAAATATGGCGAATAGTGCATGTTACATTGATAATAATAAAAGTAATAAGTATATTTATTATAGTTCTATCTATAATCACTGCATAATATGGGTACTAATGCATGTTATGTTGATGATAATATAAGTAATACGTATATTTATTATAGTTGTAGCGATAATAACTGCATAATATGGGTAATAATGCATGATATATTGATAATATTGGGAGTAATATGTATAATTATTATAGTTCTAGCGATAATAATAGTGAAATATGGCTAATAGTGCATGTTATATTGATAATAATAAAAGCAATAAGTATATTTATTACAGTTCTATCGATAATAACTGCATAATATGGGTACTAATGCATGTTATGTTGATGATAATAAAAGTAATACGTATATTTATTATTGTTCTAGCGATAATAACTGCGTAATATGGGTAATAATGCATGTTATATTGATAATAATATAAGTAATAAGTATAATTATTACAGTTATGGCGATAATAACTGCATTATATGGGTAATAATGCATGTTATATTGATAATGTCGGGAGTAATAAGTATAATTATTATAGTTCTAGCGATAATAATAGTAAAATATGGCTAATAGTGCATGTTATATTGATAATAATAAAAGTAATAAGTATATTTATTACAGTTCTATCGATAGTAACTGCATAATATGGGTAATAATGCATGTTATATTGATGATAATAAAAGTAATACGTATATTTATTATAGTTCTAGCGATAATAACTTCATAATATGTGTAATAATGCATGTTATATTGATAATAATATAAGTAATAAGTATATTTATTACAGTTCTATCGATAATAACTGCATAATATGGGTACTAATGCATGTTATGTTGATGATAATAAAAGTAATACGTATATTTATTATTGTTCTAGCGATAATAACTGCGTAATATGGGTAATAATGCATGTTATATTGATAATAATATAAGTAATAAGTATAATTATTACAGTTCTAGCGATAATAACTGCGTTATATGGGTAATAATGCATGTTATATTGATGATAATAAAAGTAATAAGTATAATTATTATAGTTCAAGCGATAATAATAGTAAAATATGGCTAATAGTGCATGTTATATTGATAATAATAAAAGTAATAAGTATATTTATTATAGTTCTAGCGATAATAACTGCACAATATGGGTAATAATGCATGCTATAGTGATAATAATATAAGTAATAAGTATAATTATTACAGTTCTAGCGATAATAACTGCATTATATGGGTAATAATGCATGTTATATCGATAATATCGGGAGTTATAAGTATGATTATTATAGTTCTAGCGACAATAATAGTAAAATATGATTAACCCTTTCGCGACGGCGCGCCTGTGCCACTCTTCGCAACAGAGTGACTGACTATACTTCGCCACGTTTCGCGACGGCGCGACTGACCATACTTTGTCACGAAAGCGATCGACAACAAAGTAGCAGTGAACCATACTTCGCTAACAATGTATTTATAGCTATATTTTGAATTCGCTATTGAAATAAAATAATAATATAATTATGGTTTTTAATATATACGGCGTCAGCCTCTGTGGACGAAAAAGTGGCTGCCGTATATATACGGCGTCAGCCTCTGTGGACCAAAAAGTGTCTGCCGCATATATACGGCGTCAGCCGCTGTGATGCGTCAAGTGACTGCCGTATATATACGGCAACCGTCGCGAACGGGTTAATAATGCATGTTATATTGATGATAATAAAAGTAATAAGTATAATTATTATAGTTCAAGCGATAATAATAGTAAAATATGGCTAATAGTGCATGTTATATTGATAATATCGGGAGTAATAAGTATAATTATTATAGTTCTAGCGATAATAATAGTAAAATATGGCTAATAGTGCATGTTATATTGATAATAATAAAAGTAATAAGTATATTTATTACAGTTCTATCGATAGTAACTGCATAATATGGGTAATAATGCATGTTATATTGATGATAATAAAAGTAATACGTATATTTATTATAGTTCCAGCGATAATAACTTCATAATATGGGTAATAATGCATGTTATATTGATAATAATATAAGTAATAAGTATATTTATTACAGTTCTATCGATAATAACTGCATAATATGGGTACTAATGCATGTTATGTTGATGATAATAAAAGTAATACGTATATTTATTATTGTTCTAGCGATAATAACTGCGTAATATGGGTAATAATGCATGTTATATTGATAATAATATAAGTAATAAGTATAATTATTACAGTTCTAGCGATAATAACCGCATTATATGGGTAATAATGCATGTTATATTGATAATGTCGGGAGTAATAAGTATAATTATTATAGTTCTAGCGATAATAATAGTAAAATATGGCTAATAGTGCATGTTATATTGATAATAATAAAAGTAATAAGTATATGTATTACAGTTCTATCGATAGTAACTGCATAATATGGGTAATAATGCATGTTATATTGATGATAATAAAAGTAGTAAGTATATTTATTACAGTTCTAGCGATAATAACTGCATTATATGGGTAATAATGCATGTTATATTGATAATATCGGAAGTAATAAGTACGATTATTATAGTTCTAGCGATAATAATAGTAAATTATGATTAGTAATGCATGTTATATTGATGATAATGAAAGTAATAAGTATATTTAGTATAGTTCTAGCGATAATAACTGCATAATACGGGTAATAATGCATGCTATATTGAAAACAATAAATGTAATAACTATATTTATTATAGTTCCAGCGATAATAACTGCATAATATGGGTAATGATGCACGTTATATTGACAATGTCGCGAGTAATAAGTATAATTATTATAGTTCAAGCGATAATAATAGTAAAATGTGGCTAATAGTGCATGTTATATTGATAATAACAAAAGTAATAAGTATATTTATTATACTTCTGTCGATAATAACTGCATTATATGGGTAATAATGCATGTTATATTGATAATAATATAAGTAATAAGTATAATTATTACAGCTCTAGCGATAATAGCTCCATTATACGGGTAATAGTGCATGTTATATTGATAATATTGGGAGTAATAAGTATAATTATTATAGTTCTAGCGATAATAATAGTAAAATATGGCTAATAGTGCATGTTATATGGATAAAAATAAAAGTAATAAGTATATTTATTATAGTTCTATCTATAATAACTGCATAATATGGGTACTAATGCATGTTATGTTGATGATAATAAAAGTAATACGTATATTTATTACAGTGCTAGCGATAATAACTGCATTATATGGGTAATAGTGCACGTTATATTGCTAATAATATAAGTAACAAGTATTATTATTACAGTTCTAGCGATAATAACTGCATAATATGGGTAATAATGCATGTTATATTGATAATAATATAAGTAATAAGTATATTTATTACAGTTCTATCGATAATAACTGCATAATATGGGTACTAATGCATGTTATGTTGATGATAATAAAAGTAATACGTATATTTATTACAGTTCTAGCGATAATAACTGCATTATATGGGTAATAATGGATGTTATATTGATAATGTCGGCAGTAATAGGTATAATTATTATAGTTCTAGCGATAATAATACTAAAATATGGCTAATAGTGCATGTTATATTGATAATAATAAGAGTAATAAGTATATTTATTACAGTTCTCTCGATAATAACTGCATAATATGGGTAATAATGCATGTTATATTGATGATAATAAAAGTAATACGTATATTTTTTATATTTCTAGCGATAATAACTGCATTATATGGGTAATAGTGCACGTTATATTGCTAATAATATAAGTAATAAGTATAATTATTACAGTTCTAGCGATAATAACTGCATTATATGGGTAATAATGCATGATATATTGATAATATTGGGAGTAATATGTATAATTATTATAGTTCTAGCGATAATAATAGTGAAATATGGCTAATAGTGCATGTTATATTGATAATAATAAAAGCAATAAGTATATTTATTACAGTTCTATCGATAATAACTGCATAATATGGGTAATAATGCATGTTATATTGATAATTTCGGGAGTAATACGTATATTTAATATAGTTCTAGCAACAATAACTGCATAATATGGGTAATAATGCATATTATATTGATAATAATAAAAGTAATAAGTATAATTATTACAGTTCTAGCGATAATAACTGCGTTATATGGGTAATAATGCATGTTATATTGATAATATGGGGAGTAATAAGTATAATTACTGTACTTCTAGGGATAATAATAGTAAAATATGATTAATAATGCATGTTATATTGATGATAATAAAAATAATAAGTATAATTATTATAGTTCAAGCGATAATAATAGTAAAATATGGCTAATAGTGCATGTTATATTGATAATAATAAAAGTAATAAGTATATTTATTATAGTTCTAGCGATAATAACTGCACAATATGGGTAATAATGCATGCTATAGTGATAATAATATAAGTAATAAGTATAATTATTACAGTTCTAGCGATAATAACTGCATTATATGGGTAATAATGCATGTTATATCGATAATATCGGGAGTAATAAGTATGATTATTATAGTTCTAGCGACAATAATAGTAAAATATGATTAATAATGCATGTTATATTGATGATAATAAAAGTAATAAGTATAATTATTATAGTCCAAGCGATAATAATAGTAAAATATGGCTAATAGTGCATGTTATATTGATAATATCGGGAGTAATAAGTATAATTATTATAGTTCTAGCGATAATAATAGTAAAATATGGCTAATAGTGCATGTTATATTGATAATAATAAAAGTAATAAGTATATTTATTACAGTTCTATCGATATTAACTGCATAATATGGGTAATAATGCATGTTATATTGATGATAATAAAAGTAATACGTATATTTATTATAGTTCTAGCGATAATAACTGCATAGTATGGGTAATAATGCATGTTATATTGATAATATCGGGAGTAATAAGTATAATTATTATAATCCTAGCGATAATAATAGTAAAATATGGCGAATAGTGCATGTTACATTGATAATAATAAAAGTAATAAGTATATTTATTATAGTTCTATCTATAATAACTGCATAATATGGGTACTAATGCATGTTATGTTGATGATAATAAAAGTTATACGTATATTTATTACAGTGCTAGCGATAATAACTGCATTATATGGGTAATAGTGCACGTTATATTGCTAATAATATAAGTAATAAGTATAATTATTACAGTTCTAGCGATAATAACTGCATTATATGGGTAATAATGCATGTTATATTGATAATGTCGGGAGTAATAAGTATGATTATTATAGTTCTAGCGATAATAATAGTAAAATATGGCTAATAGTGCATGTTATATTGATAATAATAAAAGTAATAAGTATATTTATTACAGTTCTATCGATAGTAACGGCATAATATGGGTAATAATGCATGTTATATTGATGATAATAAAAGTAATACGTATATTTATTATAGTTCTAGCGATAATAACTGCATAATATGGGTAATAACGCATGTTATATTGATAATAATATAGGTAATAAGTATATTTATTACAGTTCTATCGATAATAACTGCATAATATGGGTACTAATGCATGTTATGTTGATGATAATAAAAGTAATACGTATATTTATTACAGTTCTAGCGATAATAACTGCATTATATGGGTAATAATGCATGTTATATCGATAATATCGGGAGTAATAAGTATGATTATTATAGTTCTAGCGACAATAATAGTAAAATATGATTAATAATGCATGTTATATTGATGATAATAAAAGTAATAAGTATAATTATTATAGTTCAAGCGATAATAATAGTAAAATATGGCTAATAGTGCATGTTATATTGATAATATCGGGAGTAATAAGTATAATTATTATAGTTCTAGCGATAATAATAGTAAAATATGGCTAATAGTGCATGTTATATTGATAATAATAAAAGTAATAAGTATATTTATTACAGTTCTATCGATAGTAACTGCATAATATGGGTAATAATGCATGTTATATTGATGATAATAAAAGTAATACGTATATTTATTATAGTTCTAGCGATAATAACTGCATAGTATGGGTAATAATGCATGTTATATTGATAATATCGGGAGTAATAAGTATAATTATTATAATCCTAGCGATAATAATAGTGAAATATGGCTAATAGTGCATGTTATATTGATAATAATAAAAGTAATAAGTATATTTATTATACTTCTGTCGATAATAACTGCATTATATGGGTAATAATGCATGTTATATTGATAATAATATAAGTAATAAGTATAATTATTACATTTCTAGCGATAATAGCTCCATTATATGGGTAATAATGCTTGTTATGCTGATAATATTGGGAGTAATAAGTATAACTATTATAGTTCTAGCGATAATAATAGTAAAATATGGCTAATAGTGCATGTTATATGGATAATAATAAAAGTAATAAGTATATTTATTACAGTTCTATCGATAATAACTGCATAATATGGGTAATAATGCATGTTATATTGATGATAATAAAAGTAGTAAGTATATTTATTACAGTTCTAGCGATAATAACTGCATTATATGGGTAATAATGCATGTTATATTGATAATATCGGAAGTAATAAGTACGATTATTATAGTTCTAGCGATAATAATAGTAAATTATGATTAGTAATGCATGTTATATTGATGATAATGAAAGTAATAAGTATATTTAGTATAGTTCTAGCGATAATAACTGCATAATACGGGTAATAATGCATGCTATATTGATGACAATAAATGTAATAACTATATTTATTATAGTTCCAGCGATAATAACTGCATAATATGGGTAATGATGCACGTTATATTGACAATGTCGCGAGTAATAAGTATAATTATTATAGTTCAAGCGATAATAATAGTAAAATGTGGCTAATAGTGCATGTTATATTGATAATAACAAAAGTAATAAGTATATTTATTATACTTCTGTCGATAATAACTGCATTATATGGGTAATAATGCATGTTATATTGATAATAATATAAGTAATAAGTATAATTATTACAGTTCTAGCGATAATAGCTCCATTATACGGGTAATAGTGCATGTTATATTGATAATATTGGGAGTAATAAGTATAATTATTATAGTTCTAGCGATAATAACAGTAAAATATGGCTAATAGTGCATGTTATATGGATAAAAATAAAAGTAATAAGTATATTTATTATAGTTCTATCTATAATAACTGCATAATATGGGTACTAATGCATGTTATGTTGATGATAATAAAAGTAATACGTATATTTATTACAGTGCTAGCGATAATAACTGCATTATATGGGTAATAGTGCACGTTATATTGCTAATAATATAAGTAATAAGTATAATTATTACAGTTCTAGCGATAATAACTGCATTATATGGGTAATAATGCATGTTATATTGATAATGTCGGGAGTAATAAGTATAATTATTATAGTTCTAGCGATAATAATAGTACAATATGGCTAGTAGTGCATGTTATATTGATAATAATATAAGTAATAAGTATATTTATTACAGTTCTATCGATCATAACCGCATAATATGGGTAATAATGCATGTTATATTGATGATAATAAAAGTAATACGTATATTTATTATAGTTCTAGCGATAATAATTGCATTATATGGGAAATAATGCACGTTATATTGCTAATAATATAAGTAACAAGTATTATTATTACAGTTCTAGCGATAATAACTGCATAATATGGGTAATAATGCATGTTATATTGATGATAATAAAAGTAATACGTATATTTATTATAGATCTAGCGATAATAACTGCATAATATGGGTAATAATGCACGTTATATTGAGAATAATATAAGTAATAAGCATAATTATTACACTTCTAGCGATAATAGCTCCATTATACGGGTAATAGTGCATGTTATATTGATAATATTGGGAGTAATAAGTATAATTATTATAGTTCTAGCGATAATAATAGTAAAATATGGCTAATAGTGCATGTTATATGGATAAAAATAAAAGTAATAAGTATATTTATTATAGTTCTATCTATAATAACTGCATAATATGGGTACTAATGCATGTTATGTTGATGATAATAAAAGTAATACGTATATTTATTACAGTGCTAGCGATAATAACTGCATTATATGGGTAATAGTGCACGTTATATTGCTAATAATATAAGTAACAAGTATTATTATTACAGTTCTAGCGATAATAACTGCATAATATGGGTAATAATGCATGTTATATTGATAATAATATAAGTAATAAGTATATTTATTACAGTTCTATCGATAATAACTGCATAATATGGGTAATAATGCATGTTATATTGATGATAATAAAAGTAATACGTATATTTATTACAGTTCTGGCGATAATAACTGCATTATATGGGTAATAATGCACGTTATATTGCTAATAATATAAGTAATAAGTATAATTATTACAGTTCCAGCGATATTAAGTGCATTATATGGGTAATAATGCATGTTATATTGATAATAATAAAAGTAATAAGTATATTTATTACAGTTCTATCGATAATAACTGCATAAAATGGGTAACAATGCATGTTATATTGATGATAATGAAAGTAGTAAGTATATTTATTACAGTTCTAGCGATAATAACTGCATTATAAGGGTAATAATGCAGGTTATATTGCTAATAATATAAGTAATAAGTATAATTATTACAGTTCTTGCGATAATAACTGCATTATATAGGTAATAATGCATGTTATATTGATAATATCGGGAGTAATAAGTATAATTATTATAGTTCTGGCGATAATAATAGTAAAATATGGCAAATAGTGCATGTTATATTGATAATAACGTAAGTAATAAGTATAATTATTACAGTTCTAGCGATAATAACTGCATTATATGGGTAATAATGCACGTTATATTGCTAATAATATAAGTAATAAGTATAATTATTACAGTTCTAGCGATAATAACTGCATTATATAGGTAATAATGCATGTTATATTGATAATATCGGGAGTAATAAGTATAATTATTATAGTTCTAGCGATAATAATAGTAAAATATGGCAAATAGTGCATGTTATATTGATAATAATAAGAGTAATAAGTATATTTATTACAGTTCTATCGATAATAACTGCATAATATGGGTAATAATGCACGTTATATTGATGATAATAAAAGTAATCCGTATATTTATTATAGTTCTAGCGATAATAACTGCATAATATGCGTAATAATGCATGTTATATTGATAATAATATAAGTAATAAGTATAATTATTACAGTTCTAGCGATAATAACTGCATTATTTGGGTAATAATGGATGTTATATTGATAACATCGGGAGTAATAAGTATAATTATTACAGTTCTAGCGATAATACTAGTAAAATATGGCGAAGAGTGCCTGTTATATTGATAATAATAAAAGTAATAAGTATATTTATTATACATCTGTCGATAATAACTGCATTATATGGGTAATAATGCTTGTTATATTGATAATAATATAAGTAATAAGTATAATTATTACAGTTCTAGCGATAATAACTCCATTATATGGGTAATAATGCATGTTATATTGATAATAATATAAGTAATAAGTATAATTATTACAGTTCTAGCGATAATAACTGCATAATATGGGTAATAATGCACGTTATATTGCTAATAATATAAGTAATAAGTATAATTATTACAGTTCTAGCGATAATAACTGCATTATATGGGTAATAATGCACGTTATATAGCTAATAATATAAGTAATAAGTATAGCTATTACAGTTCTAGCGACAATAACTGCATTATATGGGTAATAATGCATGTTACATTGATGATAATAAAAGTAATACGTATATTTATTATAGTTCTAGCGATAATAATGGTAAAATATGACTAATAGTGCATGTTATATTGATAATAATAAAAGTAATAAGTATATTTATTACAGTTCTATCGATAATAACTGCATAATATGGGTAATAATGCATGTTATATTGATGATAATAAAAGTAATACGTATATTTATTACAGTTCTGGCGATAATAACTGCATTATATGGGTAATAATGCACGTTATATTGATAATAACGTAAGTAATAAGTATAATTATTACAGTTCTAGCGATAATAACTGCATTATATGGGTAATAATGCATGTTATATTGATAATGTCGGGAGTAATAAGTATAATTATTATAGTTCTAGCGATAATAATAGTACAATATGGCTAGTAGTGCATGTTATATTGATAATAATATAAGTAATAAGTATATTTATTACAGTTCTATCGATCATAACCGCATAATATGGGTAATAATGCATGTTATGTTGATGATAATAAAAGTAATACGTATATTTATTATAGTTCTAGCGATAATAATTGCATTATATGGGAAATAATGCACGTTATATTGCTAATAATATAAGTAACAAGTATTATTATTACAGTTCTAGCGATAATAACTGCATAATATGGGTAATAATGCATGTTATATTGATGATAATAAAAGTAATACGTATATTTATTATAGATCTAGCGATAATAACTGCATAATATGGGTAATAATGCACGTTATATTGAGAATAATATAAGTAATAAGCATAATTATTACACTTCTAGCGATAATAGCTCCATTATACGGGTAATAGTGCATGTTATATTGATAATATTGGGAGTAATAAGTATAATTATTATAGTTCTAGCGATAATAATAGTAAAATATGGCTAATAGTGCATGTTATATGGATAAAAATAAAAGTAATAAGTATATTTATTATAGTTCTATCTATAATAACTGCATAATATGGGTACTAATGCATGTTATGTTGATGATAATAAAAGTAATACGTATATTTATTACAGTGCTAGCGATAATAACTGCATTATATGGGTAATAGTGCACGTTATATTGCTAATAATATAAGTAACAAGTATTATTATTACAGTTCTAGCGATAATAACTGCATAATATGGGTAATAATGCATGTTATATTGATAATAATATAAGTAATAAGTATATTTATTACAGTTCTATCGATAATAACTGCATAATATGGGTAATAATGCATGTTATATTGATGATAATAAAAGTAATACGTATATTTATTACAGTTCTGGCGATAATAACTGCATTATATGGGTAATAATGCACGTTATATTGCTAATAATATAAGTAATAAGTATAATTATTACAGTTCCAGCGATATTAAGTGCATTATATGGGTAATAATGCATGTTATATTGATAATAATAAAAGTAATAAGTATATTTATTACAGTTCTATCGATAATAACTGCATAAAATGGGTAACAATGCATGTTATATTGATGATAATGAAAGTAGTAAGTATATTTATTACAGTTCTAGCGATAATAACTGCATTATAAGGGTAATAATGCAGGTTATATTGCTAATAATATAAGTAATAAGTATAATTATTACAGTTCTTGCGATAATAACTGCATTATATAGGTAATAATGCATGTTATATTGATAATATCGGGAGTAATAAGTATAATTATTATAGTTCTGGCGATAATAATAGTAAAATATGGCAAATAGTGCATGTTATATTGATAATAACGTAAGTAATAAGTATAATTATTACAGTTCTAGCGATAATAACTGCATTATATGGGTAATAATGCACGTTATATTGCTAATAATATAAGTAATAAGTATAATTATTACAGTTCTAGCGATAATAACTGCATTATATAGGTAATAATGCATGTTATATTGATAATATCGGGAGTAATAAGTATAATTATTATAGTTCTAGCGATAATAATAGTAAAATATGGCAAATAGTGCATGTTATATTGATAATAATAAGAGTAATAAGTATATTTATTACAGTTCTATCGATAATAACTGCATAATATGGGTAATAATGCACGTTATATTGATGATAATAAAAGTAATCCGTATATTTATTATAGTTCTAGCGATAATAACTGCATAATATGCGTAATAATGCATGTTATATTGATAATAATATAAGTAATAAGTATAATTATTACAGTTCTAGCGATAATAACTGCATTATTTGGGTAATAATGGATGTTATATTGATAACATCGGGAGTAATAAGTATAATTATTACAGTTCTAGCGATAATACTAGTAAAATATGGCGAAGAGTGCCTGTTATATTGATAATAATAAAAGTAATAAGTATATTTATTATACATCTGTCGATAATAACTGCATTATATGGGTAATAATGCTTGTTATATTGATAATAATATAAGTAATAAGTATAATTATTACAGTTCTAGCGATAATAACTCCATTATATGGGTAATAATGCATGTTATATTGATAATAATATAAGTAATAAGTATAATTATTACAGTTCTAGCGATAATAACTGCATAATATGGGTAATAATGCACGTTATATTGCTAATAATATAAGTAATAAGTATAATTATTACAGTTCTAGCGATAATAACTGCATTATATGGGTAATAATGCACGTTATATAGCTAATAATATAAGTAATAAGTATAGCTATTACAGTTCTAGCGACAATAACTGCATTATATGGGTAATAATGCATGTTACATTGATGATAATAAAAGTAATACGTATATTTATTATAGTTCTAGCGATAATAATGGTAAAATATGACTAATAGTGCATGTTATATTGATAATAATAAAAGTAATAAGTATATTTATTACAGTTCTATCGATAATAACTGCATAATATGGGTAATAATGCATGTTATATTGATGATAATAAAAGTAATACGTATATTTATTACAGTTCTGGCGATAATAACTGCATTATATGGGTAATAATGCACGTTATATTGATAATAACGTAAGTAATAAGTATAATTATTACAGTTCTAGCGATAATAACTGCATTATATGGGTAATAATGCACGTTATATTGCTAATAATATAAGTAATAAGTATAATTATTACAGTTCTAGCGATAATAACTGCATTATATGGGTAATAATGCACGTTATATTGCTAATAATATAAGTAATAAGTATAATTATTACAGTTCTAGCGATAATAACTGCATTATATGGGTAATAATGCACGTTACATAGCTAATAATATAAGTAATAAGTATAGCTATTACAGTTCTAGCGACAATAACTGCATTATATGGGTAATAATGCATGTTACATTGATGATAATAAAAGTAATACGTATATTTATTATAGTTCTAGCGATAATAATGGTAAAATATGACTAATAGTGCATGTTATATTGATAATAATAAAAGTAATAAGTATATTTATTACAGTTCTATCGATAATAACTGCATAATATGGGTAATAATGCATGTTATATTGATGATAATAAAAGTAATACGTATATTTATTACAGTTCTGGCGATAATAACTGCATTATATGGGTAATAATGCACGTTATATTGATAATAACGTAAGTAATAAGTATAATTATTACAGTTCTAGCGATAATAACTGCATTATATGGGTAATAATGCACGTTATATTGCTAATAATATAAGTAATAAGTATAATTATTACAGTTCTAGCGATAATAACTGCATTATATGGGTAATAATGCATGTTATATTGATGATCATAAAAGTAATACGTATATTTATTATAGTTCTAGCGATAATAATGGTAAAATATGACTAATAGTGCATGTTATATTGATAATAATAAAAGTAATAAGTATATTTATTACAGTTCTATCGATAATAACTGCATAATATGGGTAATAATGCATGTTATATTGATGATAATAAAAGTAATACGTGTATTTATTACAGTTCTGGCGATAATAACTGCATTATATGGGTAATAATGCACGTTATATTGCTAATAATATAAGTAATAGGTATAATTATTACAGTTCCAGCGATATTAAGTGCATTATATGGGTAATAATGCATGTTATATTGATAATAATAAAAGTAATAAGTATATTTATTACAGTTCTATCGATAATAACTGCATAAAATGGGTAACAATGCATGTTATATTGATGATAATGAAAGTAGTAAGTATATTTATTATAGTTCTAGCGATAATAACTGCATTATAAGGGTAATAATGCAGGTTATATTGCTAATAATATAAGTAATAAGTATAATTATTACAGTTCTAGCGATAATAACTGCATTATATAGGTAATAATGCATGTTATATTGATAATATCGGGAGTAATAAGTATAATTATTATAGTTCTGGCGATAATAATAGTAAAATATGGCAAATAGTGCATGTTATATTGATAATAACGTAAGTAATAAGTATAATTATTACAGTTCTAGCGATAATAACTGCATTATATGGGTAATAATGCACGTCATATTGCTAATAATATAAGTAATAAGTATAATTATTACAGTTCTAGCGATAATAACTGCATTATATAGGTAATAATGCATGTTATATTGATAATATCGGGAGTAATAAGTATAATTATTATAGTTCTAGCGATAATAATAGTAAAATATGGCAAATAGTGCATGTTATATTGATAATAATAAGAGTAATAAGTATATTTATTACAGTTCTATCGATAATAACTGCATAATATGGGTAATAATGCACGTTATATTGATGATAATAAATGTAATCCGTATATTTATTATAGTTCTAGCGATAATAACTGCATAATATGCGTAATAATGCATGTTATATTGATAATAATATAAGTAATAAGTATAATTATTACAGTTCTAGCGATAATAACTGCATTATTTGGGTAATAATGGGTGTTATATTGATAACATCGGGAGTAATAAGTATAATTATTACAGTTCTAGCGATAATACTAGTAAAATATGGCGAAGAGTGCCTGTTATATTGATAATAATAAAAGTAATAAGTATATTTATTATACATCTGTCGATAATAACTGCATTATATGGGTAATAATGCTTGTTATATTGATAATAATATAAGTAATAAGTATAATTATTACAGTTCTAGCGATAATAACTCCATTATATGGGTAATAATGCATGTTATATTGATAATAATATAAGTAATAAGTATAATTATTACAGTTCTAGCGATAATAACTGCATAATATGGGTAATAATGCACGTTATATTGCTAATAATATAAGTAATAAGTATAATTATTACAGTTCTAGCGATAATAACTGCATTATATGGGTAATAATGCACGTTATATAGCTAATAATATAAGTAATAAGTATAGCTATTACAGTTCTAGCGACAATAACTGCATTATATGGGTAATAATGCATGTTACATTGATGATAATAAAAGTAATACGTATATTTATTATAGTTCTAGCGATAATAATGGTAAAATATGACTAATAGTGCATGTTATATTGATAATAATAAAAGTAATAAGTATATTTATTACAGTTCTATCGATAATAACTGCATAATATGGGTAATAATGCATGTTATATTGATGATAATAAAAGTAATACGTATATTTTTTATATTTCTAGCGATAATAACTGCATTATATGGGTAATAGTGCACGTTATATTGATGATAATAAAAGTACTAAGTATAATTATTACAGTTCTAGCGATAATAACTGCATTATATGGGTAATAATGCACGGTATATTGCTAATAATATAAGTAATAAGTATAATTATTACAGTTCTAGCGATAATAACTGCATTATATGGGTAATAATACACGTTACATTGCTAATAGTATAAGTAATAAGTATAATTATTACAGTTCTAGCGATAATAATAGTAAAATATGGCTAACAGTGCATGTTATATTGTTAATAATAAAAGTAATAAGTATATTTATTATAGTTCTATCGATAATAACTGCATTATATGGGTAATAATGCATGTTATATTGATAATGTCGGGAGTAGTAAGTATAATTATTATAGTTCTAGCGATAATAATAGTGAAATATGGCTAATAGTGCATGTTATATTGATAATAATAAAAGTAATAAGTATATTTATTATACTTCTGTCGATAATAACTGCATTATATGGGTAATAATGCATGTTATATTGATAATAATATAAGTAATAAGTATAATTATTACATTTCTAGCGATAATAGCTCCATTATATGGGTAATAATGCTTGTTATGCTGATAATATTGGGAGTAATAAGTATAATTATTATAGTTCTAGCGATAATAATAGTAAAATATGGCTAATAGTGCATGTTATATGGATAATAATAAAAGTAATAAGTATATTTATTACAGTTCTATCGATAATAACTGCATAATATGGGTAATAATGCATGTTATATTGATGATAATAAAAGTAGTAAGTATATTTATTACAGTTCTAGCGATAATAACTGCATTATATGGGTAATAATGCATGTTATATTGATAATATCGGAAGTAATAAGTACGATTATTATAGTTCTAGCGATAATAATAGTAAATTATGATTAGTAATGCATGTTATATTGATGATAATGAAAGTAATAAGTATATTTAGTATAGTTCTAGCGATAATAACTGCATAATACGGGTAATAATGCATGCTATATTGATGACAATAAATGTAATAACTATATTTATTATAGTTCCAGCGATAATAACTGCATAATATGGGTAATGATGCACGTTATATTGACAATGTCGCGAGTAATAAGTATAATTATTATAGTTCAAGCGATAATAATAGTAAAATGTGGCTAATAGTGCATGTTATATTGATAATAACAAAAGTAATAAGTATATTTATTATACTTCTGTCGATAATAACTGCATTATATGGGTAATAATGCATGTTATATTGATAATAATATAAGTAATAAGTATAATTATTACAGTTCTAGCGATAATAGCTCCATTATACGGGTAATAGTGCATGTTATATTGATAATATTGGGAGTAATAAGTATAATTATTATAGTTCTAGCGATAATAACAGTAAAATATGGCTAATAGTGCATGTTATATGGATAAAAATAAAAGTAATAAGTATATTTATTATAGTTCTATCTATAATAACTGCATAATATGGGTACTAATGCATGTTATGTTGATGATAATAAAAGTAATACGTATATTTATTACAGTGCTAGCGATAATAACTGCATTATATGGGTAATAGTGCACGTTATATTGCTAATAATATAAGTAATAAGTATAATTATTACAGTTCTAGCGATAATAACTGCATTATATGGGTAATAATGCATGTTATATTGATAATGTCGGGAGTAATAAGTATAATTATTATAGTTCTAGCGATAATAATAGTACAATATGGCTAGTAGTGCATGTTATATTGATAATAATATAAGTAATAAGTATATTTATTACAGTTCTATCTATCATAACCGCATAATATGGGTAATAATGCACGTTATATTGAGAATAATATAAGTAATAAGCATAATTATTACACTTCTAGCGATAATAGCTCCATTATACGGGTAATAGTGCATGTTATATTGATAATATTGGGAGTAATAAGTATAATTATTATAGTTCTAGCGATAATAATAGTAAAATATGGCTAATAGTGCATGTTATATGGATAAAAATAAAAGTAATAAGTATATTTATTATAGTTCTATCTATAATAACTGCATAATATGGGTACTAATGCATGTTATGTTGATGATAATAAAAGTAATACGTATATTTTTTATATTTCTAGCGATAATAACTGCATTATATGGGTAATAGTGCACGTTATATTGCTAATAATATAAGTAATAAGTATAATTATTACAGTTCTAGCGATAATAACTGCATTATATGGGTAATAATGCATGTTATATTGATAATGTCGGGAGTAATAAGTATAATTATTATAGTTCTAGCGATAATAATAGTAAAATATGGCTAATAGTGCATGTTATATGGATAAAAATAAAAGTAATAAGTATATTTATTATAGTTCTATCGATAATAACTGCATAATATGGGTAATAGTGCATGTTATATTGATGATAATAAAAGTACTAAGTATAATTATTACAGTTCTAGCGATAATAACTGCATTATATGGGTAATAATGCATGTTATATCGATAATATCGGGAGTAATAAGTATGATTATTATAGTTCTAGCGACAATAATAGTAAAATATGATTAATAATGCATGTTATATTGATGATAATAAAAGTAATAAGTATAATTATTATAGTTCAAGCGATAATAATAGTAAAATATGGCTAATAGTGCATGTTATATTGATAATATCGGGAGTAATAAGTATAATTATTATAGTTCTAGCGATAATAATAGTAAAATATGGCTAATAGTGCATGTTATATTGATAATAATAAAAGTAATAAGTATATTTATTACAGTTCTATCGATAGTAACTGCATAATATGGGTAATAATGCATGTTATATTGATGATAATAAAAGTAATACGTATATTTATTATAGTTCTAGCGATAATAATTGCATTATATGGGAAATAGTGCACGTTATATTGCTAATAATATAAGTAATAAGTATAATTATTACAGTTCTAGCGATAATAACTGCATTATATGGGTAATAATGCATGTTATATTGATAATGTCGGGAGTAATAAGTATAATTATTATAGTTCTAGCGATAATAATAGTAAAATATGGCTAATAGTGCATGTTATATGGATAAAAATAAAAGTAATAAGTATATTTATTACAGTTCTATCGATAATAACTGCATAATATGGGTAATAGTGCATGTTATATTGATGATAATAAAAGTACTAAGTATAATTATTACAGTTCTAGCGATAATAACTGCATTATATGGGTAATAATGCATGTTATATTGATAATAATATAAGTAATAAGTATAATTATTACAGCTCTAGCGATAATAGCTCCATTATACGGGTAATAGTGCATGTTATATTGATAATATTGGGAGTAATAAGTATAATTATTATAGTTCTAGCGATAATAATAGTAAAATATGGCTAATAGTGCATGTTATATGGATAAAAATAAAAGTAATAAGTATATTTATTATAGTTCTATCTATAATAACTGCATAATATGGGTACTAATGCATGTTATGTTGATGATAATAAAAGTAATACGTATATTTATTACAGTGCTAGCGATAATAACTGCATTATATGGGTAATAGTGCACGTTATATTGCTAATAATATAAGTAACAAGTATTATTATTACAGTTCTAGCGATAATAACTGCATAATATGGGTAATAATGCATGTTATATTGATAATAATATAAGTAATAAGTATATTTATTACAGTTCTATCGATAATAACTGCATAATATGGGTAATAATGCATGTTATATTGATGATAATAAAAGTAATACGTATATTTATTACAGTTCTGGCGATAATAACTGCATTATATGGGTAATAATGCACGTTATATTGCTAATAATATAAGTAATAAGTATAATTATTACAGTTCCAGCGATATTAAGTGCATTATATGGGTAATAATGCATGTTATATTGATAATAATAAAAGTAATAAGTATATTTATTACAGTTCTATCGATAATAACTGCATAAAATGGGTAACAATGCATGTTATATTGATGATAATGAAAGTAGTAAGTATATTTATTACAGTTCTAGCGATAATAACTGCATTATAAGGGTAATAATGCAGGTTATATTGCTAATAATATAAGTAATAAGTATAATTATTACAGTTCTAGCGATAATAACTGCATTATATAGGTAATAATGCATGTTATATTGATAATATCGGGAGTAATAAGTATAATTATTATAGTTCTGGCGATAATAATAGTAAAATAGGGCAAATAGTGCATGTTATATTGATAATAACGTAAGTAATAAGTATAATTATTAAAGTTCTAGCGATAATAACTGCATTATATGGGTAATAATGCACGTTATATTGCTAATAATATAAGTAATAAGTATAATTATTACAGTTCTAGCGATAATAACTGCATTATATAGGTAATAATGCATGTTATATTGATAATATCGGGAGTAATAAGTATAATTATTATAGTTCTAGCGATAATAATAGTAAAATATGGCAAATAGTGCATGTTATATTGATAATAATAAGAGTAATAAGTATATTTATTACAGTTCTATCGATAATAACTGCATAATATGGGTAATAATGCACGTTATATTGATGATAATAAAAGTAATCCGTATATTTATTATAGTTCTAGCGATAATAACTGCATAATATGCGTAATAATGCATGTTATATTGATAATAATATAAGTAATAAGTATAATTATTACAGTTCTAGCGATAATAACTGCATAATATGGGTAATAATGCACGTTATATTGCTAATAATATAAGTAATAAGTATAATTATTACAGTTCTAGCGATAATAACTGCATTATATGGGTAATAATGCACGTTATATAGCTAATAATATAAGTAATAAGTATAGCTATTACAGTTCTAGCGACAATAACTGCATTATATGGGTAATAATGCATGTTACATTGATGATAATAAAAGTAATACGTATATTTATTATAGTTCTAGCGATAATAATGGTAAAATATGACTAATAGTGCATGTTATATTGATAATAATAAAAGTAATAAGTATATTTATTACAGTTCTATCGATAATAACTGCATAATATGGGTAATAATGCATGTTATATTGATGATAATAAAAGTAATACGTATATTTTTTATATTTCTAGCGATAATAACTGCATTATATGGGTAATAGTGCACGTTATATTGATGATAATAAAAGTACTAAGTATAATTATTACAGTTCTAGCGATAATAACTGCATTATATGGGTAATAATGCACGGTATATTGCTAATAATATAAGTAATAAGTATAATTATTACAGTTCTAGCGATAATAACTGCATTATATGGGTAATAATACACGTTACATTGCTAATAGTATAAGTAATAAGTATAATTATTACAGTTCTAGCGATAATAATAGTAAAATATGGCTAACAGTGCATGTTATATTGTTAATAATAAAAGTAATAAGTATATTTATTATAGTTCTATCGATAATAACTGCATTATATGGGTAATAATGCATGTTATATTGATAATGTCGGGAGTAGTAAGTATAATTATTATAGTTCTAGCGATAATAATAGTGAAATATGGCTAATAGTGCATGTTATATTGATAATAATAAAAGTAATAAGTATATTTATTATACTTCTGTCGATAATAACTGCATTATATGGGTAATAATGCATGTTATATTGATAATAATATAAGTAATAAGTATAATTATTACATTTCTAGCGATAATAGCTCCATTATATGGGTAATAATGCTTGTTATGCTGATAATATTGGGAGTAATAAGTATAATTATTATAGTTCTAGCGATAATAATAGTAAAATATGGCTAATAGTGCATGTTATATGGATAATAATAAAAGTAATAAGTATATTTATTACAGTTCTATCGATAATAACTGCATAATATGGGTAATAATGCATGTTATATTGATGATAATAAAAGTAGTAAGTATATTTATTACAGTTCTAGCGATAATAACTGCATTATATGGGTAATAATGCATGTTATATTGATAATATCGGAAGTAATAAGTACGATTATTATAGTTCTAGCGATAATAATAGTAAATTATGATTAGTAATGCATGTTATATTGATGATAATGAAAGTAATAAGTATATTTAGTATAGTTCTAGCGATAATAACTGCATAATACGGGTAATAATGCATGCTATATTGATGACAATAAATGTAATAACTATATTTATTATAGTTCCAGCGATAATAACTGCATAATATGGGTAATGATGCACGTTATATTGACAATGTCGCGAGTAATAAGTATAATTATTATAGTTCAAGCGATAATAATAGTAAAATGTGGCTAATAGTGCATGTTATATTGATAATAACAAAAGTAATAAGTATATTTATTATACTTCTGTCGATAATAACTGCATTATATGGGTAATAATGCATGTTATATTGATAATAATATAAGTAATAAGTATAATTATTACAGTTCTAGCGATAATAGCTCCATTATACGGGTAATAGTGCATGTTATATTGATAATATTGGGAGTAATAAGTATAATTATTATAGTTCTAGCGATAATAACAGTAAAATATGGCTAATAGTGCATGTTATATGGATAAAAATAAAAGTAATAAGTATATTTATTATAGTTCTATCTATAATAACTGCATAATATGGGTACTAATGCATGTTATGTTGATGATAATAAAAGTAATACGTATATTTATTACAGTGCTAGCGATAATAACTGCATTATATGGGTAATAGTGCACGTTATATTGCTAATAATATAAGTAATAAGTATAATTATTACAGTTCTAGCGATAATAACTGCATTATATGGGTAATAATGCATGTTATATTGATAATGTCGGGAGTAATAAGTATAATTATTATAGTTCTAGCGATAATAATAGTACAATATGGCTAGTAGTGCATGTTATATTGATAATAATATAAGTAATAAGTATATTTATTACAGTTCTATCTATCATAACCGCATAATATGGGTAATAATGCATGTTATATTGATGATAATAAAAGTAATACGTATATTTATTATAGTTCTAGCGATAATAATTGCATTATATGGGAAATAATGCACGTTATATTGCTAATAATATAAGTAACAAGTATTATTATTACAGTTCTAGCGATAATAACTGCATAATATGGGTAATAATGCATGTTATATTGATGATAATAAAAGTAATACGTATATTTATTATAGATCTAGCGATAATAACTGCATAATATGGGTAATAATGCACGTTATATTGAGAATAATATAAGTAATAAGCATAATTATTACACTTCTAGCGATAATAGCTCCATTATACGGGTAATAGTGCATGTTATATTGATAATATTGGGAGTAATAAGTATAATTATTATAGTTCTAGCGATAATAATAGTAAAATATGGCTAATAGTGCATGTTATATGGATAAAAATAAAAGTAATAAGTATATTTATTATAGTTCTATCTATAATAACTGCATAATATGGGTACTAATGCATGTTATGTTGATGATAATAAAAGTAATACGTATATTTATTACAGTGCTAGCGATAATAACTGCATTATATGGGTAATAGTGCACGTTATATTGCTAATAATATAAGTAATAAGTATAATTATTACAGTTCTAGCGATAATAACTGCATTATATGGGTAATAATGCATGTTATATTGATAATGTCGGGAGTAATAAGTATAATTATTATAGTTCTACCGATAATAATAGTCAAATATGGCTAATAGTGCATGTTATATGGATAAAAATAAAAGTAATAAGTATATTTATTATAGTTCTATCGATAATAACTGCATAATATGGGTAATAATGCATGTTATATTGATGATAATAAAAGTAATACGTATATTTATTATAGTTCTAGCGATAATAACTGCATAATATGGGTAATAACGCATGTTATATTGATAATAATATAGGTAATAAGTATATTTATTACAGTTCTATCGATAATAACTGCATAATATGGCTACTAATGCATGTTATGTTGATGATAATAAAAGTAATACGTATATTTATTACAGTTCTAGCGATAATAACTGCATTATATGGGTAATAATGGATGTTATATTGATAATGTCGGCAGTAATAGGTATAATTATTATAGTTCTAGCGATAATAATACTAAAATATGGCTAATAGTGCATGTTATATTGATAATAATAAGAGTAATAAGTATATTTATTACAGTTCTCTCGATAATAACTGCATAATATGGGTAATAATGCATGTTATATTGATGATAATAAAAGTAATACGTATATTTTTTATATTTCTAGCGATAATAACTGCATTATATGGGTAATAGTGCACGTTATATTGCTAATAATATAAGTAATAAGTATAATTATTACAGTTCTAGCGATAATAACTGCATTATATGGGTAATAATGCATGTTATATTGATAATGTCGGGAGTAATAAGTATAATTATTATAGTTCTAGCGATAATAATAGTAAAATATGGCTAATAGTGCATGTTATATGGATAAAAATAAAAGTAATAAGTATATTTATTATAGTTCTATCGATAATAACTGCATAATATGGGTAATAGTGCATGTTATATTGATGATAATAAAAGTACTAAGTATAATTATTACAGTTCTAGCGATAATAACTGCATTATATGGGTAATAATGCATGTTATATCGATAATATCGGGAGTAATAAGTATGATTATTATAGTTCTAGCGACAATAATAGTAAAATATGATTAATAATGCATGTTATATTGATGATAATAAAAGTAATAAGTATAATTATTATAGTTCAAGCGATAATAATAGTAAAATATGGCTAATAGTGCATGTTATATTGATAATATCGGGAGTAATAAGTATAATTATTATAGTTCTAGCGATAATAATAGTAAAATATGGCTAATAGTGCATGTTATATTGATAATAATAAAAGTAATAAGTATATTTATTACAGTTCTATCGATAGTAACTGCATAATATGGGTAATAATGCATGTTATATTGATGATAATAAAAGTAATACGTATATTTATTATAGTTCTAGCGATAATAATTGCATTATATGGGAAATAGTGCACGTTATATTGCTAATAATATAAGTAATAAGTATAATTATTACAGTTCTAGCGATAATAACTGCATTATATGGGTAATAATGCATGTTATATTGATAATGTCGGGAGTAATAAGTATAATTATTATAGTTCTAGCGATAATAATAGTAAAATATGGCTAATAGTGCATGTTATATGGATAAAAATAAAAGTAATAAGTATATTTATTACAGTTCTATCGATAATAACTGCATAATATGGGTAATAGTGCATGTTATATTGATGATAATAAAAGTACTAAGTATAATTATTACAGTTCTAGCGATAATAACTGCATTATATGGGTAATAATGCATGTTATATTGATAATAATATAAGTAATAAGTATAATTATTACAGCTCTAGCGATAATAGCTCCATTATACGGGTAATAGTGCATGTTATATTGATAATATTGGGAGTAATAAGTATAATTATTATAGTTCTAGCGATAATAATAGTAAAATATGGCTAATAGTGCATGTTATATGGATAAAAATAAAAGTAATAAGTATATTTATTATAGTTCTATCTATAATAACTGCATAATATGGGTACTAATGCATGTTATGTTGATGATAATAAAAGTAATACGTATATTTATTACAGTGCTAGCGATAATAACTGCATTATATGGGTAATAGTGCACGTTATATTGCTAATAATATAAGTAACAAGTATTATTATTACAGTTCTAGCGATAATAACTGCATAATATGGGTAATAATGCATGTTATATTGATAATAATATAAGTAATAAGTATATTTATTACAGTTCTATCGATAATAACTGCATAATATGGGTAATAATGCATGTTATATTGATGATAATAAAAGTAATACGTATATTTATTACAGTTCTGGCGATAATAACTGCATTATATGGGTAATAATGCACGTTATATTGCTAATAATATAAGTAATAAGTATAATTATTACAGTTCCAGCGATATTAAGTGCATTATATGGGTAATAATGCATGTTATATTGATAATAATAAAAGTAATAAGTATATTTATTACAGTTCTATCGATAATAACTGCATAAAATGGGTAACAATGCATGTTATATTGATGATAATGAAAGTAGTAAGTATATTTATTACAGTTCTAGCGATAATAACTGCATTATAAGGGTAATAATGCAGGTTATATTGCTAATAATATAAGTAATAAGTATAATTATTACAGTTCTAGCGATAATAACTGCATTATATAGGTAATAATGCATGTTATATTGATAATATCGGGAGTAATAAGTATAATTATTATAGTTCTGGCGATAATAATAGTAAAATAGGGCAAATAGTGCATGTTATATTGATAATAACGTAAGTAATAAGTATAATTATTAAAGTTCTAGCGATAATAACTGCATTATATGGGTAATAATGCACGTTATATTGCTAATAATATAAGTAATAAGTATAATTATTACAGTTCTAGCGATAATAACTGCATTATATAGGTAATAATGCATGTTATATTGATAATATCGGGAGTAATAAGTATAATTATTATAGTTCTAGCGATAATAATAGTAAAATATGGCAAATAGTGCATGTTATATTGATAATAATAAGAGTAATAAGTATATTTATTACAGTTCTATCGATAATAACTGCATAATATGGGTAATAATGCACGTTATATTGATGATAATAAAAGTAATCCGTATATTTATTATAGTTCTAGCGATAATAACTGCATAATATGCGTAATAATGCATGTTATATTGATAATAATATAAGTAATAAGTATAATTATTACAGTTCTAGCGATAATAACTGCATTATTTGGGTAATAATGGATGTTATATTGATAACATCGGGAGTAATAAGTATAATTATTACAGTTCTAGCGATAATACTAGTAAAATATGGCGAAGAGTGCCTGTTATATTGATAATAATAAAAGTAATAAGTATATTTATTATACATCTGTCGATAATAACTGCATTATATGGGTAATAATGCTTGTTATATTGATAATAATATAAGTAATAAGTATAATTATTACAGTTCTAGCGATAATAACTCCATTATATGGGTAATAATGCATGTTATATTGATAATAATATAAGTAATAAGTATAATTATTACAGTTCTAGCGATAATAACTGCATAATATGGGTAATAATGCACGTTATATTGCTAATAATATAAGTAATAAGTATAATTATTACAGTTCTAGCGATAATAACTGCATTATATGGGTAATAATGCACGTTATATAGCTAATAATATAAGTAATAAGTATAGCTATTACAGTTCTAGCGACAATAACTGCATTATATGGGTAATAATGCATGTTACATTGATGATAATAAAAGTAATACGTATATTTATTATAGTTCTAGCGATAATAATGGTAAAATATGACTAATAGTGCATGTTATATTGTTAATAATAAAAGTAATAAGTATATTTATTACAGTTCTATCGATAATAACTGCATAATATGGGTAATAATGCATGTTATATTGATGATAATAAAAGTAATACGTATATTTATTACAGTTCTGGCGATAATAACTGCATTATATGGGTAATAATGCACGTTATATTGATAATAACGTAAGTAATAAGTATAATTATTACAGTTCTAGCGATAATAACTGCATTATATGGGTAATAATGCACGTTATATTGCTAATAATATAAGTAATAAGTATAATTATTACAGTTCTAGCGATAATAACTGCATTATATGGGTAATAATGCACGTTATATTGCTAATAATATAAGTAATAAGTATAATTATTACAGTTCTAGCGATAATAACTGCATTATATGGGTAATAATGCACGTTACATAGCTAATAATATAAGTAATAAGTATAGCTATTACAGTTCTAGCGACAATAACTGCATTATATGGGTAATAATGCATGTTACATTGATGATAATAAAAGTAATACGTATATTTATTATAGTTCTAGCGATAATAATGGTAAAATATGACTAATAGTGCATGTTATATTGATAATAATAAAAGTAATAAGTATATTTATTACAGTTCTATCGATAATAACTGCATAATATGGGTAATAATGCATGTTATATTGATGATAATAAAAGTAATACGTATATTTATTACAGTTCTGGCGATAATAACTGCATTATATGGGTAATAATGCACGTTATATTGATAATAACGTAAGTAATAAGTATAATTATTACAGTTCTAGCGATAATAACTGCATTATATGGGTAATAATGCACGTTATATTGCTAATAATATAAGTAATAAGTATAATTATTACAGTTCTAGCGATAATAACTGCATTATATGGGTAATAATGCATGTTATATTGATGATCATAAAAGTAATACGTATATTTATTATAGTTCTAGCGATAATAATGGTAAAATATGACTAATAGTGCATGTTATATTGATAATAATAAAAGTAATAAGTATATTTATTACAGTTCTATCGATAATAACTGCATAATATGGGTAATAATGCATGTTATATTGATGATAATAAAAGTAATACGTATATTTATTACAGTTCTGGCGATAATAACTGCATTATATGGGTAATAATGCACGTTATATTGCTAATAATATAAGTAATAAGTATAATTATTACAGTTCCAGCGATATTAAGTGCATTATATGGGTAATAATGCATGTTATATTGATAATAATAAAAGTAATAAGTATATTTATTACAGTTCTATCGATAATAACTGCATAAAATGGGTAACAATGCATGTTATATTGATGATAATGAAAGTAGTAAGTATATTTATTACAGTTCTAGCGATAATAACTGCATTATAAGGGTAATAATGCAGGTTATATTGCTAATAATATAAGTAATAAGTATAATTATTACAGTTCTAGCGATAATAACTGCATTATATAGGTAATAATGCATGTTATATTGATAATATCGGGAGTAATAAGTATAATTATTATAGTTCTGGCGATAATAATAGTAAAATATGGCAAATAGTGCATGTTATATTGATAATAACGTAAGTAATAAGTATAATTATTACAGTTCTAGCGATAATAACTGCATTATATGGGTAATAATGCACGTTATATTGCTAATAATATAAGTAATAAGTATAATTATTACAGTTCTAGCGATAATAACTGCATTATATAGGTAATAATGCATGTTATATTGATAATATCGGGAGTAATAAGTATAATTATTATAGTTCTAGCGATAATAATAGTAAAATATGGCAAATAGTGCATGTTATATTGATAATAATAAGAGTAATAAGTATATTTATTACAGTTCTATCGATAATAACTGCATAATATGGGTAATAATGCACGTTATATTGATGATAATAAAAGTAATCCGTATATTTATTATAGTTCTAGCGATAATAACTGCATAATATGCGTAATAATGCATGTTATATTGATAATAATATAAGTAATAAGTATAATTATTACAGTTCTAGCGATAATAACTGCATTATTTGGGTAATAATGGATGTTATATTGATAACATCGGGAGTAATAAGTATAATTATTACAGTTCTAGCGATAATACTAGTAAAATATGGCGAAGAGTGCCTGTTATATTGATAATAATAAAAGTAATAAGTATATTTATTATACATCTGTCGATAATAACTGCATTATATGGGTAATAATGCTTGTTATATTGATAATAATATAAGTAATAAGTATAATTATTACAGTTCTAGCGATAATAACTCCATTATATGGGTAATAATGCATGTTATATTGATAATAATATAAGTAATAAGTATAATTATTACAGTTCTAGCGATAATAATTGCATAATATGGGTAATAATGCACGTTATATTGCTAATAATATAAGTAATAAGTATAATTATTACAGTTCTAGCGATAATAACTGCATTATATGGGTAATAATGCACGTTATATAGCTAATAATATAAGTAATAAGTATAGCTATTACAGTTCTAGCGACAATAACTGCATTATATGGGTAATAATGCATGTTACATTGATGATAATAAAAGTAATACGTATATTTATTAAAGTTCTAGCGATAATAATGGTAAAATATGACTAATAGTGCATGTTATATTGATAATAATAAAAGTAATAAGTATATTTATTACAGTTCTATCGATAATAACTGCATAATATGGGTAATAATGCATGTTATATTGATGATAATAAAAGTAATACGTATATTTATTACAGTTCTGGCGATAATAACTGCATTATATGGGTAATAATGCACGTTATATTGATAATAACGTAAGTAATAAGTATAATTATTACAGTTCTAGCGATAATAACTGCATTATATGGGTAATAATGCACGTTATATTGCTAATAATATAAGTAATAAGTATAATTATTACAGTTCTAGCGATAATAACTGCATTATATAGGTAATAATGCATGTTATATTGATAATATCGGGAGTAATAAGTATTATTATTATAGTTCTGGCGATAATAATAGTAAAATATGGCAAATAGTGCATGTTATATTGATAATAACGTAAGTAATAAGTATAATTATTACAGTTCTAGCGATAATAACTGCATTATATGGGTAATAATGCACGTTATATTGCTAATAATATAAGTAATAAGTATAATTATTACAGTTCTAGCGGTAATAACTGCATTATATGGGTAATAATGCATGTTATATTGATAATATCGGGAGTAATAAGTATAATTATTATAGTTCTGGCGATAATAAAAGTAAAATATGGCAAATAGTGCATGTTATATTGATAACAATAAAAGTAATAAGTATATTTATTACAGTTCTATGGATAATAACTGCATAATATGGGTAATAATGCATGTTATATTGATGATAATATAAGTAATAAGTATAATTATTACAGTTCTAGCGATATTAAGTGCATTATATGGGTAATAATGCATGTTATATTGATAATAATAAAAGTAATCAGTATATTTATTACAGTTCTATCGATAATAACTGCATAATATGGGTAATAATGCATGTTATATTGATGATAATAAAAGTAATACGTATATTTATTGTAGTTCTAGCGATAATAACTGCATAATATGGGTAATAATGCACGTTATATTGCTAATAATATAAGTAATAAGTATAATTATTACAGTTCCAGCGATATTAAGTGCATTATATGGGTAATAATGCATGTTATATTGATAATAATAAAAGTAATAAGTATATTTATTACAGTTCTATCGATAATAACTGCATAAAATGGGTAACAATGCATGTTATATTGATGATAATGAAAGTAGTAAGTATATTTATTACAGTTCTAGCGATAATAACTGCATTATATGGGTAATAATGCAGGTTATATTGCTAATAATATAAGTAATAAGTATAATTATTACAGTTCTAGCGATAATAACTGCATTATATGGGTAATAATGCATGTTATATTGATAATATCGGGAGTAATAAGTATAATTATTAGAGTTCTAGCGATAATAATAGTAAAATATAACTAATAGTGCATGTTCTATTGATAATAATAAAAGTAATACGTATATTTATTATAGTTCTAGCGATAATAACTGCATAATATGGGTAATAATGCACGTTATATTGCTAATAATATAAGTAATAAGTATAATTATTACAGTTCTAGCGATAATAACTGCATTGTATAGGTAATAATGCATGTTATATTGATAATATCGGGAGTAATAAGTATAATTATTATAGTTCTAGCGATAATAATAGTAAAATATGGCAAATAGTGCATGTTATATTGATAATAATAAGAGCAATAAGTATATTTATTACAGTTCTATCGATAATAACTGCATAATATGGGTAATAATGCACGTTATATAGCTAATAATATAAGTAATAAGTATAACTATTACAGTTCTAGCGACAATAACTGCATTATATGGGTAATAATGCATGTTACATTGATGATAATAAAAGTAATACGTATATTTATTATAGTTCTAGCGATAATAACTGCATAATATGGGTAATAATGCACGTTATATTGCTAATAATATAAGTAATAAGTATAATTATTACAGTTCTAGCGATAATAACTGCATTATATGGGTAATAATGCACGTTATATAGCTAATAATATAAGTAATAAGTATAACTATTACAGTTCTAGCGACAATAAATGCATTATATGGGTAATAATGCATGTTACATTGATGATAATAAAAGTAATACGTATATTTATTATAGTTCTAGCGATAATAACTGCATAATATGGGTAATAATGCACGTTATATTGCTAATAATATAAGTAATAAGTATAATTATTACAGTTCTAGCGATAATAACTGCATTATATGGGTAATAATGCATGTTATATTGATGATCATAAAAGTAATACGTATATTTATTATAGTTCTAGCGATAATAATGGTAAAATATGACTAATAGTGCATGTTATATTGATAATAATAAAAGTGATAAGTATATTTATTACAGTTCTATCGATAATAACTGCATAATATGGGTAATAATGCATGTTATATTGATGATAATAAAAGTAATACGTATATTTATTACAGTTCTGGCGATAATAACTGCATTATATGGGTAATAATGCACGTTATATTGAGAATAATATAAGTAATAAGTATAATTATTACAGTTCTAGCGGTAATAACTGCATTATATGGGACATAATGCATGTTATATTGTTTATATCGGGAGTAATAAGTACAATTATTATAGTTCTAGCGATAATAATAGTAAAATATGGCTAATAGTGCATGTTATATTGATAATAATAAATGTAATAAGTATATTTATTACAGTTCTATCAATAATATCTGCATAATATGGGTAATAATGCATGTTATATTGATGATAATAAAAGTAATACGTATATTTATTATAGTTCTAGCGATATTAAGTGCATTATATGGGTAATAATGCATGTTATATTGATAATAATAAAAGTAATAAGTATATTTATTACAGTTCTATCGATAATAACTGCATAATATGGGTAATAATGCATGTTATATTGATGATAATAAAAGTAATACGTATATTTATTATAGTTCTAGCGATAATAACTGCATAATATGGGTAATAATGCACGTTATATTGCTAATAATATAAGTAATAAGTATAATTATTACAGTTCCAGCGATATTAAGTGCATTATATGGGTAATAATGCATGTTATATTGATAATAATAAAAGTAATAAGTATATTTATTACAGTTCTATCGATAATAACTGCATAAAATGGGTAACAATGCATGTTATATTGATGATAATGAAAGTAGTAAGTATATTTATTACAGTTCTAGCGATAATAACTGCATTATATGGGTAATAATGCAGGTTATATTGCTAATAATATAAGTAATAAGTATAATTATTACAGTTCTAGCGATAATAACTGCATTATATGGGTAAAAATGCATGTTATATTGATAATATCGGGAGTAATAAGTATAATTATTAGAGTTCTAGCGATAATAATAGTAAAATATAACTAATAGTGCATGTTCTATTGATAATAATAAAAGTAATACGTATATTTATTATAGTTCTAGCGATAATAACTGCATAATATGGGTAATAATGCACGTTATATTGCTAATAATATAAGTAATAAGTATAATTATTACAGTTCTAGCGATAATAACTGCATTATATAGGTAATAATGCATGTTATATTGATAATATCGGGAGTAATAAGTATAATTATTATAGTTCTAGCGATAATAATAGTAAAATATGGCAAATAGTGCATGTTATATTGATAATAATAAGAGTAATAAGTATATTTATTACAGTTCTATCGATAATAACTGCATAATATGGGTAATAATGCATGTTATATTGATGATAATAAAAGTAATCCGTATATTTATTATAGTTCTAGCGATAATAACTGCATAATATGCGTAATAATGCATGTTATATTGATAATAATATAAGTAATAAGTATAATTATTACAGTTCTAGCGATAATAACTGCATTATTTGGGTAATAATGGATGTTATATTGATAACATCGGGAGTAATAAGTATAATTATTACAGTTCTAGCGATAATACTAGTAAAATATGGCGAAGAGTGCCTGTTATATTGATAATAATAAAAGTAATAAGTATATTTATTATACATCTGTCGATAATAACTGCATTATATGGGTAATAATGCTTGTTATATTGATAATAATATAAGTAATAAGTATAATTATTACAGTTCTAGCGATAATAACTGCATAATATGGGTAATAATGCACGTTATATTGCTAATAATATAAGTAATAAGTATAATTATTACAGTTCTAGCGATAATAACTGCATTATATGGGTAATAATGCACGTTATATTGCTAATAATATAAGTAATAAGTATAATTATTACAGTTCTAGCGGTAATAACTGCATTATATGGGTAATAATGCATGTTATATTGATAATATCGGGAGTAATAAGTATAATTATTATAGTTCTGGCGATAATAAAAGTAAAATATGGCAAATAGTGCATGTTATATTGATAACAATAAAAGTAATAAGTATATTTATTACAGTTCTATGGATAATAACTGCATAATATGGGTAATAATGCATGTTATATTGATGATAATATAAGTAATAAGTATAATTATTACAGTTCTAGCGATATTAAGTGCATTATATGGGTAATAATGCATGTTATATTGATAATAATAAAAGTAATCAGTATATTTATTACAGTTCTATCGATAATAACTGCATAATATGGGTAATAATGCATGTTATATTGATGATAATAAAAGTAATACGTATATTTATTGTAGTTCTAGCGATAATAACTGCATAATATGGGTAATAATGCACGTTATATTGCTAATAATATAAGTAATAAGTATAATTATTACAGTTCCAGCGATATTAAGTGCATTATATGGGTAATAATGCATGTTATATTGATAATAATAAAAGTAATAAGTATATTTATTACAGTTCTATCGATAATAACTGCATAAAATGGGTAACAATGCATGTTATATTGATGATAATGAAAGTAGTAAGTATATTTATTACAGTTCTAGCGATAATAACTGCATTATATGGGTAATAATGCAGGTTATATTGCTAATAATATAAGTAATAAGTATAATTATTACAGTTCTAGCGATAATAACTGCATTATATGGGTAATAATGCATGTTATATTGATAATATCGGGAGTAATAAGTATAATTATTAGAGTTCTAGCGATAATAATAGTAAAATATAACTAATAGTGCATGTTCTATTGATAATAATAAAAGTAATACGTATATTTATTATAGTTCTAGCGATAATAACTGCATAATATGGGTAATAATGCACGTTATATTGCTAATAATATAAGTAATAAGTATAATTATTACAGTTCTAGCGATAATAACTGCATTGTATAGGTAATAATGCATGTTATATTGATAATATCGGGAGTAATAAGTATAATTATTATAGTTCTAGCGATAATAATAGTAAAATATGGCAAATAGTGCATGTTATATTGATAATAATAAGAGCAATAAGTATATTTATTACCAGTTCTATCGATAATAACTGCATAATATGGGTAATAATGCATGTTATATTGATGATAATAAAAGTAATCCGTATATTTATTATAGTTCTAGCGATAATAACTGCATAATATGCGTAATAATGCATGTTATATTGATAATAATATAAGTAATAAGTATAATTATTACAGTTCTAGCGATAATAACTGCATTATTTGGGTAATAATGGATGTTATATTGATAACATCGGGAGAATAAGTATAATTATTACAGTTCTAGCGATAATACTAGTAAAATATGGCGAAGAGTGCCTGTTATATTGATAATAATAAAAGTAATAAGTATATTTATTATACATCTGTCGATAATAACTGCATTATATGGGTATTAATGCTTGTTATATTGATAATAATATAAGTAATAAGTATAATTATTACAGTTCTAGCGATAATAACTCCATTATATGGGTAATAATGCATGTTATATTGATAATAGTATAAGTAATAAGTATAATTATTACAGTTCTAGCGATAATAACTGCATAATATGGGTAATAATGCACGTTATATTGCTAATAATATAAGTAATAAGTATAATTATTACAGTTCTAGCGATAATAACTGCATTATATGGGTAATAATGCACGTTATATAGCTAATAATATAAGTAATAAGTATAACTATTACAGTTCTAGCGACAATAACTGCATTATATGGGTAATAATGCATGTTACATTGATGATAATAAAAGTAATACGTATATTTATTATAGTTCTAGCGATAATAACTGCATAATATGGGTAATAATGCACGTTATATTGCTAATAATATAAGTAATAAGTATAATTATTACAGTTCTAGCGATAATAACTGCATTATATGGGTAATAATGCATGTTATATTGATGATCATAAAAGTAATACGTATATTTATTATAGTTCTAGCGATAATAATGGTAAAATATGACTAATAGTGCATGTTATATTGATAATAATAAAAGTGATAAGTATATTTATTACAGTTCTATCGATAATAACTGCATAATATGGGTAATAATGCATGTTATATTGATGATAATAAAAGTAATACGTATATTTATTACAGTTCTGGCGATAATAACTGCATTATATGGGTAATAATGCACGTTATATTGATAATAACGTAAGTAATAAGTATAATTATTACAGTTCTACCGATTATAACTGCATAATATGGGTAATAATGCATGTTATATTGAGAATAATATAAGTAATAAGTATAATTATTACAGTTCTAGCGATAATAACTGCATTATATGGGACATAATGCATGTTATATTGTTAATATCGGGAGTAATAAGTACAATTATTATAGTTCTAGCGATAATAATAGTAAAATATGGCTAATAGTGCATGTTATATTGATAATAATAAATGTAATAAGTATATTTATTACAGTTCTATCAATAATATCTGCATAATATGGGTAATAATGCATGTTATATTGATGATAATAAAAGTAATACGTATATTTATTATAGTTCTAGCGATATTAAGTGCATTATATGGGTAATAATGCATGTTATATTGATAATAATAAAAGTAATAAGTATATTTATTACAGTTCTATCGATAATAACTGCATAATATGGGTAATAATGCATGTTATATTGATGATAATAAAAGTAATACGTATATTTATTATAGTTCTAGCGATAATAACTGCATAATATGGGTAATAATGCACGTTATATTGCTAATAATATAAGTAATAAGTATAATTATTACAGTTCCAGCGATATTAAGTGCATTATATGGGTAATAATGCATGTTATATTGATAATAATAAAAGTAATAAGTATATTTATTACAGTTCTATCGATAATAACTGCATAAAATGGGTAACAATGCATGTTATATTGATGATAATGAAAGTAGTAAGTATATTTATTACAGTTCTAGCGATAATAACTGCATTATATGGGTAATAATGCAGGTTATATTGCTAATAATATAAGTAATAAGTATAATTATTACAGTTCTAGCGATAATAACTGCATTATATGGGTAATAATGCATGTTATATTGATAATATCGGGAGTAATAAGTATAATTATTAGAGTTCTAGCGATAATAATAGTAAAATATAACTAATAGTGCATGTTCTATTGATAATAATAAAAGTAATACGTATATTTATTATAGTTCTAGCGATAATAACTGCATAATATGGGTAATAATGCACGTTATATTGCTAATAATATAAGTAATAAGTATAATTATTACAGTTCTAGCGATAATAACTGCATTATATAGGTAATAATGCATGTTATATTGATAATATCGGGAGTAATAAGTATAATTATTATAGTTCTAGCGATAATAATAGTAAAATATGGCAAATAGTGCATGTTATATTGATAATAATAAGAGTAATAAGTATATTTATTACAGTTCTATCGATAATAACTGCATAATATGGGTAATAATGCATGTTATATTGATGATAATAAAAGTAATCCGTATATTTATTATAGTTCTAGCGATAATAACTGCATAATATGCGTAATAATGCATGTTATATTGATAATAATATAAGTAATAAGTATAATTATTACAGTTCTAGCGATAATAACTGCATAATATGGGTAATAATGCACGTTATATTGCTAATAATATAAGTAATAAGTATAATTATTACAGTTCTAGCGATAATAACTGCATTATATGGGTAATAATGCACGTTATATAGCTAATAATATAAGTAATAAGTATAACTATTACAGTTCTAGCGACAATAACTGCATTATATGGGTAATAATGCATGTTACATTGATGATAATAAAAGTAATACGTATATTTATTATAGTTCTAGCGATAATAACTGCATAATATGGGTAATAATGCACGTTATATTGCTAATAATATAAGTAATAAGTATAATTATTACAGTTCTAGCGATAATAACTGCATTATATGGGTAATAATGCATGTTATATTGATGATCATAAACGTAATACGTATATTTATTATAGTTCTAGCGATAATAATGGTAAAATATGACTAATAGTGCATGTTATATTGATAATAATAAAAGTAATAAGTATATTTATTACAGTTCTATCGATAATAACTGCATAATATGGGTAATAATGCATGTTATATTGATGATAATAAAAGTAATACGTATATTTATTACAGTTCTGGCGATAATAACTGCATTATATGGGTAATAATGCACGTTATATTGATAATAACGTAAGTAATAAGTATAATTATTACAGTTCTAGCGATAATAACTGCATTATATGGGTAATAATGCACGTTATATTGCTAATAATATAAGTAATAAGTATAATTATTACAGTTCTAGCGATAATAACTGCATTATATAGGTAATAATGCATGTTATATTGATAATATCGGGAGTAATAAGTATAATTATTATAGTTCTGGCGATAATAATAGTAAAATATGGCAAATAGTGCATGTTATATTGATAATAACGTAAGTAATAAGTATAATTATTACAGTTCTAGCGATAATAACTGCATTATATGGGTAATAATGCACGTTATATTGCTAATAATATAAGTAATAAGTATAATTATTACAGTTCTAGCGGTAATAACTGCATTATATGGGTAATAATGCATGTTATATTGATAATATCGGGAGTAATAAGTATAATTATTATAGTTCTGGCGATAATAATAGTAAAATATGGCAAATAGTGCATGTTATATTGATAATAATAAAAGTCGTAAGTATATTTATTATCGTTCTACCGATTATAACTGCATAATATGGGTAATAATGCATGTTATATTGAGAATAATATAAGTAATAAGTATAATTATTACAGTTCTAGCGATAATAACTGCATTATATGGGTAATAATGCATGTTATATTGATAATATCGGGAGTAATAAGTATAATTATTACAGTTCTAGCGATAATAATAGTAAAATATAACTAATAGTGCATGTTCTATTGATAATAATAAAAGTAATACGTATATTTATTATAGTTCTAGCGATAATAACTGCATAATATGGGTAATAATGCACGTTATATAGCTAATAATATAAGTAATCAGTATAACTGTTACAGTTCTAGCGATAATAACTGCATTATATGGGTAGGAATGCATGTTATATTGATGAAAATGAAAGTAATACGTATATTTATTATAGTTCTAGCGATAATAACTGCATAATATGGGTAATAATGCACGTTATATTGCTAATAATATAAGTAATAAGTATAATTATTACAGTTCTAGCGATAACACTAGTAAAATATGGCTAAGAGTGCCTGTTATATTGATAATAATAAAAGTAATAAGTATATTTATTATACTTCTGTCGATAATAACTGCATTATATGGGTAATAGTGCATGTTATATTGATAATAATATAAGTAATAAGTATAATTATTACAGTTCTAGCGATAATAACTCCACTATATGGGTAATAATGCATGTTATATTGACAATAATATAAGCAATAAGTATAATTATTACAGTTCTAGCGATAATAACTGCATAATATGGCTAATAATGCACGTTATATTGCTAATAATATAAGTAATAAGTATAATTATTACAGTTCTAGCGATAATAACTGCATTATATGGGACATAATGCATGTTATATTGTTAATATCGGGAGTAATAAGTACAATTATTATTGTTCTAGCGATAATAATAGTAAAATATGGCTAATAGTGCATGTTATATTGATAATAATAAATGTAATAAGTATATTTATTACAGTTCTATCAATAATATCTGCATAATATGGGTAATAATGCATGTTATATTGATGATAATAAAAGTAATACGTATATTTATTATAGTTCTAGCGATATTAAGTGCATTATATGGGTAATAATGCATGTTATATTGATAATAATAAAAGTAATAAGTATATTTATTACAGTTCTATCGATAATAACTGCATAATATGGGTAATAATGCATGTTATATTGATGATAATAAAAGTAATACGTATATTTATTATAGTTCTAGCGATAATAACTGCATAATATGGGTAATAATGCACGTTATATTGCTAATAATATAAGTAATAAGTATAATTATTACAGTTCCAGCGATATTAAGTGCATTATATGGGTAATAATGCATGTTATATTGATAATAATAAAAGTAATAAGTATATTTATTACAGTTCTATCGATAATAACTGCATAAAATGGGTAACAATGCATGTTATATTGATGATAATGAAAGTAGTAAGTATATTTATTACAGTTCTAGCGATAATAACTGCATTATATGGGTAATAATGCAGGTTATATTGCTAATAATATAAGTAATAAGTATAATTATTACAGTTCTAGCGATAATAACTGCATTATATGGGTAATAATGCATGTTATATTGATAATATCGGGAGTAATAAGTATAATTATTAGAGTTCTAGCGATAATAATAGTAAAATATAACTAATTGTGCATGTTCTATTGATAATAATAAAAGTAATACGTATATTTATTATAGTTCTAGCGATAATAACTGCATAATATGGGTAATAATGCACGTTATATTGCTAATAATATAAGTAATAAGTATAATTATTACAGTTCTAGCGATAATAACTGCATTATATGGGTAATAATGCATGTTATATTGATGATCATAAACGTAATACGTATATTTATTATAGTTCTAGCGATAATAACTGCATAATATGCGTAATAATGCATGTTATATTGATAATAATACAAGTAATAAGTATAATTATTACAGTTCTAGCGATAATAACTGCATTATTTGGGTAATAATGGATGTTATATTGATAACATCGGGAGTAATAAGTATAATTATTACAGTTCTAGCGATAATACTAGTAAAATATGGCGAAGAGTGCCTGTTATATTGATAATAATAAAAGTAATAAGTATATTTATTATACATCTGTCGATAATAACTGCATTATATGGGTAATAATGCTTGTTATATTGATAATAATATAAGTAATAAGTATAATTATTACAGTTCTAGCGATAATAACTCCATTATATGGGTAATAATGCATGTTACATTGATGATAATAAAAGTAATACGTATATTTATTATAGTTCTAGCGATAATAACTGCATAATATGGGTAATAATGCACGTTATATTGCTAATAATATAAGTAATAAGTATAATTATTACAGTTCTAGCGATAATAACTGCATTATATGGGTAATAATGCATGTTATATTGATGATCATAACCGTAATACGTATATTTATTATAGTTCTAGTGATAATAATGGTAAAATATGACTAATAGTGCATGTTATATTGATAATAATAAAAGTAATAGGTATATTTATTACAGTTCTATCGATAATAACTGCATAATATGGGTAATAATGCATGTTATATTGATGATAATAAAAGTAATACGTATATTTATTACAGTTCTGGCGATAATAACAGCATTATATGGGTAATAATGCACGTTATATTGATAATAACGTAAGTAATAAGTATAATTATTACAGTTCTAGCGATAATAACTGCATTATATGGGTAATAATGCACGTTATATTGCTAATAATATAAGTAATAAGTATAATTATTACAGTTCTAGCGATAATAACTGCATTATATAGGTAATAATGCATGTTATATTGATAATATCGGGAGTAATAAGTATAATTATTATAGTTCTGGCGATAATAATAGTAAAATATGGCAAATAGTGCATGTTATATTGATAATAACGTAAGTAATAAGTATAATTATTACAGTTCTAGCGATAATAACTGCATTATATGGGTAATAATGCACGTTATATTGCTAATAATATAAGTAATAAGTATAATTATTACAGTTCTAGCGGTAATAACTGCATTATATGGGTAATAATGCATGTTATATTGATAATATCGGGAGTAATAAGTATAATTATTATAGTTCTGGCGATAATAATAGTAAAATATGGCAAATAGTGCATGTTATATTGATAATAATAAAAGTCGTAAGTATATTTATTATAGTTCTACCGATTATAACTGCATAATATGGGTAATAATGCATGTTATATTGAGAATAATATAAGTAATAAGTATAATTATTACAGTTCTAGCGATAATAACTGCATTATATGGGTAATAATGCATGTTATATTGATAATATCGGGAGTAATAAGTATAATTATTACAGTTCTAGCGATAATAATAGTAAAATATAACTAATAGTGCATGTTCTATTGATAATAATAAAAGTAATACGTATATTTATTATAGTTCTAGCGATAATAACTGCATAATATGGGTAATAATGCACGTTATATAGCTAATAATATAAGTAATCAGTATAACTGTTACAGTTCTAGCGATAATAACTGCATTATATGGGTAGTAATGCATGTTATATTGATGAAAATAAAAGTAATACGTATATTTATTATAGTTCTAGCGATAATAACTGCATAATATGGGTAATAATGCACGTTATATTGCTAATAATATAAGTAATAAGTATAAATATTACAGTTCTAGCGATAATAACTCCACTATATGGGTAATAATGCATGTTATATTGACAATAATATAAGCAATAAGTATAATTATTACAGTTCTAGCGATAATAACTGCATAATATGGCTAATAATGCACGTTATATTGCTAATAATATAAGTAATAAGTATAATTATTACAGTTCTAGCGATAATAACTGCATTATATGGGACATAATGCATGTTATATTGTTAATACCGGGAGTAATAAGTACAATTATTATAGTTCTAGCGATAATAATAGTAAAATATGGCTAATAGTGCATGTTATATTGATAATAATAAATGTAATAAGTATATTTATTACAGTTCTATCGATAATATCTGCATAATATGGGTAATAATGCATGTTATATTGATGATAATAAAAGTAATACGTATACTTATTATAGTTCTAGCGATAATAACTGCATAATATGCGTAATAATGCATGTTATATTGATAATAATATAAGTAATAAGTATAATTATTACAGTTCTCGCGATAATAACTGCATTATATGGGTAATAATGCACGTTATATTGCTAACAATATAAGTAATAAGTATAATTATTACAGTTCTAGCGATAATAACTGCATTATTTGGGTAATAATGGATGTTATATTGTTAACATCGGGAGTAATAAGTATAATTATTACAGTTCTAGCGATAATAACTCCATTATATGGGTAATAATGCATGTTATATTGATAATAATATAAGTAATAAGTATAATTATTACAGTTCTAGCGATATTAAGTGCATTATATGGGTAATAATGCATGTTATATTGCTAATAATATAAGTAATAAGTATAATTATTACAGTTCTAGCGATAATAACTGCATTATATGGGTAATAATGCACGTTATATAGCTAATAATATAAGTAATAAGTATAACTATTACAGTTCTAGCGACAATAACTGCATTATATGGGTAATAATGCATGTTACATTGATGATAATAAAAGTAATACGTATATTTATTATAGTTCTAGCGATAATAACTGCATAATATGGGTAATAATGCACGTTATATTGCTAATAATATAAGTAATAAGTATAATTATTACAGTTCTAGCGATAATAACTGCATTATATGGGTAATAATGCATGTTATATTGATGATCATAAAAGTAATACGTATATTTATTATAGTTCTAGCGATAATAATGGTAAAATATGACTAATAGTGCATGTTATATTGATAATAATAAAAGTGATAAGTATATTTATTACAGTTCTATCGATAATAACTGCATAATATGGGTAATAATGCATGTTATATTGATGATAATAAAAGTAATACGTATATTTATTACAGTTCTGGCGATAATAACTGCATTATATGGGTAATAATGCACGTTATATTGATAATAACGTAAGTAATAAGTATAATTATTACAGTTCTACCGATTATAACTGCATAATATGGGTAATAATGCATGTTATATTGAGAATAATATAAGTAATAAGTATAATTATTACAGTTCTAGCGGTAATAACTGCATTATATGGGACATAATGCATGTTATATTGTTTATATCGGGAGTAATAAGTACAATTATTATAGTTCTAGCGATAATAATAGTAAAATATGGCTAATAGTGCATGTTATATTGATAATAATAAATGTAATAAGTATATTTATTACAGTTCTATCAATAATATCTGCATAATATGGGTAATAATGCATGTTATATTGATGATAATAAAAGTAATACGTATATTTATTATAGTTCTAGCGATATTAAGTGCATTATATGGGTAATAATGCATGTTATATTGATAATAATAAAAGTAATAAGTATATTTATTACAGTTCTATCGATAATAACTGCATAATATGGGTAATAATGCATGTTATATTGATGATAATAAAAGTAATACGTATATTTATTATAGTTCTAGCGATAATAACTGCATAATATGGGTAATAATGCACGTTATATTGCTAATAATATAAGTAATAAGTATAATTATTACAGTTCCAGCGATATTAAGTGCATTATATGGGTAATAATGCATGTTATATTGATAATAATAAAAGTAATAAGTATATTTATTACAGTTCTATCGATAATAACTGCATAAAATGGGTAACAATGCATGTTATATTGATGATAATGAAAGTAGTAAGTATATTTATTACAGTTCTAGCGATAATAACTGCATTATATGGGTAATAATGCAGGTTATATTGCTAATAATATAAGTAATAAGTATAATTATTACAGTTCTAGCGATAATAACTGCATTATATGGGTAAAAATGCATGTTATATTGATAATATCGGGAGTAATAAGTATAATTATTAGAGTTCTAGCGATAATAATAGTAAAATATAACTAATAGTGCATGTTCTATTGATAATAATAAAAGTAATACGTATATTTATTATAGTTCTAGCGATAATAACTGCATAATATGGGTAATAATGCACGTTATATTGCTAATAATATAAGTAATAAGTATAATTATTACAGTTCTAGCGATAATAACTGCATTATATAGGTAATAATGCATGTTATATTGATAATATCGGGAGTAATAAGTATAATTATTATAGTTCTAGCGATAATAATAGTAAAATATGGCAAATAGTGCATGTTATATTGATAATAATAAGAGTAATAAGTATATTTATTACAGTTCTATCGATAATAACTGCATAATATGGGTAATAATGCATGTTATATTGATGATAATAAAAGTAATCCGTATATTTATTATAGTTCTAGCGATAATAACTGCATAATATGCGTAATAATGCATGTTATATTGATAATAATATAAGTAATAAGTATAATTATTACAGTTCTAGCGATAATAACTGCATTATTTGGGTAATAATGGATGTTATATTGATAACATCGGGAGTAATAAGTATAATTATTACAGTTCTAGCGATAATACTAGTAAAATATGGCGAAGAGTGCCTGTTATATTGATAATAATAAAAGTAATAAGTATATTTATTATACATCTGTCGATAATAACTGCATTATATGGGTAATAATGCTTGTTATATTGATAATAATATAAGTAATAAGTATAATTATTACAGTTCTAGCGATAATAACTGCATAATATGGGTAATAATGCACGTTATATTGCTAATAATATAAGTAATAAGTATAATTATTACAGTTCTAGCGATAATAACTGCATTATATGGGTAATAATGCACGTTATATTGCTAATAATATAAGTAATAAGTATAATTATTACAGTTCTAGCGGTAATAACTGCATTATATGGGTAATAATGCATGTTATATTGATAATATCGGGAGTAATAAGTATAATTATTATAGTTCTGGCGATAATAAAAGTAAAATATGGCAAATAGTGCATGTTATATTGATAACAATAAAAGTAATAAGTATATTTATTACAGTTCTATGGATAATAACTGCATAATATGGGTAATAATGCATGTTATATTGATGATAATATAAGTAATAAGTATAATTATTACAGTTCTAGCGATATTAAGTGCATTATATGGGTAATAATGCATGTTATATTGATAATAATAAAAGTAATCAGTATATTTATTACAGTTCTATCGATAATAACTGCATAATATGGGTAATAATGCATGTTATATTGATGATAATAAAAGTAATACGTATATTTATTGTAGTTCTAGCGATAATAACTGCATAATATGGGTAATAATGCACGTTATATTGCTAATAATATAAGTAATAAGTATAATTATTACAGTTCCAGCGATATTAAGTGCATTATATGGGTAATAATGCATGTTATATTGATAATAATAAAAGTAATAAGTATATTTATTACAGTTCTATCGATAATAACTGCATAAAATGGGTAACAATGCATGTTATATTGATGATAATGAAAGTAGTAAGTATATTTATTACAGTTCTAGCGATAATAACTGCATTATATGGGTAATAATGCAGGTTATATTGCTAATAATATAAGTAATAAGTATAATTATTACAGTTCTAGCGATAATAACTGCATTATATGGGTAATAATGCATGTTATATTGATAATATCGGGAGTAATAAGTATAATTATTAGAGTTCTAGCGATAATAATAGTAAAATATAACTAATAGTGCATGTTCTATTGATAATAATAAAAGTAATACGTATATTTATTATAGTTCTAGCGATAATAACTGCATAATATGGGTAATAATGCACGTTATATTGCTAATAATATAAGTAATAAGTATAATTATTACAGTTCTAGCGATAATAACTGCATTGTATAGGTAATAATGCATGTTATATTGATAATATCGGGAGTAATAAGTATAATTATTATAGTTCTAGCGATAATAATAGTAAAATATGGCAAATAGTGCATGTTATATTGATAATAATAAGAGCAATAAGTATATTTATTACAGTTCTATCGATAATAACTGCATAATATGGGTAATAATGCATGTTATATTGATGATAATAAAAGTAATCCGTATATTTATTATAGTTCTAGCGATAATAACTGCATAATATGCGTAATAATGCATGTTATATTGATAATAATATAAGTAATAAGTATAATTATTACAGTTCTAGCGATAATAACTGCATTATTTGGGTAATAATGGATGTTATATTGATAACATCGGGAGTAATAAGTATAATTATTACAGTTCTAGCGATAATACTAGTAAAATATGGCGAAGAGTGCCTGTTATATTGATAATAATAAAAGTAATAAGTATATTTATTATACATCTGTCGATAATAACTGCATTATATGGGTATTAATGCTTGTTATATTGATAATAATATAAGTAATAAGTATAATTATTACAGTTCTAGCGATAATAACTCCATTATATGGGTAATAATGCATGTTATATTGATAATAGTATAAGTAATAAGTATAATTATTACAGTTCTAGCGATAATAACTGCATAATATGGGTAATAATGCACGTTATATTGCTAATAATATAAGTAATAAGTATAATTATTACAGTTCTAGCGATAATAACTGCATTATATGGGTAATAATGCACGTTATATAGCTAATAATATAAGTAATAAGTATAACTATTACAGTTCTAGCGACAATAACTGCATTATATGGGTAATAATGCATGTTACATTGATGATAATAAAAGTAATACGTATATTTATTATAGTTCTAGCGATAATAACTGCATAATATGGGTAATAATGCACGTTATATTGCTAATAATATAAGTAATAAGTATAATTATTACAGTTCTAGCGATAATAACTGCATTATATGGGTAATAATGCATGTTATATTGATGATCATAAAAGTAATACGTATATTTATTATAGTTCTAGCGATAATAATGGTAAAATATGACTAATAGTGCATGTTATATTGATAATAATAAAAGTGATAAGTATATTTATTACAGTTCTATCGATAATAACTGCATAATATGGGTAATAATGCATGTTATATTGATGATAATAAAAGTAATACGTATATTTATTACAGTTCTGGCGATAATAACTGCATTATATGGGTAATAATGCACGTTATATTGATAATAACGTAAGTAATAAGTATAATTATTACAGTTCTACCGATTATAACTGCATAATATGGGTAATAATGCATGTTATATTGAGAATAATATAAGTAATAAGTATAATTATTACAGTTCTAGCGATAATAACTGCATTATATGGGACATAATGCATGTTATATTGTTAATATCGGGAGTAATAAGTACAATTATTATAGTTCTAGCGATAATAATAGTAAAATATGGCTAATAGTGCATGTTATATTGATAATAATAAATGTAATAAGTATATTTATTACAGTTCTATCAATAATATCTGCATAATATGGGTAATAATGCATGTTATATTGATGATAATAAAAGTAATACGTATATTTATTATAGTTCTAGCGATATTAAGTGCATTATATGGGTAATAATGCATGTTATATTGATAATAATAAAAGTAATAAGTATATTTATTACAGTTCTATCGATAATAACTGCATAATATGGGTAATAATGCATGTTATATTGATGATAATAAAAGTAATACGTATATTTATTATAGTTCTAGCGATAATAACTGCATAATATGGGTAATAATGCACGTTATATTGCTAATAATATAAGTAATAAGTATAATTATTACAGTTCCAGCGATATTAAGTGCATTATATGGGTAATAATGCATGTTATATTGATAATAATAAAAGTAATAAGTATATTTATTACAGTTCTATCGATAATAACTGCATAAAATGGGTAACAATGCATGTTATATTGATGATAATGAAAGTAGTAAGTATATTTATTACAGTTCTAGCGATAATAACTGCATTATATGGGTAATAATGCAGGTTATATTGCTAATAATATAAGTAATAAGTATAATTATTACAGTTCTAGCGATAATAACTGCATTATATGGGTAATAATGCATGTTATATTGATAATATCGGGAGTAATAAGTATAATTATTAGAGTTCTAGCGATAATAATAGTAAAATATAACTAATAGTGCATGTTCTATTGATAATAATAAAAGTAATACGTATATTTATTATAGTTCTAGCGATAATAACTGCATAATATGGGTAATAATGCACGTTATATTGCTAATAATATAAGTAATAAGTATAATTATTACAGTTCTAGCGATAATAACTGCATTATATAGGTAATAATGCATGTTATATTGATAATATCGGGAGTAATAAGTATAATTATTATAGTTCTAGCGATAATAATAGTAAAATATGGCAAATAGTGCATGTTATATTGATAATAATAAGAGTAATAAGTATATTTATTACAGTTCTATCGATAATAACTGCATAATATGGGTAATAATGCATGTTATATTGATGATAATAAAAGTAATCCGTATATTTATTATAGTTCTAGCGATAATAACTGCATAATATGCGTAATAATGCATGTTATATTGATAATAATATAAGTAATAAGTATAATTATTACAGTTCTAGCGATAATAACTGCATAATATGGGTAATAATGCACGTTATATTGCTAATAATATAAGTAATAAGTATAATTATTACAGTTCTAGCGATAATAACTGCATTATATGGGTAATAATGCACGTTATATAGCTAATAATATAAGTAATAAGTATAACTATTACAGTTCTAGCGACAATAACTGCATTATATGGGTAATAATGCATGTTACATTGATGATAATAAAAGTAATACGTATATTTATTATAGTTCTAGCGATAATAACTGCATAATATGGGTAATAATGCACGTTATATTGCTAATAATATAAGTAATAAGTATAATTATTACAGTTCTAGCGATAATAACTGCATTATATGGGTAATAATGCATGTTATATTGATGATCATAAACGTAATACGTATATTTATTATAGTTCTAGCGATAATAATGGTAAAATATGACTAATAGTGCATGTTATATTGATAATAATAAAAGTAATAAGTATATTTATTACAGTTCTATCGATAATAACTGCATAATATGGGTAATAATGCATGTTATATTGATGATAATAAAAGTAATACGTATATTTATTACAGTTCTGGCGATAATAACTGCATTATATGGGTAATAATGCACGTTATATTGATAATAACGTAAGTAATAAGTATAATTATTACAGTTCTAGCGATAATAACTGCATTATATTGGTAATAATGCACGTTATATTGCTAATAATATAAGTAATAAGTATAATTATTACAGTTCTAGCGATAATAACTGCATTATATAGGTAATAATGCATGTTATATTGATAATATCGGGAGTAATAAGTATAATTATTATAGTTCTGGCGATAATAATAGTAAAATATGGCAAATAGTGCATGTTATATTGATAATAACGTAAGTAATAAGTATAATTATTACAGTTCTAGCGATAATAACTGCATTATATGGGTAATAATGCACGTTATATTGCTAATAATATAAGTAATAAGTATAATTATTACAGTTCTAGCGGTAATAACTGCATTATATGGGTAATAATGCATGTTATATTGATAATATCGGGAGTAATAAGTATAATTATTATAGTTCTGGCGATAATAATAGTAAAATATGGCAAATAGTGCATGTTATATTGATAATAATAAAAGTCGTAAGTATATTTATTATCGTTCTACCGATTATAACTGCATAATATGGGTAATAATGCATGTTATATTGAGAATAATATAAGTAATAAGTATAATTATTACAGTTCTAGCGATAATAACTGCATTATATGGGTAATAATGCATGTTATATTGATAATATCGGGAGTAATAAGTATAATTATTACAGTTCTAGCGATAATAATAGTAAAATATAACTAATAGTGCATGTTCTATTGATAATAATAAAAGTAATACGTATATTTATTATAGTTCTAGCGATAATAACTGCATAATATGGGTAATAATGCACGTTATATAGCTAATAATATAAGTAATCAGTATAACTGTTACAGTTCTAGCGATAATAACTGCATTATATGGGTAGGAATGCATGTTATATTGATGAAAATGAAAGTAATACGTATATTTATTATAGTTCTAGCGATAATAACTGCATAATATGGGTAATAATGCACGTTATATTGCTAATAATATAAGTAATAAGTATAATTATTACAGTTCTAGCGATAACACTAGTAAAATATGGCTAAGAGTGCCTGTTATATTGATAATAATAAAAGTAATAAGTATATTTATTATACTTCTGTCGATAATAACTGCATTATATGGGTAATAGTGCATGTTATATTGATAATAATATAAGTAATAAGTATAATTATTACAGTTCTAGCGATAATAACTCCACTATATGGGTAATAATGCATGTTATATTGACAATAATATAAGCAATAAGTATAATTATTACAGTTCTAGCGATAATAACTGCATAATATGGCTAATAATGCACGTTATATTGCTAATAATATAAGTAATAAGTATAATTATTACAGTTCTAGCGATAATAACTGCATTATATGGGACATAATGCATGTTATATTGTTAATATCGGGAGTAATAAGTACAATTATTATTGTTCTAGCGATAATAATAGTAAAATATGGCTAATAGTGCATGTTATATTGATAATAATAAATGTAATAAGTATATTTATTACAGTTCTATCAATAATATCTGCATAATATGGGTAATAATGCATGTTATATTGATGATAATAAAAGTAATACGTATATTTATTATAGTTCTAGCGATATTAAGTGCATTATATGGGTAATAATGCATGTTATATTGATAATAATAAAAGTAATAAGTATATTTATTACAGTTCTATCGATAATAACTGCATAATATGGGTAATAATGCATGTTATATTGATGATAATAAAAGTAATACGTATATTTATTATAGTTCTAGCGATAATAACTGCATAATATGGGTAATAATGCACGTTATATTGCTAATAATATAAGTAATAAGTATAATTATTACAGTTCCAGCGATATTAAGTGCATTATATGGGTAATAATGCATGTTATATTGATAATAATAAAAGTAATAAGTATATTTATTACAGTTCTATCGATAATAACTGCATAAAATGGGTAACAATGCATGTTATATTGATGATAATGAAAGTAGTAAGTATATTTATTACAGTTCTAGCGATAATAACTGCATTATATGGGTAATAATGCAGGTTATATTGCTAATAATATAAGTAATAAGTATAATTATTACAGTTCTAGCGATAATAACTGCATTATATGGGTAATAATGCATGTTATATTGATAATATCGGGAGTAATAAGTATAATTATTAGAGTTCTAGCGATAATAATAGTAAAATATAACTAATTGTGCATGTTCTATTGATAATAATAAAAGTAATACGTATATTTATTATAGTTCTAGCGATAATAACTGCATAATATGGGTAATAATGCACGTTATATTGCTAATAATATAAGTAATAAGTATAATTATTACAGTTCTAGCGATAATAACTGCATTATATGGGTAATAATGCATGTTATATTGATGATCATAAACGTAATACGTATATTTATTATAGTTCTAGCGATAATAACTGCATAATATGCGTAATAATGCATGTTATATTGATAATAATACAAGTAATAAGTATAATTATTACAGTTCTAGCGATAATAACTGCATTATTTGGGTAATAATGGATGTTATATTGATAACATCGGGAGTAATAAGTATAATTATTACAGTTCTAGCGATAATACTAGTAAAATATGGCGAAGAGTGCCTGTTATATTGATAATAATAAAAGTAATAAGTATATTTATTATACATCTGTCGATAATAACTGCATTATATGGGTAATAATGCTTGTTATATTGATAATAATATAAGTAATAAGTATAATTATTACAGTTCTAGCGATAATAACTCCATTATATGGGTAATAATGCATGTTACATTGATGATAATAAAAGTAATACGTATATTTATTATAGTTCTAGCGATAATAACTGCATAATATGGGTAATAATGCACGTTATATTGCTAATAATATAAGTAATAAGTATAATTATTACAGTTCTAGCGATAATAACTGCATTATATGGGTAATAATGCATGTTATATTGATGATCATAACCGTAATACGTATATTTATTATAGTTCTAGTGATAATAATGGTAAAATATGACTAATAGTGCATGTTATATTGATAATAATAAAAGTAATAGGTATATTTATTACAGTTCTATCGATAATAACTGCATAATATGGGTAATAATGCATGTTATATTGATGATAATAAAAGTAATACGTATATTTATTACAGTTCTGGCGATAATAACAGCATTATATGGGTAATAATGCACGTTATATTGATAATAACGTAAGTAATAAGTATAATTATTACAGTTCTAGCGATAATAACTGCATTATATGGGTAATAATGCACGTTATATTGCTAATAATATAAGTAATAAGTATAATTATTACAGTTCTAGCGATAATAACTGCATTATATAGGTAATAATGCATGTTATATTGATAATATCGGGAGTAATAAGTATAATTATTATAGTTCTGGCGATAATAATAGTAAAATATGGCAAATAGTGCATGTTATATTGATAATAACGTAAGTAATAAGTATAATTATTACAGTTCTAGCGATAATAACTGCATTATATGGGTAATAATGCACGTTATATTGCTAATAATATAAGTAATAAGTATAATTATTACAGTTCTAGCGGTAATAACTGCATTATATGGGTAATAATGCATGTTATATTGATAATATCGGGAGTAATAAGTATAATTATTATAGTTCTGGCGATAATAATAGTAAAATATGGCAAATAGTGCATGTTATATTGATAATAATAAAAGTCGTAAGTATATTTATTATAGTTCTACCGATTATAACTGCATAATATGGGTAATAATGCATGTTATATTGAGAATAATATAAGTAATAAGTATAATTATTACAGTTCTAGCGATAATAACTGCATTATATGGGTAATAATGCATGTTATATTGATAATATCGGGAGTAATAAGTATAATTATTACAGTTCTAGCGATAATAATAGTAAAATATAACTAATAGTGCATGTTCTATTGATAATAATAAAAGTAATACGTATATTTATTATAGTTCTAGCGATAATAACTGCATAATATGGGTAATAATGCACGTTATATAGCTAATAATATAAGTAATCAGTATAACTGTTACAGTTCTAGCGATAATAACTGCATTATATGGGTAGTAATGCATGTTATATTGATGAAAATAAAAGTAATACGTATATTTATTATAGTTCTAGCGATAATAACTGCATAATATGGGTAATAATGCACGTTATATTGCTAATAATATAAGTAATAAGTATAAATATTACAGTTCTAGCGATAATAACTCCACTATATGGGTAATAATGCATGTTATATTGACAATAATATAAGCAATAAGTATAATTATTACAGTTCTAGCGATAATAACTGCATAATATGGCTAATAATGCACGTTATATTGCTAATAATATAAGTAATAAGTATAATTATTACAGTTCTAGCGATAATAACTGCATTATATGGGACATAATGCATGTTATATTGTTAATACCGGGAGTAATAAGTACAATTATTATAGTTCTAGCGATAATAATAGTAAAATATGGCTAATAGTGCATGTTATATTGATAATAATAAATGTAATAAGTATATTTATTACAGTTCTATCGATAATATCTGCATAATATGGGTAATAATGCATGTTATATTGATGATAATAAAAGTAATACGTATACTTATTATAGTTCTAGCGATAATAACTGCATAATATGCGTAATAATGCATGTTATATTGATAATAATATAAGTAATAAGTATAATTATTACAGTTCTCGCGATAATAACTGCATTATATGGGTAATAATGCACGTTATATTGCTAACAATATAAGTAATAAGTATAATTATTACAGTTCTAGCGATAATAACTGCATTATTTGGGTAATAATGGATGTTATATTGTTAACATCGGGAGTAATAAGTATAATTATTACAGTTCTAGCGATAATAACTCCATTATATGGGTAATAATGCATGTTATATTGATAATAATATAAGTAATAAGTATAATTATTACAGTTCTAGCGATATTAAGTGCATTATATGGGTAATAATGCATGTTATATTGATAATAATAAAAGTAATAAGTATATTTATTACAGTTCTATCGATAATAACTGCATAATATGGGTAATAATGCATGTTATATTGATGATCATAAACGTAATACGTATATTTATTATAGTTCTAGCGATAATAATGGTAAAATATGACTAATAGTGCATGTTATATTGATAATAATATAAGTAATAAGTATAATTATTACAGTTCTAGCGATAATAACTCCATTATATGGGTAACAATGCATGTTATATTGATGATAATGAAAGTAGTAAGTATATTTATTACAGTTCTAGCGATAATAACTGCGTTATATGAGTAATAATGCATATTATATTGATAATATCGGGAGTAATAAGTATAATTATTATAGTTCTAGCGATAATAATAGTAAAATATGGCTAATGGTGCATGTTATATTGATAATAATAAAAGTAATAAGTATATTTATTACAGGTCTGGCGATAATAACTGCATTATATGGGTAATAATGCACGTTATATAGCTAATAATATAAGTAATAAGTATAACTATTACAGTTCTAGCGATAATAACTGCATTATATGGGTAATAATGCATGTTATATTGATGATAATAAAAGTAATACGTTTATTTATTATAGTTCTAGCGATAATAACTGCATCATATGGGTAATAATGCATGTTATAGTGATGATAACAAAAGTAATACGTATATTTATTATAGTTCTAGCGATAATAATAGTAAAATATGGCTAATAGTGCATGTTATATTGATAATAATAAAAGAAATAAGTATATTTATTACAGTTCTATCGATAATATCTGCATAATATGGGTAATAATGCATGTTATATTGATGATAATAAAAGTAATACGTATATTTATTATAGTTCTAGCGATAATAACTGCATAATATGGGTAATAATGCACGTTATATTGATGATAATAAAAGTAATACGTATATTTATTATAGTTCTGGCGATAATAACTGCATAATATGGGTAATAATGCATGTTATATTGATAATAATATACGTAATAAGTATAATTATTACAGTTCTAGGGATAATAACTCCATTATATGGGTAATAATGCATGTTACATTGATAATAATATAAGTAATAAGTATAATTATTACAGTTCAAGCGGTAATAACTGCATAATATGGGTAACAATGCATGTTATATTGATAATATCTTGAGTAATAAGTATAATTATTACAGTTCTAGCGATAATAATAGTAAAATATGGCTAATAGTTCATGTTCTATTGATAATAATAAAAGTAATACGTATATTTATTATAGTTCTATCGATAATAACTGCATAATATGGGTAATAATGCACGTTATATTGATGATAATAAAAGTCGTAAGTATATTTATTATAGTTCTACCGATTATAACTGCATAATATGGGTAATAATGCATGTTATATTGAGAATAATATAAGTAGTAAGTATAATTATTACAGTTCTAGCGATAATAACTGCATTATATGGGTAATAATGCATGTTATATTGATAATATCGGGAGTAATAAGTATAATTATTACAGTTCTAGCGATAATAATAGTAAAATATAACTAATAGTGCATGTTCTATTGATAATAATAAAAGTAATACGTATATTTATTATAGTTCTAGCGATAATAACTGCATAATATGGGTAATAATGCACGTTATATTGATAATAATATAAGTAATAAGTATAATTATTACAGTTCTAGCGATAATAACTGCATTATATGGGTAATAATGCACGTTATATAGCTAATAATATAAGTAATAAGTATAACTGTTACAGTTCTAGCGATAATAACTGCATTATATGGGTAATAATGCATGTTATATTGATGAAAATAAAAGTAATACGTATATTTATTATAGTTCTAGCGATAATAACTGCATAATATGGGTAATAATGCACGTTATATTGCTAATAATATAAGTAATAAGTATAATTATTACAGTTCTAGCGATAATAACTGCATTATATGGGACATAATGCATGTTATATTGTTAATATCGGGAGTAATAAGTACAATTATTATAGTTCTAGCGATAATAATAGTAAAATATGGCTAATAGTGCATGTTATATTGATAATAATAAATGTAATAAGTATATTTATTACAGTTCTATCGATAATATCTGCATAATATGGGTAATAATGCATGTTATATTGATGATAATAAAAGTAATACGTATATTTATTATAGTTCTAGCGATTATAACTGCATAATATGGGTAATAATGCATGTTATATTGAGAATAATATAAGTAATAAGTATAATTATTACAGTTCTAGCGATAATAACTCCATTATATAGGTAATAATGCATGTTATATTGATGATAATAAAAGTAATACGTATACTTATTATAGTTCTAGCGATAATAACTGCATAATATGGGTAATAATGCATGTTATATTGATAATAATATAAGTAATAAGTATAATTATTAAAGTTTTAGCGATAAGAACTGCATTATATGGGTAATAATGCACGTTATATTGCTGATAATATAAGTAATAAGTATAATTATTACAGTTCTAGGGATAATAACTGCATTATATGGGTAATAATGCATGTTATATTGATAATATCGGGAGTAATAAGTATAATTATTATAGTTCTAGCGATAATCATAGTACAATATGGCTAATAGTGCATGTTATATTGATAATAATAAAAGTAATAAGTATATTTATTATAGTTCTATCGATAATAACTGCATTATATGGGTAATAATGCACGTTATATTGCTGATAATATAAGTAATAAGTATAATTATTACAGTTCTAGCGATAATAACTGCATTATATGGGTAAATAATGCACGTTATATTGCTAATAATATAAGTAATAAGTATAATTATTACAGTTCTAGCGATATTAAGTGCATTATATGGGTAATAATGCATGTTATATTGATAATAATAAAAGTAATAAGTATATTTATTACAGTTCTATCGATAATAACTGCATAAAATGGGTAACAATGCATGTTATATTGATGATAATGAAAGTAGTAAGTATATTTATTACAGTTCTAGCGATAATAACTGCGTTATATGAGTAATAATGCATATTATATTGATAATATCGGGAGTAATAAGTATAATTATTATAGTTCTAGCGATAATAATAGTAAAATATGGCTAATGGTGCATGTTATATTGATAATAATAAAAGTAATAAGTATATTTATTACAGTTCTGGCGATAATAACTGCATTATATGGGTAATAATGCATGTTATATTGCTCATAATATAAGTAATAAGTATAATTATTACAGTTCTAGCGATAATAACTGCATTATATGGGTAATAATGCACGTTATATTGCTAATAATATAAGTAATAAGTATAATTATTACAGTTCTAGCGATAATAACTGCATTATATAGGTAATAATGCATGTTATATTGATAATATCGGGAGTAATAAGTATATTTATTATAGTTCCATCGATAATACCTGCATAATATGGGTAATTATGCATGTTATATTCATGATAATAAAAGTACTAAGTATATTTATTATGGCTATAGCGATAATAACTGCATAATATGGGTAATAATGCATGTTATATTGATAATAATATAAGTAATAAGTATAATTATTACAGTTCTAGCGATAATAACTGCATTATATGGGTAATAATGCATGTTATATTGATAATAATATAAGTAATAAGTATAATTATTACAGTTCAAGCGGTAATAACTGCATAATATGGGTAACAATGCATGTTATATTGATAATATCTTGAGTAATAAGTATAATTATTACAGTTCTAGCGATAATAATAGTAAAATATGGCTAATAGTGCATGTCCTATTGATAATAATAAAAGTAATACGTATATTTATTATAGTTCTATCGATAATAACTGCATAATATGGGTAATAATGCACGTTATATTGATGATAATAAAAGTCGTAAGTATATTTATTATAGTTCTACCGATTATAACTGCATAATATGGGTAATAATGCATGTTATATTGAGAATAATATAAGTAATAAGTATAATTATTACAGTTCTAGCGATAATAACTGCATTATATGGGTAATAATGCATGTTATATTGATAATATCGGGAGTAATAAGTATAATTATTACAGTTCTAGCGATAATAATAGTAAAATATAACTAATAGTGCATGTTCTATTGATAATAATAAAAGTAATACGTATATTTATTATAGTTCTAGCGATAATAACTGCATAATATGGGTAATAATGCACGTTATATTGATAATAATATAAGTAATAAGTATAATTATTACAGTTCTAGCGATAATAACTGCATTATATGGATAATAATGCACGTTATATAGCTAATAATATAAGTAATAAGTATAACTATTACAGTTCTAGCGATAATAACTGCATTATATGGGTAATAATGCATGTTATATTGATGAAAATAAAAGTAATACGTATATTTATTATAGTTCTAGCGATAATAACTGCATAATATGGGTAATAATGCACGTTATATTGCTAATAATATAAGTAATAAGTATAATTATTACAGTTCTAGCGATAATACTAGTAAAATATGGCTAAGAGTGCCTGTTATATTGATAATAATAAAAGTAATAAGTATATTTATTATACTTCTGTCGATAATAACTGCATTATATGGGTAATAGTGCATGTTATATTGATAATAATATAAGTAATAAGTATAATTATTACAGTTCTAGCGATAATAACTGCATAATATGCTTAACAATGCACGTTATATTGCTAATAATATAAGTAATAAGTATAAATATTACAGTTCTAGCGATAATAACTCCATTATATGGGTAATAATGCATGTTATATTGACAATAATATAAGCAATAAGTATAATTATTACAGTTCTAGCGATAATAACTGCATAATATGGCTAATAATGCACGTTATATTGCTAATAATATAAGTAATAAGTATAATTATTACAGTTCTAGCGATAATAACTGCATTATATGGGACATAATGCATGTTATATTGTTAATATCGGGAGTAATAAGTACAATTATTATAGTTCTAGCGATAATAATAGTAAAATGTGGCTAATAGTGCATGTTATATTGATAATAATAAATGTAATAAGTATATTTATTACAGTTCTATCGATAATATCTGCATAATATGGGTAATAATGCATGTTATATTGATGATAATAAAAGTAATACGTATATTTATTATAGTTCTAGCGATAATAATAGTAAAATATGGCTAATAGTGCATGTTATATTGATAATAATAAAAGTAATAAGTATATTTATTACAGTTCTATCGATAATATCTGCATAATATGGGTAATAATGCATGTTATATTGATGATAATAAAAGTAATACGTATATTTATTATAGTTCTAGCGATTATAACTGCATAATATGGGTAATAATGCATGTTATATTGAGAATAATATAAGTAATAAGTATAATTATTACAGTTCTAGCGATAATAACTCCATTATATAGGTAATAATGCATGTTATATTGATGATAATAAAAGTAATACGTATACTTATTATAGTTCTAGCGATAATAACTGCATAATATGGGTAATAATGCATGTTATATTGATAATAATATAAGTAATAAGTATAATTATTAAAGTTTTAGCGATAAGAACTGCATTATATGGGTAATAATGCACGTTATATTGCTGATAATATAAGTAATAAGTATAATTATTACAGTTCTAGGGATAATAACTGCATTATATGGGTAATAATGCATGTTATATTGATAATATCGGGAGTAATAAGTATAATTATTATAGTTCTAGCGATAATCATAGTACAATATGGCTAATAGTGCATGTTATATTGATAATAATAAAAGTAATAAGTATATTTATTATAGTTCTATCGATAATAACTGCATTATATGGGTAATAATGCACGTTATATTGCTGATAATATAAGTAATAAGTATAATTATTACAGTTCTAGCGATAATAACTGCATTATATGGGTAAATAGTGCACGTTATATTGCTAATAATGTAAGTAATAAGTATAATTATTACAGTTCTAGCGATAAGAACTGCATTATATGGGTAATAATGCACGTTATATTGCTGATAATATACGTAATAAGTATAATTATTACAGTTCTAGCGATAATAACTGCATTATATGGGTAATAATGCATGTTATATTGATAATATCGGAAGTAATAAGCATAATTATTATAGTTCTAGCGATAATAATAGAAAAATATGGCTAATAGTACATGTTATATTGATAATAATAAAAGTAATAAGTATATTTATTATAGTTCTATCGATAATAACTGCATAATATGGGTAATAATGCATGTTCTATTGATAATAATATAAGTAATAAGTATCATTATTACAGTTCTATCGATAATAACTGCATAATATGGGTAATAATGCATGTTACATTGATGATAATAAAAGTAATACGAATAGTTATTATAGTTCTAGCGACAATAACTGCATAATATGGGTAATAATGCATGTTATATTGATAATAATATAAGTAATAAGAATAATTATTACAGTTCTAGCGATAATAACTGCATTATATGGGTAATAATGGATGTTATATTGATAATATCGGTAGTAATAAGTATATTTATTACCGTCCTAACGATAATAACTGCATAATATGGGTAATAATGCATGTTATATTGATGATAATAAAAGTAATACGTATATATATTATAGTTCTAGCGATAATAACTGCATAATATGGGTAATAATGCATGTTATATTGATAATAATATAAGTAACAAGTATAATTATTATAGTTCTATCAATAATAACTGCATAAAGTGGGTAATAATGCACGTTATATTGCTAACGATACAAGTAATAAGTATAATTATTACAGTTCTAGCGATAATAACTGCATAATATGGGTAATAATGCATGTTCTATTGATAATAATATAAGTAATAAGTATCATTATTACAGTTCTATCGATAATAACTGCATAATATGGGTAATAATGCATGTTATATTGATAATAATATAAGTAATAAGTATAATTATTACAGTTCTAGCGATAATAACTGCATTATATGGGTAATAATGGATGTTATATTGAAAATATCGGGAGTAATAAGTATATTTATTACCGTTCTATCGATAATAACTGCATAATATGGGTAGTAATGCATGTTATATTGATGATAATGAAAGTAGTAAGTATATTTATTACAGGTCTAGCTATAACAACTGCATTATATGGGTAATAATGCATGTTATATAGATAATATTGGGAGTAATAAGAATAATTATTATAGTTCTAGCGATAATAATAGTAAAATATGGCTAATAGTGCATGTTATATTGATAATAATAAAAGTAATAAGTATATTTATTACAGTTCTATCGATAATAACTGCATAATATGGGTAATAATGCATGTTATATTGATAATAATATAAGTAATAAGTATAATTATTACAGTTCTAGCGATTATAACTGCATAATATGCGTAATAATGCATGTTATATTGATAATAATATAAGTAATAAGTATAATTCTTACAGTTCTTGCGATAATAATTGCACTATATGGGTAATAATGCATGTTATATTGATAACATCGAGAGTAATAAGTGTAATTATTATAGTTCTAGCGATAATAACTGCATTATATGGGTAATAATGGATGTTATATTGATAATATCGGGAGTAATAAGTATATTTATTATAGTTCTAGCGATAATAACTGCATAATATAGGTAATGATGCATGTTATATTGATAAGAATATAAGTAATAAGTATAATTATTACAGTTCTAGCGATTATAACTGCATGATATGCGTAATAATGCATGTTCTATTGATAATAATATAAGTAATAAGAATAATTATTACAGTTCTAGCGATAATAACTGCATTATATGGGTAATAATGCATGTTATATACATAATATTGGGAGTAATAAGTACAATTATTATAGTTCTAGCGATAATAATAGTAAAATATGGCTAATAGTGCATGTTATATTGATAATAATAAAAGTAATACGTATAATTATTACAGTTCTATCGATAATAACTGCATAATATGGGTAATAATGCACGTTGTATTGCTAATAATATAAGTAATAAGTATAATTATTACAGTTCTAGCGATAATAACTGCATTATATGGGTAATAATGGATGTTATATTGATAATATCGGGAGTAATATGTATATTTATTATAGTTCCAGCGATAATAATAGTAAAATATGGCTAATAGTGCATGTTATATTCATAATAATAAAAGTAATAAGTATATTTATTACAGTTCTATCGATAATAACTGCATAATATGGGTAATAATGCATGTTACATTGATGATAATAAAAGTAATACGAATATTTATTATAGTTCTAGCGATAATAACTGCATAATATGGGTAATAATGGATGTTATACTGATAATATCGGGAGTAATAAGTATATTTATTATAGTTCTAGCGATAATAACTGCATAATATAGGTAATGATGCATGTTATATTGATAATAATATAAGTAATAAGTATAATTATTACAGTTCTAGCGATTATAACTGCATAATATGCGTAATAATGCATGTTATATTGATAATAATATAAGTTATAAGAATAATTATTACAGTTCAAGCGATAATAACTGCATTATATGGGTAATAATGCATGTTATATTGATAATATCGGGAGTAATAAGTGTAATTATTATAGTTCCAGCGATAATAATAGTAAAATATGGCTAATAGTGCGTGTTATATTGATAATAATATAAGTAATAAGTATAATTATTATAGTTCTATCAATAATAACTGCATAATATGGGTAATAATGCACGTTATATTGCTAACAATATAAGTAATAAGTATAATTATGACAGTTCTAGCGATAATAACTGCATAATATGGGTAATAATGCATGTTATATTGGTGATAATAAAAGTAATACGTATATTTATTATAGTTCTAGCGATTATAACTGCATAATATGCGTAATAATGCATGTTATATTGATAATAATAAGAGTTATAAGAATAATTATTACAGTTCTAGCGATAATAACTGCATTATATGGGTAATAATGCATGTTATATTGATAATATCGGGAGTAATAAGTGTAATTATTATAGTTCCAGCGATAATAATAGTAAAATATGGCTAATAGTGCGTGTTATATTGATAATAATATAAGTAATAAGTATAATTATTATAGTTCTATCAATAATAACTGCATAATATGGGTAATAATGCACGTTATATTGCTAACAATATAAGTAATAAGTATAATTATGACAGTTCTAGCGATAATAACTGCATAATATGGGTAATAATGCATGTTATATTGGTGATAATAAAAGTAATACGTATATTTATTATAGTTCTAGCGATTATAACTGCATAATATGGGTAATAATGCATGGTATATTGATAATCATATAAGTAATAAGTATAATTATTACAATTCTAGCGATAGTAACTGCATTATATGGGTAATAATGCATGTTATATTGATAATATTGGGAGTAATAAGTATAATTATTGTAGTTCTAGCGATAATAATAGTAACACATGGCTAATAGTGCATGTTATATTGATAATAATAAAAGTAATAAGTATATTTATTACAGTTCTATCGATAATAACTGCATAATATGGGTAATAATGCATGTTATATTGATGATAACAAAAGTAATACGTATATTTATTATACTTCTAGCGATAATAACTGCATAATATGGGTAATAATGCATGTTATATTGATAATAATATAAGTAATAAGTATAATTATTACAGTTGTAGCGATTATAACTGCATAATATGGGTAATAATGCACGTTATATTGCTAACAATATAAGTAATAAGTATAATTATGACAGTTCTAGCGATAATAACTGCATAATATGGGTAATAATGCATGTTATATTGGTGATAATAAAAGTAATACGTATATTTATTATAGTTCTAGCGATTATAACTGCATAATATGCGTAATAATGCATGTTATATTGATAATAATAAGAGTTATAAGAATAATTATTACAGTTCTAGCGATAATAACTGCATTATATGGGTAATAATGCATGTTATATTGATAATATCGGGAGTAATAAGTGTAATTATTATAGTTCCAGCGATAATAATAGTAAAATATGGCTAATAGTGCGTGTTATATTGATAATAATATAAGTAATAAGTATAATTATTATAGTTCTATCAATAATAACTGCATAATATGGGTAATAATGCACGTTATATTGCTAACAATATAAGTAATAAGTATAATTATGACAGTTCTAGCGATAATAACTGCATAATATGGGTAATAATGCATGTTATATTGGTGATAATAAAAGTAATACGTATATTTATTATAGTTCTAGCGATTATAACTGCATAATATGGGTAATAATGCATGGTATATTGATAATCATATAAGTAATAAGTATAATTATTACAATTCTAGCGATAGTAACTGCATTATATGGGTAATAATGCATGTTATATTGATAATATTGGGAGTAATAAGTATAATTATTGTAGTTCTAGCGATAATAATAGTAACACATGGCTAATAGTGCATGTTATATTGATAATAATAAAAGTAATAAGTATATTTATTACAGTTCTATCGATAATAACTGCATAATATGGGTAATAATGCATGTTATATTGATGATAACAAAAGTAATACGTATATTTATTATACTTCTAGCGATAATAACTGCATAATATGGGTAATAATGCATGTTATATTGATAATAATATAAGTAATAAGTATAATTATTACAGTTGTAGCGATTATAACTGCATAATATGGGTAATAATGCATGGTATATTGATAATAATATAAGTAATAAGTATAATTATTACAGTTCTAGCGATAATAACTGCATTATACGGGTAATAATGCATGTTATATTGATAACATTGGGATTAATAAGTACAATTATTATAGTTCTAGCGATTATAACTGCATAATATGCGTAATAATGCATGTTATATTGATAATAATATAAGTAATAAGAATAATTATTACAGTTCTAGCGATAATAACTGCATTATATGGGTAATAATGCATGTTATATACATAATATTGGGAGTAATAAGTATAATTATTATAGTTCTAGCGATAATAATAGTAAAATATGGCTAATAGTGCATGTTATATTGATAATAATAAAAGTAATACGTATAATTATTACAGTTCTATCGATAATAACTGCATAATATGGGTAATAATGCATGTTATATTGATAATAATATAAGTAATAAGAATAATTATTACAGTTCTAGCGATAATAACTGCATTATATGGGTAATAATGGATGTTATATTGATAATATCGGGAGTAATAAGTATATTTATTACCGTCCTGTCGATAATAACTGCATAATATGGGTAATAATGCATGTTATATTGATGATAATAAAAGTAATACGTATATATATTATAGTTCTAGCGATAATAACTGCATAATATGGGTAATAATGCATGTTATATTGATAATAATATAAGCAACAAGTATAATTATTATAGTTCTATCAATAATAACTGCATAATATGGGTAATAATGCACGTTATATTGCTAACGATATAAGTAATAAGTATAATTATTACAGTTCTAGCGATAATAACTGCATAATATGGGTAATAATGCACGTTATATTGCTAACAATATAAGTAATAAGTATAATTATGACAGTTCTAGCGATAATAACTGCATAATATGGGTAATAATGCATGTTATATTGGTGATAATAAAAGTAATACGTATATTTATTATAGTTCTAGCGATAATAACTGCATAGTATAGGTAATGATGCATGTTATATTGATAAGAATATAAGTAATAAGTATAATTATTACAGTTCTAGCGATTATAACTGCATAATATGCGTAATAATGCATGTTATATTGATAATAATATAAGTAATAAGAATAATTATTACAGTTCTAGCGATAATAACTGCATTATATGGGTAATAATGCATGTTATATACATAATATTGGGAGTAATAAGTATAATTATTATAGTTCTAGCGATAATAATAGTAAAATATGGCTAATAGTGCTTGTTATATTGATAATAATAAATGTAATACGTATAATTATTACAGTTCTATCGATAATAACTGCATAATATGGGTAATAATGCACGTTGTATTGCTAATAATATAAGTAATAAGTATAATTATTACAGTTCTAGCGATAATAACTGCATTATATGGGTAATAATGGATGTTATATTGATAATATCGGGAGTAATATGTATATTTATTATAGTTCCAGCGATAATAATAGTAAAATATGGCTAATAGTGCATGTTATATTGATAATAATAAAAGTAATAAGTATATTTATTACAGTTCTATCGATAATAACTGCATAATATGGGTAATAATGCATGTTACATTGATGATAATAAAAGTAATACGAATATTTATTATAGTTCTAGCGATAATAACTGCATAATATGGGTAATAATGCATGTTATATTGATAATAATATAAGTAATAAGTATAATTATTACAGTTCTAGCGATAATAACTGCATTATATGGGTAATAATGGATGTTATACTGATAATATCGGGAGTAATAAGTATATTTATTATAGTTCTAGCGATAATAACTGCATAATATAGGTAATGATGCATGTTATATTGATAATAATATAAGTAATAAGTATAATTATTACAGTTCTAGCGATTATAACTGCATAATATGCGTAATAATGCATGTTATATTGATAATAATATAAGTTATAAGAAAAATTATTACAGTTCTAGCGATAATAACTGCATTATATGGGTAATAATGGATGTTATATTGAAAATATCGGGAGTAATAAGTATATTTATTACCGTTCTATCGATAATAACTGCATAATATGGGTAGTAATGCATGTTGTATTGATGATAATGAAAGTAGTAAGTATATTTATTACAGTTCTAGCGATAATAACTGCATTATATGCGTAATAATGCATGTTATATTGATAATATCGAGAGTAATAAGTGTAATTATTATAGTTCTAGCGATAATAATAGTAAAATATGGCTAATAGTACATGTTATATTGATAATAATAAAAGTAATAAGTATATTTATTACAGTTCTATCGATAATAAGTGCATAATATGGGTAATAATGCATGTTATATTGATAATAATATAAGTAATAAGTATAATTATTACAGTTCTAGCGATTATAACTGCATAATATGCGTAATAATGCATGTTATATTGATAATAATATAAGTAATAAGTATAATTCTTACAGTTCTTGCGATAATAATTGCACTATATGGGTAATAATGCATGTTATATTGATAATATCGAGAGTAATAAGTGTAATTATTATAGTTCTAGCGATAATAACTGCATTATATGGGTAATAATGGATGTTATTGGATGTAATAAGTATATTTATTACAGTTCTATCGATAATAACTGCATAATATGGGTAATAATGCATGTTACATTGATGATAATAAAACTAATACGAATATTTATTATAGTTCTAGCGATAATAACTGCATAATATGGGTAATAATGCATGTTATATTGATAATAATATAAGTAATAAGTATAATTATGACAGTTCTAGCGATAATAGCTGCATAATATGGGTAATAATGCATGTTATATTGGTGATAATAAAAGTAATACGTATATTTATTATAGTTCTAGCGATTATAAATGCATAATATGGGTAATAATGCATGGTATATTGATAATAATATAAGTAATAAGTATAATTATTACAGTTCTAGCGATAATAACTGCATTATATGGGTAATAATGCATGTTATATTGATAATATCGGGAGTAATAAGTATATTTATTATAGTTCTAGCGATAATAACTGCATAATATAGGTAATGATGCATGTTATATTGATAAGAATATAAGTAATAAGTATAATTGTTACAGTTCTAGCGATTATAACTGCATAATATGCGTAATAATGCATGTTATATTGATAATAATATAAGTAATAAGAATAATTATTACAGTTCTAGCGATAATAACTGCATTATATGGGTAATAATGCATGTTATATACATAATATTGGGAGTAATAAGTATAATTATTATAGTTCTAGCGATAATAATAGTAAAATATGGCTAATAGTGCATGTTATATTGATAATAATAAAAGTAATACGTATAATTATTACAGTTCTATCGATAATAACTGCATAATATGGGTAATAATGCACGTTGTATTGCTAATAATATAAGTAATAAGTATAATTATTACAGTTCTAGCGATAATAACTGCATTATATGGGTAATAATGGTTGTTACATTGATAATATCGGGAGTAATATGTATATTTATTATAGTTCCAGCGATAATAATAGTAAAATATGGCTAATAGTGCATGTTATATTGATAATAATAAAAGTAATAAGTATATTTATTACAGTTCTATCGATAATAACTGCATAATATGGGTAATAATGCATGTCACATTGATGATAATAAAAGTAATACGAATATTTATTATAGTTCTAGCGACAATAACTGCATAATATAGGTAATGATGCATGTTATATTGATAATAATATAAGTAATAAGAATAATTATTACAGTTCTAGCGATAATAACTGCATTATATGGGTAATAATGCATGTTATATACATAATATTGGGAGTAATAAGTATATTTATTATAGTTCTAGCGATAATAACTGCATAATATGGGTAATAATGGATGTTATACTGATAATATCGGGAGTAATAAGTATATTTATTATAGTTCTAGCGATAATAACTGCATAATATAGGTAATGATGCATGTTATATTGATAATAATATAAGTAATAAGTATAATTATTACAGTTCAAGCGATAATAACTGCATTATATGGGTAATAATGCATGTTATATTGATAATATCGGGAGTAATAAGTGTAATTATTATAGTTCCAGCGATAATAATAGTAAAATATGGCTAATAGTGCGTGTTATATTGATAATAATATAAGTAATAAGTATAATTATTATAGTTCTATCAATAATAACTGCATAATATGGGTAATAATGCACGTTATATTGCTAACAATATAAGTAATAAGTATAATTATGACAGTTCTAGCGATAATAACTGCATAATATGGGTAATAATGCATGTTATATTGGTGATAATAAAAGTAATACGTATATTTATTATAGTTCTAGCGATTATAACTGCATAATATGCGTAATAATGCATGTTATATTGATAATAATAAGAGTTATAAGAATAATTATTACAGTTCTAGCGATAATAACTGCATTATATGGGTAATAATGCATGTTATATTGATAATATCGGGAGTAATAAGTGTAATTATTATAGTTCCAGCGATAATAATAGTAAAATATGGCTAATAGTGCGTGTTATATTGATAATAATATAAGTAATAAGTATAATTATTATAGTTCTATCAATAATAACTGCATAATATGGGTAATAATGCACGTTATATTGCTAACAATATAAGTAATAAGTATAATTATGACAGTTCTAGCGATAATAACTGCATAATATGGGTAATAATGCATGTTATATTGGTGATAATAAAAGTAATACGTATATTTATTATAGTTCTAGCGATTATAACTGCATAATATGGGTAATAATGCATGGTATATTGATAATCATATAAGTAATAAGTATAATTATTACAATTCTAGCGATAGTAACTGCATTATATGGGTAATAATGCGTGTTATATTGATAATATTGGGAGTAATAAGTATAATTATTGTAGTTCTAGCGATAATAATAGTAACACATGGCTAATAGTGCATGTTATATTGATAATAATAAAAGTAATAAGTATATTTATTACAGTTCTATCGATAATAACTGCATAATATGGGTAATAATGCATGTTATATTGATGATAACAAAAGTAATACGTATATTTATTATACTTCTAGCGATAATAACTGCATAATATGGGTAATAATGCATGTTATATTGATAATAATATAAGTAATAAGTATAATTATTACAGTTGTAGCGATTATAACTGCATAATATGGGTAATAATGCATGGTATATTGATAATAATATAAGTAATAAGTATAATTATTACAGTTCTAGCGATAATAACTGCATTATACGGGTAATAATGCATGTTATATTGATAACATTGGGATTAATAAGTACAATTATTATAGTTCTAGCGATTATAACTGCATAATATGCGTAATAATGCATGTTATATTGATAATAATATAAGTAATAAGAATAATTATTACAGTTCTAGCGATAATAACTGCATTATATGGGTAATAATGCATGTTATATACATAATATTCGGAGTAATAAGTATAATTATTATAGTTCTAGCGATAATAATAGTAAAATATGGCTAATAGTGCATGTTATATTGATAATAATAAAAGTAATACGTATAATTATTACAGTTCTATCGATAATAACTGCATAATATGGGTAATAATGCATGTTATATTGATAATAATATAAGTAATAAGAATAATTATTACAGTTCTAGCGATAATAACTGCATTATATGGGTAATAATGGATGTTATATTGATAATATCGGGAGTAATAAGTATATTTATTACCGTCCTATCGATAATAACTGCATAATATGGGTAATAATGCATGTTATATTGATGATAATAAAAGTAATACGTATATATATTATAGTTCTAGCGATAATAACTGCATAATATGGGTAATAATGCATGTTATATTGATAATAATATAAGCAACAAGTATAATTATTATAGTTCTATCAATAATAACTGCATAATATGGGTAATAATGCACGTTATATTGCTAACGATATAAGTAATAAGTATAATTATTATAGTTCTAGCGATAATAACTGCATAATATGGGTAATACTGCACGTTATATTGCTAACAATATAAGTAATAAGTATAATTATGACAGTTCTAGCGATAACAACTGCATAATATGGGTAATAATGCATGTTATATTGGTGATAATAAAAGTAATACGTATATTTATTATAGTTCTAGCGATAATAACTGCATAGTATAGGTAATGATGCATGTTATATTGATAAGAATATAAGTAATAAGTATAATTATTACAGTTCTAGCGATTATAACTGCATAATATGCGTAATAATGCATGTTATATTGATAATAATATAAGTAATAAGAATAATTATTACAGTTCTGGCGATAATAACTGCATTATATGGGTAATAATGCATGTTATATACATAATATTGGGAGTAATAAGTATAATTATTATAGTTCTAGCGATAATAATAGTAAAATATGGCTAATAGTGCTTGTTATATTGATAATAATAAATGTAATACGTATAATTATTACAGTTCTATCGATAATAACTGCATAATATGGGTAATAATGCACGTTGTATTGCTAATAATATAAGTAATAAGTATAATTATTACAGTTCTAGCGATAATAACTGCATTATATGGGTAATAATGGATGTTATATTGATAATATCGGGAGTAATATGTATATTTATTATAGTTCCAGCGATAATAATAGTAAAATATGGCTAATAGTGCATGTTATATTGATAATAATAAAAGTAATAAGTATATTTATTACAGTTCTATCGATAATAACTGCATAATATGGGTAATAATGCATGTTACATTGATGATAATAAAAGTAATACGAATATTTATTATAGTTCTAGCGATAATAACTGCATAATATGGGTAATAATGCATGTTATATTGATAATAATATAAGTAATAAGTATAATTATTACAGTTCTAGCGATAATAACTGCATTATATGGGTAATAATGGATGTTATACTGATAATATCGGGAGTAATAAGTATATTTATTATAGTTCTAGCGATAATAACTGCATAATATAGGTAATGATGCATGTTATATTGATAATAATATAAGTAATAAGTATAATTATTACAGTTCTAGCGATTATAACTGCATAATATGCGTAATAATGCATGTTATATTGATAATAATATAAGTTATAAGAAAAATTATTACAGTTCTAGCGATAATAACTGCATTATATGGGTAATAATGGATGTTATATTGAAAATATCGGGAGTAATAAGTATATTTATTACCGTTCTATCGATAATAACTGCATAATATGGGTAGTAATGCATGTTGTATTGATGATAATGAAAGTAGTAAGTATATTTATTACAGGTCTAGCTATAACAACTGCATTATATGGGTAATAATGCATGTTATATAGATAATATTGGGAGTAATAAGAATAATTATTATAGTTCTAGCGATAATAATAGTAAAATATGGCTAATAGTGCATGTTATATTGATAATAATAAAAGTAATACGTATAATTATTACAGTTCTATCGATAATAACTGCATAATATGGGTAATAATGCACGTTGTATTGCTAATAATATAAGTAATAAGTATAATTATTACAGTTCTAGCGATAATAACTGCATTATATGGGTAATAATGGATGTTATATTGATAATATCGGGAGTAATATGTATATTTATTATAGTTCCAGCGATAATAATAGTAAAATATGGCTAATAGTGCATGTTATATTCATAATAATAAAAGTAATAAGTATATTTATTACAGTTCTATCGATAATAACTGCATAATATGGGTAATAATGCATGTTACATTGATGATAATAAAAGTAATACGAATATTTATTATAGTTCTAGCGATAATAACTGCATAATATGGGTAATAATGGATGTTATACTGATAATATCGGGAGTAATAAGTATATTTATTATAGTTCTAGCGATAATAACTGCATAATATAGGTAATGATGCATGTTATATTGATAATAATATAAGTAATAAGTATAATTATTACAGTTCTAGCGATTATAACTGCATAATATGCGTAATAATGCATGTTATATTGATAATAATATAAGTTATAAGAATAATTATTACAGTTCAAGCGATAATAACTGCATTATATGGGTAATAATGCATGTTATATTGATAATATCGGGAGTAATAAGTGTAATTATTATAGTTCCAGCGATAATAATAGTAAAATATGGCTAATAGTGCGTGTTATATTGATAATAATATAAGTAATAAGTATAATTATTATAGTTCTATCAATAATAACTGCATAATATGGGTAATAATGCACGTTATATTGCTAACAATATAAGTAATAAGTATAATTATGACAGTTCTAGCGATAATAACTGCATAATATGGGTAATAATGCATGTTATATTGGTGATAATAAAAGTAATACGTATATTTATTATAGTTCTAGCGATTATAACTGCATAATATGCGTAATAATGCATGTTATATTGATAATAATAAGAGTTATAAGAATAATTATTACAGTTCTAGCGATAATAACTGCATTATATGGGTAATAATGCATGTTATATTGATAATATCGGGAGTAATAAGTGTAATTATTATAGTTCCAGCGATAATAATAGTAAAATATGGCTAATAGTGCGTGTTATATTGATAATAATATAAGTAATAAGTATAATTATTATAGTTCTATCAATAATAACTGCATAATATGGGTAATAATGCACGTTATATTGCTAACAATATAAGTAATAAGTATAATTATGACAGTTCTAGCGATAATAACTGCATAATATGGGTAATAATGCATGTTATATTGGTGATAATAAAAGTAATACGTATATTTATTATAGTTCTAGCGATTATAACTGCATAATATGGGTAATAATGCATGGTATATTGATAATCATATAAGTAATAAGTATAATTATTACAATTCTAGCGATAGTAACTGCATTATATGAGTAATAATGCATGTTATATTGATAATATTGGGAGTAATAAGTATAATTATTGTAGTTCTAGCGATAATAATAGTAACACATGGCTAATAGTGCATGTTATATTGATAATAATAAAAGTAATAAGTATATTTATTACAGTTCTATCGATAATAACTGCATAATATGGGTAATAATGCATGTTATATTGATGATAACAAAAGTAATACGTATATTTATTATACTTCTAGCGATAATAACTGCATAATATGGGTAATAATGCATGGTATATTGATAATAATATAAGTAATAAGTATAATTATTACAGTTCTAGCGATAATAACTGCATTATACGGGTAATAATGCATGTTATATTGATAACATTGGGATTAATAAGTACAATTATTATAGTTCTAGCGATTATAACTGCATAATATGCGTAATAATGCATGTTATATTGATAATAATATAAGTAATAAGAATAATTATTACAGTTCTAGCGATAATAACTGCATTATATGGGTAATAATGCATGTTATATACATAATATTGGGAGTAATAAGTATAATTATTATAGTTCTAGCGATAATAATAGTAAAATATGGCTAATAGTGCATGTTATATTGATAATAATAAAAGTAATACGTATAATTATTACAGTTCTATCGATAATAACTGCATAATATGGGTAATAATGGATGTTATTGGATGTAATAAGTATATTTATTACAGTTCTATCGATAATAACTGCATAATATGGGTAATAATGCATGTTACATTGATGATAATAAAAGTAATACGAATATTTATTATAGTTCTAGCGATAATAACTGCATAATATGGGTAATAATGCATGTTATATTGATAATAATATAAGTAATAAGTATAATTATTACAGTTCTAGCGATAATAACTGCATTATATGGGTAATAATGGATGTTATACTGATAATATCGGGAGTAATAAGTATATTTATTATAGTTCTAGCGATAATAACTGCATAATATAGGTAATGATGCATGTTATATTGATAATAATATAAGTAATAAGTATAATTATTACAGTTCTAGCGATTATAACTGCATAATATGCGTAATAATGCATGTTATATTGATAATAATATAAGTTATAAGAATAATTATTACAGTTCTAGCGATAATAACTGCATTATATGGATACTAATGCATGTTATATTGATAATATCGGGAGTAATAAGTGTAATTATTATAGTTCCAGCGATAATAATAGTAAAATATGGCTAATAGTGCGTGTTATATTGATAATAATATAAGTAATAAGTATAATTATTATAGTTCTATCAATAATAACTGCATAATATGGGTAATAATGCACGTTATATTGCTAACAATATAAGTAATAAGTATAATTATGACAGTTCTAGCGATAATAGCTGCATAATATGGGTAATAATGCATGTTATATTGGTGATAATAAAAGTAATACGTATATTTATTATAGTTCTAGCGATTATAAATGCATAATATGGGTAATAATGCATGGTATATTGATAATAATATAAGTAATAAGTATAATTATTACAGTTCTAGCGATAATAACTGCATTATATGGGTAATAATGCATGTTATATACATAATATTGGGAGTAATAAGTATAATTATTATAGTTCTAGCGATAATAATAGTAAAATATGGCTAATAGTGCATGTTATATTGATAATAATAAAAGTAATACGTATAATTATTACAGTTCTATCGATAATAACTGCATAATATGGGTAATAATGCACGTTGTATTGCTAATAATATAAGTAATAAGTATAATTATTACAGTTCTAGCGATAATAACTGCATTATATGGGTAATAATGGTTGTTACATTGATAATATCGGGAGTAATATGTATATTTATTATAGTTCCAGCGATAATAATAGTAAAATATGGCTAATAGTGCATGTTATATGGATAATAATAAAAGTAATAAGTATATTTATTACAGTTCTATCGATAATAACTGCATAATATGGGTAATAATGCATGTCACATTGATGATAATAAAAGTAATACGAATATTTATTATAGTTCTAGCGACAATAACTGCATAATATAGGTAATGATGCATGTTATATTGATAATAATATAAGTAATAAGTATAATTATTACAGTTCTAGCGATTATAACTGCATAATATGCGTAATAATGCATGTTATATTGATAATAATATAAGTTATAAGAATAATTATTACAGTTCTAGCGATAATAACTGCATTATATGGGTAATAATGCATGTTATATTGATAATATCGGGAGTAATAAGTGTAATTATTATAGTTCCAGCGATAATAATAGTAAAATATGGCTAATAGTGCGTGTTATATTGATAATAATATAAGTAATAAGTATAATTATTATAGTTCTATCAATAATAACTGCATAATATGGGTAATAATGCATGGTATATTGATAATAATATAAGTAATAAGTATAATTATTACAGTTCTAGCGATAATAACTGCATTATATGGGTAATAATGCATGTTATATTGATAACATTGGGATTAATAAGTACAATTATTATAGTTCTAGCGATTATAACTGCATAATATGCGTAATAATGCATGTTATATTGATAATAATATAAGTAGTAAGAATAATTATTACAGTTCTAGCGATAATAACTGCATTATATGGGTAATAATGCATGTTATATACATAATATTGGGAGTAATAAGTATAATTATTATAGTTCTAGCGATAATAATAGTAAAATATGGCTAATAGTGCATGTTATATTGATAATAATAAAAGCAATACGTATAACTATTACAGTTCTATCGATAATAACTGCATAATATGGGTAATAATGCACGTTGTATTGCTAATAATATAAGAAATAAGTATAATTATTACAGTTCTAGCGATAATAACTGCATAATATGGGTAATAATGCATGGTATATTGATAATAATATAAGTAATAAGTATAATTATTACAGTTCTAGCGATAATAACTGCATTATACGGGTAATAATGCATGTTATATTGATAACATTGGGATTAATAAGTACAATTATTATAGTTCTAGCGATTATAACTGCATAATATGCGTAATAATGCATGTTATATTGATAATAATATAAGTAATAAGAATAATTATTACAGTTCTAGCGATAATAACTGCATTATATGGGTAATAATGCATGTTATATACATAATATTGGGAGTAATAAGTATAATTATTATAGTTCTAGCGATAATAATAGTAAAATATGGCTAATAGTGCATGTTATATTGATAATAATAAAAGTAATACGTATAATTATTACAGTTCTATCGATAATAACTGCATAATATGGGTAATAATGGATGTTATTGGATGTAATAAGTATATTTATTACAGTTCTATCGATAATAACTGCATAATATGGGTAATAATGCATGTTACATTGATGATAATAAAAGTAATACGAATATTTATTATAGTTCTAGCGATAATAACTGCATAATATGGGTAATAATGCATGTTATATTGATAATAATATAAGTAATAAGTATAATTATTACAGTTCTAGCGATAATAACTGCATTATATGGGTAATAATGGATGTTATACTGATAATATCGGGAGTAATAAGTATATTTATTATAGTTCTAGCGATAATAACTGCATAATATAGGTAATGATGCATGTTATATTGATAATAATATAAGTAATAAGTATAATTATTACAGTTCTAGCGATTATAACTGCATAATATGCGTAATAATGCATGTTATATTGATAATAATATAAGTTATAAGAATAATTATTACAGTTCTAGCGATAATAACTGCATTATATGGATACTAATGCATGTTATATTGATAATATCGGGAGTAATAAGTGTAATTATTATAGTTCCAGCGATAATAATAGTAAAATATGGCTAATAGTGCGTGTTATATTGATAATAATATAAGTAATAAGTATAATTATTATAGTTCTATCAATAATAACTGCACAATATGGGTAATAATGCACGTTATATTGCTAACAATATAAGTAATAAGTATAATTATGACAGTTCTAGCGATAATAGCTGCATAATATGGGTAATAATGCATGTTATATTGGTGATAATAAAAGTAATACGTATATTTATTATAGTTCTAGCGATTATAAATGCATAATATGGGTAATAATGCATGGTATATTGATAATAATATAAGTAATAAGTATAATTATTACAGTTCTAGCGATAATAACTGCATTATATGGGTAATAATGCATGTTATATACATAATATTGGGAGTAATAAGTATAATTATTATAGTTCTAGCGATAATAATAGTAAAATATGGCTAATAGTGCATGTTATATTGATAATAATAAAAGTAATACGTATAATTATTACAGTTCTATCGATAATAACTGCATAATATGGGTAATAATGCACGTTGTATTGCTAATAATATAAGTAATAAGTATAATTATTACAGTTCTAGCGATAATAACTGCATTATATGGGTAATAATGGTTGTTACATTGATAATATCGGGAGTAATATGTATATTTATTATAGTTCCAGCGATAATAATAGTAAAATATGGCTAATAGTGCATGTTATATGGATAATAATAAAAGTAATAAGTATATTTATTACAGTTCTATCGATAATAACTGCATAATATGGGTAATAATGCATGTCACATTGATGATAATAAAAGTAATACGAATATTTATTATAGTTCTAGCGACAATAACTGCATAATATAGGTAATGATGCATGTTATATTGATAATAATATAAGTAATAAGTATAATTATTACAGTTCTAGCGATTATAACTGCATAATATGCGTAATAATGCATGTTATATTGATAATAATATAAGTTATAAGAATAATTATTACAGTTCTAGCGATAATAACTGCATTATATGGGTAATAATGCATGTTATATTGATAATATCGGGAGTAATAAGTGTAATTATTATAGTTCCAGCGATAATAATAGTAAAATATGGCTAATAGTGCGTGTTATATTGATAATAATATAAGTAATAAGTATAATTATTATAGTTCTATCAATAATAACTGCATAATATGGGTAATAATGCATGGTATATTGATAATAATATAAGTAATAAGTATAATTATTACAGTTCTAGCGATAATAACTGCATTATATGGGTAATAATGCATGTTATATTGATAACATTGGGATTAATAAGTACAATTATTATAGTTCTAGCGATTATAACTGCATAATATGCGTAATAATGCATGTTATATTGATAATAATATAAGTAGTAAGAATAATTATTACAGTTCTAGCGATAATAACTGCATTATATGGGTAATAATGCATGTTATATACATAATATTGGGAGTAATAAGTATAATTATTATAGTTCTAGCGATAATAATAGTAAAATATGGCTAATAGTGCATGTTATATTGATAATAATAAAAGCAATACGTATAACTATTACAGTTCTATCGATAATAACTGCATAATATGGGTAATAATGCACGTTGTATTGCTAATAATATAAGAAATAAGTATAATTATTACAGTTCTAGCGATAATAACTGCATTATATGGGTAATAATGCATGTTATATTGATAACATTGGGATTAATAAGTACAATTATTATAGTTCTAGCGATAATAATAGTAGAACATGGCTAATAGTGCATGTTATATTGATAATAATAAAAGTAGTAAGTATATTTATTACAGTTCTATCGATAATAACTGCATTATATGGGTAATAATGCATGTTATATTGATGATAATGAAAGTAGTAAGTATATTTATTACAGTTCTAGCGATAATAACTGCATTATATGCGTAATAATGCATGTTATATTGATAATGTCGAGAGTAATAAGTGTAATTATTATAGTTCTAGCGATAATAATAGTAAAATATGGCTAATAGTGCATGTTATATTGATAATAATAAAAGTAATAAGCATATTTATTATAGTTCTATCAATAATAACTGCATAATATGGGTAATAATGCACGTTATATTGCTAACAATATAAGTAACCAGTATAATTATTACAGTTCTTGCGATAATAATTGCACTATATGGGTAATAATGCATGTTATATTGAAAATATCGGGAGTAATAAGTATAATTATTATAGTTCTAACGATAATAATAGTAAAATATGGCTAATAGTGCATGTTATATTGATAATAATAAAAGTAATAAGTATATTTATTATAGTTCTAGCTATTATAACTGCATAATATCGGTAATAATGCATGTTATATGGGTGATAATAAAAGTAATACGTATATTTGTTATAGTTCTAGCGATTATAACTGCATAATATGGGTAATAATGCATGGTATATTGATAATAATATAAGTAATAAGTATAATTATTACAGTTCTAGCGATAATAACAGCATTATATGCGTAATAATGCGTGTTATATTGATAATATCGAGAGTAATAAGTGTAATTATTACAGTTCTAGCGATAATAATAGTAAAATATGACTAATAGTGCATGTTATATTGATAATAATAAAAGTAATAAGCATATTTATTATAGGTCAAATCAATAATAACTGCATAATATGGGTAATAATGCACGTTATATTGCTAACAATATAAGTAACAAGTATAATTATTACAGTTCTTGCGATAATAATTGCACTATATGGGTAATAATGCATGTTATATTGATAATATCGGGAGTAATAAGTATAATTATTATAGTTCTAGCGATAATAATAGTAAAATATGGCTAATAGTGCATGTTATATTGATAATAATAAAAGTAATAAGTATATTTATTATAGTTCTAGCTATTATAACTGCATAATATGGGTAATAATGCATGTTATATTGGTGATAATAAAAGTAATACGTATATTTGTTATAGTTCTAGCGATTATAACTGCATAGTATTGGTAATAATGCATGGTATATTGATAATAATATAAGTAATAAGTATAATTATTACAGTTCTAGCGATAACAACTGCATTATATGGGTAATAATGCATGTTATATTGATAATATTGGGAGTAATAAGTATAATTATTGTAGTTCTAGCGATAATAATAGTAAAATATGGCTAATAGTGCATGTTATATTGAGAATAATGTAAGTAATAAGTATAATTATTACAGTTCTAGCGATAATAACTGCACAATATGGGTAATAATGCACGTTACATTGCTAATAATATAAGTAATAAGTATAATTATTACAGTTCTTGCGATAATAACTGTATTATATGGGTAATAATGGATGTTATATTGATAATATCGGGAGTAATAAGTATATTTATTATAGTTCTAGCGATAATAACTGCATAATATAGGTAATGATGCATGTTATATTGATAATAATAAAAGTAATAAGTATATTTATTATAGTTCTATCAATAATAACTGCATTATATGGGTAATAATGCACGTTATATTGCTAACAATATAAGTAATAAGTATAATTATTACAGTTCTAGCGATAATAACTGCATTATATGGGTAATAATGCATGTTATATACATAATATTGGGAGTAATAAGTACCATTATTACAGTTCTATCGATAATAAGTGCATAATATGGGTAATAATGCACGTTACATTGCTAATAATATAAGTAATAAGTATAATTATTACAGTTCTAGCGATAATAACTGCATTATATGGGTAATAATGCACGTTATATTGCTAACAATATAAGTAATAAGTATAATTATTACAGTTCTAGCGATAATAACTGCATTATATGGGTAATAATGGATGTTATATTGATAATATCGGGAGTAATAAGTATATTTATTATAGTTCTAGCGATAATAACTGCATAATATAGGTAATGATGCATGTTATATTGATAATAATATAAGTAATAAGTATAATTATTACAGTTCTAGCGATTATAACTGCATAATATGCGTAATAATGCATGTTACATTGATAATAATATAAGTAATAAGAATAATTATTACAGTTCTAGCGATAATAACTGCATTATATGGGTAATAATGCATGTTATATTGATAACATTGGGATTAATAAGTACAATTATTATAGTTCTAGCGATAATAATAGTAAAACATGGCTAATAGTGCATGTTATATTGATAATAATAAAAGTAATGAGTATATTTATTACAGTTCTATCGATAATAACTGCATAATATGGGTAATAATGCATGTTATATTGATGATAATGAAAGTAGTAAGTATATTTATTACATTTCTAGCGATAATAACAGCATTATATGCGTAATAATGCGTGTTATATTGATAATATCGAGAGTAATAAGTGTAATTATTACAGTTCTAGCGATAATAATAGTAAAATATGACTAATAGTGCATGTTATATTGATAATAATAAAAGTAATAAGTATATTTATTATAGTTCTAGCTGTTATAACTGCATAATATGGGTAATAATGCATGTTATATTGGTGATAATAAAAGTAATACGTATATTTATTATAGTTCTAGCGATTATAACTGCATAATATGGGTAATAATGCATGGTATATTGATAATAATATAAGTAATAAGTATAATTATTACAGTTCTAGCGATAATAACTGCATTATATGGGTAATAATGGATGTTATATTGATAATATCGGGAGTAATAAGTATATTTATTATAGTTCTAGCGATAATAACTGCATAATATAGGTAATGATGCATGTTATATTGATAATAATAAAAGTAATAAGTATATTTATTATAGTTCTATCAATAATAACTGCATTATATGGGTAATAATGCACGTTATATTGCTAACAATATAAGTAATAAGTATAATTATTACAGTTCTAGCGATAATAACTGCATTATATGGGTAATAATGCATGTTATATACATAATATTGGGAGTAATAAGTACCATTATTACAGTTCTATCGATAATAAGTGCATAATATGGGTAATAATGCACGTTATATTGCTAATAATATAAGTAATAAGTATAATTATTACAGTTCTAGTGATAATAACTCCATTATATGGGTAATAATACATGTTATATTGATAATAATAAAAGTAATAAGTATATGTATTAGAGTTCTATCGATAATAACTGCATAACATTGGTAATAATGCATGTTATATTGATGCTAATAAAAGTACTAAGTACATTTATTATAGTTCTAGCGATTATAACTGCATAATATGGGTAATAATGCATGTTATATTGAGAATAATATAAGTAATAAGTATAATTATTACAGTTCTAGCGATAATAACTGCATTATATGGGTAATAATGCATGTTATATTGATAATATTGGGAGTAATAAGTAAAATTATTATAGTTCTAGCGATATTAATAGTACAATATGGCTAATAGTGCATGTTATATTGATAATAATAAAAGTAGTAAGTATATTTATTATAGTTCTAGCGATAATAACTGCATTATATGGCTAATAGTGCATGTTCTATTGATAATAATGAAAGTAATACGTATATTTATTATAGTTCTAGCGATAATAACTGCATAATATGGGTAATAATGCACGTTATATTGATAATAATATAAGTAATAAGTATAATTATTACAGTTCTAGCGATAATAACTGCATAATATGGGTAATAATGCATGTTATATTGACAATAATATAAGTAATAAGTACCATTATTACAGTTCTATCGATAATAAGTGCATAATATGGGTAATAATGCACGTTATATTGCTAATAATATAAGTAATAAGTATAATTATTACAGTTCTAGTGATAATAACTGCATTATATGGGTAATAATGCATGTTATATTGATAATAATAAAAGTAATAAGTATATGTATTAGAGTTCTATCGATAATAACTGCATAATATTGGTAATAATGCATGTTATATTGATGCTAATAAAAGTACTAAGTATATTTATTATAGTTCTAGCGATTATAACTGCATAATATGGGTAATAATGCATGTTATATTGAGAATAATATAAGTAATAAGTATAATTATTACAGTTCTAGCGATAATAACTGCATTATATGGGTAATAATGCATGTTATATTGATAATATTGGGAGTAATAAGTAAAATTATTATAGTTCTAGCTATAATAATAGTAAAATATGGCTAATAGTGCATGTTATATTGAGAATAATGTAAGTAATAAGTATAATTCTTACAGTTCTAGCGATAATAACTGCATAATATGGGTAATAATGCACGTTACATTGCTAATAATATAAGTAATAAGTATAATTATTACAGTTCTAGCGATAATAACTGCACAATATGGGTAATAATGCACGTTACATTGCTAATAATATAAGTAATAAGTATAATTATTACAGTTCTTGCGATAATAACTGCATTATATGGGTAATAATGGATGTTATATTGATAATATCGGGAGTAATAAGTATATTTATTATAGTTCTAGCGATAATAACTGCATAATATAGGTAATGATGCATGTTATATTGATAATAATAAAAGTAATAAGTATATTTATTATAGTTCTATCAATAATAACTGCATTATATGGGTAATAATGCACGTTATATTGCTAACAATATAAGTAATAAGTATAATTATTACAGTTCTAGCGATAATAACTGCATTATATGGGTAATAATGCATGTTATATACATAATATTGGGAGTAATAAGTACCATTATTACAGTTCTATAGATAATAAGTGCATAATATGGGTAATAATGCACGTTATATTGCTAATAATATAAGTAATAAGTATAATTATTACAGTTCTAGTGATAATAACTGCATTATATGGGTAATAATACATGTTATATTGATAATAATAAAAGTAATAAGTATATGAATTAGAGTTCTATCGATAATAACTGCATAACATTGGTAATAATGCATGTTATATTGATGCTAATAAAAGTACTAAGTACATTTATTATAGTTCTAGCGATTATAACTGCATAATATGGGTAATAATGCATGTTATATTGAGAATAATATAAGTAATAAGTATAATTATTACAGTTCTAGCGATAATAACTGCATTATATGGGTAATAATGCATGTTATATTGATAATATTGGGAGTAATAAGTAAAATTATTATAGTTCTAGCGATAATAATAGTAAAATATGGCTAATAGTGCATGTTATATTGAGAATAATGTAAGTAATAAGTATAATTATTACAGTTTTAGCGATAATAACTGCACAATATGGGTAATAATGCACGTTACGTTGCTAATAATATAAGTAATAAGTATAATTATTACAGTTCTAGTGATAATAACTGCATTATTTGGGTAATAATGGATGTTATATTGATAATATCGGGAGTAATAAGTATAATTATTACAGTTCTAGTGATAATAACTGCATTATATGGGTAATAATGCATGTTATATTGATAATATTGGGAGTAATAAGTAAAATTATTATAGTTCTAGCGATATTAATAGTACAATATGGCTAATAGTGCATGTTATATTGATAATAATAAAAGTAGTAAGTATATTTATTATAGTTCTAGCGATAATAACTGCATTATATGGCTAATAGTGCATGTTCTATTGATAATAATGAAAGTAATACGTATATTTATTATAGTTCTAGCGATAATAACTGCATAATATGGGTAATAATGCACGTTATATTGATAATAATATAAGTAATAAGTATAATTATTACAGTTCTAGCGATAATAACTGCATAATATGGGTAATAATGCATGTTATATTGACAATAATATAAGTAATAAGTACCATTATTACAGTTCTATCGATAATAAGTGCATAATATGGGTAATAATGCACGTTATATTGCTAATAATATAAGTAATAAGTATAATTATTACAGTTCTAGTGATAATAACTGCATTATATGGGTAATAATGCATGTTATATTGATAATAATAAAAGTAATAAGTATATGTATTAGAGTTCTATCGATAATAACTGCATAATATTGGTAATAATGCATGTTATATTGATGCTAATAAAAGTACTAAGTATATTTATTATAGTTCTAGCGATTATAACTGCATAATATGGGTAATAATGCATGTTATATTGAGAATAATATAAGTAATAAGTATAATTATTACAGTTCTAGCGATAATAACTGCATTATATGGGTAATAATGCATGTTATATTGATAATATTGGGAGTAATAAGTAAAATTATTATAGTTCTAGCTATAATAATAGTAAAATATGGCTAATAGTGCATGTTATATTGAGAATAATGTAAGTAATAAGTATAATTCTTACAGTTCTAGCGATAATAACTGCATAATATGGGTAATAATGCACGTTACATTGCTAATAATATAAGTAATAAGTATAATTATTACAGTTCTAGCGATAATAACTGCATTATATGGGTAATAATGCATGTTATATTGATAATAATATAATTAATAAGTATAATTATTACAGTTCTACCGATAATAACTGCATTATATGGGTAATAATGCATGTTATATTGATAATATTGGGAGTAATAAGTATAATTATTGTAGTTCTAGCGATAATAATAGTAAAACATGGCTAATAGTGCATGTTATATTGATAATAATAAAAGTAATAAGTATATTTATTACAGTTCTATCGATAATAACTGCATAATATGGGTAATAATGCATGTTATATTGATGATAACAAAAGTAATACGTATATTTATTATAGTTCTAGCGATAATAACTGCATAATATGCGTAATAATGCATGTTATATTGATAATAATATAAGTAATAAGTATAATTATTACAGTTCTAGCGATAATAACTGCATTATATGGGTAATAATGCATGTTATATTGATAATATTGGGAGTAATAAGTATAATTATTGTAGTTCTAGCGATAATAATAGTAAAATATGGCTAATAGTGCATGTTATATTGAGAATAATGTAAGTAATAAGTATAATTATTACAGTTCTAGCGATAATAACTGCACAATATGGGTAATAATGCACGTTACATTGCTAATAATATAAGTAATAAGTATAATTATTACAGTTCTTGCGATAATAACTGCATTATATGGGTAATAATGGATGTTATATTGATAATATCGGGAGTAATAAGTATATTTATTATAGTTCTAGCGATAATAACTGCATAATATAGGTAATGATGCATGTTATATTGATAATAATAAAAGTAATAAGTATATTTATTATAGTTCTATCAATAATAACTGCATTATATGGGTAATAATGCACGTTATATTGCTAACAATATAAGTAATAAGTATAATTATTACAGTTCTAGCGATAATAACTGCATTATATGGGTAATAATGCATGTTATATACATAATATTGGGAGTAATAAGTACCATTATTACAGTTCTATCGATAATAAGTGCATAATATGGGTAATAATGCACGTTATATTGCTAATAATATAAGTAATAAGTATAATTATTACAGTTCTAGTGATAATAACTGCATTATATGGGTAATAATACATGTTATATTGATAATAATAAAAGTAATAAGTATATGTATTAGAGTTCTATCGATAATAACTGCATAACATTGGTAATAATGCATGTTATATTGATGCTAATAAAAGTACTAAGTACATTTATTATAGTTCTAGCGATTATAACTGCATAATATGGGTAATAATGCATGTTATATTCAGAATAATATAAGTAATAAGTATAATTATTACAGTTCTAGCGATAATAACTGCATTATATGGGTAATAATGCATGTTATATTGATAATATTGGGAGTAATAAGTAAAATTATTATAGTTCTAGCGATAATAAGAGTAAAATATGGCTAATAGTGCATGTTATATTGAGAATAATGTAAGTAATAAGTATAATTATTACAGTTTTAGCGATAATAACTGCACAATATGGGTAATAATGCACGTTACGTTGCTAATAATATAAGTAATAAGTATAATTATTACAGTTCTAGCGATAATAACTGCATTATTTGGGTAATAATGGATGTTATATTGATAATATCGGGAGTAATAAGTATAATTATTACAGTTCTAGTGATAATAACTGCATTATATGGGTAATAATGCATGTTATATTGATAATATTGGGAGTAATAAGTAAAATTATTATAGTTCTAGCGATATTAATAGTACAATATGGCTAATAGTGCATGTTATATTGATAATAATAAAAGTAGTAAGTATATTTATTATAGTTCTAGCGATAATAACTGCATTATATGGCTAATAGTGCATGTTCTATTGATAATAATGAAAGTAATACGTATATTTATTATAGTTCTAGCGATAATAACTGCATAATATGGGTAATAATGCACGTTATATTGATAATAATATAAGTAATAAGTATAATTATTACAGTTCTAGCGATAATAACTGCATAATATGGGTAATAATGCATGTTATATTGACAATAACATAAGTAATAAGTACCATTATTACAGTTCTATCGATAATAAGTGCATAATATTGGTAATAATGCACGTTATATTGCTAATAATATAAGTAATAAGTATAATTATTACAGTTCTAGTGATAATAACTGCATTATATGGGTAATAATGCATGTTATATTGATAATAATAAAAGTAATAAGTATATGTATTAGAGTTCTATCGATAATAACTGCATAATATTGGTAATAATGCATGTTATATTGATGCTAATAAAAGTACTAAGTATATTTATTATAGTTCTAGCGATTATAACTGCATAATATGGGTAATAATGCATGTTATATTGAGAATAATATAAGTAATAAGTATAATTATTACAGTTCTAGCGGTAATAACTGCATTATATGGGTAATAATGCATGTTATATTGATAACATCGGGAGTAATAAGTATAATTATTATAGTTCTAGGGATAATAATAGTGCAATATGGCTAATAGTGCATGTTATATTGATAATGATAAAAGTAATAAGTATATTTATTACAGTTCTGGCGGCAATAACTGCATTATATGGGTAATAATGCACGTTATATTGCTAATAATATAAGTAATAAGTATAATTATTACAGCTCTAGCGATAATAACTGCATTATATGGGTAATAGTGCATGTTATATTGATAATATCGGGAGTAATAAGTATAATTATTATAGTTCCAGCGATAATAATAGTAAAATATGGCTAATAGTGCATGTTATATTGATAATAATAAAAGTAATAAGTATATTTATTATAGTTCTAGCTATTATAACTGCATAATATGGGTAATAATGCATGTTATATTGATAATAATATAAGTAATAAGTATAATTATTACAATTCTAGCGATAGTAACTGCATTATATGGGTAATAATGCATGTTATATTGATAATATTGGGAGTAATAAGTATAATTATTGTAGTTCTAGCGATAATAATAGTAAAACATGGCTAATAGTGCATGTTATATTGATAATAATAAAAGTAATAAGTATATTTATTACAGTTCTATCGATAATAACTGCATAATATGGGTAATAATGCATGTTATATTGATGATAACAAAAGTAATACGTATAGTTATTATAGTTCTAGCGATAATAACTGCATAATATGCGTAATAATGCATGTTATATTGATAATAATATAAGTAATAAGTATAATTATTACAGTTCTTGCGATAATAATTGCACTATATGGGTAATAATGCATGTTATATTGATAATATCGAGAGTAATAAGTGTAATTATTATAGTTCTAGCGATAATAATAGTAAAATATGGCTAATAGTGCATGTTATATTGATAATAATAAAAGTAATAAGCATATTTATTATAGTTCTATCAATAATAACTGCATAATATGGGTAATAATGCACGTTATATTGCTAACAATATAAGTAACAAGTATAATTATTACAGTTCTTGCGATAATAATTGCACTATATGGGTAATAATGCATGTTATATTGATAATATCGGGAGTAGTAAGTATAATTATTATAGTTCTAGCGATAATAATAGTAAAATATGGCTAATAGTGCATGTTATATTGATAATAATAAAAGTAATAAGTATATTTATTATAGTTCTAGCTATTATAACTGCACAATATGGATAATATTGCATGTTATATTGGTGATAATAAAAGTAATACGTATATTTGTTATGGTTCTAGCGATTATAACTGCATAATATGGGTAATAATGCATGGTATATTGATAATAATATAAGTAATAAGTATAATTATTACAGTTCTAGCGATAATAACTGCATTATATGGGTAATAATGCATGTTATATTGATAATATTGGGAGTAATAAGTATAATTATTGTAGTTCTAGCGATAATAATAGTAAAACATGGCTAATAGTGCATGTTATATTGATAATAATAAAAGTAATAAGCATATTTATTACAGTTCTATCAATAATAACTGCATAATATGGGTAATAATGCACATTATATTGCTAACAATATAAGTAACAAGCATAATTATTACAGTTCTTGCGATAATAACTGCATTATATGGGTAATAATGGATGTTACATTGATAATATCGGGAGTAATAAGTATATTTATTATAGTTCTAGCGATAATAACTGCATAATATAGGTAATGATGCATGTTATATTGATAATAATAAAAGTAATAAGTATATTTATTATAGTTCTATAAATAATAACTGCATTATATGGGTAATAATGCACGTTATATTGCTAACAATATAAGTAATAAGTATAATTATTACAGTTCTAGCGATAATAACTGCATTATATGGGTAATAATGCTTGTTATATACATAATATTGGGAGTAATAAGTATAATTATTATAGTTCTAGCGATAATAATAGTAAAATATGGCTTATAGTGCATGTTACATTGATAATAATTAAAGTAATACGTATAATTATTACAGTTCTATCGATAATAACTGCATAATATGGGTAATAATGCACGTTGTATTGCTAATAATATAAGAAACAAGTATAATTATTACAGTTCTAGCGATAATAACTGCATTATATGGGTAATAATGGATGTTATATTGATAATATCGGGAGTAATAAGTATAATTATTACAGTTCTAGTGATAATAACTGCATTATATGGGTAATAATGCATGTTATATTGATAATAATAAAAGTAATAAGTATATGTATTAGAGTTCTATCGATAATAACTGCATAACATTGGTAATAATGCATGTTATATTGATGCTAATAAAAGTACTAAGTATATTTATTATAGTTCTAGCGATTATAACTGCATAATATGGGTAATAATGCATGTTATATTGAGAATAATATAAGTAATAAGTATAATTATTACAGTTCTAGCGATAATAACTGCATTATATGGGTAATAATACATGTTATATTGATAATATTGGGATTAATAAGTAAAATTATTATAGTTCTAGCGATAATAATAGTAAAATATGGCTAATAGTGCATGTTATATTGAGAATAATGTAAGTAATAAGTATAATTATTACAGTTCTAGCGATAATAACTGCACAATATGGGTAATAATGCACGTTACATTGCTAATAATATAAGTAATAAGTATAATTATTACAGTTCTAGCGATAATTGCTGCATTATTTGGGTAATAATGGATGTTATATTGATAATAATATAAGTAATAAGTATAATTATTATACTTCTGTCGATAATAACTGCATTATATGGGTAATAATGCATGTTATATTGATAATAATATAAGTAATAATCATAATTATTACAGTTCTAGCGATAATAACTCCATTACATGGGTAATAATGCATGTTATATTGATAATAATATAAGTAATAAGTATAATTATTACAGTTCTAGTGATAATAACCGCATAATATGGGTAATAAAGCACGTTATATTGCTATTAATATAAGTAATAAGTATAATTATTACAGTTCTAGCGATAATAACTGCATAATATGGGTAATAATGCATGTTATATTGATAATAATAAAAGTAATAAGTATATTTTTTATAGTTCTATCGATAATAACTGCATAATATGGGTAATAATGCACGTTATATTGATGATAATAAAAGTAGTAAGTATATTTATTATAGTTCTACCGATTATAACTGCATAATATGGGTAATAATGCATGTTATATTGAGAATAATATAAGTAATAAGTATAATTATTACAGTTCTAGCGATAATAAGTGCATTATTTGGGTAATAATGGATGTTATATTGATAATATCGGGAGTAATAAGTATAATTATTACAGTTCTAGCGATAATACTAGTAAAATATGGCTGAGGGTGCCTGTTATATTGATGATAATAAAAGTAATAAGTATATTTATTATACTTCTGTCGATAATAACTGCATAACATGGGTAATAATGCATGTTATATTGATAATATTGGGAGTAATAAGTAAAATTATTATAGTTCTAGCGATAATAATAGTAAAATATGGCTAATAGTGCATGTTATATTGAGAATAATGTAAGTAATAAGTATAATTATTACAGTTCTAGCGATAATAACTGCATAATATGGGTTATAATGCACGTTACATTGCTAATAATATAAGTAATAAGTATAATTATTACAGTTCTGGCGATAATAACGGCATTATATGGGTAATAATGCATGTTATATTGATAACATCGGGAGTAATAAGTATAATTATTATAGTACTAGCGATAATAATAGTGCAATATGGCTAATAGTGCATGTTATATTGATAATGATAAAAGTAATAAGTATATTTATTACAGTTGTGGCGACAATAACTGCATTATATGGGTAATAATGCACGTTATATTGCTAATAATATAAGTAATAAGTATAATTATTACAGTTCTAGCGATAATAACTGCATAATATGGGTAATAATGCATGTTATATTGACAATAATATAAGTAATAAGTACCATTATTACAGTTCTATCGATAATAAGTGCATAATATGGGTAATAATGCACGTTATATTGCTAATAATATAAGTAATAAGTATAATTATTATAGTTCTAGCGATATTAATAGTACAATATGGCTAATAGTGCATGTTATATTGATAATGATAAAAGTAATAAGTATATTTATTACAGTTCTGGCGACAATAACTGCATTATATGGGTAATAATGCACGTTATATTGATAATAATATAAGTAATAAGTATAATTATTACAGTTCTAGCGATAATAACTGCATAATATGGGTAATAATGCATGTTATATTGACAATAATATAAGTAATAAGTACCATTATTACAGTTCTATCGATAATAAGTGCATAATATGGGTAATAATGCACGTTATATTGCTAATAATATAAGTAATAAGTATAATTATTACAGTTCTAGTGATAATAACTGCATTATATGGGTAATAATGCATGTTATATTGATAATAATAAAAGTAATAAGTATATGTATTAGAGTTCTATCGATAATAACTGCATAACATTGGTAATAATGCATGTTATATTGATGCTAATAAAAGTACTAAGTATATTTATTATAGTTCTAGCGATTATAACTGCATAATATGGGTAATAATGCACGTTATATTGAGAATAATATAAGTAATAAGTATAATTATTACAGTTCTAGCGATAATAACTGCATTATATGGGTAATAATGCATGTTATATACATAATATTGGGAGTAATAAGTACCATTATTACAGTTCTATCGATAATAAGTGCATAATATGGGTAATAATGCACGTTATATTGCTAATAATATAAGTAATAAGTATAATTATTACAGTTCTAGTGATAATAACTGCATTATATGGGTAATAATGCATGTTATATTGATAATAATAAAAGTAATAAGTATATGTATTAGAGTTCTATGGATAATAACTGCATAACATTGGTAATAATGCATGTTATATTGATGCTAATAAAAGTACTAAGTATATTTATTATAGTTCTAGCGATTATAACTGCATAATATGGGTAATAATGCACGTTATATTGAGAATAATATAAGTAATAAGTATAATTATTACAGTTCTAGCGATAATAACTGCATAATATGGGTAATAATGCATGTTGTATTGACAATAATATAAGTAATAAGTACCATTATTACAGTTCTATCGATAATAAGTGCATAATATGGGTAATAATGCACGTTATATTGCTAATAATATAAGTAATAAGTATAATTATTACAGTTCTAGTGATAATAACTGCATTATATGGGTAATAATGCATGTTATATTGATAATAATAAAAGTAATAAATATATGTATTAGAGTTCTATCGATAATAACTGCATAATATTGGTAATAATGCATGTTATATTGATGCTAATAAAAGTACTAAGTATATTTATTATAGTTCTAGCGATTATAACTGCATAATATGGGTAATAATGCATGTTATATTGAGAATAATATAAGTAATAAGTATAATTATTACAGTTCTAGCGATAATAACTGCATTATATGGGTAATAATGCATGTTATATTGATAATATTGGGAGTAATAAGTAAAATTATTATAGTTCTAGCTATAATAATAGTAAAATATGGCTAATAGTGCATGTTATATTGAGATTAATGTAAGTAATAAGTATAATTCTTACAGTTCTAGCGATAATAACTGCATAATATGGGTAATAATGCACGTTACATTGCTAACAATATAAGTAATAAGTATAATTATTACAGTTCTAGCGATAATAACTGCATTATATGGGTAATAATGCATGTTATATTGATAACATCGGGAGTAATAAGTATAATTATTATAGTTCTAGCGATAATAATAGTGCAATATGGCTAATAGTGCATGTTATATTGATAATGATAAAAGTAATAAGTATATTTATTACAGTTCTGGCGACAATAACTGCATTATATGGGTAATAATGCACGTTATATTGCTAATAATATAAATAATAAGTATAATTATTACAGCTCAAGCGATAATAACTGCATTATATGGGTAATAGTGCATGTTATATTGATGATATCGGGAGTAATAAGTATAATTATTATAGTTCTAGCGATATTAATAGTACAATATGGCTAATAGTGCATGTTATATTGATAATAATAAAAGTAATAAGTATATTTATTATAGTTCTATCGATAGTAATTGCATAATATTGGTAATAATGCATGTTATATTGATGATAATAAAAGTACTAAGTATATTTATTATAGTTCTAGCGATAATAACTGCATAATATGGGTAATAATGCACGTTACATTGCTAATAATATAAGTAATAAGTATAATTATTACAGTTCTAGTGATAATAACTGCATTATATGGGTAATAATGCATGTTATATTGATAATAATAAAGGTAATAAGTATATTTATTAGAGTTCTATCGATAATAACTGCATAATATTGGTAATAATGCATGTTATATTGATGCTAATAAAAGTACTAAGTATATTTATTATAGTTCTAGACATTATAACTGCATAATATGGGTAATAATGCATGTTATATTGAGAATAATATAAGTAATAAGTATAATTATTACAGTTCTAGCGATAATAACTGCATTATATGGGTAATAATGCATGTTATATTGATAATATTGGGAGTAATAAGTAAAATTATTATAGTTCTAGCGATAATAATAGTAAAATTTGGCTAATAGTGCATGTTATATTGAGAATAATGTAAGTAATCAGTATAATTATTACAGTTCTAGCGATAATAACTGCACAATATGGGTAATAATGCACGTTACATTGCTAATAATATAAGTAATAAGTATACTTATTACAGTTCTAGAGATAATAACTGCATTATATGGGTAATAATGCATGTTATATTGATAATGATAAAAGTAATAAGTATATTTATTATAGTTCTATCGATAAAAACTGCATAATATGGGCAATAATGCATGTTATATTGATGATAATGAAAGTAGTAAGTATATTTATTACAGTTCTAGCGACAATAACTGCATAATAAGGGGAATTATGCATGGTGTATTGACAATAATATAAGTAATAAGTATAGTTATTACAGTTCTAGCGATAATAACTGCATTATTTGGGTAATAATGGATGTTATATTGATAATATCGGGAGTAATAAGTATAATTATTATAGTTCTAGCGATATTAATAGTACAATATGGCTAATAGTGCATGTTATATTGATAATAATAAAAGTAATAAGTATATTTATTATAGTTCTAGCGATAATAACTGCATAATATGGGTAATAATGCACGTTATATCGATAATAATATAAGTAATAAGTATAATTATTACAGTTCTAGCGATAATAACTGCATAATATGGGTAATAATGCATGTTATATTGACAATAATATAAGTAATAAGTACCATTATTACAGTTCTATCGATAATAAGTGCATAATATGGGTAATAATGCACGTTATATTGCTAATAATATAAGTAATAAGTATAATTATTACAGTTCTAGTGATAATAACTGCATTATATGGGTAATAATGCATGTTATATTGATAATAATAAAAGTAATAAGTATATGTATTAGAGTTCTATCGATAATAACTGCATAACATTGGTAATAATGCATGTTATATTGATGCTAATAAAAGTACTAAGTATATTTATTATAGTTCTAGCGATTATAACTGCATAATATGGGTAATAATGCACGTTATATTGAGAATAATATAAGTAATAAGTATAATTATTACAGTTCTAGCGATAATAACTGCATTATATGGGTAATAATGCATGTTATATACATAATATTGGGAGTAATAAGTACCATTATTACAGTTCTATCGATAATAAGTGCATAATATGGGTAATAATGCACGTTATATTGCTAATAATATAAGTAATAAGTATAATTATTACAGTTCTAGTGATAATAACTGCATTATATGGGTAATAATGCATGTTATATTGATAATAATAAAAGTAATAAGTATATGTATTAGAGTTCTATGGATAATAACTGCATAACATTGGTAATAATGCATGTTATATTGATGCTAATAAAAGTACTAAGTATATTTATTATAGTTCTAGCGATTATAACTGCATAATATGGGTAATAATGCACGTTATATTGAGAATAATATAAGTAATAAGTATAATTATTACAGTTCTAGCGATAATAACTGCATAATATGGGTAATAATGCATGTTGTATTGACAATAATATAAGTAATAAGTACCATTATTACAGTTCTATCGATAATAAGTGCATAATATGGGTAATAATGCACGTTATATTGCTAATAATATAAGTAATAAGTATAATTATTACAGTTCTAGTGATAATAACTGCATTATATGGGTAATAATGCATGTTATATTGATAATAATAAAAGTAATAAATATATGTATTAGAGTTCTATCGATAATAACTGCATAATATTGGTAATAATGCATGTTATATTGATGCTAATAAAAGTACTAAGTATATTTATTATAGTTCTAGCGATTATAACTGCATAATATGGGTAATAATGCATGTTATATTGAGAATAATATAAGTAATAAGTATAATTATTACAGTTCTAGCGATAATAACTGCATTATATGGGTAATAATGCATGTTATATTGATAATATTGGGAGTAATAAGTAAAATTATTATAGTTCTAGCTATAATAATAGTAAAATATGGCTAATAGTGCATGTTATATTGAGATTAATGTAAGTAATAAGTATAATTCTTACAGTTCTAGCGATAATAACTGCATAATATGGGTAATAATGCACGTTACATTGCTAACAATATAAGTAATAAGTATAATTATTACAGTTCTAGCGATAATAACTGCATTATATGGGTAATAATGCATGTTATATTGATAACATCGGGAGTAATAAGTATAATTATTATAGTTCTAGCGATAATAATAGTGCAATATGGCTAATAGTGCATGTTATATTGATAATGATAAAAGTAATAAGTATATTTATTACAGTTCTGGCGACAATAACTGCATTATATGGGTAATAATGCACGTTATATTGCTAATAATATAAATAATAAGTATAATTATTACAGCTCAAGCGATAATAACTGCATTATATGGGTAATAGTGCATGTTATATTGATGATATCGGGAGTAATAAGTATAATTATTATAGTTCTAGCGATATTAATAGTACAATATGGCTAATAGTGCATGTTATATTGATAATAATAAAAGTAATAAGTATATTTATTATAGTTCTATCGATAGTAATTGCATAATATTGGTAATAATGCATGTTATATTGATGATAATAAAAGTACTAAGTATATTTATTATAGTTCTAGCGATAATAACTGCATAATATGGGTAATAATGCACGTTACATTGCTAATAATATAAGTAATAAGTATAATTATTACAGTTCTAGTGATAATAACTGCATTATATGGGTAATAATGCATGTTATATTGATAATAATAAAGGTAATAAGTATATTTATTAGAGTTCTATCGATAATAACTGCATAATATTGGTAATAATGCATGTTATATTGATGCTAATAAAAGTACTAAGTATATTTATTATAGTTCTAGACATTATAACTGCATAATATGGGTAATAATGCATGTTATATTGAGAATAATATAAGTAATAAGTATAATTATTACAGTTCTAGCGATAATAACTGCATTATATGGGTAATAATGCATGTTATATTGATAATATTGGGAGTAATAAGTAAAATTATTATAGTTCTAGCGATAATAATAGTAAAATTTGGCTAATAGTGCATGTTATATTGAGAATAATGTAAGTAATCAGTATAATTATTACAGTTCTAGCGATAATAACTGCACAATATGGGTAATAATGCACGTTACATTGCTAATAATATAAGTAATAAGTATACTTATTACAGTTCTAGAGATAATAACTGCATTATATGGGTAATAATGCATGTTATATTGATAATGATAAAAGTAATAAGTATATTTATTATAGTTCTATCGATAAAAACTGCATAATATGGGCAATAATGCATGTTATATTGATGATAATGAAAGTAGTAAGTATATTTATTACAGTTCTAGCGACAATAACTGCATAATAAGGGGAATTATGCATGGTGTATTGACAATAATATAAGTAATAAGTATAGTTATTACAGTTCTAGCGATAATAACTGCATTATTTGGGTAATAATGGATGTTATATTGATAATATCGGGAGTAATAAGTATAATTATTATAGTTCTAGCGATATTAATAGTACAATATGGCTAATAGTGCATGTTATATTGATAATAATAAAAGTAATAAGTATATTTATTATAGTTCTAGCGATAATAACTGCATAATATGGGTAATAATGCACGTTATATCGATAATAATATAAGTAATAAGTATAATTATTACAGTTCTAGCGATAATAACTGCATAATATGGGTAATAATGCATGTTATATTGACAATAATATAAGTAATAAGTACCATTATTACAGTTCTATCGATAATAAGTGCATAATATGGGTAATAATGCACGTTATATTGCTAATAATATAAGTAATAAGTATAATTATTACAGTTCTAGTGATAATAACTGCATTATATGGGTAATAATGCATGTTATATTGATAATAATAAAAGTAATAAGTATATGTATTGGAGTTCTATCGATAATAACTGCATAATATTGGTAATAATGCATGTTATATTGATGCTAATAAAAGTACTAAGTATATTTATTATAGTTCTACCGATTATAACTGCATAATATGGGTAATAATGCACGTTATATCGATAATAATATAAGTAATAAGTATAATTATTACAGTTCTAGCGATAATAACTGCATAATATGGGTAATAATGCATGTTATATTGACAATAATATAAGTAATAAGTACCATTATTACAGTTCTATCGATAATAAGTGCATAATATGGGTAATAATGCACGTTATATTGCTAATAATATAAGTAATAAGTATAATTATTACAGTTCCAGTGACAATAACTGCATTATATGGGTAATAATGCATGTTATATTGATGCCAATAAAAGTACTAAGTATATTTATTATAGTTCTACCGATTATAACTGCATAATATGGGTAATAATGCATGTTATATTGAGAATAATATAAGTAATAAGTATAATTATTACAGTTCTAGCGATAATAACTGCATTATATGGGTAATAATGCATGTTATATTGATAATATTGGGAGTAATAAGGAAAATTATTATAGTTCTAGCGATAATAATAGTAAAATATGGCTAATAGTGCATGTTATATTGATAATAATAAAAGTAATACGTATATTTATTATAGTTCTAGCGATAATAACTGCATAATATGGGTAATAATGCACGTTATATTGATAATAATATAAGTAATAAGTATAATTATTACAGTTCTAGCGATAATAACTGCATTATATGGGTAATAATGCATGTTATATTGATGATATCGGGAGTAATAAGTATAATTATTATAGTTCTAGCGATATTAATAGTACAATATGGCTATTAGTGCATGTTATATTGATAATAATAAAAGTAATAAGTATATTTATTATAGTTCTAGCGATAATAACTGCATAATATGGCTAATAGTGCATGTTCTATTGATAATAATGAAAGTAATACGTATATTTATTATAGTTCTAGCGATAATAACTGCATAATATAGGTAATAATGCACGTTATATTGATAATAATATAAGTAATAAGTATAATTATTACAGTTCTAGCGATAATAACTGCATAATATGGGTAATAATGCATGTTATATTGAGAATAATATAAGTAATAAGTACCATTATTACAGTTCTATCGATAATAACTGCATAATATGGGTAATAATGCACGTTACATTGATAATAATATAAGTAATAAGTATATGCATTAGAGTTCTATCGATAATAACTGCATAATATTGGTAATAATGCATGTTATATTGATGCTAATAAAAGTACTAAGTATATTTATTATAGTTCTAGCGATTATAACTGCATAATGTGGGTAATAATGCATGCTATATTGAGAATAATATAAGTAATAAGTATAATTATTACAGTTCTAGCGATAATAACTGCATTATATGGGTAATAATGCATGTTATATTGATAATATTGGGAGTAATAAGTAAAATTATTATAGTTCTAGCTATAATAATAGTAAAATATGGCTAATAGTGCACGTTATATTGAGAATAATGTAAGTAATAAGTATAACTGTTACAGTTCTAGCGAGAATAACTGCATAATATGGGTAATAATGCACGTTACATTGCTAATAATATAAGTAATAAGTATAATTATTGCAGCTCTAGCGATAATAACTGCATTATATGGGTAATAATGCATGTTATATTGATGATATCGGGAGTAATAAGTATAATTATTATAGTTCTAGCGATATTAATAGTACAATATGGCTAATAGTGCATGTTATATTGATAATAATAAAAGTAATAAGTATATTTATTATAGTTCTAGACATTATAACTGCATAATATGGGTAATAATGCATGTTATATTGAGAATAATATAAGTAATAAGTATAATTATTACAGTTCTAGCGATAATAACTGCATTATATGGGTAATAATGCACGTTATATTGAGAATAATATAAGTAATAATTATAATTATTACAGTTCTAGCGATAATAACTGCATTATATGGGTAATAATGCATGTTATATTGATAATATTGGGAGTAATAAGTAAAATTATTATAGTTCTAGCTATAATAATAGTAAAATATGGCTAATAGTGCATGTTATATTGAGAATAATATAAGTAATAAGTATAATTATTACAGTTCTAGCGATAATAACTGCATTATATGGGTAATAATGCATGTTATATTGATAATATTGGGAGTAATAAGTAAAATTATTATAGTTCTAGCGATAATAACTGCATAATATAGGTAATGATGCATGTTATATTGATAATAATATAAGTAATAAGTATAATTATTACAGTTCTAGCGATTATAACTGCATAATATGCGTAATAATGCATGTTATATTGATAATAATATAAGTAATAAGAATAATTATTACAGTTCTAGCGATAAGAACTGCATTATATGGGTAATAATGCATGTTATATTGATAACATTGGGATTAATAAGTACAATTATTATAGTTCTAGCGATAATAATAGTAAAACATGGCTAATAGTGCATGTTATATTGATAATAATAAAAGTAATAAGTATATGTATTAGAGTTCTATCGATAATAACTGCATAACATTGGTAATAATGCATGTTATATTGATGCTAATAAAAGTACTAAGTATATTTATTATAGTTCTAGCGATTATAACTGCATAATATGGGTAATAATGCATGTTATATTGATAATATTGGGAGTAATAAGTAAAATTATTATAGTTCTAGCGATAATAATAGTAAAATATGGCTAATAGTGCATGTTATATTGAGAATAATGTAAGTAATAAGTATAATTATTACAGTTCTAGCGATAATAACTGCACAATATGGGTAATAATGCACGTTACATTGCTAATAATATAAGTAATAAGTATAATTATTACAGTTCTAGCGATAATAACTGCATTATTTGGGTAATAATGGTGTTATATTGATAATATCGGGAGTAATAAGTATAACTATTACAGTTCTAGCGATAATAACTGCACAATATGGGTAATAATGCACGTTACATTCGCTAATAATATAAGTAATAAGTATAATTATTACAGTTCTAGCGATAATAACTGCATTATATGGGTAATAATGCATGTTATATTGATAATATTGGGAATAATAAGTAAAATTATTATAGTTCTAGCGATAATAATAGTAAAATATGGCTAATAGTGCATGTTATATTGAGAATAATGTAAGTAATAAGTATAATTATTACAGTTCTAGCAATAATAACTGCACAATATGGGTAATAATGCACGTTACATTGCTAATAATATAAGTAATAAGTATAATTATTACAGTTCTAGCGATAATAGCTGCATTATTTGGGTAATAATGGATGTTATATTGATAATAATATAAGTAATAAGTATAATTATTATACTTCTGTCGATAATAACTGCATTATATGGGTAATAATGCATGTTATATTGATAATAATAAAAGTAATAAGTATATTTATTATAGTTCTAGCGATAATAACTGCATAATATGGGTAATAATGCACGTTATATCGATAATAATATAAGTAATAAGTATAATTATTACAGTTCTAGCGATAATAACTGCATAATATGGGTAATAATGCATGTTATATTGACAATAATATAAGTAATAAGTACCATTATTACAGTTCTATCGATAATAAGTGCATAATATGGGTAATAATGCACGTTATATTGCTAATAATATAAGTAATAAGTATAATTATTACAGTTCTAGTGATAATAACTGCATTATATGGGTAATAATGCATGTTATATTGATAATAATAAAAGTAATAAGTATATGTATTAGAGTTCTATCGATAATAACTGCATAACATTGGTAATAATGCATGTTATATTGATGCTAATAAAAGTACTAAGTATATTTATTATAGTTCTAGCGATTATAACTGCATAATATGGGTAATAATGCACGTTATATTGAGAATAATATAAGTAATAAGTATAATTATTACAGTTCTAGCGATAATAACTGCATTATATGGGTAATAATGCATGTTATATACATAATATTGGGAGTAATAAGTACCATTATTACAGTTCTATCGATAATAAGTGCATAATATGGGTAATAATGCACGTTATATTGCTAATAATATAAGTAATAAGTATAATTATTACAGTTCTAGTGATAATAACTGCATTATATGGGTAATAATGCATGTTATATTGATAATAATAAAAGTAATAAGTATATGTATTAGAGTTCTATGGATAATAACTGCATAACATTGGTAATAATGCATGTTATATTGATGCTAATAAAAGTACTAAGTATATTTATTATAGTTCTAGCGATTATAACTGCATAATATGGGTAATAATGCACGTTATATTGAGAATAATATAAGTAATAAGTATAATTATTACAGTTCTAGCGATAATAACTGCATAATATGGGTAATAATGCATGTTGTATTGACAATAATATAAGTAATAAGTACCATTATTACAGTTCTATCGATAATAAGTGCATAATATGGGTAATAATGCACGTTATATTGCTAATAATATAAGTAATAAGTATAATTATTACAGTTCTAGTGATAATAACTGCATTATATGGGTAATAATGCATGTTATATTGATAATAATAAAAGTAATAAATATATGTATTAGAGTTCTATCGATAATAACTGCATAATATTGGTAATAATGCATGTTATATTGATGCTAATAAAAGTACTAAGTATATTTATTATAGTTCTAGCGATTATAACTGCATAATATGGGTAATAATGCATGTTATATTGAGAATAATATAAGTAATAAGTATAATTATTACAGTTCTAGCGATAATAACTGCATTATATGGGTAATAATGCATGTTATATTGATAATATTGGGAGTAATAAGTAAAATTATTATAGTTCTAGCTATAATAATAGTAAAATATGGCTAATAGTGCATGTTATATTGAGATTAATGTAAGTAATAAGTATAATTCTTACAGTTCTAGCGATAATAACTGCATAATATGGGTAATAATGCACGTTACATTGCTAACAATATAAGTAATAAGTATAATTATTACAGTTCTAGCGATAATAACTGCATTATATGGGTAATAATGCATGTTATATTGATAACATCGGGAGTAATAAGTATAATTATTATAGTTCTAGCGATAATAATAGTGCAATATGGCTAATAGTGCATGTTATATTGATAATGATAAAAGTAATAAGTATATTTATTACAGTTCTGGCGACAATAACTGCATTATATGGGTAATAATGCACGTTATATTGCTAATAATATAAATAATAAGTATAATTATTACAGCTCAAGCGATAATAACTGCATTATATGGGTAATAGTGCATGTTATATTGATGATATCGGGAGTAATAAGTATAATTATTATAGTTCTAGCGATATTAATAGTACAATATGGCTAATAGTGCATGTTATATTGATAATAATAAAAGTAATAAGTATATTTATTATAGTTCTATCGATAGTAATTGCATAATATTGGTAATAATGCATGTTATATTGATGATAATAAAAGTACTAAGTATATTTATTATAGTTCTAGCGATAATAACTGCATAATATGGGTAATAATGCACGTTACATTGCTAATAATATAAGTAATAAGTATAATTATTACAGTTCTAGTGATAATAACTGCATTATATGGGTAATAATGCATGTTATATTGATAATAATAAAGGTAATAAGTATATTTATTAGAGTTCTATCGATAATAACTGCATAATATTGGTAATAATGCATGTTATATTGATGCTAATAAAAGTACTAAGTATATTTATTATAGTTCTAGACATTATAACTGCATAATATGGGTAATAATGCATGTTATATTGAGAATAATATAAGTAATAAGTATAATTATTACAGTTCTAGCGATAATAACTGCATTATATGGGTAATAATGCATGTTATATTGATAATATTGGGAGTAATAAGTAAAATTATTATAGTTCTAGCGATAATAATAGTAAAATTTGGCTAATAGTGCATGTTATATTGAGAATAATGTAAGTAATCAGTATAATTATTACAGTTCTAGCGATAATAACTGCACAATATGGGTAATAATGCACGTTACATTGCTAATAATATAAGTAATAAGTATACTTATTACAGTTCTAGAGATAATAACTGCATTATATGGGTAATAATGCATGTTATATTGATAATGATAAAAGTAATAAGTATATTTATTATAGTTCTATCGATAAAAACTGCATAATATGGGCAATAATGCATGTTATATTGATGATAATGAAAGTAGTAAGTATATTTATTACAGTTCTAGCGACAATAACTGCATAATAAGGGGAATTATGCATGGTGTATTGACAATAATATAAGTAATAAGTATAGTTATTACAGTTCTAGCGATAATAACTGCATTATTTGGGTAATAATGGATGTTATATTGATAATATCGGGAGTAATAAGTATAATTATTATAGTTCTAGCGATATTAATAGTACAATATGGCTAATAGTGCATGTTATATTGATAATAATAAAAGTAATAAGTATATTTATTATAGTTCTAGCGATAATAACTGCATAATATGGGTAATAATGCACGTTATATCGATAATAATATAAGTAATAAGTATAATTATTACAGTTCTAGCGATAATAACTGCATAATATGGGTAATAATGCATGTTATATTGACAATAATATAAGTAATAAGTACCATTATTACAGTTCTATCGATAATAAGTGCATAATATGGGTAATAATGCACGTTATATTGCTAATAATATAAGTAATAAGTATAATTATTACAGTTCTAGTGATAATAACTGCATTATATGGGTAATAATGCATGTTATATTGATAATAATAAAAGTAATAAGTATATGTATTGGAGTTCTATCGATAATAACTGCATAATATTGGTAATAATGCATGTTATATTGATGCTAATAAAAGTACTAAGTATATTTATTATAGTTCTACCGATTATAACTGCATAATATGGGTAATAATGCACGTTATATCGATAATAATATAAGTAATAAGTATAATTATTACAGTTCTAGCGATAATAACTGCATAATATGGGTAATAATGCATGTTATATTGACAATAATATAAGTAATAAGTACCATTATTACAGTTCTATCGATAATAAGTGCATAATATGGGTAATAATGCACGTTATATTGCTAATAATATAAGTAGTAAGTATAATTATTACAGTTCCAGTGACAATAACTGCATTATATGGGTAATAATGCATGTTATATTGATGCCAATAAAAGTACTAAGTATATTTATTATAGTTCTACCGATTATAACTGCATAATATGGGTAATAATGCATGTTATATTGAGAATAATATAAGTAATAAGTATAATTATTACAGTTCTAGCGATAATAACTGCATTATATGGGTAATAATGCATGTTATATTGATAATATTGGGAGTAATAAGGAAAATTATTATAGTTCTAGCGATAATAATAGTAAAATATGGCTAATAGTGCATGTTATATTGATAATAATAAAAGTAATACGTATATTTATTATAGTTCTAGCGATAATAACTGCATAATATGGGTAATAATGCACGTTATATTGATAATAATATAAGTAATAAGTATAATTATTACAGTTCTAGCGATAATAACTGCATTATATGGGTAATAATGCATGTTATATTGATGATATCGGGAGTAATAAGTATAATTATTATAGTTCTAGCGATATTAATAGTACAATATGGCTATTAGTGCATGTTATATTGATAATAATAAAAGTAATAAGTATATTTATTATAGTTCTAGCGATAATAACTGCATAATATGGCTAATAGTGCATGTTCTATTGATAATAATGAAAGTAATACGTATATTTATTATAGTTCTAGCGATAATAACTGCATAATATAGGTAATAATGCACGTTATATTGATAATAATATAAGTAATAAGTATAATTATTACAGTTCTAGCGATAATAACTGCATAATATGGGTAATAATGCATGTTATATTGAGAATAATATAAGTAATAAGTACCATTATTACAGTTCTATCGATAATAACTGCATAATATGGGTAATAATGCACGTTACATTGATAATAATATAAGTAATAAGTATATGCATTAGAGTTCTATCGATAATAACTGCATAATATTGGTAATAATGCATGTTATATTGATGCTAATAAAAGTACTAAGTATATTTATTATAGTTCTAGCGATTATAACTGCATAATGTGGGTAATAATGCATGCTATATTGAGAATAATATAAGTAATAAGTATAATTATTACAGTTCTAGCGATAATAACTGCATTATATGGGTAATAATGCATGTTATATTGATAATATTGGGAGTAATAAGTAAAATTATTATAGTTCTAGCTATAATAATAGTAAAATATGGCTAATAGTGCACGTTATATTGAGAATAATGTAAGTAATAAGTATAACTGTTACAGTTCTAGCGAGAATAACTGCATAATATGGGTAATAATGCACGTTACATTGCTAATAATATAAGTAATAAGTATAATTATTGCAGCTCTAGCGATAATAACTGCATTATATGGGTAATAATGCATGTTATATTGATGATATCGGGAGTAATAAGTATAATTATTATAGTTCTAGCGATATTAATAGTACAATATGGCTAATAGTGCATGTTATATTGATAATAATAAAAGTAATAAGTATATTTATTATAGTTCTAGACATTATAACTGCATAATATGGGTAATAATGCATGTTATATTGAGAATAATATAAGTAATAAGTATAATTATTACAGTTCTAGCGATAATAACTGCATTATATGGGTAATAATGCACGTTATATTGAGAATAATATAAGTAATAATTATAATTATTACAGTTCTAGCGATAATAACTGCATTATATGGGTAATAATGCATGTTATATTGATAATATTGGGAGTAATAAGTAAAATTATTATAGTTCTAGCTATAATAATAGTAAAATATGGCTAATAGTGCATGTTATATTGAGAATAATATAAGTAATAAGTATAATTATTACAGTTCTAGCGATAATAACTGCATTATATGGGTAATAATGCATGTTATATTGATAATATTGGGAGTAATAAGTAAAATTATTATAGTTCTAGCGATAATAACTGCATAATATAGGTAATGATGCATGTTATATTGATAATAATATAAGTAATAAGTATAATTATTACAGTTCTAGCGATTATAACTGCATAATATGCGTAATAATGCATGTTATATTGATAATAATATAAGTAATAAGAATAATTATTACAGTTCTAGCGATAAGAACTGCATTATATGGGTAATAATGCATGTTATATTGATAACATTGGGATTAATAAGTACAATTATTATAGTTCTAGCGATAATAATAGTAAAACATGGCTAATAGTGCATGTTATATTGATAATAATAAAAGTAATAAGTATATGTATTAGAGTTCTATCGATAATAACTGCATAACATTGGTAATAATGCATGTTATATTGATGCTAATAAAAGTACTAAGTATATTTATTATAGTTCTAGCGATTATAACTGCATAATATGGGTAATAATGCATGTTATATTGATAATATTGGGAGTAATAAGTAAAATTATTATAGTTCTAGCGATAATAATAGTAAAATATGGCTAATAGTGCATGTTATATTGAGAATAATGTAAGTAATAAGTATAATTATTACAGTTCTAGCGATAATAACTGCACAATATGGGTAATAATGCACGTTACATTGCTAATAATATAAGTAATAAGTATAATTATTACAGTTCTAGCGATAATAACTGCATTATTTGGGTAATAATGGTGTTATATTGATAATATCGGGAGTAATAAGTATAACTATTACAGTTCTAGCGATAATAACTGCACAATATGGGTAATAATGCACGTTACATTCGCTAATAATATAAGTAATAAGTATAATTATTACAGTTCTAGCGATAATAACTGCATTATATGGGTAATAATGCATGTTATATTGATAATATTGGGAATAATAAGTAAAATTATTATAGTTCTAGCGATAATAATAGTAAAATATGGCTAATAGTGCATGTTATATTGAGAATAATGTAAGTAATAAGTATAATTATTACAGTTCTAGCAATAATAACTGCACAATATGGGTAATAATGCACGTTACATTGCTAATAATATAAGTAATAAGTATAATTATTACAGTTCTAGCGATAATAGCTGCATTATTTGGGTAATAATGGATGTTATATTGATAATAATATAAGTAATAAGTATAATTATTATACTTCTGTCGATAATAACTGCATTATATGGGTAATAATGCATGTTATATTGATAATAATAAAAGTAATAAGTATATTTATTATACTTCTGTCGATAATAACTGCATAATATGGGTAATAATGCATGTTATATTGATAATATCTTGAGTAATAAGTATAATTATTACAGTTCTAGCGATAATAATAGTAAAATATGGCTAATAGTGCATGTTCTATTGATAATAATAAAAGTAATACGTATATTTATTATAGTTCTATCGATAATAACTGCATAATATGGGTAATAATGCATGTTATACTGATGATAACAAAAGTAATACGTATATTTATTATAGTTCTAGCGATAATAACTGCATAATATGCGTAATAATGCAATGTTATATTGATAATAATATAAGTAATAAGTATAATTATTACAGTTCTTGCGATAATAATTGCACTATATGGGTAATAATGCATGTTATATTGATAATATCGAGAGTAATAAGTGTAATTATTATAGTTCTAGCGATAATAATAGTAAAATATGGCTAATAGTGCATGTTATATTGATAATAATAAAAGTAATAAGCATATTTATTATAGTTCTATCAATAATAACTGCATAATATGGGTAATAATGCACGTTATATTGCTAACAATATAAGTAACAAGTATAATTATTACAGTTCTTGCGATAATAATTGCACTATATGGGTAATAACGCATGTTATATTGATAATATCGGGAGTAGTAAGTATAATTATTATAGTTCTAGCGATAATAATAGTAAAATATGGCTAATAGTGCATGTTATATTGATAATAATAAAAGTAATAAGTATATTTATTATAGTTCTAGCGATAATAACTGCATAATATAGGTAATGATGCATGTTATATTGATAATAATATAAGTAATAAGTATAATTATTACAGTTCTAGCGATTATAACTGCATAATATGCGTAATAATGCATGTTATATTGATAATAATATAAGTAATAAGAATAATTATTACAGTTCTAGCGATAAGAACTGCATTATATGGGTAATAATGCATGTTATATTGATAACATTGGGATTAATAAGTACAATTATTATAGTTCTAGCGATAATAATAGTAAAACATGGCTAATAGTGCATGTTATATTGATAATAATAAAAGTAATGAGTATATTTATTACAGTTCTATCGATAATAACTGCATAATATGGGTAATAATGCATGTTATATTGATGATAATGAAAGTAGTAAGTATATTTATTACAGTTCTAGCGATAATAACAGCATTATATGCGTAATAGTGCATGTTATATTGATAATAATAAAAGTAATAAGTATATTTATTATAGTTCTATCAATAATAACTGCATTATATGGGTAATAATGCACGTTATATTGCTAACAATATAAGTAATAAGTATAATTATTACAGTTCTAGCGATAATAACTGCATTATATGGGTAATAATGCATGTTATATACATAATATTGGGAGTAATAAGTACCATTATTACAGTTCTATCGATAATAAGTGCATAATATGGGCAATAATGCACGTTATATTGCTAATAATATAAGTAATAAGTATAATTATTACAGTTCTAGTGATAATAACTGCATTATATGGGTAATAATGCATGTTATATTGATAATAATAAAAGTAATAAGTATATGTATTAGAGTTCTATCGATAATAACTGCATAACATTGGTAATAATGCATGTTATATTGATGCTAATAAAAGTACTAAGTATATTTATTATAGTTCTAGCGATTATAACTGCATAATATGGGTAATAATGCACGTTATATTGAGAATAATATAAGTAATAAGTATAATTATTACAGTTCTAGCGATAATAACTGCATTATATGGGTAATAATGCATGTTATATTGATAATATTGGGAGTAATAAGTAAAATTATTATAGTTCTAGCGATAATAATAGTAAAATATGGCTAATAGTGCATGTTATATTGAGAATAATGTAAGTAATAAGTATAATTATTACAGTTCTAGCGATAATAACTGCACAATATGGGTAATAATGCACGTTACATTGCTAATAATATAAGTAATAAGTATAATTATTACAGTTCTTGCGATAATAACTGCATTATATGGGTAATAATGGATGTTATATTGATAATATCGGGAGTAATAAGTATATTTATTATAGTTCTAGCGATAATAACTGCATAATATAGGTAATGATGCATGTTATATTGATAATAATAAAAGTAATAAGTATATTTATTATAGTTCTATCAATAATAACTGCATTATATGGGTAATAATGCACGTTATATTGCTAACAATATAAGTAATAAGTATAATTATTACAGTTCTAGCGATAATAAGTGCATTATATGGGTAATAATGCATGTTATATACATAATATTGGGAGTAATAAGTACCATTATTACAGTTCTATCGATAATAAGTGCATAATATGGGTAATAATGCACGTTATATTGCTAATAATATAAGTAATATGTATAATTATTACAGTGCTAGTGATAATAACTGCATTATATGGGTAATAATGCATGTTATATTGATAATAATAAAAGTAATAAGTATATGTATTAGAGTTCTATCGATAATAACTGCATAACATTGGTAATAATGCATGTTATATTGATGCTAATAAAAGTACTAAGTATATTTATTATAGTTCTAGCGATTATAACTGCATAATATGGGTAATAATGCACGTTATATTGAGAATAATATAAGTAATAAGTATAATTATTACAGTTCTAGCGATAATAACTGCATTATATGGGTAATAATGCATGTTATATACATAACATTGGGAGTAATAAGTACCATTATTACAGTTCTAGTGATAATAACTGCATTATATGGGTAATAATGCATGTTATATTGATAATAATAAAAGTAATAAGTATATGTATTAGAGTTCTATCGATAATAACTGCATAACATTGGTAATAATGCATGTTATATTGATGCTAATAAAAGTACTAAGTATATTTATTATAGTTCTAGCGATTATAACTGCATAATATGGGTAATAATGCACGTTATATTGAGAATAATATAAGTAATAAGTATAATTATTACAGTTCTAGCGATAATAACTGTATTATATGGGTAATAATGCATGTTATATTGATGATATCGGGAGTAATAAGTATAATTATTATAGTTCTAGCGATATTAATAGTACAATATGGCTAATAGTGCATGTTATATTGATAATAATAAAAGTAGTAAGTATATTTGTTATAGTTCTAGCGATAATAACTGCATTATATGGCTAATAGTGCATGTTCTATTGTTAATAATGAAAGTAATACGTATATTTATTATAGTTCTAGCGATAATAACTGCATAATATGGGTAATAATGCACGTTATATTGATAATAATATAAGTAATAAGTATAATTATTACAGTTCTAGCGATAATAACTGCATAATATGGGTAATAATGCATGTTATATTGACAATAATATAAGTAATAAGTACCATTATTACAGTTCTATCGATAATAAGTGCATAATATGGGTAATAATGCACGTTACATTGCTAATAATATAAGTAACAAGTATAATTATTACAGTTCTTGCGATAATAATTGCACTATATGGGTAATAACGCATGTTATATTGATAATATCGGGAGTAGTAAGTATAATTATTATAGTTCTAGCGATAATAATAGTAAAATATGGCTAATAGTGCATGTTATATTGATAATAATAAAAGTAATAAGTATATTTATTATAGTTCTAGCGATAATAACTGCATAATATAGGTAATGATGCATGTTATATTGATAATAATATAAGTAATAAGTATAATTATTACAGTTCTAGCGATTATAACTGCATAATATGCGTAATAATGCATGTTATATTGATAATAATATAAGTAATAAGAATAATTATTACAGTTCTAGCGATAATAACTGCATTATATGGGTAATAATGCATGTTATATTGATAACATTGGGATTAATAAGTACAATTATTATAGTTCTAGCGATAATAATAGTAAAACATGGCTAATAGTGCATGTTATATTGATAATAATAAAAGTAATGAGTATATTTATTACAGTTCTATCGATAATAACTGCATAATATGGGTAATAATGCATGTTATATTGATGATAATGAAAGTAGTAAGTATATTTATTACAGTTCTAGCGATAATAACAGCATTATATGCGTAATAGTGCATGTTATATTGATAATAATAAAAGTAATAAGCATATTTATTATAGTTCTATCAATAATAACTGCATAATATGGGTAATAATGCACGTTATATTGCTAACAATATAAGGAACAAGTATAATTATTACAGTTCTTGCGATAATAATTGCACTATATGGGTAATAATGCATGTTATATTGATAATATCGGGAGTAATAAGTATAATTATTACAGTTCTAGCGATAATAACTGCACAATATGGGTAATAATGCACGTTACATTGCTAATAATATAAGTAATAAGTATAATTATTACAGTTCTTGCGATAATAACTGCATTATATGGGTAATAATGGATGTTATATTGATAATATCGGGAGTAATAAGTATATTTATTATAGTTCTAGCGATAATAACTGCATAATATAGGTAATGATGCATGTTATATTGATAATAATAAAAGTAATAAGTATATTTATTATAGTTCTATCAATAATAGCTGCATTATATGGGTAATAATGCACGTTATATTGCTAACAATATAAGTAATAAGTATAATTATTACAGTTCTAGCGATAATAACTGCATTATATGGGTAATAATGCATGTTATATACATAATATTGGGAGTAATAAGTACCATTATTACAGTTCTATCGATAATAAGTGCATAATATGGGTAATAATGCACGTTATATTGCTAATAATATAAGTAATAAGTATAATTATTGCAGTTCTAGTGATAATAACTGCATTATATGGGTAATAATGCATGTTATATTGATAATAATAAAAGTAATAAGTATATGTATTAGAGTTCTATCGATAATAACTGCATAACATTGGTAATAATGCATGTTATATTGATGCTAATAAAAGTACTAAGTATATTTATTATAGTTCTAGCGATTATAACTGCATAATATGGGTAATAATGCACGTTATATTGAGTATAATATAAGTAATAAGTATAATTATTACAGTTCTAGCGATAATAACTGCATTATATGGGTAATAATGCATGTTATATTGATAATATTGGGAGTAATAAGTAAAATTATTATAGTTCTAGCGATAATAATAGTAAAATATGGCTAATAGTGCATGTTATATTGAGAATAATGTAAGTAATAAGTATAATTATTACAGTTCTAGCGATAATAACTGCACAATATGGGTAATAATGCACGTTACATTGCTAATAATATAAGTAATAAGTATAATTATTACAGTTCTTGCGATAATAACTGCATTATATGGGTAATAATGGATGTTATATTGATAATATCGGGAGTAATAAGTATATTTATTATAGTTCTAGCGATAATAACTGCATAATATAGGTAATGATGCATGTTATATTGATAATAATAAAAGTAATAAGTATATTTATTATAGTTCTATCAATAATAACTGCATTATATGGGTAATAATGCACGTTATATTGCTAACAATATAAGTAATAAGTATAATTATTACAGTTCTAGCGATAATAAGTGCATTATATGGGTAATAATGCATGTTATATACATAAGTTTGGGAGTAATAAGTACCATTATTACAGTTCTATCAATAATAAGTGCATAATATGGGTAATAATGCACGTTATATTGCTAATAATATAAGTAATATGTATAATTATTACAGTTCTAGTGATAATAACTGCATTATATGGGTAATAATGCATGTTATATTGATAATAATAAAAGTAATAAGTATATGTATTAGAGTTCTATCGATAATAACTGCATAACATTGGTAATAATGCATGTTATATTGATGCTAATAAAAGTACTAAGTATATTTATTATAGTTCTAGCGATTATAACTGCATAATATGGGTAATAATGCACGTTATATTGAGAATAATATAAGTAATAAGTATAATTATTACAGTTCTAGCGATAATAACTGCATTATATGGGTAATAATGCATGTTATATACATAATATTGGGAGTAATAAGTACCATTATTACAGTTCTATCGATAATAAGTGCATAATATGGGTAATAATGCACGTTATATTGCTAATAATATAAGTAATAAGTATAATTATTACAGTTCTAGTGATAATAACTGCATTATATGGGTAATAATGCATGTTATATTGATAATAATAAAAGTAATAAGTATATGTATTAGAGTTCTATCGATAATAACTGCATAACATTGGTAATAATGCATGTTATATTGATGCTAATAAAAGTACTAAGTATATTTATTATAGTTCTAGCGATTATAACTGCATAATATGGGTAATAATGCACGTTATATTGAGAATAATATAAGTAATAAGTATAATTATTACAGTTCTAGCGATAATAACTGTATTATATGGGTAATAATGCATGTTATATTGATGATATCGGGAGTAATAAGTATAATTATTATAGTTCTAGCGATATTAATAGTACAATATGGCTAATAGTGCATGTTATATTGATAATAATAAAAGTAGTAAGTATATTTGTTATAGTTCTAGCGATAATAACTGCATTATATGGCTAATAGTGCATGTTCTATTGTTAATAATGAAAGTAATACGTATATTTATTATAGTTCTAGCGATAATAACTGCATAATATGGGTAATAATGCACGTTATATTGATAATAATATAAGTAATAAGTATAATTATTACAGTTCTAGCGATAATAACTGCATAATATGGGTAATAATGCATGTTATATTGACAATAATATAAGTAATAAGTACCATTATTACAGTTCTATCGATAATAAGTGCATAATATGGGTAATAATGCACGTTATATTGCTAATAATATAAGTAATAAGTATAATTATTACAGTTCTAGTGATAATAACTGCATTATATGGGTAATAATGCATGTTATATTGATAATAATAAAAGTAATAAATATATGTATTAGAGTTCTATCGATAATAACTGCATAATATTGGTAATAATGCATGTTATATTGATGCTAATAAAAGTACTAAGTATATTTATTATAGTTCTAGCGATTATAACTGCATAATATGGGTAATAATGCATGTTATATTGAGAATAATATAAGTAATAAGTATAATTATTACAGTTCTAGCGATAATAACTGCATTATATGGGTAATAATGCATGTTATATTGATAATATTGGGAGTAATAAGTAAAATTATTATAGTTCTAGCTATAATAATAGTAAAATATGGCTAATAGTGCATGTTATATTGAGAATAATGTAAGTAATAAGTATAATTCTTACAGTTCTAGCGATAATAACTGCATAATATGGGTAATAATGCACGTTACATTGCTAATAATATAAGTAATAAGTATAATTATAACAGTTCTAGCGATAATAGCTGCATTATTTGGGTAATAATGGATGTTATATTGATAATAATATAAGTAATAAGTATAATTATTATACTTCTGTCGATAATAACTGCATTATATGGGTAATAATGCATGTTATATTGATAATAATAAAAGTAATAAGTATATTTATTATACTTCTGTCGATAATAACTGCATAATATGGGTAATAATGCATGTTATATTGATAATATCTTGAGTAATAAGTATAATTATTACAGTTCTAGCGATAATAATAGTAAAATATGGCTAATAGTGCATGTTCTATTGATAATAATAAAAGTAATACGTATATTTATTATAGTTCTATCGATAATAACTGCATAATATGGGTAATAATGCATGTTATACTGATGATAACAAAAGTAATACGTATATTTATTATAGTTCTAGCGATAATAACTGCATAATATGCGTAATAATGCATGTTATATTGATAATAATATAAGTAATAAGTATAATTATTACAGTTCTTGCGATAATAATTGCACTATATGGGTAATAATGCATGTTATATTGATAATATCGGGAGTAATAAGTATAATTATTACAGTTCTAGCGATAATAACTGCACAATATGGGTAATAATGCACGTTACATTGCTAATAATATAAGTAATAAGTATAATTATTACAGTTCTTGCGATAATAACTGCATTATATGGGTAATAATGGATGTTATATTGATAATATCGGGAGTAATAAGTATATTTATTATAGTTCTAGCGATAATAACTGCATAATATAGGTAATGATGCATGTTATATTGATAATAATAAAAGTAATAAGTATATTTATTATAGTTCTATCAATAATAGCTGCATTATATGGGTAATAATGCACGTTATATTGCTAACAATATAAGTAATAAGTATAATTATTACAGTTCTAGCGATAATAACTGCATTATATGGGTAATAATGCATGTTATATACATAATATTGGGAGTAATAAGTACCATTATTACAGTTCTATCGATAATAAGTGCATAATATGGGTAATAATGCACGTTATATTGCTAATAATATAAGTAATAAGTATAATTATTGCAGTTCTAGTGATAATAACTGCATTATATGGGTAATAATGCATGTTATATTGATAATAATAAAAGTAATAAGTATATGTATTAGAGTTCTATCGATAATAACTGCATAACATTGGTAATAATGCATGTTATATTGATGCTAATAAAAGTACTAAGTATATTTATTATAGTTCTAGCGATTATAACTGCATAATATGGGTAATAATGCACGTTATATTGAGTATAATATAAGTAATAAGTATAATTATTACAGTTCTAGCGATAATAACTGCATTATATGGGTAATAATGCATGTTATATTGATAATATTGGGAGTAATAAGTAAAATTATTATAGTTCTAGCGATAATAATAGTAAAATATGGCTAATAGTGCATGTTATATTGAGAATAATGTAAGTAATAAGTATAATTATTACAGTTCTAGCGATAATAACTGCACAATATGGGTAATAATGCACGTTACATTGCTAATAATATAAGTAATAAGTATAATTATTACAGTTCTTGCGATAATAACTGCATTATATGGGTAATAATGGATGTTATATTGATAATATCGGGAGTAATAAGTATATTTATTATAGTTCTAGCGATAATAACTGCATAATATAGGTAATGATGCATGTTATATTGATAATAATAAAAGTAATAAGTATATTTATTATAGTTCTATCAATAATAACTGCATTATATGGGTAATAATGCACGTTATATTGCTAACAATATAAGTAATAAGTATAATTATTACAGTTCTAGCGATAATAAGTGCATTATATGGGTAATAATGCATGTTATATACATAAGTTTGGGAGTAATAAGTACCATTATTACAGTTCTATCAATAATAAGTGCATAATATGGGTAATAATGCACGTTATATTGCTAATAATATAAGTAATATGTATAATTATTACAGTTCTAGTGATAATAACTGCATTATATGGGTAATAATGCATGTTATATTGATAATAATAAAAGTAATAAGTATATGTATTAGAGTTCTATCGATAATAACTGCATAACATTGGTAATAATGCATGTTATATTGATGCTAATAAAAGTACTAAGTATATTTATTATAGTTCTAGCGATTATAACTGCATAATATGGGTAATAATGCACGTTATATTGAGAATAATATAAGTAATAAGTATAATTATTACAGTTCTAGCGATAATAACTGCATTATATGGGTAATAATGCATGTTATATACATAATATTGGGAGTAATAAGTACCATTATTACAGTTCTATCGATAATAAGTGCATAATATGGGTAATAATGCACGTTATATTGCTAATAATATAAGTAATAAGTATAATTATTACAGTTCTAGTGATAATAACTGCATTATATGGGTAATAATGCATGTTATATTGATAATAATAAAAGTAATAAGTATATGTATTAGAGTTCTATCGATAATAACTGCATAACATTGGTAATAATGCATGTCATATTGATGCTAATAAAAGTACTAAGTATATTTATTATAGTTCTAGCGATTATAACTGCATAATATGGGTAATAATGCACGTTATATTGAGAATAATATAAGTAATAAGTATAATTATTACAGTTCTAGCGATAATAACTGTATTATATGGGTAATAATGCATGTTATATTGATGATATCGGGAGTAATAAGTATAATTATTATAGTTCTAGCGATATTAATAGTACAATATGGCTAATAGTGCATGTTATATTGATAATAATAAAAGTAGTAAGTATATTTGTTATAGTTCTAGCGATAATAACTGCATTATATGGCTAATAGTGCATGTTCTATTGTTAATAATGAAAGTAATACGTATATTTATTATAGTTCTAGCGATAATAACTGCATAATATGGGTAATAATGCACGTTATATTGATAATAATATAAGTAATAAGTATAATTATTACAGTTCTAGCGATAATAACTGCATAATATGGGTAATAATGCATGTTATATTGACAATAATATAAGTAATAAGTACCATTATTACAGTTCTATCGATAATAAGTGCATAATATGGGTAATAATGCACGTTATATTGCTAATAATATAAGTAATAAGTATAATTATTACAGTTCTAGTGATAATAACTGCATTATATGGGTAATAATGCATGTTATATTGATAATAATAAAAGTAATAAATATATGTATTAGAGTTCTATCGATAATAACTGCATAATATTGGTAATAATGCATGTTATATTGATGCTAATAAAAGTACTAAGTATATTTATTATAGTTCTAGCGATTATAACTGCATAATATGGGTAATAATGCATGTTATATTGAGAATAATATAAGTAATAAGTATAATTATTACAGTTCTAGCGATAATAACTGCATTATATGGGTAATAATGCATGTTATATTGATAATATTGGGAGTAATAAGTAAAATTATTATAGTTCTAGCTATAATAATAGTAAAATATGGCTAATAGTGCATGTTATATTGAGAATAATGTAAGTAATAAGTATAATTCTTACAGTTCTAGCGATAATAACTGCATAATATGGGTAATAATGCACGTTACATTGCTAATAATATAAGTAATAAGTATAATTATTACAGTTCTAGCGATAATAGCTGCATTATTTGGGTAATAATGGATGTTATATTGATAATAATATAAGTAATAAGTATAATTATTATACTTCTGTCGATAATAACTGCATTATATGGGTAATAATGCATGTTATATTGATAATAATAAAAGTAATAAGTATATTTATTATACTTCTGTCGATAATAACTGCATAATATGGGTAATAATGCATGTTATATTGATAATATCTTGAGTAATAAGTATAATTATTACAGTTCTAGCGATAATAATAGTAAAATATGGCTAATAGTGCATGTTCTATTGATAATAATAAAAGTAATACGTATATTTATTATAGTTCTATCGATAATAACTGCATAATATGGGTAATAATGCATGTTATACTGATGATAACAAAAGTAATACGTATATTTATTATAGTTCTAGCGATAATAACTGCATAATATGCGTAATAATGCATGTTATATTGATAATAATATAAGTAATAAGTATAATTATTACAGTTCTTGCGATAATAATTGCACTATATGGGTAATAATGCATGTTATATTGATAATATCGAGAGTAATAAGTGTAATTATTATAGTTCTAGCGATAATAATAGTAAAATATGGCTAATAGTGCATGTTATATTGATAATAATAAAAGTAATAAGCATATTTATTATAGTTCTATCAATAATAACTGCATAATATGGGTAATAATGCACGTTATATTGCTAACAATATAAGTAACAAGTATAATTATTACAGTTCTTGCGATAATAATTGCACTATATGGGTAATAACGCATGTTATATTGATAATATCGGGAGTAGTAAGTATAATTATTATAGTTCTAGCGATAATAATAGTAAAATATGGCTAATAGTGCATGTTATATTGATAATAATAAAAGTAATAAGTATATTTATTATAGTTCTAGCGATAATAACTGCATAATATAGGTAATGATGCATGTTATATTGATAATAATATAAGTAATAAGTATAATTATTACAGTTCTAGCGATTATAACTGCATAATATGCGTAATAATGCATGTTATATTGATAATAATATAAGTAATAAGAATAATTATTACAGTTCTAGCGATAATAACTGCATTATATGGGTAATAATGCATGTTATATTGATAACATTGGGATTAATAAGTACAATTATTATAGTTCTAGCGATAATAATAGTAAAACATGGCTAATAGTGCATGTTATATTGATAATAATAAAAGTAATGAGTATATTTATTACAGTTCTATCGATAATAACTGCATAATATGGGTAATAATGCATGTTATATTGATGATAATGAAAGTAGTAAGTATATTTATTACAATTCTAGCGATAATAACAGCATTATATGCGTAATAGTGCATGTTATATTGATAATAATAAAAGTAATAAGCATATTTATTATAGTTCTATCAATAATAACTGCATAATATGGGTAATAATGCACGTTATATTGCTAACAATATAAGTAACAAGTATAATTATTACAGTTCTTGCGATAATAATTGCACTATATGGGTAATAATGCATGTTATATTGATAATATCGGGAGTAATAAGTATAATTATTACAGTTCTAGCGATAATAACTGCACAATATGGGTAATAATGCACGTTACATTGCTAATAATATAAGTAATAAGTATAATTATTACAGTTCTTGCGATAATAACTGCATTATATGGGTAATAATGGATGTTATATTGATAATATCGGGAGTAATAAGTATATTTATTATAGTTCTAGCGATTATAACTGCATAATATGGGTAATAATGCACGTTATATTGAGAATAATATAAGTAATAAGTATAATTATTACAGTTCTAGCGATAATAACTGCATTATATGGGTAATAATGCATGTTATATACATAATATTGGGAGTAATAAGTACCATTATTACAGTTCTATCGATAATAAGTGCATAATATGGGTAATAATGCACGTTATATTGCTAATAATATAAGTAATAAGTATAATTATTACAGTTCTAGTGATAATAACTGCATTATATGGGTAATAATGCATGTTATATTGATAATAATAAAAGTAATAAGTATATGTATTAGAGTTCTATCGATAATAACTGCATAATATTGGTAATAATGCATGTTATATTGATGCTAATAAAAGTACTAAGTATATTTATTATAGTTCTAGCGATTATAACTGCATAATATGGGTAATAATGCATGTTATATTGAGAATAATATAAGTAATAAGTATAATTATTACAGTTCTAGCGATAATAACTGCATTATATGGGTAATAATGCATGTTATATTGATAATATTGGGAGTAATAAGTAAAATTATTATAGTTCTAGCTATAATAATAGTAAAATATGGCTAATAGTGCATGTTATATTGAGAATAATGTAAGTAATAAGTATAATTCTTACAGTTCTAGCGATAATAACTGCATAATATGGGTAATAATGCACGTTACATTGCTAATAATATAAGTAATAAGTATAATTATTACAGTTCTAGCGATAATAACTGCATTATATGGGTAATAATGCATGTTATATTGATAACATCGGGAGTAATAAGTATAATTATTATAGTTCTAGCGATAATAATAGTGCAATATGGCTAATAGTGCATGTTATATTGATAATGATAAAAGTAATAAGTATATTTATTATAGTTCTATCGATAATAATTGCATAATATTGGTAATAATGCATGTTATATTGATGCTAATAAAAGTACTAAGTATATTTATTATAGTTCTAGCGATAATAACTGCATAATATGGGTAATAATGCACGTTACATTGCTAATAATATAAGTAATAAGTATAATTATTACAGTTCTAGTGATAATAACTGCATTATATGGGTAATAATGCATGTTATATTGATAATAATAAAGGTAATAAGTATATTTATTAGAGTTCTATCGATAATAACTGCATAATATTGGTAATAATGCATGTTATATTGATGCTAATAAAAGTACTAAGTATATTTATTATAGTTCTAGACATTATAACTGCATAATATGGGTAATAATGCATGTTATATTGAGAATAATATAAGTAATAAGTATAATTATTACAGTTCTAGCGATAATAACTGCATTATATGGGTAATAATGCATGTTATATTGATAATATTGGGAGTAATAAGTAAAATTATTATAGTTCTAGCGATAATAATAGTAAAATTTGGCTAATAGTCCATGTTATATTGAGAATAATGTAAGTAATAAGTATAATTATTACAGTTCTAGCGATAATAACTGCACAATATGGGTAATAATGCACGTTACATTGCTAATAATATAAGTAATAAGTATAATTGTTGCAGTTCTAGAGATAATAACTGCATTATATGGGTAATAATGCATGTTATATTGATAATGATAAAAGTAATAAGTATATTTATTATAGTTCTATCGATAAAAACTGCATAATATGGGCAATAATGCATGTTATATTGATGATAATGAAAGTAGTAAGTATATTTATTACAGTTCTAGCGACAATAACTGCATAATAAGGGGAATTATGCATGGTGTATTGACAATAATATAAGTAATAAGTATAGTTATTACAGTTCTAGCGATAATAACTGCATTATTTGGGTAATAATGGATGTTATATTGATAATATCGGGAGTAATAAGTATAATTATTATAGTTCTAGCGATATTAATAGTACAATATGGCTAATAGTGCATGTTATATTGATAATAATAAAAGTAATAAGTATATTTATTATAGTTCTAGCGATAATAACTGCATAATATGGGTAATAATGCACGTTATATCGATAATAATATAAGTAATAAGTATAATTATTACAGTTCTAGCGATAATAACTGCATAATATGGGTAATAATGCATGTTATATTGACAATAATATAAGTAATAAGTACCATTATTACAGTTCTATCGATAATAAGTGCATAATATGGGTAATAATGCACGTTATATTGCTAATAATATAAGTAATAAGTATAATTATTACAGCTCTAGCGATAATAACTGCATTATATGGGTAATAGTGCATGTTATATTGATGATATCGGGAGTAATAAGTATAATTATTATAGTTCTAGCGATATTAATAGTACAATATGGCTAATAGTGCATGTTATATTGATAATAATAAAAGTAATAAGTATATTTATTATAGTTCTATCGATAATAATTGCATAATATTGGTAATAATGCATGTTATATTGATGCTAATAAAAGTACTAAGTATATTTATTATAGTTCTAGCGATAATAACTGCATAATATGGGTAATAATGCACGTTACATTGCCAATAATATAAGTAATAAGTATAATTATTACAGTTCTAGTGATAATAACTGCATTATATGGGTAATAATGCATGTTATATTGATAATAATAAAGGTAATAAGTATATTTATTAGAGTTCTATCGATAATAACTGCATAATATTGGTAATAATGCATGTTATATTGATGCTAATAAAAGTACTAAGTATATTTATTATAGTTCTAGACATTATAACTGCATAATATGGGTAATAATGCATGTTATATTGAGAATAATATAAGTAATAAGTATAATTATTACAGTTCTAGCGATAATAACTGCATTATATGGGTAATAATGCATGTTATATTGATAATATTGGGAGTAATAAGTAAAATTATTATAGTTCTAGCGATAATAATAGTAAAATTTGGCTAATAGTGCATGTTATATTGAGAATAATGTAAGTAATAAGTATAATTATTACAGTTCTAGCGATAATAACTGCACAATATGGGTAATAATGCACGTTACATTGCTAATAATATAAGTAATAAGTATAATTGTTACAGTTCTAGAGATAATAACTGCATTATATGGGTAATAATGCATGTTATATTGATAATGATAAAAGTAATAAGTATATTTATTACAGTTCTGGCGACAATAACTGCATTATATGGGTAATAATGCACGTTATATTGCTAATAATATAAGTAATAAGTATAATTATTACAGCTTTAGCGATAATAACTGCATTATATGGGTAATAATGCATGTTATATTGCCAATAATAAAAGTAATAAGTATATTTATTATAGTTCTATCGATAAAAACTGCATAATATGGGCAATAATGCATGTTATATTGATGATAATAAAAGTAATAAGTATATGTATTAGAGTTCTATCGATAATAACTGCATAACATTGGTAATAATGCATGTTATATTGATGCTAATAAAAGTACTAAGTATATTTATTATAGTTCTAGCGATTATAACTGCATAATATGGGTAATAATGCACGTTATATTGAGAATAATATAAGTAATAAGTATAATTATTACAGTTCTTGCGATAATAACTGCATTATATGGGTAATAATGGATGTTATATTGATAATATCGGGAGTAATAAGTATATTTATTATAGTTCTAGCGATAATAACTGCATAATATAGGTAATGATGCATGTTATATTGATAATAATAAAAGTAATAAGTATATTTATTATAGTTCTATGAATAACAACTGCATTATATGGGTAATAATGCACGTTATATTGCTAACAATATAAGTAATAAGTATAATTATTACAGTTCTAGCGATAATAAGTGCATTATATGGGTAATAATGCATGTTATATACATAATATTGGGAGTAATAAGTACCATTATTACAGTTCTATCGATAATAAGTGCATAATATGGGTAATAATGCACGTTATATTGCTAATAATATAAGTAATATGTATAATTATTACAGTTCTAGTGATAATAACTGCATTATATGGGTAATAATGCATGTTATATTGATAATAATAAAAGTAATAAGTATATGTATTAGAGTTCTATCGATAATAACTGCATAACATTGGTAATAATGCATGTTATATTGATGCTAATAAAAGTACTAAGTATATTTATTATAGTTCTAGCGATTATAACTGCATAATATGGGTAATAATGCACGTTATATTGAGAATAATATTAGTAATAAGTATAACTATTACAGTTCTAGCGATAATAACTGCATTATATGGGTAATAATGCATGTTATATACATAATATTGGGAGTAATAAGTACCATTATTACAGTTCTATCGATTATAACTGCATAATATGGGTAATAATGCATGTTATATTGAGAATAATATAAGTAATAAGTATAATTATTACAGTTCTAGCGATAATAACTGCATTATATGGGTAATAATGCATGTTATATTGATAATATTGGGAGTAATAAGTAAAATTATTATAGTTCTAGCTATAATAATAGTAAAATATGGCTAATAGTGCATGTTATATTGAGAATAATGTAAGTAATAAGTATAATTCTTACAGTTCTAGCGATAATAACTGCATTATATGGTTATAATGCATGTTATATTGATAATATCGGGAGTAATAAGTATAATTACTATAGTTCTAGCGATAATAATAGTACAATATGGCTAATAGTGCATGTTATATTGATAATAATAAAAGTAATAGGTATATTTATTACAGTTCTATCGATAATAACTGCATAATATGGGTAATAATGCCTGTTATATTGATGATAATAAAAGAAATGCGTATATTTATTATTGTTCTAGTGATAATAACTGCATAATATGGGTAATAATGCATGTTATATTGATAATAATAAAAGTAATACGTATATTTATTATAGTTCTAGCGATAATAACTGCATAACATGGGTAATAATGCACGTTATATTGCTAATAATATGAGTAATAAGTATAATTCTTACAGTTCTAGCGATAATAACTGCATAATATGGGTAATAATGCACGTTACATTGCTAATAATATAAGTAATAAGTATAATTATTACAGTTCTAGCGATAATAACTGCATTATATGGGTAATAATGCATGTTATATTGATAACATCGGGAGTAATAAGTATAATTATTATAGTTCCAGCGATAATAATAGTGCAATATGGCTAATAGTGCATGTTATATTGATAATGATAAAAGTAATAAGTATATTTATTACAGTTCTGGCGACAATAACTGCATTATATGGGTAATAATGCACGTTATATTGCTAATAATATAAATAATAAGTATAATTATTACAGCTCTAGCGATAATAACTGCATTATATGGGTAATAGTGCATGTTATATTGATGATATCGGGAGTAATAAGTATAATTATTATAGTTCTAGCGATATTAATAGTACAATATGGCTAATAGTGCATGTTATATTGATAATAATAAAAGTAATAAGTATATTTATTATAGTTCTATCGATAATAATTGCATAATATTGGTAATAATGCATGTTATATTGATGCTAATAAAAGTACTAAGTATATTTATTATAGTTCTAGCGATAATAACTGCATAATATGGGTAATAATGCACGTTACATTGCTAATAATATAAGTAATAAGTATAATTATTACAGTTCTAGTGATAATAACTGCATTATATGGGTAATAATGCATGTTATATTGATAATAATAAAGGTAATAAGTATATTTATTAGAGTTCTATCGATAATAACTGCATAATATTGGTAATAATGCATGTTATATTGATGCTAATAAAAGTACTAAGTATATTTATTATAGTTCTAGACATTATAACTGCATAATATGGGTAATAATGCATGTTATATTGAGAATAATATAAGTAATAAGTATAATTATTACAGTTCTAGCGATAATAACTGCATTATATGGGTAATAATGCATGTTATATTGATAATATTGGGAGTAATAAGTAAAATTATTATAGTTCTAGCGATAATAATAGTAAAATTTGGCTAATAGTCCATGTTATATTGAGAATAATGTAAGTAATAAGTATAATTATTACAGTTCTAGCGATAATAACTGCACAATATGGGTAATAATGCACGTTACATTGCTAATAATATAAGTAATAAGTATAATTGTTGCAGTTCTAGAGATAATAACTGCATTATATGGGTAATAATGCATGTTATATTGATAATGATAAAAGTAATAAGTATATTTATTACAGTTCTGGCGACAATAACTGCATTATATGGGTAATAATGCACGTTATATTGCTAATAATATAAGTAATAAGTATAATTATTACAGCTTTAGCGATAATAACTGCATTATATGGGTAATAATGCATGTTATATTGCTAATAATAAAAGTAATAAGTATATTTATTATAGTTCTATCGATAAAAACTGCATAATATGGGCAATTATGCATGTTATATTGATGATAATGAAAGTAGTAAGTATATTTATTATAGTTCTAGCGATAATAACTGCATAATATGGGTAATAATGCATGTTATTGCTACCCGGGATATCGCGGCTAGCTCGCGTGTTTGCCCGCGACCCCGTTCCGCCCGCGAATACTCGTTTGACCCTCCCTGGCCGTGCCCGCGACTATGACCGTCGCGGCGCCTCCGCGGATCCGCGAGCGAATAGCACTTCGGCGCCAGATCCGAACCCGTTCAATATCGCTTTATTTAATTTGTTAGTTGGGCGCCAGACGCGTTTCCGCGTCACGATAGAGAACTTAGACGCGAGATGAGTTGCTGAGCGGAAAATTAGGGAAATCGTTTACGGCGATTCCGGGAAAACGCGGAAGATTCGAATCGGCGGCGGAACGACTCGGTAGCTCAGTAACCGAACGAAATGGTAGAGTGGCGGGGTTCTTAAAGGGTAAAGGAGCTAGACGCGGAGGCGTACGAGAAACGTGACTCGGGAAAATTTTGTGAGAAACCTTGATCGAACAGTATTTGTTAAAACAGAGCTCTTTATTCTAAATCTAATTGACTTCAATGTACCGGGTGGTCCGATATCGTACGTAATTCGATTACAATCACGCTCGGCGGAAGGCCGAGAAACTCTCCGCGAGATGTTAATCACGGAACGATACTTGCCAGTTCCTAAGCGGAATACAATCTTTGAATTATCCTCGATACTCGAACCGATACGCGACGCAACGAAACTTTAACGTAACGCGGATTCTTATACTACGAGACGCAATTATACTAACGCGGCGGAATTATTCTAACGCGACGAAACTACACTAACGCGACGGAATTCTTTCAACGCGACGAAATTATCCTATCGCAACGAAACGCGGCGTACACGACGAAACGCGACGAATGCGACGAAACGCAACGGAAACGCAGTTGCTCGAAACGCAACGGAACTAAACGCACTTAATTCTACACGCGACGCGACTTGATCTTTTACGGAAATCGATTCTGTATTGGCGACCGTCTAGAGAGAGAGAAAACGGGAAATGGCGCGACAAACACGAAATATCCGATACGATAAAATATGCACTTATGTTCTACCTCCGTATTAAGAGCTGGCGAAATCGAGACGTGGGAGGGCACAATATTGGCAAAGGCCTACTCGAGACGATACGTTGATTGTGGCTTACGCTGTACCACCCCCCGGTGCAGGTTCAGTGATCCAGCCGAGTGGCAGTCCGAGAGATCGTGAAGCGATCTCTCGAACCCGCGAAAAGTCCGGACGTCGGGATCCTCGACCGTCTCGGACAGGGGCCCCCGGGTTCTACCCTTCAAACTTAACCTAATTTCGATACGACAAAAAGCCACTCCGGTCACACTTTGCAGATCCTGCCCGTGAATGGCAAGCCAGGTGGTCGACAACCCGCGATATGGTATTCTCGATTTCGCGCTCTTTTACATAAATAATTCGATAATTGAGGGGACTTACCAAGATGTCCAACACGGGGCGGCAGGGCTCGATAGCTCGGAATATAATAAGCGGTAACTGAACTTTTAAATAACTGGCGAAAAACAAGAGGCAGATGCCGAATACAGAATAATTGCTCTCGGGCCCTTGCACCGGTATTAGGACATCTCGTAGTGTTCCCCCACCCTCGCTCGGAGTTCCGAATTCTGTCGAAGTCTTCTTCGGCAGGACTTCCTCCGGCTCCACAGCCTCTCTCTCCTATCGTAGGGCCGTAGCGGGGAAGCGGCAGGGAATCGGCACTTTCCTTCGGCGTACGTCGTTTCCTCGCCGGTCTCTCTCCTCTTGCCGCGCGCCTTCTCCTGGTCTATCGAAGGGTCCCAGCGGGGAAGCGGCAGGGAATCGGCTCGTTCCTTCGACGTACGCTGCTCCCTCGTTGACTGTGACATCATTCTCCGGCGGTACATATAAAATAACACGGCGACAGAATTTGTTCGTACGATATTATACGCGCTTCGTTCTCTCTCTAGACGGTACCTGCCTACGACCTATGACCTGTCCGGTCTCCCGAGGAGGCTCCTTGTGACGGGTATAAAATACCACGTCACAACTAATATTGACAATAATATAAGTAATAAGTACCATTATTACAGTTCTATCGATAATAAGTGCATAATATGGGTAATAATGCACGTTATATTGCTAATAATATAAGTAATAAGTATAATTCTTACAGTTCTAGCGATAATAACTGCATAATATGGGTAATAATGCACGTTACATTGCTAATAATATAAGTAATAAGTATAATTATTACAGTTCTAGCGATAATAACTGCATTATATGGGTAATAATGCATGTTATATTGATAACATCGGGAGTAATAAGTATAATTATTATAGTTCTAGCGATAATAATAGTGCAATATGGCTAATAGTGCATGTTATATTGATAATGATAAAAGTAATAAGTATATTTATTACAGTTCTGGCGACAATAACTGCATTATATGGGTAATAATGCACGTTATATTGCTAAAAATATAAATAATAAGTATAATTATTACAGCTCTAGCGATAATAACTGCATTATATGGGTAATAGTGCATGTTATATTGATGATATCGGGAGTAATAAGTATAATTATTATAGTTCTAGCGATATTAATAGTACAATATGGCTAATAGTGCATGTTATATTGATAATAATAAAAGTAATAAGTATATTTATTATAGTTCTATCGATAATAATTGCATAATATTGGTAATAATGCATGTTATATTGATGCTAATAAAAGTACTAAGTATATTTATTATAGTTCTAGCGATAATAACTGCATAATATGGGTAATAATGCACGTTACATTGCCAATAATATAAGTAATAAGTATAATTATTACAGTTCTAGTGATAATAACTGCATTATATGGGTAATAATGCATGTTATATTGATAATAATAAAGGTAATAAGTATATTTATTAGAGTTCTATCGATAATAACTGCATAATATTGGTAATAATGCATGTTATATTGATGCTAATAAAAGTACTAAGTATATTTATTATAGTTATAGACATTATAACTGCATAATATGGGTAATAATGCATGTTATATTGAGAATAATATAAGTAATAAGTATAATTATTACAGTTCTAGCGATAATAACTGCATTATATGGGTAATAATGCATGTTATATTGATAATATTGGGAGTAATAAGTAAAATTATTATAGTTCTAGCGATAATAATAGTAAAATTTGGCTAATAGTGCATGTTATATTGAGAATAATGTAAGTAATAAGTATAATTATTACAGTTCTAGCGATAATAACTGCACAATATGGGTAATAATGCACGTTACATTGCTAATAATATAAGTAATAAGTATAATTGTTACAGTTCTAGAGATAATAACTGCATTATATGGGTAATAATGCATGTTATATTGATAATGATAAAAGTAATAAGTATATTTATTACAGTTCTGGCGACAATAACTGCATTATATGGGTAATAATGCACGTTATATTGCTAATAATATAAGTAATAAGTATAATTATTACAGCTTTAGCGATAATAACTGCATTATATGGGTAATAATGCATGTTATATTGCTAATAATAAAAGTAATAAGTATATTTATTATAGTTCTATCGATAAAAACTGCATAATATGGGCAATAATGCATGTTATATTGATGATAATGAAAGTAGTAAGTATATTTATTACAGTTCTAGCGACAATAACTGCATAATAAGGGGAATTATGCATGGTGTATTGACAATAATATAAGTAATAAGTATAGTTATTACAGTTCTAGCGATAATAACTGCATTATTTGGGTAATAATGGATGTTATATTGATAATATCGGGAGTAATAAGTATAATTATTATAGTTCTAGCGATATTAATAGTACAATATGGCTAATAGTGCATGTTATATTGATAATAATAAAAGTAATAAGTATATTTATTATAGTTCTAGCGATAATAACTGCATAATATGGGTAATAATGCACGTTATATCGATAATAATATAAGTAATAAGTATAATTATTACAGTTCTAGCGATAATAACTGCATAATATGGGTAATAATGCATGTTATATTGACAATAATATAAGTAATAAGAACCATTATTACAGTTCTATCGATAATAAGTGCATAATATGGGTAATAATGCACGTTATATTGCTAATAATATAAGTAATAAGTATAATTATTACAGTTCTAGTGATAATAACTGCATTATATGGGTAATAATGCATGTTATATTGATAATAATAAAAGTAATAAGTATATGTATTGGAGTTCTATCGATAATAACTGCATAATATTGGTAATAATGCATGTTATATTGATGCTAATAAAAGTACTAAGTATATTTATTATAGTTCTACCGATTATAACTGCATAATATGGGTAATAATGCACGTTATATCGATAATAATATAAGTAATAAGTATAATTATTACAGTTCTAGCGATAATAACTGCATAATATGGGTAATAATGCATGTTATATTGACAATAATATAAGTAATAAGTACCATTATTACAGTTCTATCGATAATAAGTGCATAATATGGGTAATAATGCACGTTATATTGCTAATAATATAAGTAATAAGTATAATTATTACAGTTCCAGTGACAATAACTGCATTATATGGGTAATAATGCATGTTATATTGAGAATAATGTAAGTAATAAGTATAATTATTACAGTTCTAGCGATAATAACTGCATAATATGGCTAATAGTGCATGTTTTATTGATAATAATGAAAGTAATAAGTATATTTATTATAGTTCTAGCGATAATAACTGCATAATATGGCTAATAGTGCATGTTCTATTGATAATAATGAAAGTAATACGTATATTTATTATAGTTCTAGCGATAATAACTGCATAATATGGGTAATAATGCACGTTATATTGAGAATAATATAAGTAATAATTATAATTATTACAGTTCTAGCGATAATAACTGCATTATATGGGTAATAATGCATGTTATATTGATAATATTGGGAGTAATAAGTAAAATTATTATAGTTCTAGCTATAATAATAGTAAAATATGGCTAATAGTGCATGTTATATTGAGAATAATATAGGTAATAAGTATAATTATTGCAGTTCTAGCGATAATAACTGCATTATATGGTTATAATGCATGTTATATTGATAATATCGGGAGTAATAAGTATAATTACTATAGTTCTAGCGATAATAATAGTACAATATGGCTAATAGTGCATGTTATATTGATAATAATAAAAGTAATAGGTATATTTATTACAGTTCTATCGATAATAACTGCATAATATGGGTAATAATGCCTGTTATATTGATGATAATAAAAGAAATGCGTATATTTATTATTGTTCTAGTGATAATAACTGCATAATATGGGTAATAATGCATGTTATATTGATAATAATAAAAGTAATACGTATATTTATTATAGTTCTAGCGATAATAACTGCATAACATGGGTAATAATGCACGTTATATTGCTAATAATATGAGTAATAAGTATAATTATTACAGTTCTAGCGATATTAAGTGCATTATATGGGTAATAATGCATGTTATATTGATAATAATAAAAGTAATAAGTATATTTATTACAGTTCTATCGATAATAACTGCATAAAATGGGTAACAATGCATGTTATATTGATGATAATGAAAGTAGTAAGTATATTTATTACAGTTCTAGCGATAATAACTGCGTTATATGAGTAATAATGCATATTATATTGATAATATCGGGAGTAACAAGTATAATTATTATAGTTTTAGCGATAATAATAGTAAAATATGGCTAATGGTGCATGTTATATTGATAATAATAAAAGTAATAAGTATATTTATTATACTTCTGTCGATAATAACTGCATTATATGGGTAATAATGCATGTTATATTGATAATAATAAAAGTAATAAGTATATTTATTATAGTTCTAGCGATAATAACAGCATAATATTGGTAATAATGCATGTTATATTGATGCTAATAAAAGTACTAAGTATATTTATTATAGTTCTAGACATTGTAACTGCATAATATGGTTAATAATGCATGTTATATTGAGAATAATATAAGTAATAAGTATAATTATTACAGTTCTAGCGATAATAACTGCATTATATGGGTAATAATGCATGTTATATTGATAATATTGGGAGTAATAAGTAAAATTATTATAGTTCTAGCGATAATAATAGTAAAATTTGGCTAATAGTGCATGTTATATTGAGAATAATGTAAGTAATAAGTATAATTATTACAGTTCTAGCGATAATAACTGCACAATATGGGTAATAATGCACGTTACATTGCTAATAATATAAGTAATAAGTATAATTATTACAGTTCTAGAGATAATAACTGCATTATATGGGTAATAATGCATGTTATATTGATAATGATAAAAGTAATAAGTATATTTATTACAGTTCTGGCGACAATAACTGCATTATATGGGTAATAATGCACGTTATATTGCTAATAATATAAGTAATAAGTATAATTATTACAGCTTTAGCGATAATAACTGCATTATATGGGTAATAATGCATGTTATATTGCTAATAATAAAAGTAATAAGTATATTTATTATAGTTCTATCGATAAAAACTGCATAATATGGGCAATAATGCATGTTATATTGATGATAATGAAAGTAGTAAGTATATTTATTACAGTTCTAGCGACAATAACTGCATAATAAGGGGAATTATGCATGGTGTATTGACAATAATATAAGTAATAAGTATAGTTATTACAGTTCTAGCGATAATAAATGCATTATTTGGGTAATAATGGATGTTATATTGATAATATCGGGAGTAATAAGTATAATTATTACAGTTCTAGCGATAATACTAGTAAAATATGGCTAATAGTGCATGTTCTATTGATAATAATAAAAGTAATACGTATATTTATTATAGTTCTAGCGATAATAACTGCATAATATGGGTAATAATGCACGTTATATTGATAATAATATAAGTAATAAGTATAATTATTACAGTTCTAGCGATAATAACTGCATTATATGGGTAATAATGCATGTTATATTGATAATATTGGGAGTAATAAGTAAAATTATTATAGTTCTAGCGATAATAATAGTAAAATTTGGCTAATAGTGCATGTTATATTGAGAATAATGTAAGTAATAAGTATAATTATTACAGTTCAAGCGGTAATAACTGCATAATATGGGTAACAATGCATGTTATATTGATAATATCTTGAGTAATAAGTATAATTATTACAGTTCTAGCGATAATAATAGTAAAATATGGCTAATAGTGCATGTTATATTGATAATAATAAAAGTAATACGTATATTTATTATAGTTCTAGCGATAATAACTGCATAATATGGGTAACAATGCATGTTATATTGATAATAATATAAGTAATAAGTATAATTATTACAGTTCTAGCGATAATAACTGCATTATATGGGTAATAATGCATGTTATATTGCTAATAATATAAGTAATAAGTATAATTATTACAGTTCTAGCGATAATAACTGCATTATATGGGTAATAATGCATGTTATATTGATAACATCGGGAGTAATAAGTATAATTACTATAGTTCTAGCGATAATAATAGTACAATATGGCTAATAGTGCATGTTATATTGATAATAATAAAAATAATAAGTATATTTATTACAGTTCTATCGATAATAACTGCATAATATGGGTAATAATGCATGTTATATTGATGATAATAGAAGTAATGCGTATATTTATTATTGTTCTAGTGATAATAACTGCATAATATGGGTAATAATGCATGTTATATTGATAATAATAAAAGTAATAAGTACATTTATTATATTTCCATCGATAATAACTGCATAATATGGGTAATAATGCATGTTATATTGATCATAATAAAAGTACTAAGTATATTTATTATGGCTATAGCGATAATAACTGCATAATATGGGTAATAATGCATGTTATATTGATAATAATATAAGTAATAAGTATAATTATTACAGTTCTAGCGATAATAACTGCATTATATGGGTAATAATGCATGTTATATTGATAATAATATAAGTAATAAGTATAATTATTACAGTTCTAGCGATAATAACTGCACAATATGGGTAATAATGCACGTTACATTGCTAATAATATAAGTAATAAGTATAATTATTACAGTTCTAGCGATAATAACTGCATTATATGGGTAATAATGCATGTTATATTGATAATATTGGGAGTAATAAGTATAATTATTGTAGTTCTAGCGATAATAATAGTAAAATATGGCTAATAGTGCATGTTATATTGAGAATAATGTAAGTAATAAGTATAATTATTACAGTTCTAGCGATAATAACTGCACAATATGGGTAATAATGCACGTTACATTGCTAATAATATAAGTTATAAGTATAATTATTACAGTTCTTGCGATAATAACTGCATTATATGGGTAATAATGGATGTTATATTGATAATATCGGGAGTAATAAGTATATTTATTATAGTTCTAGCGATAATAACTGCATAATATAGGTAATGATGCATGTTATATTGATAATAATAAAAGTAATAAGTATATTTATTATAGTTCTATCAATAATAACTGCATTATATGGGTAATAATGCACGTTATATTGCTAACAATATAAGTAATAAGTATAATTATTACAGTTCTAGCGATAATAACTGCATTATATGGGTAATAATGCATGTTATATACATAATATTGGGAGTAATAAGTACCATTATTACAGTTCTATCGATAATAAGTGCATAATATGGGTAATAATGCACGTTATATTGCTAATAATATAAGTAATATGTATAATTATTACAGTTCTAGTGATAATAACTGCATTATATGGGTAATAATGCATGTTATATTGATAATAATAAAAGTAATAAGTATATGTATTAGAGTTCTATCGATAATAACTGCATAACATTGGTAATAATGCATGTTATATTGATGCTAATAAAAGTACTAAGTATATTTATTATAGTTCTATCAATAATAACTGCATTATATGGGTAATAATGCACGTTATATTGCTAACAATATAAGTAATAAGTATAATTATTACAGTTCTAGCGATAATAACTGCATTATATGGGTAATAATGCATGTTATATACATAATATTGGGAGTAATAAGTACCATTATTACAGTTCTATCGATAATAAGTGCATAATATGGGTAATAATGCACGTTATATTGCTAATAATATAAGTAATATGTATAATTATTACAGTTCTAGTGATAATAACTGCATTATATGGGTAATAATGCATGTTATATTGATAATAATAAAAGTAATAAGTATATGTATTAGAGTTCTATCGATAATAACTGCATAACATTGGTAATAATGCATGTTATATTGATGCTAATAAAAGTACTAAGTATATTTATTATAGTTCTAGCGATTATAACTGCATAATATGGGTAATAATGCACGTTATATTGAGAATAATATAAGTAATAAGTATAATTATTACAGTTCTAGCGATAATAACTGCATTATATGGGTAATAATGCATGTTATATACATAATATTGGGAGTAATAAGTACCATTATTACAGTTCTATCGATAATAAGTGCATAATATGGGTAATAATGCACGTTATATTGCTAATAATATAAGTAATAAGTATAATTATTACAGTTCTAGTGATAATAACTGCATTATATGGGTAATAATGCATGTTATATTGATAATAATAAAAGTAATAAGTATATGTATTAGAGTTCTATCGATAATAACTGCATAACATTGGTAATAATGCATGTTATATTGATGCTAATAAAAGTACTAAGTATATTTATTATAGTTCTAGCGATTATAACTGCATAATATGGGTAATAATGCACGTTATATTGAGAATAATATAAGTAATAAGTATAATTATTACAGTTCTAGCGATAATAACTGTATTATATGGGTAATAATGCATGTTATATTGATGATATCGGGAGTAATAAGTATAATTATTATAGTTCTAGCGATATTAATAGTACAATATGGCTAATAGTGCATGTTATATTGATAATAATAAAAGTAGTAAGCATATTTGTTATAGTTCTAGCGATAATAACTGCATTATATGGCTAATAGTGCATGTTCTATTGTTAATAATGAAAGTAATACGTATATTTATTACAGTTCTGGCGACAATAACTGCATTATATGGGTAATAATGCACGTTATATTGCTAATAATATAAATAATAAGTATAATTATTACAGCTCTAGCGATAATAACTGCATTATATGGGTAATAGTGCATGTTATATTGATGATATCGGGAGTAATAAGTATAATTATTATAGTTCTAGCGATATTAATAGTACAATATGGCTAATAGTGCATGTTATATTGATAATAATAAAAGTAATAAGTATATTTATTATAGTTCTATCGATAATAATTGCATAATATTGGTAATAATGCATGTTATATTGATGCTAATAAAAGTACTAAGTATATTTATTATAGTTCTAGCGATAATAACTGCATAATATGGGTAATAATGCACGTTACATTGCTAATAATATAAGTAATAAGTATAATTATTACAGTTCTAGTGATAATAACTGCATTATATGGGTAATAATGCATGTTATATTGATAATAATAAAGGTAATAAGTGTATTTATTAGAGTTCTATCGATAATAACTGCATAATATTGGTAATAATGCATGTTATATTGATGCTAATAAAAGTACTAAGTATATTTATTATAGTTCTAGACATTATAACTGCATAATATGGGTAATAATGCATGTTATATTGAGAATAATATAAGTAATAAGTATAATTATTACAGTTCTAGCGATAATAACTGCATTATATGGGTAATAATGCATGTTATATTGATAATATTGGGAGTAATAAGTAAAATTATTATAGTTCTAGCGATAATAATAGTAAAATTTGGCTAATAGTGCATGTTATATTGAGAATAATGTAAGTAATAAGTATAATTATTACAGTTCTAGCGATAATAACTGCACAATATGGGTAATAATGCACGTTACATTGCTAATAATATAAGTAGTAAGTATAATTGTTACAGTTCTAGAGATAATAACTGCATTATATGGGTAATAATGCATGTTATATTGATAATGATAAAAGTAATAAGTATATTTATTACAGTTCTGGCGACAATAACTGCATTATATGGGTAATAATGCACGTTATATTGCTAATAATATAAGTAATAAGTATAATTATTACAGCTTTAGCGATAATAACTGCATTATATGGGTAATAATGCATGTTATATTGCTAATAATAAAAGTAATAAGTATATTTATTATAGTTCTATCGATAAAAACTGCATAATATGGGCAATAATGCATGTTATATTGATGATAATGAAAGTAGTAAGTATATTTATTACAGTTCTAGCGACAATAACTGCATAATAAGGGGAATTATGCATGGTGTATTGACAATAATATAAGTAATAAGTATAGTTATTACAGTTCTAGCGATAATAACTGCATTATTTGGGTAATAATGGATGTTATATTGATAATATCGGGAGTAATAAGTATAATTATTATAGTTCTAGCGATATTAATAGTACAATATGGCTAATAGTGCATGTTATATTGATAATAATAAAAGTAATAAGTATATTTATTATAGTTCTAGCGATAATAACTGCATAATATGGGTAATAATGCACGTTATATCGATAATAATATAAGTAATAAGTATAATTATTACAGTTCTAGCGATAATAACTGCATAATATGGGTAATAATGCATGTTATATTGACAATAATATAAGTAATAAGTACCATTATTACAGTTCTATCGATAATAAGTGCATAATATGGGTAATAATGCACGTTATATTGCTAATAATATAAGTAATAAGTATAATTATTACAGTTCTAGTGATAATAACTGCATTATATGGGTAATAATGCATGTTATATTGATAATAATAAAAGTAATAAGTATATGTATTGGAGTTCTATCGATAATAACTGCATAATATTGGTAATAATGCATGTTATATTGATGCTAATAAAAGTACTAAGTATATTTATTATAGTTCTACCGATTATAACTGCATAATATGGGTAATAATGCATGTTATATTGATAATATTGGGAGTAATAAGGAAAATTATTATAGTTCTAGCGATAATAATAGTAAAATATGGCTAATAGTGCATGTTATATTGATAATAATAAAAGTAATACGTATATTTATTATAGTTCTAGCGATAATAACTGCATAATATGGGTAATAATGCACGTTATATTGATAATAATATAAGTAATAAGTATAATTATTACAGTTCTAGCGATAATAACTGCATTATATGGGTAATAATGCATGTTATATTGATGATATCGGGAGTAATAAGTATAATTATTATAGTTCTAGCGATATTAATAGTACAATATGGCTATTAGTGCATGTTATATTGATAATAATAAAAGTAATAAGTATATTTATTATAGTTCTATCGATAATAATTGCATAATATTGGTAATAATGCATGTTATATTGATGCTAATAAAAGTACTAAGTATATTTATTATAGTTCTAGCGATAATAACTGCATAATATGGGTAATAATGCACGTTACATTGCTAATAATATAAGTAATAAGTATAATTATTACAGTTCTAGTGATAATAACTGCATTATATGGGTAATAATGCATGTTATATTGATAATAATAAAGGTAATAAGTATATTTATTAGAGTTCTATCGATAATAACTGCATAATATTGGTAATAATGCATGTTATATTGATGCTAATAAAAGTACTAAGTATATTTATTATAGTTCTAGACATTATAACTGCATAATATGGGTAATAATGCATGTTATATTGAGAATAATATAAGTAATAAGTATAATTATTACAGTTCTAGCGATAATAACTGCATTATATGGGTAATAATGCATGTTATATTGATAATATTGGGAGTAATAAGTAAAATTATTATAGTTCTAGCGATAATAATAGTAAAATTTGGCTAATAGTGCATGTTATATTGAGAATAATGTAAGTAATAAGTAGAATTATTACAGTTCTAGCGATAATAACTGCACAATATGGGTAATAATGCACGTTACATTGCTAATAATATAAGTAATAAGTATAATTGTTACAGTTCTAGAGATAATAACTGCATTATATGGGTAATAATGCATGTTATATTGATAATGATAAAAGTAATAAGTATATTTATTACAGTTCTGGCGACAATAACTGCATTATATGGGTAATAATGCACGTTATATTGCTAATAATATAAGTAATAAGTATAATTATTACAGCTTTAGCGATAATAACTGCATTATTTGGGTAATAATGCATGTTATATTGCTAATAATAAAAGTAATAAGTATATTTATTATAGTTCTATCGATAAAAACTGCATAATATGGGCAATAATGCATGTTATATTGATGATAATGAAAGTAGTAAGTATATTTATTACAGTTCTAGCGACAATAACTGCATAATAAGGGGAATTATGCATGGTGTATTGACAATAATATAAGTAATAAGTATAGTTATTACAGTTCTAGCGATAATAACTGCATTATTTGGGTAATAATGGATGTTATATTGATAATATCGGGAGTAATAAGTATAATTATTATAGTTCTAGCGATATTAATAGTACAATATGGCTAATAGTGCATGTTATATTGATAATAATAAAAGTAATAAGTATATTTATTATAGTTCTAGCGATAATAACTGCATAATATGGGTAATAATGCACGTTATATCGATAATAATATAAGTAATAAGTATAATTATTACAGTTCTAGCGATAATAACTGCATAATATGGGTAATAATGCATGTTATATTGACAATAATATAAGTAATAAGTACCATTATTACAGTTCTATCGATAATAAGTGCATAATATGGGTAATAATGCACGTTATATTGCTAATAATATAAGTAATAAGTATAATTATTACAGTTCTAGTGATAATAACTGCATTATATGGGTAATAATGCATGTTATATTGATAATAATAAAAGTAATAAGTATATGTATTGGAGTTCTATCGATAATAACTGCATAATATTGGTAATAATGCATGTTATATTGATGCTAATAAAAGTACTAAGTATATTTATTATAGTTCTACCGATTATAACTGCATAATATGGGTAATAATGCATGTTATATTGATAATATTGGGAGTAATAAGGAAAATTATTATAGTTCTAGCGATAATAATAGTAAAATATGGCTAATAGTGCATGTTATATTGATAATAATAAAAGTAATACGTATATTTATTATAGTTCTAGCGATAATAACTGCATAATATGGGTAATAATGCACGTTATATTGATAATAATATAAGTAATAAGTATAATTATTACAGTTCTAGCGATAATAACTGCATTATATGGGTAATAATGCATGTTATATTGATGATATCGGGAGTAATAAGTATAATTATTATAGTTCTAGCGATATTTATAGTACAATATGGCTATTAGTGCATGTTATATTGATAATAATAAAAGTAATAAGTATATTTATTATAGTTCTAGCGATAATAACTGCATAATATAGGTAATAATGCACGTTATATTGATAATAATATAAGTAATAAGTATAATTATTACAGTTCTAGCGATAATAACTGCATAATATAGGTAATAATGCATGTTATATTGAGAATAATATAAGTAATAAGTACCATTATTACAGTTCTATCGATAATAACTGCATAATATGGGTAATAATGCACGTTACATTGATAATAATATAAGTAATAAGTATAATTATTACAGTTCTAGTGATAATAACTGCATTATATGGGTAATAATGCATGTTATATTGATAATAATAAAAGTAATAAGTATATGCATTAGAGTTCTATCGATAATAACTGCATAATATTGGTAATAATGCATGTTATATTGATGCTAATAAAAGTACTAAGTATATTTATTATAGTTCTAGCGATTATAACTGCATAATGTGGGTAATAATGCATGCTATATTGAGAATAATATAAGTAGTAAGTATAATTATTACAGTTCTAGCGATAATAACTGCATTATATGGGTAATAATGCATGTTATATTGATAATATTGGGAGTAATAAGTAAAATTATTATAGTTCTAGCTATAATAATAGTAAAATATGGCTAATAGTGCATGTTATATTGAGAATAATATAGGTAATAAGTATAATTATTCCAGTTCTAGCGATAATAACTGCATTATATGGTTATAATGCATGTTATATTGATAATATCGGGAGTAATAAGTATAATTACTATAGTTCTAGCGATAATAATAGTACAATATGGCTAATAGTGCATGTTATATTGATAATAATAAAAGTAATAGGTATATTTATTACAGTTCTATCGATAATAACTGCATAATATGGGTAATAATGCCTGTTATATTGATGATAATAAAAGAAATGCGTATATTTATTATTGTTCTAGTGATAATAACTGCATAATATGGGTAATAATGCATGTTATATTGATAATAATAAAAGTAATACGTATATTTATTATAGTTCTAGCGATAATAACTGCATAACATGGGTAATAATGCACGTTATATTGCTAATAATATGAGTAATAAGTATAATTATTACAGTTCTAGCGATATTAAGTGCATTATATGGGTAATAATGCATGTTATATTGATAATAATAAAAGTAATAAGTATATTTATTACAGTTCTATCGATAATAACTGCATAAAATGGGTAACAATGCATGTTATATTGATAATATCGGGAGTAACAAGTATAATTATTATAGTTTTAGCGATAATAATAGTAAAATATGGCTAATGGTGCATGTTATATTGATAATAATAAAAGTAATAAGTATATTTATTATACTTCTGTCGATAATAACTGCATTATATGGGTAATAATGCATGTTATATTGATAATAATAAAAGTAATAAGTATATTTATTATAGTTCTAGCGCTAATAACAGCATAATATTGGTAATAATGCATGTTATATTGATGCTAATAAAAGTACTAAGTATATTTAGTATAGTTCTAGACATTGTAACTGCATAATATGGTTAATAATGCATGTTATATTGAGAATAATATAAGTAATAAGTATAATTATTACAGTTCTAGCGATAATAACTGCATTATATGGGTAATAATGCATGTTATATTGATAATATTGGGAGTAATAAGTAAAATTATTAATAGTACAATATGGCTAAAAGTGCATGTTATATTGATAATAATAAAAGTAATAAGTATATTTATTATAGTTCTATCGATAATAACTGCATAATATTGGTAATAATGCGTGTTATATTGATGCTAATAAAAGTACTAAGTATATTTATTATAGTTCTAGACATTATAACTGCATAATATGGGTAATAATGCATGTTATATTGAGAATAATATAAGTAATAAGTATAATTATTACAGTTCTAGCGATAATAACTGCATTATATGGGTAGTAATGCATGTTATATTGAGCATAATGTAAGTAATAAGTATAATTATTACAGTTCTAGCGATAATAACTGCATAATATGGGTAATAATGCATGTTATACTGATAATAATAAAAGTAATAAGTATATTTGTTATAGTTCTATCGATAATAACTGCATAATATGGCTAATAGTGCATGTTCTATTGATAATATTGGGAGTAATAAGTAAAATTATTATAGTTCTAGCTATAATAATAGTAAAATATGGCTAATAGTGCATGTTATATTGAGAATAATGTAAGTAATAAGTATAATTATTACAGTTCAAGCGGTAATAACTGCATAATATGGGTAACAATGCTTGTTATATTGATAATATCTTGAGTAATAAGTATAATTATTACAGTTCTAGCGATAATAATAGTAAAATATGGCTAATAGTGCATGTTATATTGAGAATAATGTAAGTAATAAGTATAATTATTACAGTTCTAGCGATAATAACTGCACAATATGGGTAATAATGCACGTTACATTGCTAATAATATAAGTTATAAGTATAATTATTACAGTTCTTGCGATAATAACTGCATTATATGGGTAATAATGGATGTTATATTGATAATATCGGGAGTAATAAGTATATTTATTATAGTTCTAGCGATAATAACTGCATAATATAGGTAATGATGCATGTTATATTGATAATAATAAAAGTAATAAGTATATTTATTATAGTTCTATCAATAATAACTGCATTATATGGGTAATAATGCACGTTATATTGCTAACAATATAAGTAATAAGTATAATTATTACAGTTCTAGCGATAATAACTGCATTATATGGGTAATAATGCATGTTATATACATAATATTGGGAGTAATAAGTACCATTATTACAGTTCTATCGATAATAACTGCATAATATGGGTAATAATGCACGTTACATTGATAATAATATAAGTAATAAGTATAATTATTACAGTTCTAGTGATAATAACTGCATTATATGGGTAATAATGCATGTTATATTGATAATAATAAAAGTAATAAGTATATGCATTAGAGTTCTATCGATAATAACTGCATAATATTGGTAATAATGCATGTTATATTGATGCTAATAAAAGTACTAAGTATATTTATTATAGTTCTAGCGATTATAACTGCATAATGTGGGTAATAATGCATGCTATATTGAGAATAATATAAGTAGTAAGTATAATTATTACAGTTCTAGCGATAATAACTGCATTATATGGGTAATAATGCATGTTATATTGATAATATTGGGAGTAATAAGTAAAATTATTATAGTTCTAGCTATAATAATAGTAAAATATGGCTAATAGTGCATGTTATATTGAGAATAATATAGGTAATAAGTATAATTATTCCAGTTCTAGCGATAATAACTGCATTATATGGTTATAATGCATGTTATATTGATAATATCGGGAGTAATAAGTATAATTACTATAGTTCTAGCGATAATAATAGTACAATATGGCTAATAGTGCATGTTATATTGATAATAATAAAAGTAATAGGTATATTTATTACAGTTCTATCGATAATAACTGCATAATATGGGTAATAATGCCTGTTATATTGATGATAATAAAAGAAATGCGTATATTTATTATTGTTCTAGTGATAATAACTGCATAATATGGGTAATAATGCATGTTATATTGATAATAATAAAAGTAATACGTATATTTATTATAGTTCTAGCGATAATAACTGCATAACATGGGTAATAATGCACGTTATATTGCTAATAATATGAGTAATAAGTATAATTATTACAGTTCTAGCGATATTAAGTGCATTATATGGGTAATAATGCATGTTATATTGATAATAATAAAAGTAATAAGTATATTTATTACAGTTCTATCGATAATAACTGCATAAAATGGGTAACAATGCATGTTATATTGATAATATCGGGAGTAACAAGTATAATTATTATAGTTTTAGCGATAATAATAGTAAAATATGGCTAATGGTGCATGTTATATTGATAATAATAAAAGTAATAAGTATATTTATTATACTTCTGTCGATAATAACTGCATTATATGGGTAATAATGCATGTTATATTGATAATAATAAAAGTAATAAGTATATTTATTATAGTTCTAGCGCTAATAACAGCATAATATTGGTAATAATGCATGTTATATTGATGCTAATAAAAGTACTAAGTATATTTAGTATAGTTCTAGACATTGTAACTGCATAATATGGTTAATAATGCATGTTATATTGAGAATAATATAAGTAATAAGTATAATTATTACAGTTCTAGCGATAATAACTGCATTATATGGGTAATAATGCATGTTATATTGATAATATTGGGAGTAATAAGTAAAATTATTAATAGTACAATATGGCTAAAAGTGCATGTTATATTGATAATAATAAAAGTAATAAGTATATTTATTATAGTTCTATCGATAATAACTGCATAATATTGGTAATAATGCGTGTTATATTGATGCTAATAAAAGTACTAAGTATATTTATTATAGTTCTAGACATTATAACTGCATAATATGGGTAATAATGCATGTTATATTGAGAATAATATAAGTAATAAGTATAATTATTACAGTTCTAGCGATAATAACTGCATTATATGGGTAGTAATGCATGTTATATTGAGCATAATGTAAGTAATAAGTATAATTATTACAGTTCTAGCGATAATAACTGCATAATATGGGTAATAATGCATGTTATACTGATAATAATAAAAGTAATAAGTATATTTGTTATAGTTCTATCGATAATAACTGCATAATATGGCTAATAGTGCATGTTCTATTGATAATATTGGGAGTAATAAGTAAAATTATTATAGTTCTAGCTATAATAATAGTAAAATATGGCTAATAGTGCATGTTATATTGAGAATAATGTAAGTAATAAGTATAATTATTACAGTTCAAGCGGTAATAACTGCATAATATGGGTAACAATGCATGTTATATTGATAATATCTTGAGTAATAAGTATAATTATTACAGTTCTAGCGATAATAATAGTAAAATATGGCTAATAGTGCATGTTCTATTGATAATAATAAAAGTAATACGTATATTTATTATAGTTCTAGCGATAATAACTGCATAATATGGGTAACAATGCATGTTATATTGATAATAATATAAGTAATAAGTATAATTATTACAGTTCTAGCGATAATAACTGCATTATATGGGTAATAATGCATGTTATATTGCTAATAATATAAGTAATAAGTATAATTATTACAGTTCTAGCGATAATAACTGCATTATATATGTAATAATGCATGTTATATTGATAACATCGGGAGTAATAAGTATAATTACTATAGTTCTAGCGATAATAATAGTACAATATGGCTAATAGTGCATGTTATATTGATAATAATAAAAATAATAAGTATATTTATTACAGTTCTATCGATAATAACTGCATAATATGGGTAATAATGCATGTTATATTGATGATAATAGAAGTAATGCGTATATTTATTATTGTTCTAGTGATAATAACTGCATAATATGGGTAATAATGCATGTTATATTGATAATAATAAAAGTAATAAGTACATTTATTATATTTCCATCGATAATAACTGCATAATATGGGTAATAATGCATGTTATATTGATCATAATAAAAGTACTAAGTATATTTATTATGGCTATAGCGATAATAACTGCATAATATGGGTAATAATGCATGTTATATTGATAATAATATAAGTAATAAGTATAATTATTACAGTTCTAGCGATAATAACTGCATTATATGGGTAATAATGCATGTTATATTGATAATAATATAAGTAATAAGTATAATTATTACAGTTCTAGCGATAATAACTGCATTATATGGGTAATAATGCATGTTATATTGATAATATCGGGAGTAATAAGTACAATTATTACAGTTCTAGCGATAATATTAGTAAAATATAACTAATAGTGCATGTTCTATTGATAATAATAAAAGTAATACGTATATTTATTATAGTTCTAGCGATAATAACTGCATAATATGGGTAATAATGCACGTTATATTGATAATAATATAAGTAATAAGTATAATTATTACAGTTCTAGCGATAATAACTGCATTATTTGGGTAATAATGGATGTTATATAGCTAATAATATAAGTAATAAGTATAACTATTACAGTTCTAGCGATAATAACTGCATTATATGGGTAATAATGCATGTTATATTGATGATAATAAAAGTAATACGTTTATTTATTATAGTTCTAGCGATAATAACTGCATAATATGGGTAATAATGCATGTTATATTGATAATAAAGAAGTAATAAGTATATTTATTATAGTTCTATCGATAATAACTGCATAATATGGGTAATAATGCACGTTATATTGATGATAATAAAAGTCGTAAGTATATTTATTATAGTTCTACCGATTATAACTGCATTATATGGGTAATAATGCATGTTATATTGCTAATAATATAACTAATAAGTATAATTATTACAGTTCTAGCGATAATAACTGCATTATATGGGTAATAATGCATGTTATATTGATAATAATATAAGTAATAAGTATAATTATTACAGTTCTAGCGATAATAACTGCATTATATGGGTAATAATGCATGTTATATTGATAATATCGGGAGTAATAAGTACAATTATTACAGTTCTAGCGATAATATTAGTAAAATATAACTAATAGTGCATGTTCTATTGATAATAATAAAAGTAATACGTATATTTATTATAGTTCTAGCGATAATAACTGCATAATATGGGTAATAATGCACGTTATATTGATAATAATATAAGTAATAAGTATAATTATTACAGTTCTAGCGATAATAACTGCATTATTTGGGTAATAATGGATGTTATATTGTTAACATCGGGAGTAATAAGTATAATTATTACAGTTCTAGCGATAATACTAGTAAAATATGGCGAAGCGTGCCTGTTATATTGATAATAATAAAAGTAATAAGTATATTTATTATACTTCTGTCGATAATAACTGCATTATATGGGTAATAATGCATGTTATATTGATAATAATATAAGTAATATGTATAATTATTACAGTTCTAGCCATAATAACTGCATTATATGGGTAATAATGCATGTTATATTGATAATATCGGGAGTAATAAGTATATTTATTATAGTTCCATCGATAATAACTGCATAATATGGGTGATAATGCATGTTATAGTGATGATAATAAAAGTACTAAGTTTATTTATTATGGCTATAGCGATAATAACTGCATAATATGGGTAATAATGCATGTTATATTGATAATAATATAAGTAATAAGGATAATTATTACAGTTCTAGCGATAATAACTACATTATATGGGTAATAATGCATGTTATATTGATAATATCCGGAGTAATAAGTATAATTATTACAGTTCTAGCGATAATAATAGTAAAATATAACTAATAGTGTATGTTCTATTGATAATAACAAAAGTAATACGTATATTTATTATAGTTCTAGCGATAATAACTGCATAATATGGGTAATAATGCATGTTATATTGATAATAATATAAGTAATAAGTATAATTATTACAGTTCTAGCGATAATAACTGCATTATATGGGTAATAATGCATGTTATATTGATAATATCGGGAGTGTTAAGTATAATTATTACAGTTCTAGCGATAATAATAGTAAAATATAACTAATAGTGCATGTTCTATTGATAATAATAAAAGTAATACGTATATTTATTATAGTTCTAGCGATAATAACTGCATAATATGGGTAATAATGCACGTTATATTGATAATAATATAAGTAATAAGTATAATTATTACAGTTCTAGCGATAATAACTGCATTATATGGGTAATAATGCACGTTATATAGCTAATAATATAAGTAATAAGTATAACTATTACAGTTCTAGCGATAATAACTGCATTATATGGGTAATAATGCATGTTATATTGATAATATCGGGAGTGTTAAGTATAATTATTACAGTTCTAGCGATAATAATAGTAAAATATAACTAATAGTGCATGTTATATTGAGAATAGTAAAAGTAATACGTATATTTATTATAGTTCTAGCGATAATAACTGCATAATATGGGTAATAATGCATGTTATATTGATAATAATATAAGTAATAAGTATAATTATTACAGTTCTAGCGATAATAACTGCATTATATGGGTAATAATGCATGTTATATTGCTAATAATATAACTAATAAGTATAATTATTACAGTTCTAGCGATAATAACTGCATTATATGGGTAATAATGCATGTTATATTGATAATAATAAAAGTAATAAGTATATTTTTTACAGTTCTATCGATAATAACTGCATAAAATGGGTAACAATGCATGTTATATTGATGATAATGAAAGTAGTAAGCATATTTATTACAGTTCTAGCGATAATAACTGCGTTATATGCGTAATAATGCATATTATATTGATAATATCGGGAGTAATAAGTATAATTATTATAGTTCTAGCGATAATAATAGTAAAATATGGCTAATGGTGCATGTTATATTGATAATAATAAAAGTAATAAGTATATTTATTACAGTTCTGGCGATAATAACTGCATTATATGGGTAATAATGCATGTTATATTGATGATAATAAAAGTAGTAAGTATATTTATTATAGTTCTAGCGATAATAACTGCATTATATGGGTAATAATGCACGTTATATTGCTAATAATATAAGTAATAAGTATAATTATTACAGTTCTAGCGATAATAACTGCATTATATGGGTAATAATGCATGTTATATTGATAATATCGGGAGTAATAAGTATATTTATTATAGTTCCATCGATAATAACTGCATAATATGGGTAATTATGCATGTTATATTGATGATAATAAAAGTACTAAGTATATTTATTATGGCTATAGCGATAATAACAGCATAATATGGGTAATAATGCATGTTATATTGATAATAATATAAGTAATAAGTATAATTATTACAGTTCTAGCGATAATAACTGCATTATATGGGTAATAATGCATGTTATATTGATAATAATATAAGTAATAAGTATAATTATTACAGTTCTAGCGATAATAACTGCATTATATGGGTAATAATGCATGTTATATTGATATTATCGGGAGTGTTAAGTATAATTATTACAGTTCTAGCGATAATAATAGTAAAATATAACTAATAGTGCATGTTCTATTGATAATAATAAAAGTAATACGTATATTTATTATAGTTCTAGCGATAATAACTGCATAATATGGGTAATAATGCACGTTATATTGATAATAATATAAGTAATAAGTATAATTATTACAGTTCTAGCGATAATAACTGCATTATATGGGTAATAATGCACGTTATATAGCTAATAATATAAGTAATAAGTATAACTATTACAGTTCTAGCGATAATAACTGCATTATTTGGGTAATAATGGATGTTATATTGTTAACATCGGGAGTAATAAGTATAATTATTACAGTTCTAGCGATAATACTAGTAAAATATGGCGAAGCGTGCCTGTTATATTGATAATAATAAAAGTAATAAGTATATTTATTATACTTCTGTCGATAATAACTGCATTATATGGGTAATAATGCATGTTATATTGATAATAATATAAGTAATATGTATAATTATTACAGTTCTAGCGATAATAACTGCATTATATGGGTAATAATGCACGTTATATTGCTAATAATATAAGTAATAAGTATAATTATTACAGTTCTAGCGATAATAACTGCATTATATGGGTAATAATGCATGTTATATTGATAATATCGGGAGTAATAAGTATATTTAATATAGTTCCATCGATAATAACTGCATAATATGGGTAATAATGCACGTTATATTGATAATAATATAAGTAATAAGTATAATTATTACAGTTCTAGCGATAATAACTGCATTATATGGGTAATAATGCACGTTATATAGCTAATAATATAAGTAATAAGTATAACTATTACAGTTCTAGCGATAATAACTGCATTATATGGGTAATAATGCATGTTATATTGATGATAATAAAAGTAATACGTTTATTTATTATAGTTCTAGCGATAATAACTGCATAATATGGGTAATAATGCATGTTATATTGATAATAAAGAAGTAATAAGTATATTTATTATAGTTCTATCGATAATAACTGCATAATATGGGTAATAATGCACGTTATATTGATGATAATAAAAGTCGTAAGTATATTTATTATAGTTCTACCGATTATAACTGCATTATAAGGGTAATAATGCATGTTATATTGCTAATAATATAACTAATAAGTATAATTATTACAGTTCTAGCGATAATAACTGCATTATATGGGTAATAATGCATGTTATATTGATAATAATAAAAGTAATAAGTATATTTATTATAGTTCTATCGATAATAACTGCATAATATGGCTAATAGTGCATGTTCTATTGATAATATTGGGAGTAATAAGTAAAATTATTATAGTTCTAGCTTTAATAATAGTAAAATATGGCTAATAGTGCATGTTATATTGAGAATAATGTAAGTAATAAGTATAATTATTACAGTTCAAGCGGTAATAACTGCATAATATGGGTAACAATGCATGTTATATTGATAATATCTTGAGTAATAAGTATAATTAGTACAGTTCTAGCGATAATAACTGCATTATATGGGTAATAATGCATGTTATATTGCTAATAATATAAGTAATAAGTATAATTATTACAGTTCTAGCGATAATAACTGCATTATATGGGTAATAATGCATGTTATATTGATAATAATATAAGTAATAAGTATAATTATTACAGTTCTAGCGATAATAACTGCATTATATGGGTAATAATGCATGTTATATTGATAATATCGGGAGTAATAAGTACAATTATTACAGTTCTAGCGATAATACTAGGAAAATATGGCTAAGAGTGCCTGTTATATTGATAATAATAAAAGTAATAAGTATATTTATTATACTTCTGTCGATAATAACTGCATTATATGGGTAATAATGCATGCTATATTGATAATAATATACGTAATAAGTATAATTATTACAGTTCTAGGGATAATAACTCCATTATATGGGTAATAATGCATGTTACATTGATAATAATATAAGTAATAAGTATAATTATTACAGTTCAAGCGGTGATAACTGCATAATATGGGTAACAATGCATGTTATATTGATAATATCTTGTGTAATAAGTATAATTATTACAGTTCTAGCGATAATAATAGTAAAATATGGCTAATAGTGCATGTTCTATTGATAATAATAAAAGTAATACGTATATTTATTATAGTTCTAGCGATCATAACTGCATAATATGGGTAATAATGCATGTTATATTGATAATAATAGAAGTAATAAGTATAATTATTACAGTTCTAGCGATAATAACTGCATTATATGGGTAATAATGCACGTTATATTGCTAATAATATAAGTAATAAGTATAATTATTACAGTTCTAGCGATAATAACTGCATTATATGGGTAATAATGCATGTTATATTGATAATATCGGGAGTAATAAGTATATTTATTATAGTTCCATCGATAATAACTGCATAATATGGGTAATTATGCATGTTATATTGATGATAATAAAAGTACTAAGTATATTTATTATGGCTATAGCGATAATAACAGCATAATATGGGTAATAATGCATGTTATATTGATAATAATATAAGTAATAAGTATAATTATTACAGTTCTAGCGATAATAACTGCATTATATGGGTAATAATGCATGTTATATTGATAATAATATAAGTAATAAGTATAATTATTACAGTTCTAGCGATAATAACTGCATTATATGGGTAATAATGCATGTTATATTGATAATATCGGGAGTGTTAAGTATAATTATTGCAGTTCTAGCGATAATAATAGTAAAATATAACTAATAGTGCATGTTCTATTGATAATAATAAAAGTAATACGTATATTTATTATAGTTCTAGCGATAATAACTGCATAATATGGGTAATAATGCACGTTATATTGATAATAATATAAGTAATAAGTATAATTATTACAGTTCTAGCGATAATAACTGCATTATATGGGTAATAATGCACGTTATATAGCTAATAATATAAGTAATAAGTATAACTATTACAGTTCTAGCGATAATAACTGCATTATATGGGTAATAATGCATGTTATATTGATAATATCGGGAGTGTTAAGTATAATTATTACAGTTCTAGCGATAATAATAGTAAAATATAACTAATAGTGCATGTTATATTGAGAATAGTAAAAGTAATACGTATATTTATTATAGTTCTAGCGATAATAACTGCATAATATGGGTAATAATGCATGTTATATTGATAATAATATAAGTAATAAGTATAATTATTACAGTTCTAGCGATAATAACTGCATTATATGGGTAATAATGCATGTTATATTGCTAATAATATAACTAATAAGTATAATTATTACAGTTCTAGCGATAATAACTGCATTATATGGGTAATAATGCATGTTATATTGATAATAATAAAAGTAATAAGTATATTTTTTACAGTTCTATCGATAATAACTGCATAAAATGGGTAACAATGCATGTTATATTGATGATAATGAAAGTAGTAAGCATATTTATTACAGTTCTAGCGATAATAACTGCGTTATATGCGTAATAATGCATATTATATTGATAATATCGGGAGTAATAAGTATAATTATTATAGTTCTAGCGATAATAATAGTAAAATATGGCTAATGGTGCATGTTATATTGATAATAATAAAAGTAATAAGTATATTTATTACAGTTCTGGCGATAATAACTGCATTATATGGGTAATAATGCATGTTATATTGATGATAATAAAAGTAGTAAGTATATTTATTATAGTTCTACCGATTATAACTGCATAATATGGGTAATAATGCATGTTATATGGACAATAATATAAGTAATAAGTATAATTATTACAGTTCTATCGATAATAACTGCATAATATGTGTAATAATGCACGTTATATTGCTAATAATATAAGTAATAAGTATAATTATTACAGTTCTAGCGATAATAACTGCATTATATGTGTAATAATGCATGTTATATTGATAATATCGGGAGTAATAAGTATATTTATTATGGCTATAGCGATAATAACTGCATAATATGGGTAATAATGCATGTTATATTGATAATAATATAAGTAATAAGTATAATTATTACAGTTCTAGCGATAATAACTGCATTATATGGGTAATAATGCATGTTATATTGCTAACAATATAACTAATAAGAATAATTATTACAGTTCTAGCGATAATAACTGCATTATATGGGTAATAATGCATGTTATATTGATAATAATAAAAGTAATAAGTATATTTTTTACAGTTCTATCGATAATAACTGCATAAAATGGGTAACAATGCATGTTATATTGATGATAATGAAAGTAGTAAGCATATTTATTACAGTTCTAGCGATAATAACTGCGTTATATGCGTAATAATGCATATTATATTGATAATATCGGGAGTAATAAGTATAATTATTATAGTTCTAGCGATAATAATAGTAAAATATGGCTAATGGTGCATGTTATATTGATAATAATAAAAGTAATAAGTATATTTATTACAGTTCTGGCGATAATAACTGCATTATATGGGTAATAATGCATGTTATATTGATAATATCGGGAGTAATAAGTATATTTATTATAGTTCCATCGATAATAACTGCATAATATGGGTAATTATGCATGTTATATTGATGATAATAAAAGTACTAAGTATATTTATTATGGCTATAGCGATAATAACAGCATAATATGGGTAATAATGCATGTTATATTGATAATAATATAAGTAATAAGTATAATTATTACAGTTCTAGCGATAATAACTGCATTATATGGGTAATAATGCATGTTATATTGATAATAATATAAGTAATAAGTATAATTATTACAGTTCTAGCGATAATAACTTCATTATATGGGTAATAATGCATGTTATATTGATAATAATATAAGTAATAAGTATAATTATTACAGTTCTAGCGATAATAACTGCATTATATGGGTAATAATGCATGTTATATTGATAATATCGGGAGTGTTAAGTATAATTATTACAGTTCTAGCGATAATAATAGTAAAATATAACTAATAGTGCATGTTCTATTGATAATAATAAAAGTAATACGTATATTTATTATAGTTCTAGCGATAATAACTGCATAATATGGGTAATAATGCACGTTATATTGATAATAATATAAGTAATAAGTATAATTATTACAGTTCTAGCGATAATAACTGCATTATATGGGTAATAATGCACGTTATATAGCTAATAATATAAGTAATAAGTATAACTATTACAGTTCTAGCGATAATAACTGCATTATATGGGTAATAATGCATGTTATATTGATAATATCGGGAGTGTTAAGTATAATTATTACAGTTCTAGCGATAATAATAGTAAAATATAACTAATAGTGCATGTTATATTGAGAATAGTAAAAGTAATACGTATATTTATTATAGTTCTAGCGATAATAACTGCATAATATGGGTAATAATGCATGTTATATTGATAATAATATAAGTAATAAGTATAATTATTACAGTTCTAGCGATAATAACTGCATTATATGGGTAATAATGCATGTTATATTGATAATATCGGGAGTAATAAGTATATTTATTATAGTTCCATCGATAATAACTGCATAATATGGGTAATTATGCATGTTATATTGATGATAATAAAAGTACTAAGTATATTTATTATGGCTATAGCGATAATAACAGCATAATATGGGTAATAATGCATGTTATATTGATAATAATATAAGTAATATGTATAATTATTACAGTTCTAGCGATAATAACTGCATTATATGGGTAATAATGCATGTTATATTGATAATAATATAAGTAATAAGTATAATTATTACAGTTCTAGCGATAATAACTGCATTATATGGGTAATAATGCATGTTATATTGATAATATCGGGAGTGTTAAGTATAATTATTACAGTTCTAGCGATAATAATAGTAAAATATAACTAATAGTGCATGTTCTATTGATAATAATAAAAGTAATACGTATATTTATTATAGTTCTAGCGATAATAACTGCATAATATGGGTAATAATGCACGTTATATTGATAATAATATAAGTAATAAGTATAATTATTACAGTTCTAGCGATAATAACTGCATTATATGGGTAATAATGCACGTTATATAGCTAATAATATAAGTAATAAGTATAACTATTACAGTTCTAGCGATAATAACTGCATTATTTGGGTAATAATGGATGTTATATTGTTAACATCGGGAGTAATAAGTATAATTATTACAGTTCTAGCGATAATACTAGTAAAATATGGCGAAGCGTGCCTGTTATATTGATAATAATAAAAGTAATAAGTATATTTATTATACTTCTGTCGATAATAACTGCATTATATGGGTAATAATGCATGTTATATTGATAATAATATAAGTAATATGTATAATTATTACAGTTCTAGCGATAATAACTGCATTATATGGGTAATAATGCACGTTATATTGCTAATAATATAAGTAATAAGTATAATTATTACAGTTCTAGCGATAATAACTGCATTATATGGGTAATAATGCATGTTATATTGATAATATCGGGAGTAATAAGTATATTTATTATAGTTCCATCGATAATAACTGCATAATATGGGTGATAATGCATGTTATATTGATGATAATAAAAGTACTAAGTTTATTTATTATGGCTATAGCGATAATAACTGCATAATATGGGTAATAATGCATGTTGTATTGATAATAATATAAGTAATAAGGATAATTATTACAGTTCTAGCGATAATAACTACATTATATGGGTAATAATGCATGTTATATTGATAATATCCGGAGTAATAAGTATAATTATTACAGTTCTAGCGATAATAATAGTAAAATATAACTAATAGTGTATGTTCTATTGATAATAACAAAAGTAATACGTATATTTATTATAGTTCTAGCGATAATAACTGCATAATATGGGTAATAATGCACGTTATATTGATAATAATATAAGTAATAAGTATAATTATTACAGTTCTAGCGATAATAACTGCATTATATGGGTAATAATGCACGTTATATAGCTAATAATATAAGTAATAAGTATAACTATTACAGTTCTAGCGATAATAACTGCATTATATGGGTAATAATGCATGTTATATTGATGATAATAAAAGTAATACGTTTATTTATTATAGTTCTAGCGATAATAACTGCATAATATGGGTAATAATGCATGTTATATTGATAATAAAGAAGTAATAAGTATATTTATTATAGTTCTATCGATAATAACTGCATAATATGGGTAATAATGCACGTTATATTGATGATAATAAAAGTCGTAAGTATATTTATTATAGTTCTACCGATTATAACTGCATTATAAGGGTAATAATGCATGTTATATTGCTAATAATATAACTAATAAGTATAATTATTACAGTTCTAGCGATAATAACTGCATTATATGGGTAATAATGCATGTTATATTGATAATAATAAAAGTAATAAGTATATTTATTATAGTTCTATCGATAATAACTGCATAATATGGCTAATAGTGCATGTTCTATTGATAATATTGGGAGTAATAAGTAAAATTATTATAGTTCTAGCTTTAATAATAGTAAAATATGGCTAATAGTGCATGTTATATTGAGAATAATGTAAGTAATAAGTATAATTATTACAGTTCAAGCGGTAATAACTGCATAATATGGGTAACAATGCATGTTATATTGATAATATCTTGAGTAATAAGTATAATTAGTACAGTTCTAGCGATAATAACTGCATTATATGGGTAATAATGCATGTTATATTGCTAATAATATAAGTAATAAGTATAATTATTACAGTTCTAGCGATAATAACTGCATTATATGGGTAATAATGCATGTTATATTGATAATAATATAAGTAATAAGTATAATTATTACAGTTCTAGCGATAATAACTGCATTATATGGGTAATAATGCATGTTATATTGATAATATCGGGAGTAATAAGTACAATTATTACAGTTCTAGCGATAATACTAGGAAAATATGGCTAAGAGTGCCTGTTATATTGATAATAATAAAAGTAATAAGTATATTTATTATACTTCTGTCGATAATAACTGCATTATATGGGTAATAATGCATGCTATATTGATAATAATATACGTAATAAGTATAATTATTACAGTTCTAGGGATAATAACTCCATTATATGGGTAATAATGCATGTTACATTGATAATAATATAAGTAATAAGTATAATTATTACAGTTCAAGCGGTGATAACTGCATAATATGGGTAACAATGCATGTTATATTGATAATATCTTGTGTAATAAGTATAATTATTACAGTTCTAGCGATAATAATAGTAAAATATGGCTAATAGTGCATGTTCTATTGATAATAATAAAAGTAATACGTATATTTATTATAGTTCTAGCGATAATAACTGCATAATATGGGTAATAATGCATGTTATATTGATAATAATAGAAGTAATAAGTATAATTATTACAGTTCTAGCGATAATAACTGCATTATATGGGTAATAATGCACGTTATATTGCTAATAATATAAGTAATAAGTATAATTATTACAGTTCTAGCGATAATAACTGCATTATATGGGTAATAATGCATGTTATATTGATAATATCGGGAGTAATAAGTATATTTATTATAGTTCCATCGATAATAACTGCATAATATGGGTAATTATGCATGTTATATTGATGATAATAAAAGTACTAAGTATATTTATTATGGCTATAGCGATAATAACAGCATAATATGGGTAATAATGCATGTTATATTGATAATAATATAAGTAATAAGTATAATTATTACAGTTCTAGCGATAATAACTGCATTATATGGGTAATAATGCATGTTATATTGATAATAATATAAGTAATAAGTATAATTATTACAGTTCTAGCGATAATAACTGCATTATATGGGTAATAATGCATGTTATATTGATAATATCGGGAGTGTTAAGTATAATTATTGCAGTTCTAGCGATAATAATAGTAAAATATAACTAATAGTGCATGTTCTATTGATAATAATAAAAGTAATACGTATATTTATTATAGTTCTAGCGATAATAACTGCATAATATGGGTAATAATGCACGTTATATTGATAATAATATAAGTAATAAGTATAATTATTACAGTTCTAGCGATAATAACTGCATTATATGGGTAATAATGCACGTTATATAGCTAATAATATAAGTAATAAGTATAACTATTACAGTTCTAGCGATAATAACTGCATTATATGGGTAATAATGCATGTTATATTGATAATATCGGGAGTGTTAAGTATAATTATTACAGTTCTAGCGATAATAATAGTAAAATATAACTAATAGTGCATGTTATATTGAGAATAGTAAAAGTAATACGTATATTTATTATAGTTCTAGCGATAATAACTGCATAATATGGGTAATAATGCATGTTATATTGATAATAATATAAGTAATAAGTATAATTATTACAGTTCTAGCGATAATAACTGCATTATATGGGTAATAATGCATGTTATATTGCTAATAATATAACTAATAAGTATAATTATTACAGTTCTAGCGATAATAACTGCATTATATGGGTAATAATGCATGTTATATTGATAATAATAAAAGTAATAAGTATATTTTTTACAGTTCTATCGATAATAACTGCATAAAATGGGTAACAATGCATGTTATATTGATGATAATGAAAGTAGTAAGCATATTTATTACAGTTCTAGCGATAATAACTGCGTTATATGCGTAATAATGCATATTATATTGATAATATCGGGAGTAATAAGTATAATTATTATAGTTCTAGCGATAATAATAGTAAAATATGGCTAATGGTGCATGTTATATTGATAATAATAAAAGTAATAAGTATATTTATTACAGTTCTGGCGATAATAACTGCATTATATGGGTAATAATGCATGTTATATTGATGATAATAAAAGTAGTAAGTATATTTATTATAGTTCTACCGATTATAACTGCATAATATGGGTAATAATGCATGTTATATGGACAATAATATAAGTAATAAGTATAATTATTACAGTTCTATCGATAATAACTGCATAATATGTGTAATAATGCACGTTATATTGCTAATAATATAAGTAATAAGTATAATTATTACAGTTCTAGCGATAATAACTGCATTATATGCGTAATAATGCATATTATATTGATAATATCGGGAGTAATAAGTATAATTATTATAGTTCTAGCGATAATAATAGTAAAATATGGCTAATGGTGCATGTTATATTGATAATAATAAAAGTAATAAGTATATTTATTACAGTTCTGGCGATGATAACTGCATTATATGGGTAATAATGCATGTTATATTGATAATATCGGGAGTAATAAGTATATTTATTATAGTTCCATCGATAATAACTGCATAATATGGGTAATTATGCATGTTATATTGATGATAATAAAAGTACTAAGTATATTTATTATGGCTATAGCGATAATAACAGCATAATATGGGTAATAATGCATGTTATATTGATAATAATATAAGTAATAAGTATAATTATTACAGTTCTAGCGATAATAACTGCATTATATGGGTAATAATGCATGTTATATTGATAATAATATAAGTAATAAGTATAATTATTACAGTTCTAGCGATAATAACTGCATTATATGGGTAATAATGCATGTTATATTGATAATATCGGGAGTGTTAAGTATAATTATTACAGTTCTAGCGATAATAATAGTAAAATATAACTAATAGTGCATGTTCTATTGATAATAATAAAAGTAATACGTATATTTATTATAGTTCTAGCGATAATAACTGCATAATATGGGTAATAATGCACGTTATATTGATAATAATATAAGTAATAAGTATAATTATTACAGTTCTAGCGATAATAACTGCATTATATGGGTAATAATGCACGTTATATAGCTAATAATATAAGTAATAAGTATAACTATTACAGTTCTAGCGATAATAACTGCATTATATGGGTAATAATGCATGTTATATTGATAATATCGGGAGTGTTAAGTATAATTATTACAGTTCTAGCGATAATAATAGTAAAATATAACTAATAGTGCATGTTATATTGAGAATAGTAAAAGTAATACGTATATTTATTATAGTTCTAGCGATAATAACTGCATAATATGGGTAATAATGCATGTTATATTGATAATAATATAAGTAATAAGTATAATTATTACAGTTCTAGCGATAATAACTGCATTATATGGGTAATAATGCATGTTATATTGCTAATAATATAACTAATAAGTATAATTATCACAGTTCTAGCGATAATAACTGCATTATATGGGTAATAATGCATGTTATATTGATAATAATAAAAGTAATAAGTATATTTTTTACAGTTCTATCGATAATAACTGCATAAAATGGGTAACAATGCATGTTATATTGATGATAATGAAAGTAGTAAGCATATTTATTACAGTTCTAGCGATAATAACTGCGTTATATGCGTAATAATGCATATTATATTGATAATATCGGGAGTAATAAGTATAATTATTATAGTTCTAGCGATAATAATAGTAAAATATGGCTAATGGTGCATGTTATATTGATAATAATAAAAGTAATAAGTATATTTATTACAGTTCTGGCGATAATAACTGCATTATATGGGTAATAATGCATGTTATATTCATGATAATAAAAGTAGTAAGTATATTTATTATAGTTCTACCGATTATAACTGCATAATATGGGTAATAATGCATGTTATATGGACAATAATATAAGTAATAAGTATAATTATTACAGTTCTATCGATAATAACTGCATAATATGGGTAATAATGCACGTTATATTGCTAATAATATAACTAATAAGTATAATTATTACAGTTCTAGCGATAATAACTGCATTATATGGGTAATAATGCATGTTATATTGATAATAATAAAAGTAATGAGTATATTTTTTACAGTTCTATCGATAATAACTGCATAAAATGGGTAACAATGCATGTTATATTGATGATAATGAAAGTAGTAAGCATATTTATTACAGTTCTAGCGATAATAACTGCATTATATGGGTAATAATGCAGGTTATATTGATGATAATAAAAGTAGTAAGTATAATTATTACAGTTCTAGCGATAATAACTGCATTATATGGGTAATAATGCAGGTTATATTGCTAATAATATAAGTAATAAGTATAATTATTACAGTTCTAGCGATAATAACTGCATTATATGGGTAATAATGCATGTTATATTGATAATAATAAAAGTAATAAGTATATTTTTTACAGTTCTATCGGTAATAACTGCATAAAATGGGTAACAATGCATGTTATATTGATGATAATGAAAGTAGTAAGCATATTTATTACAGTTCTAGCGATAATAACTGCGTTATATGCGTAATAATGCATATTATATTGATAATATCGGGAGTAATAAGTATAATTATTATAGTTCTAGCGATAATAATAGTAAAATATGGCTAATGGTGCATGTTATATTGATAATAATAAAAGTAATAAGTATATTTATTACAGTTCTGGGGATAATAACTGCATTATATGGGTAATAATGCATGTTATATTGATGATAATAAAAGTAGTAAGTATATTTATTATAGTTCTACCGATTATAACTGCATAATATGGGTAATAATGCATGTTATATGGACAATAATATAAGTAATAAGTATAATTATTACAGTTCTATCGATAATAACTGCATAATATGGGTAATAATGCACGTTATATTGCTAATAATATAAGTAATAAGTATAATTATTACAGTTCTAGCGATAATAACTGCATTATATGTGTAATAATGCATGTTATATTGATAATATCGGGAGTAATAAGTATATTTATTATGGCTATAGCGATAATAACTGCATAATACGGGTAATAATGCATGTTATATTGATAATAATATAAGTAATAAGTATAATTATTACAGTTCTAGCGATAATAACTGCATTATATGGGTAATAATGCATGTTATATTGCTAATAATATAACTAATAAGTATAATTATTACAGTTCTAGCGATAATAACTGCATTATATGGGTAATAATGCATGTTATATTGATAATATCGGGAGTGTTAAGTATAATTATTACAGTTCTAGCGATAATAATAGTAAAATATAACTAATAGTGCATGTTCTATTGATAATAATAAAAGTAATACGTATATTTATTATAGTTCTAGCGATAATAACTGCATAATATGGGTAATAATGCACGTTATATTGATAATAATATAAGTAATAAGTATAATTATTACAGTTCTAGCGATAATAACTGCATTATATGGGTAATAATGCACGTTATATAGCTAATAATATAAGTAATAAGTATAACTATTACAGTTCTAGCGATAATAACTGCATTATATGGGTAATAATGCATGTTATATTGATAATATCGGGAGTGTTAAGTATAATTATTACAGTTCTAGCGATAATAATAGTAAAATATAACTAATAGTGCATGTTATATTGAGAATAATAAAAGTAATACGTATATTTATTATAGTTCTAGCGATAATAACTGCATAATATGGGTAATAATGCATGTTATATTGATAATAATAGAAGTAATAAGTATAATTATTACAGTTCTAGCGATAATAACTGCATAATATGGGTAATAATGCACGTTATATTGATAATAATATAAGTAATAAGTATAATTATTACAGTTCTAGCGATAATAACTGCATTATATGGCTAATAATGCACGTTATATTGCTAATAATATAAGTAATAAGTATAATTATTACAGTTCTAGCGATAATAACTGCATTATATGTGTAATAATGCATGTTATATTGATAATATCGGGAGTAATAAGTATATTTATTATGGCTATAGCGATAATAACTGCATAATATGGGTAATAATGCATGTTATATTGATAATAATATAAGTAATAAGTATAATTATTACAGTTCTAGCGATAATAACTGCATTATATGGGTAATAATGCATGTTATATTGCTAATAATATAACTAATAAGTATAATTATTACAGTTCTAGCGATAATAACTGCATTATATGGGTAATAATGCATGTTATATTGATAATAATAAAAGTAATAAGTATATTTTTTACAGTTCTATCGATAATAACTGCATAAAATGGGTAACAATGCATGTTATATTGATGATAATGAAAGTAGTAAGCATATTTATTACAGTTCTAGCGATAATAACTGCGTTATATGCGTAATAATGCATATTATATTGATAATATCGGGAGTAATAAGTATAATTATTATAGTTCTAGCGATAATAATAGTAAAATATGGCTAATGGTGCATGTTATATTGATAATAATAAAAGTAATAAGTATATTTATTACAGTTCTGGCGATAATAACTGCATTATATGGGTAATAATGCATGTTATATTGATGATAATAAAAGTAGTAAGTATATTTATTATAGTTCTACCGATTATAACTGCATAATATGGGTAATAATGCATGTTATATGGACAATAATATAAGTAATAAGTATAATTATTACAGTTCTATCGATAATAACTGCATAATATGGGTAATAATGCACGTTATATTGCTAATAATATAACTAATAAGTATAATTATTACAGTTCTAGCGATAATAACTGCATTATATGGGTAATAATGCATGTTATATTGATAATAATAAAAGTAATGAGTATATTTTTTACAGTTCTATCGATAATAACTGCATAAAATGGGTAACAATGCATGTTATATTGATGATAATGAAAGTAGTAAGCATATTTATTACAGTTCTAGCGATAATAACTGCATAATATGGGTAATAATGCACGTTATATTGATGATAATAAAAGTCGTAAGTATATTTATTATAGTTCTACCGATTATAACTGCATAATATGGGTAATAATGCATGTTATATTGAGAATAATATAAGTAATAAGTATAATTATTACAGTTCTAGCGATAATAAGTGCATTATTTGGGTAATAATGGATGTTATATTTATAATATCGGGAGTAATAAGTATAATTATTACAGTTCTAGCGATGATACTAGTAGAATATGGCTAAGAGCGCTTGTTATATTGATAATAATAAAAGTAATAAGTATATTTATTATACTTCTGTCGATAATAACTGCATTATATGGGTAATAATGCATGCTATATTGATAATAATATACGTAATAAGTATAATTATTACAGTTCTAGGGATAATAACTCCATTATATGGGTAATAATGCATGTTACATTGATAATAATATAAGTAATAAGTATAATTATTACAGTTCAAGCGGTAATAACTGCATAATATGCTTAACAATGCATGTTATATTGATAATTTCTTGAGTAATAAGTATGATTATTACAGTTCTAGCGATAATAATAGTAAAATATGGCTAATAGTGCATGTTCTATTGATAATAATAAAAGTAATACGTATATTTATTATAGTTCCAGCGATAATAACTGCATAATATGGGTAATAATGCATGTTATATTGATGATAATAAAAGTAATACGTTTATTTATTATAGTTCTAGCGATAATAACTGCATCATATGGGTAATAATGCATGTTATAGTGATGATAACAAAAGTAATACGTATATTTATTATAGTTCTAGCGATAATAATAGTAAAATATGGCTAATGGTGCATGTTATATTGATAATAATAAAAGAAATAAGTATATTTATTACAGTTCTAGCGATAATAACTGCATTATATGGGTAATAATGCATGTTATATTGATAATATCGGGAGTAATAAGTACAATTATTACAGTTCTAGCGATAATACTAGGAAAATATGGCTAAGAGTGCCTGTTATATTGATAATAATAAAAGTAATAAGTATATTTATTATACTTCTGTCGATAATAACTGCATTATATGGGTAATAATGCATGCTATATTGATAATAATATACGTAATAAGTATAATTATTACAGTTCTAGGGATAATAACTCCATTATATGGGTAATAATGCATGTTACATTGATAATAATATAAGTAATAAGTATAATTATTACAGTTCAAGCGGTGATAACTGCATAATATGGGTAACAATGCATGTTATATTGATAATATCTTGTGTAATAAGTATAATTGTTACAGTTCTAGCGATAATAATAGTAAAATATGGCTAATAGTGCATGTTCTATTGATAATAATAAAAGTAATACGTATATTTATTATAGTTCTAGCGATAATAACTGCATAATATGGGTAATAATGCATGTTATATTGATGATAATAAAAGTAATACGTTTATTTATTATAGTTCTAGCGATAATAACTGCATCATATGGGTAATAATGCATGTTATAGTGATGATAACAAAAGTAATACGTATATTTATTATAGTTCTAGCGATAATAATAGTAAAATATGGCTAATGGTGCATGTTATATTGATAATAATAAAAGAAATAAGTATATTTATTACAGTTCTAGCGATAATAACTGCATTATATGGGTAATAATGCATGTTATATTGATAATATCGGGAGTAATAAGTACAATTATTACAGTTCTAGCGATAATACTAGGAAAATATGGCTAAGAGTGCCTGTTATATTGATAATAATAAAAGTAATAAGTATATTTATTATACTTCTGTCGATAATAACTGCATTATATGGGTAATAATGCATGCTATATTGATAATAATATACGTAATAAGTATAATTATTACAGTTCTAGGGATAATAACTCCATTATATGGGTAATAATGCATGTTACATTGATAATAATATAAGTAATAAGTATAATTATTACAGTTCAAGCGGTGATAACTGCATAATATGGGTAACAATGCATGTTATATTGATAATATCTTGTGTAATAAGTATAATTATTACAGTTCTAGCGATAATAATAGTAAAATATGGCTAATAGTGCATGTTCTATTGATAATAATAAAAGTAATACGTATATTTATTATAGTTCTAGCGATAATAACTGCATAATATGGGTAATAATGCATGTTATATTGATAATAATAGAAGTAATAAGTATAATTATTACAGTTCTAGCGATAATAACTGCATTATATGGGTAATAATGCACGTTATATTGCTAATAATATAAGTAATAAGTATAATTATTACAGTTCTAGCGATAATAACTGCATTATATGGGTAATAATGCATGTTATATTGATAATATCGGGAGTAATAAGTATATTTATTATAGTTCCATCGATAATAACTGCATAATATGGGTAATTATGCATGTTATATTGATGATAATAAAAGTACTAAGTATATTTATTATGGCTATAGCGATAATAACAGCATAATATGGGTAATAATGCATGTTATATTGATAATAATATAAGTAATAAGTATAATTATTACAGTTCTAGCGATAATAACTGCATTATATGGGTAATAATGCATGTTATATTGATAATAATATAAGTAATAAGTATAATTATTACAGTTCTAGCGATAATAACTGCATTATATGGGTAATAATGCATGTTATATTGATAATATCGGGAGTGTTAAGTATAATTATTACAGTTCTAGCGATAATAATAGTAAAATATAACTAATAGTGCATGTTCTATTGATAATAATAAAAGTAATACGTATATTTATTATAGTTCTAGCGATAATAACTGCATAATATGGGTAATAATGCATGTTATATTGATAATAATATAAGTAATAAGTATAATTATTACAGTTCTAGCGATAATAACTGCATTATATGGGTAATAATGCATGTTATATTGCTAATAATATAACTAATAAGTATAATTATTACAGTTCTAGCGATAATAACTGCATTATATGGGTAATAATGCATGTTATATTGATAATAATAAAAGTAATAAGTATATTTTTTACAGTTCTATCGGTAATAACTGCATAAAATGGGTAACAATGCATGTTATATTGATGATAATGAAAGTAGTAAGCATATTTATTACAGTTCTAGCGATAATAACTGCGTTATATGCGTAATAATGCATATTATATTGATAATATCGGGAGTAATAAGTATAATTATTATAGTTCTAGCGATAATAATAGTAAAATATGGCTAATGGTGCATGTTATATTGATAATAATAAAAGTAATAAGTATATTTATTACAGTTCTGGGGATAATAACTGCATTATATGGGTAATAATGCATGTTATATTGATGATAATAAAAGTAGTAAGTATATTTATTATAGTTCTACCGATTATAACTGCATAATATGGGTAATAATGCATGTTATATGGACAATAATATAAGTAATAAGTATAATTATTACAGTTCTATCGATAATAACTGCATAATATGGGTAATAATGCACGTTATATTGCTAATAATATAAGTAATAAGTATAATTATTACAGTTCTAGCGATAATAACTGCATTATATGTGTAATAATGCATGTTATATTGATAATATCGGGAGTAATAAGTATATTTATTATGGCTATAGCGATAATAACTGCATAATACGGGTAATAATGCATGTTATATTGATAATAATATAAGTAATAAGTATAATTATTACAGTTCTAGCGATAATAACTGCATTATATGGGTAATAATGCATGTTATATTGCTAATAATATAACTAATAAGTATAATTATTACAGTTCTAGCGATAATAACTGCATTATATGGGTAATAATGCATGTTATATTGATAATATCGGGAGTGTTAAGTATAATTATTACAGTTCTAGCGATAATAATAGTAAAATATAACTAATAGTGCATGTTCTATTGATAATAATAAAAGTAATACGTATATTTATTATAGTTCTAGCGATAATAACTGCATAATATGGGTAATAATGCACGTTATATTGATAATAATATAAGTAATAAGTATAATTATTACAGTTCTAGCGATAATAACTGCATTATATGGGTAATAATGCACGTTATATAGCTAATAATATAAGTAATAAGTATAACTATTACAGTTCTAGCGATAATAACTGCATTATATGGGTAATAATGCATGTTATATTGATAATATCGGGAGTGTTAAGTATAATTATTACAGTTCTAGCGATAATAATAGTAAAATATAACTAATAGTGCATGTTATATTGAGAATAATAAAAGTAATACGTATATTTATTATAGTTCTAGCGATAATAACTGCATAATATGGGTAATAATGCATGTTATATTGATAATAATAGAAGTAATAAGTATAATTATTACAGTTCTAGCGATAATAACTGCATAATATGGGTAATAATGCACGTTATATTGATAATAATATAAGTAATAAGTATAATTATTACAGTTCTAGCGATAATAACTGCATTATATGGCTAATAATGCACGTTATATTGCTAATAATATAAGTAATAAGTATAATTATTACAGTTCTAGCGATAATAACTGCATTATATGTGTAATAATGCATGTTATATTGATAATATCGGGAGTAATAAGTATATTTATTATGGCTATAGCGATAATAACTGCATAATATGGGTAATAATGCATGTTATATTGATAATAATATAAGTAATAAGTATAATTATTACAGTTCTAGCGATAATAACTGCATTATATGGGTAATAATGCATGTTATATTGCTAATAATATAACTAATAAGTATAATTATTACAGTTCTAGCGATAATAACTGCATTATATGGGTAATAATGCATGTTATATTGATAATAATAAAAGTAATAAGTATATTTTTTACAGTTCTATCGATAATAACTGCATAAAATGGGTAACAATGCATGTTATATTGATGATAATGAAAGTAGTAAGCATATTTATTACAGTTCTAGCGATAATAACTGCGTTATATGCGTAATAATGCATATTATATTGATAATATCGGGAGTAATAAGTATAATTATTATAGTTCTAGCGATAATAATAGTAAAATATGGCTAATGGTGCATGTTATATTGATAATAATAAAAGTAATAAGTATATTTATTACAGTTCTGGCGATAATAACTGCATTATATGGGTAATAATGCATGTTATATTGATGATAATAAAAGTAGTAAGTATATTTATTATAGTTCTACCGATTATAACTGCATAATATGGGTAATAATGCATGTTATATGGACAATAATATAAGTAATAAGTATAATTATTACAGTTCTATCGATAATAACTGCATTATATGGGTAATAATGCACGTTATATAGCTAATAATATAAGTAATAAGTATAATTATTACAGTTCTAGCGATAATAACTGCATTATATGGGTAATAATGCATGTTATATTGATGATCATAAAAGTAATACGTATATTTATTATAGTTCTAGCGATAATAATGGTAAAATATGACTAATAGTGCATGTTATATTGATAATAATAAAAGTGATAAGTATATTTATTACAGTTCTATCGATAATAACTGCATAATTTGGGTAATAATGCATGTTATATTGATGATAATAAAAGTAATACGTATATTTATTACAGTTCTGGCGATAATAACTGCATTATATGGGTAATAATGCACGTTATATTGATAATAACGTAAGTAATAAGTATAATTATTACAGTTCTACCGATTATAACTGCATAATATGGGTAATAATGCATGTTATATTGAGAATAATATAAGTAATAAGTATAATTATTACAGTTCTAGCGATAATAACTGCATTATATGGGTAATAATGCATGTTATATTGATAATATCGGGAGTAATAAGTATAATTATTACAGTTCTAGCGATAATAATAGTAAAATATAACTAATAGTGCATGTTCTATTGATAATAATAAAAGTAATACGTATATTTATTATAGTTCTAGCGATAATAACTGCATAATATGGGTAATAATGCACGTTATATAGCTAATAATATATGTAATAAGTATAACTGTTACAGTTCTAGCGATAATAACTGCATTATATGGGTAATAATGCATGTTATATTGATGAAAATAAAAGTAATACGTATATTTATTATAGTTCTAGCGATAATAACTGCATAATATGGGTAATAATGCACGTTATATTGCTAATAATATAAGTAATAAGTATAATTATTACAGTTCTAGCGATAACACTAGTAAAATATGGCTAAGAGTGCCTGTTATATTGATAATAATAAAAGTAATAAGTATATTTATTATACTTCTGTCGATAATAACTGCATTATATGGGTAATAGTGCATGTTATATTGATAATAATATAAGTAATAAGTATAATTATTACAGTTCTAGCGATAATAACTGCATAATATGCTTAACAATGCACGTTATATTGCTAATAATATAAGTAATAAGTATAAATATTACAGTTCTAGCGATAATAACTCCATTATATGGGTAATAATGCATGTTATATTGACAATAATATAAGCAATAAGTATAATTATTACAGTTCTAGCGATAATAACTGCATAATATGGCTAATAATGCACGTTATATTGCTAATAATATAAGTAATAAGTATAATTATTACAGTTCTAGCGATAATAACTGCATTATATGGGACATAATGCATGTTATATTGTTAATATCGGGAGTAATAAGTACAATTATTATAGTTCTAGCGATAATAATAGTAAAATATGGCTAATAGTGCATGTTATATTGATAATAATAAATGTAATAAGTATATTTATTACAGTTCTATCAATAATATCTGCATAATATGGGTAATAATGCATGTTATATTGATGATAATAAAAGTAATACGTATATTTATTATAGTTCTAGCGATATTAAGTGCATTATATGGGTAATAATGCATGTTATATTGATAATAATAAAAGTAATAAGTATATTTATTACAGTTCTATCGATAATAACTGCATAATATGGGTAATAATGCATGTTATATTGATGATAATAAAAGTAATACGTATATTTATTATAGTTCTAGCGATAATAACTGCATAATATGGGTAATAATGCACGTTATATTGCTAATAATATAAGTAATAAGTATAATTATTACAGTTCCAGCGATATTAAGTGCATTATATGGGTAATAATGCATGTTATATTGATAATAATAAAAGTAATAAGTATATTTATTACAGTTCTATCGATAATAACTGCATAAAATGGGTAACAATGCACGTTATATTGCTAATAATATAAGTAATAAGTATAATTATTACAGTTCTAGCGATAATAACTGCATTATATGGGTAATAATGCATGTTATATTGATAATATCGGGAGTAATAAGTATAATTATTAGAGTTCTAGCGATAATAATAGTAAAATATAACTAATAGTGCATGTTCTATTGATAATAATAAAAGTAATACGTATATTTATTATAGTTCTAGCGATAATAACTGCATAATATGGGTAATAATGCACGTTATATTGCTAATAATATAAGTAATAAGTATAATTATTACAGTTCTAGCGATAATAACTGCATTATATAGGTAATAATGCATGTTATATTGATAATATCGGGAGTAATAAGTATAATTATTATAGTTCTAGCGATAATAATAGTAAAATATGGCAAATAGTGCATGTTATATTGATAATAATAAGAGTAATAAGTATATTTATTACAGTTCTATCGATAATAACTGCATAATATGGGTAATAATGCATGTTATATTGATGATAATAAAAGTAATCCGTATATTTATTATAGTTCTAGCGATAATAACTGCATAATATGCGTAATAATGCATGTTATATTGATAATAATATAAGTAATAAGTATAATTATTACAGTTCTAGCGATAATAACTGCATTATTTGGGTAATAATGGATGTTATATTGATAACATCGGGAGTAATAAGTATAATTATTACAGTTCTAGCGATAATACTAGTAAAATATGGCGAAGAGTGCCTGTTATATTGATAATAATAAAAGTAATAAGTATATTTATTATACATCTGTCGATAATAACTGCATTATATGGGTAATAATGCTTGTTATATTGATAATAATATAAGTAATAAGTATAATTATTACAGTTCTAGCGATAATAACTCCATTATATGGGTAATAATGCATGTTATATTGATAATAATATAAGTAATAAGTATAATTATTACAGTTCTAGCGATAATAACTGCATAATATGGGTAATAATGCACGTTATATTGCTAATAATATAAGTAATAAGTATAATTATTACAGTTCTAGCGATAATAACTGCATTATATGGGTAATAATGCATGTTATATTGATAATATCGGGAGTAATAAGTATAATTATTATAGTTCTGGCGATAATAATAGTAAAATATGGCAAATAGTGCATGTTATATTGATAATAATAAAAGTCGTAAGTATATTTATTATAGTTCTACCGATTATAACTGCATAATATGGGTAATAATGCATGTTATATTGAGAATAATATAAGTAATAAGTATAATTATTACAGTTCTAGCGATAATAACTGCATTATATGGGTAATAATGCATGTTATATTGATAATATCGGGAGTAATAAGTATAATTATTACATTTCTAGCGATAATAATAGTAAAATATAACTAATAGTGCATGTTCTATTGATAATAATAAAAGTAATACGTATATTTATTATAGTTCTAGCGATAATAACTGCATAATATGGGTAATAATGCACGTTATATAGCTAATAATATAAGTAATCAGTATAACTGTTACAGTTCTAGCGATAATAACTGCATTATATGGGTAGTAATGCATGTTATATTGATGAAAATAAAAGTAATTCGTATATTTATTATAGTTCTAGCGATAATAACTGCATAATATGGGTAATAATGCACGTTATATTGCTAATAATATAAGTAATAAGTATAATTATTACAGTTCTAGCGATAACACTAGTAAAATATGGCTAAGAGTGCCTGTTATATTGATAATAATAAAAGTAATAAGTATATTTATTATACTTCTGTCGATAATAACTGCATTATATGGGTAATAGTGCATGTTATATTGATAATAATATAAGTAATAAGTATAATTATTAGAGTTCTAGCGATAATAACTGCATAATATGCTTAACAATGCACGTTATATTGCTAATAATATAAGTAATAAGTATAAATATTACAGTTCTAGCGATAATAACTCCACTATATGGGTAATAATGCATGTTATATTGACAATAATATAAGCAATAAGTATAATTATTACAGTTCTAGCGATAATAACTGCATAATATGGCTAATAATGCACGTTATATTGCTAATAATATAAGTAATAAGTATAATTATTACAGTTCTAGCGATAATAACTGCATTATATGGGACATAATGCATGTTATATTGTTAATACCGGGAGTAATAAGTACAATTATTATAGTTCTAGCGATAATAATAGTAAAATATGGCTAATAGTGCATGTTATATTGATAATAATAAATGTAATAAGTATATTTATTACAGTTCTATCGATAATATCTGCATAATATGGGTAATATTGCATGTTATATTGATGATAATAAAAGTAATACGTATACTTATTATAGTTCTAGCGATAATAACTGCATAATATGCGTAATAATGCATGTTATATTGATAATAATATAAGTAATAAGTATAATTATTACAGTTCTCGCGATAATAACTGCATTATATGGGTAATAATGCACGTTATATTGCTAACAATATAAGTAATAAGTATAATTATTACAGTTCTAGCGATAATAACTGCATTATTTGGGTAATAATGGATGTTATATTGTTAACATCGGGAGTAATAAGTATAATTATTACAGTTCTAGCGATAATAACTCCATTATATGGGTAATAATGCATGTTATATTGATAATAATATAAGTAATAAGTATAATTATTACAGTTCTAGCGATAATAACTGCATTATATGGGTAATAATGCATGTTATATTGATAATATCGGGAGTAATAAGTATAATTATTAGAGTTCTAGCGATAATAATAGTAAAATATAACTAATAGTGCATGTTCTATTGATAATAATAAAAGTAATACGTATATTTATTATAGTTCTAGCGATAATAACTGCATAATATGGGTAATAATGCACGTTATATTGCTAATAATATAAGTAATAAGTATAATTATTACAGTTCTAGCGATAATAACTGCATTATATAGGTAATAATGCATGTTATATTGATAATATCGGGAGTAATAAGTATAATTATTATAGTTCTAGCGATAATAATAGTAAAATATGGCAAATAGTGCATGTTATATTGATAATAATAAGAGTAATAAGTATATTTATTACAGTTCTATCGATAATAACTGCATAATATGGGTAATAATGCATGTTATATCGATGATAATAAAAGTAATCCGTATATTTATTATAGTTCTAGCGATAATAACTGCATAATATGCGTAATAATGCATGTTATATTGATAATAATATAAGTAATAAGTATAATTATTACAGTTCTAGCGATAATAACTGCATTATTTGGGTAATAATGGATGTTATATTGATAACATCGGGAGTAATAAGTATAATTATTACAGTTCTAGCGATAATACTAGTAAAATATGGCGAAGAGTGCCTGTTATATTGATAATAATAAAAGTAATAAGTATATTTATTATACATCTGTCGATAATAACTGCATTATATGGGTAATAATGCTTGTTATATTGATAATAATATAAGTAATAAGTATAATTATTACAGTTCCAGCGATAATAACTCCATTATATGGGTAATAATGCTTGTTATATTGATAATAATATAAGTAATATGTATAATTATTACAGTTCTAGCGATAATAACTGCATAATATGGGTAATAATGCACGTTATATTGCTAATAATATAAGTAATAAGTATAATATATTACAGTTCTAGCGATAATAACTGCATTATATGGGTAATAATGCACGTTATATAGCTAATAATATAAGTAATAAGTATAACTATTACAGTTCTAGCGACAATAACTGCATTATATGGGTAATAATGCATGTTATATTGATGATCATAAACGTAATACGTATATTTATTATAGTTCTAGCGATAATAATGGTAAAATATGACTAATAGTGCATGTTATATTGATAATAATAAAAGTAATAAGTATATTTATTACAGTTCTATCGATAATAACTGCATAATATGGGTAATAATGCATGTTATATTGATGATAATAAAAGTAATACGTATATTTATTATAGTTCTAGCGATAATAACTGCATAATATGGGTAATAATGCACGTTATATTGCTAATAATATAAGTAATAAGTATAATTATTACAGTTCTAGCGATAACACTAGTAAAATATGGCTAAGAGTGCCTGTTATATTGATAATAATAAAAGTAATAAGTATATTTATTATACTTCTGTCGATAATAACTGCATTATATGGGTAATAGTGCATGTTATATTGATAATAATATAAGTAATAAGTATAATTATTAGAGTTCTAGCGATAATAACTGCATAATATGCTTAACAATGCACGTTATATTGCTAATAATATAAGTAATAAGTATAAATATTACAGTTCTAGCGATAATAACTCCACTATATGGGTAATAATGCATGTTATATTGACAATAATATAAGCAATAAGTATAATTATTACAGTTCTAGCGATAATAACTGCATAATATGGCTAATAATGCACGTTATATTGCTAATAATATAAGTAATAAGTATAATTATTACAGTTCTAGCGATAATAACTGCATTATATGGGACATAATGCATGTTATATTGTTAATACCGGGAGTAATAAGTACAATTATTATAGTTCTAGCGATAATAATAGTAAAATATGGCTAATAGTGCATGTTATATTGATAATAATAAATGTAATAAGTATATTTATTACAGTTCTATCGATAATATCTGCATAATATGGGTAATAATGCATGTTATATTGATGATAATAAAAGTAATACGTATACTTATTATAGTTCTAGCGATAATAACTGCATAATATGCGTAATAATGCATGTTATATTGATAATAATATAAGTAATAAGTATAATTATTACAGTTCTCGCGATAATAACTGCATTATATGGGTAATAATGCACGTTATATTGCTAACAATATAAGTAATAAGTATAATTATTACAGTTCTAGCGATAATAACTGCATTATTTGGGTAATAATGGATGTTATATTGTTAACATCGGGAGTAATAAGTATAATTATTACAGTTCTAGCGATAATAACTCCATTATATGGGTAATAATGCATGTTATATTGATAATAATATAAGTAATAAGTATAATTATTACAGTTCTAGCGATATTAAGTGCATTATATGGGTAATAATGCATGTTATATTGATAATAATAAAAGTAATAAGTATATTTATTACAGTTCTATCGATAATAACTGCATAATATGGGTAATAGTGCATGTTATATTGATGATAATAAAAGTAATACGTACATTTATTATAGTTCTAGCGATAATAACTGCATAATATGGGTAATAATGCACGTTATATTGCTAATAATATAAGTAATAAGTATAATTATTACAGTTCTAGCGATATTAAGTGCATTATATGGGTAATAATGCATGTTATATTGATAATAATATAAGTAATAAGTATAATTATTACAGTTCTAGCGATATTAAGTGCATTATATGGGTAATAATGCATGTTATATTGATAATAATAAAAGTAATAAGTATATTTATTACAGTTCTATCGATAATAACTGCATAAAATGGGTAACAATGCATGTTATATTGATGATAATGAAAGTAGTAAGTACATTTATTACAGTTCTAGCGATAATAACTGCGTTATATGAGTAATAATGCATATTATATTGATAATATCGGGAGTAATAAGTATAATTATTATAGTTCTAGCGATAATAATAGTAAAATATGGCTAATGGTGCATGTTATATTGATAATAATAAAAGTAATAAGTATATTTATTACAGTTCTGGCGATAATAACTGCATTATATGGGTAATAATGCACGTTATATAGCTAATAATATAAGTAATAAGTATAACTATTACAGTTCTAGCGATAATAACTGCATTATATGGGTAATAATGCATGTTATATTAATGATAATAAAAGTAATACGTTTATTTATTATAGTTCTAGCGATAATAACTGCATGATATGGGTAATAATGCATGTTATAGTGATGATAACAAAAGTAATACGTATATTTATTATAGTTCTAGCGATAATAACTGCATAATATGGGTAATAATGCATGTTATATTGATAATAATAGAAGTAATAAGTATAATTATTACAGTTCTAGCGATAATAACTGCATAATATGGGTAATAATGCACGTTATATTGATAATAATATAAGTAATAAGTATAATTATTACAGTTCTAGCGATAATAACTGCATTATATGGCTAATAATGCACGTTATATTGCTAATAATATAAGTAATAGGTATAATTATTACAGTTCTAGCGATAATAACTGCATTATATGTGTAATAATGCATGTTATATTGATAATATCGGGAGTAATAAGTATATTTATTATGGCTATAGCGATAATAACTGCATAATATGGGTAATAATGCATGTTATATTGATAATAATATAAGTAATAAGTATAATTATTACAGTTCTAGCGATAATAACTGCATTATATGGGTAATAATGCATGTTATATTGCTAATAATATAACTAATAAGTATAATTATTACAGTTCTAGCGATAATAACTGCATTATATGGGTAATAATGCATGTTATATTGATAATAATAAAAGTAATAAGTATATTTTTTACAGTTCTATCGATAATAACTGCATAAAATGGGTAACAATGCATGTTATATTGATGATAATGAAAGTAGTAAGCATATTTATTACAGTTCTAGCGATAATAACTGCGTTATATGCGTAATAATGCATATTATATTGATAATATCGGGAGTAATAAGTATAATTATTATAGTTCTAGCGATAATAATAGTAAAATATGGCTAATGGTGCATGTTATATTGATAATAATAAAAGTAATAAGTATATTTATTACAGTTCTGGCGATAATAACTGCATTATATGGGTAATAATGCATGTTATATTGATGATAATAAAAGTAGTAAGTATATTTATTATAGTTCTACCGATTATAACTGCATAATATGGGTAATAATGCATGTTATATGGACAATAATATAAGTAATAAGTATAATTATTACAGTTCTATCGATAATAACTGCATAATATGGGTAATAATGCACGTTATATTGCTAATAATATAACTAATAAGTATAATTATTACAGTTCTAGCGATAATAACTGCATTATATGGGTAATAATGCATGTTATATTGATAATAATAAAAGTAATGAGTATATTTTTTACAGTTCTATCGATAATAACTGCATAAAATGGGTAACAATGCATGTTATATTGATGATAATGAAAGTAGTAAGCATATTTATTACAGTTCTAGCGATAATAACTGCATAATATGGGTAATAATGCACGTTATATTGATGATAATAAAAGTCGTAAGTATATTTATTATAGTTCTACCGATTATAACTGCATAATATGGGTAATAATGCATGTTATATTGAGAATAATATAAGTAATAAGTATAATTATTACAGTTCTAGCGATAATAAGTGCATTATTTGGGTAATAATGGATGTTATATTTATAATATCGGGAGTAATAAGTATAATTATTACAGTTCTAGCGATGATACTAGTAGAATATGGCTAAGAGCGCTTGTTATATTGATAATAATAAAAGTAATAAGTATATTTATTATACTTCTGTCGATAATAACTGCATTATATGGGTAATAATGCATGCTATATTGATAATAATATACGTAATAAGTATAATTATTACAGTTCTAGGGATAATAACTCCATTATATGGGTAATAATGCATGTTACATTGATAATAATATAAGTAATAAGTATAACTATTACAGTTCTAGCGATAATAACTGCATTATATGGGTAATAATGCATGTTATATTGATAATAATATAAGTAATAAGTATAATTATTACAGTTCTAGCGATAATAACTGCATTATATGGGTAATAATGCATGTTATATTGCTAATAATATAACTAATAAGTATAATTATTACAGTTCTAGCGATAATAACTGCATTATATGGGTAATAATGCATGTTATATTGATAATAATAAAAGTAATAAGTATATTTTTTACAGTTCTATCGATAATAACTGCATAAAATGGGTAACAATGCATGTTATATTGATGATAATGAAAGTAGTAAGCATATTTATTACAGTTCTAGCGATAATAACTGCGTTATATGCGTAATAATGCATATTATATTGATAATATCGGGAGTAATAAGTATAATTATTATAGTTCTAGCGATAATAATAGTAAAATATGGCTAATGGTGCATGTTATATTGATAATAATAAAAGTAATAAGTATATTTATTACAGTTCTGGCGATAATAACTGCATTATATGGGTAATAATGCATGTTATATTGATGATAATAAAAGTAGTAAGTATATTTATTATAGTTCTACCGATTATAACTGCATAATATGGGTAATAATGCATGTTATATGGACAATAATATAAGTAATAAGTATAATTATTACAGTTCTATCGATAATAACTGCATTATATGGGTAATAATGCACGTTATATAGCTAATAATATAAGTAATAAGTATAATTATTACAGTTCTAGCGATAATAACTGCATTATATGGGTAATAATGCATGTTATATTGATGATCATAAAAGTAATACGTATATTTATTATAGTTCTAGCGATAATAATGGTAAAATATGACTAATAGTGCATGTTATATTGATAATAATAAAAGTGATAAGTATATTTATTACAGTTCTATCGATAATAACTGCATAATTTGGGTAATAATGCATGTTATATTGATGATAATAAAAGTAATACGTATATTTATTACAGTTCTGGCGATAATAACTGCATTATATGGGTAATAATGCACGTTATATTGATAATAACGTAAGTAATAAGTATAATTATTACAGTTCTACCGATTATAACTGCATAATATGGGTAATAATGCATGTTATATTGAGAATAATATAAGTAATAAGTATAATTATTACAGTTCTAGCGATAATAACTGCATTATATGGGTAATAATGCATGTTATATTGATAATATCGGGAGTAATAAGTATAATTATTACAGTTCTAGCGATAATAATAGTAAAATATAACTAATAGTGCATGTTCTATTGATAATAATAAAAGTAATACGTATATTTATTATAGTTCTAGCGATAATAACTGCATAATATGGGTAATAATGCACGTTATATAGCTAATAATATATGTAATAAGTATAACTGTTACAGTTCTAGCGATAATAACTGCATTATATGGGTAATAATGCATGTTATATTGATGAAAATAAAAGTAATACGTATATTTATTATAGTTCTAGCGATAATAACTGCATAATATGGGTAATAATGCACGTTATATTGCTAATAATATAAGTAATAAGTATAATTATTACAGTTCTAGCGATAACACTAGTAAAATATGGCTAAGAGTGCCTGTTATATTGATAATAATAAAAGTAATAAGTATATTTATTATACTTCTGTCGATAATAACTGCATTATATGGGTAATAGTGCATGTTATATTGATAATAATATAAGTAATAAGTATAATTATTACAGTTCTAGCGATAATAACTGCATAATATGCTTAACAATGCACGTTATATTGCTATTTTAGAACTTTATAGTTCTAGCGATAATAATAGTAAAATATGGCTAATAGTGCATGTTATATTGATAATAATAAATGTAATAAGTATATTTATTACAGTTCTATCAATAATATCTGCATAATATGGGTAATAATGCATGTTATATTGATGATAATAAAAGTAATACGTATATTTATTATAGTTCTAGCGATATTAAGTGCATTATATGGGTAATAATGCATGTTATATTGATAATAATAAAAGTAATAAGTATATTTATTACAGTTCTATCGATAATAACTGCATAATATGGGTAATAATGCATGTTATATTGATGATAATAAAAGTAATACGTATATTTATTATAGTTCTAGCGATAATAACTGCATAATATGGGTAATAATGCACGTTATATTGCTAATAATATAAGTAATAAGTATAATTATTACAGTTCCAGCGATATTAAGTGCATTATATGGGTAATAATGCATGTTATATTGATAATAATAAAAGTAATAAGTATATTTATTACAGTTCTATCGATAATAACTGCATAAAATGGGTAACAATGCACGTTATATTGCTAATAATATAAGTAATAAGTATAATTATTACAGTTCTAGCGATAATAACTGCATTATATGGGTAATAATGCATGTTATATTGATAATATCGGGAGTAATAAGTATAATTATTAGAGTTCTAGCGATAATAATAGTAAAATATAACTAATAGTGCATGTTCTATTGATAATAATAAAAGTAATACGTATATTTATTATAGTTCTAGCGATAATAACTGCATAATATGGGTAATAATGCACGTTATATTGCTAATAATATAAGTAATAAGTATAATTATTACAGTTCTAGCGATAATAACTGCATTATATAGGTAATAATGCATGTTATATTGATAATATCGGGAGTAATAAGTATAATTATTATAGTTCTAGCGATAATAATAGTAAAATATGGCAAATAGTGCATGTTATATTGATAATAATAAGAGTAATAAGTATAATAACTGCATAATATGGGTAATAATGCACGTTATATTGCTAATAATATAAGTAATAAGTATAATTATTACAGTTCTAGCGATAACACTAGTAAAATATGGCTAAGAGTGCCTGTTATATTGATAATAATAAAAGTAATAAGTATATTTATTATACTTCTGTCGATAATAACTGCATTATATGGGTAATAGTGCATGTTATATTGATAATAATATAAGTAATAAGTATAATTATTAGAGTTCTAGCGATAATAACTGCATAATATGCTTAACAATGCACGTTATATTGCTAATAATATAAGTAATAAGTATAAATATTACAGTTCTAGCGATAATAACTCCACTATATGGGTAATAATGCATGTTATATTGACAATAATATAAGCAATAAGTATAATTATTACAGTTCTAGCGATAATAACTGCATAATATGGCTAATAATGCACGTTATATTGCTAATAATATAAGTAATAAGTATAATTATTACAGTTCTAGCGATAATAACTGCATTATATGGGACATAATGCATGTTATATTGTTAATACCGGGAGTAATAAGTACAATTATTATAGTTCTAGCGATAATAATAGTAAAATATGGCTAATAGTGCATGTTATATTGATAATAATAAATGTAATAAGTATATTTATTACAGTTCTATCGATAATATCTGCATAATATGGGTAATATTGCATGTTATATTGATGATAATAAAAGTAATACGTATACTTATTATAGTTCTAGCGATAATAACTGCATAATATGCGTAATAATGCATGTTATATTGATAATAATATAAGTAATAAGTATAATTATTACAGTTCTCGCGATAATAACTGCATTATATGGGTAATAATGCACGTTATATTGCTAACAATATAAGTAATAAGTATAATTATTACAGTTCTAGCGATAATAACTGCATTATTTGGGTAATAATGGATGTTATATTGTTAACATCGGGAGTAATAAGTATAATTATTACAGTTCTAGCGATAATAACTCCATTATATGGGTAATAATGCATGTTATATTGATAATAATATAAGTAATAAGTATAATTATTACAGTTCTAGCGATAATAACTGCATTATATGGGTAATAATGCATGTTATATTGATAATATCGGGAGTAATAAGTATAATTATTAGAGTTCTAGCGATAATAATAGTAAAATATAACTAATAGTGCATGTTCTATTGATAATAATAAAAGTAATACGTATATTTATTATAGTTCTAGCGATAATAACTGCATAATATGGGTAATAATGCACGTTATATTGCTAATAATATAAGTAATAAGTATAATTATTACAGTTCTAGCGATAATAACTGCATTATATAGGTAATAATGCATGTTATATTGATAATATCGGGAGTAATAAGTATAATTATTATAGTTCTAGCGATAATAATAGTAAAATATGGCAAATAGTGCATGTTATATTGATAATAATAAGAGTAATAAGTATATTTATTACAGTTCTATCGATAATAACTGCATAATATGGGTAATAATGCATGTTATATCGATGATAATAAAAGTAATCCGTATATTTATTATAGTTCTAGCGATAATAACTGCATAATATGCGTAATAATGCATGTTATATTGATAATAATATAAGTAATAAGTATAATTATTACAGTTCTAGCGATAATAACTGCATTATTTGGGTAATAATGGATGTTATATTGATAACATCGGGAGTAATAAGTATAATTATTACAGTTCTAGCGATAATACTAGTAAAATATGGCGAAGAGTGCCTGTTATATTGATAATAATAAAAGTAATAAGTATATTTATTATACATCTGTCGATAATAACTGCATTATATGGGTAATAATGCTTGTTATATTGATAATAATATAAGTAATAAGTATAATTATTACAGTTCTAGCGATAATAACTCCATTATATGGGTAATAATGCATGTTATATTGATAATAATATAAGTAATATGTATAATTATTACAGTTCTAGCGATAATAACTGCATAATATGGGTAATAATGCACGTTATATTGCTAATAATATAAGTAATAAGTATAATATATTACAGTTCTAGCGATAATAACTGCATTATATGGGTAATAATGCACGTTATATAGCTAATAATATAAGTAATAAGTATAACTATTACAGTTCTAGCGACAATAACTGCATTATATGGGTAATAATGCATGTTACATTGATGATAATAAAAGTAATACGTATATTTATTATAGTTCTAGCGATAATAACTGCATAATATGGGTAATAATGCACGTTATATTGCTAATAATATAAGTAATAAGTATAATTATTACAGTTCTAGCGATAATAACTGCATTATATGGGTAATAATGCATGTTATATTGATGATCATAAACGTAATACGTATATTTATTATAGTTCTAGCGATAATAATGGTAAAATATGACTAATAGTGCATGTTATATTGATAATAATAAAAGTAATAAGTATATTTATTACAGTTCTATCGATAATAACTGCATAATATGGGTATTAATGCATGTTATATTGATGATAATAAAAGTAATACGTATATTTATTATAGTTCTAGCGATAATAACTGCATAATATGGGTAATAATGCACGTTATATTGCTAATAATATAAGTAATAAGTATAATTATTACAGTTCTAGCGATAACACTAGTAAAATATGGCTAAGAGTGCCTGTTATATTGATAATAATAAAAGTAATAAGTATATTTATTATACTTCTGTCGATAATAACTGCATTATATGGGTAATAGTGCATGTTATATTGATAATAATATAAGTAATAAGTATAATTATTAGAGTTCTAGCGATAATAACTGCATAATATGCTTAACAATGCACGTTATATTGCTAATAATATAAGTAATAAGTATAAATATTACAGTTCTAGCGATAATAACTCCACTATATGGGTAATAATGCATGTTATATTGACAATAATATAAGCAATAAGTATAATTATTACAGTTCTAGCGATAATAACTGCATAATATGGCTAATAATGCACGTTATATTGCTAATAATATAAGTAATAAGTATAATTATTACAGTTCTAGCGATAATAACTGCATTATATGGGACATAATGCATGTTATATTGTTAATACCGGGAGTAATAAGTACAATTATTATAGTTCTAGCGATAATAATAGTAAAATATGGCTAATAGTGCATGTTATATTGATAATAATAAATGTAATAAGTATATTTATTACAGTTCTATCGATAATATCTGCATAATATGGGTAATAATGCATGTTATATTGATGATAATAAAAGTAATACGTATACTTATTATAGTTCTAGCGATAATAACTGCATAATATGCGTAATAATGCATGTTATATTGATAATAATATAAGTAATAAGTATAATTTTTACAGTTCTCGCGATAATAACTGCATTATATGGGTAATAATGCACGTTATATTGCTAACAATATAAGTAATAAGTATAATTATTACAGTTCTAGCGATAATAACTGCATTATTTGGGTAATAATGGATGTTATATTGTTAACATCGGGAGTAATAAGTATAATTATTACAGTTCTAGCGATAATAACTCCATTATATGGGTAATAATGCATGTTATATTGATAATAATATAAGTAATAAGTATAATTATTACAGTTCTAGCGATATTAAGTGCATTATATGGGTAATAATGCATGTTATATTGATAATAATAAAAGTAATAAGTATATTTATTACAGTTCTATCGATAATAACTGCATAATATGGGTAATAATGCATGTTATATTGATGATCATAAACGTAATACGTATATTTATTATAGTTCTAGCGATAATAATGGTAAAATATGACTAATAGTGCATGTTATATTGATAATAATATAAGTAATAAGTATAATTATTACAGTTCTAGCGATAATAACTCCATTATATGGGTAACAATGCATGTTATATTGATGATAATGAAAGTAGTAAGTATATTTATTACAGTTCTAGCGATAATAACTGCGTTATATGAGTAATAATGCATATTATATTGATAATATCGGGAGTAATAAGTATAATTATTATAGTTCTAGCGATAATAATAGTAAAATATGGCTAATGGTGCATGTTATATTGATAATAATAAAAGTAATAAGTATATTTATTACAGTTCTGGCGATAATAACTGCATTATATGGGTAATAATGCATGTTATATTGCTCATAATATAAGTAATAAGTATAATTATTACAGTTCTAGCGATAATAACTGCATTATATGGGTAATAATGCACGTTATATTGCTAATAATATAAGTAATAAGTATAATTATTACAGTTCTAGCGATAATAACTGCATTATATAGGTAATAATGCATGTTATATTGATAATATCGGGAGTAATAAGTATATTTATTATAGTTCCATCGATAATACCTGCATAATATGGGTAATTATGCATGTTATATTCATGATAATAAAAGTACTAAGTATATTTATTATGGCTATAGCGATAATAACTGCATAATATGGGTAATAATGCATGTTATATTGATAATAATATAAGTAATAAGTATAATTATTACAGTTCTAGCGATAATAACTGCATTATATGGGTAATAATGCATGTTATATTGATAATAATATAAGTAATAAGTATAATTATTACAGTTCAAGCGGTAATAACTGCATAATATGGGTAACAATGCATGTTATATTGATAATATCTTGAGTAATAAGTATAATTATTACAGTTCTAGCGATAATAATAGTAAAATATGGCTAATAGTGCATGTCCTATTGATAATAATAAAAGTAATACGTATATTTATTATAGTTCTATCGATAATAACTGCATAATATGGGTAATAATGCACGTTATATTGATGATAATAAAAGTCGTAAGTATATTTATTATAGTTCTACCGATTATAACTGCATAATATGGGTAATAATGCATGTTATATTGAGAATAATATAAGTAATAAGTATAATTATTACAGTTCTAGCGATAATAACTGCATTATATGGGTAATAATGCATGTTATATTGATAATATCGGGAGTAATAAGTATAATTATTACAGTTCTAGCGATAATAATAGTAAAATATAACTAATAGTGCATGTTCTATTGATAATAATAAAAGTAATACGTATATTTATTATAGTTCTAGCGATAATAACTGCATAATATGGGTAATAATGCACGTTATATTGATAATAATATAAGTAATAAGTATAATTATTACAGTTCTAGCGATAATAACTGCATTATATGGATAATAATGCACGTTATATAGCTAATAATATAAGTAATAAGTATAACTATTACAGTTCTAGCGATAATAACTGCATTATATGGGTAATAATGCATGTTATATTGATGAAAATAAAAGTAATACGTATATTTATTATAGTTCTAGCGATAATAACTGCATAATATGGGTAATAATGCACGTTATATTGCTAATAATATAAGTAATAAGTATAATTATTACAGTTCTAGCGATAATACTAGTAAAATATGGCTAAGAGTGCCTGTTATATTGATAATAATAAAAGTAATAAGTATATTTATTATACTTCTGTCGATAATAACTGCATTATATGGGTAATAGTGCATGTTATATTGATAATAATATAAGTAATAAGTATAATTATTACAGTTCTAGCGATAATAACTGCATAATATGCTTAACAATGCACGTTATATTGCTAATAATATAAGTAATAAGTATAAATATTACAGTTCTAGCGATAATAACTCCATTATATGGGTAATAATGCATGTTATATTGACAATAATATAAGCAATAAGTATAATTATTACAGTTCTAGCGATAATAACTGCATAATATGGCTAATAATGCACGTTATATTGCTAATAATATAAGTAATAAGTATAATTATTACAGTTCTAGCGATAATAACTGCATTATATGGGACATAATGCATGTTATATTGTTAATATCGGGAGTAATAAGTACAATTATTATAGTTCTAGCGATAATAATAGTAAAATGTGGCTAATAGTGCATGTTATATTGATAATAATAAATGTAATAAGTATATTTATTACAGTTCTATCGATAATATCTGCATAATATGGGTAATAATGCATGTTATATTGATGATAATAAAAGTAATACGTATATTTATTATAGTTCTAGCGATAATAATAGTAAAATATGGCTAATAGTGCATGTTATATTGATAATAATAAAAGTAATAAGTATATTTATTACAGTTCTATCGATAATATCTGCATAATATGGGTAATAATGCATGTTATATTGATGATAATAAAAGTAATACGTATATTTATTATAGTTCTAGCGATTATAACTGCATAATATGGGTAATAATGCATGTTATATTGAGAATAATATAAGTAATAAGTATAATTATTACAGTTCTAGCGATAATAACTCCATTATATAGGTAATAATGCATGTTATATTGATGATAATAAAAGTAATACGTATACTTATTATAGTTCTAGCGATAATAACTGCATAATATGGGTAATAATGCATGTTATATTGATAATAATATAAGTAATAAGTATAATTATTAAAGTTTTAGCGATAAGAACTGCATTATATGGGTAATAATGCACGTTATATTGCTGATAATATAAGTAATAAGTATAATTATTACAGTTCTAGGGATAATAACTGCATTATATGGGTAATAATGCATGTTATATTGATAATATCGGGAGTAATAAGTATAATTATTATAGTTCTAGCGATAATCATAGTACAATATGGCTAATAGTGCATGTTATATTGATAATAATAAAAGTAATAAGTATATTTATTATAGTTCTATCGATAATAACTGCATTATATGGGTAATAATGCACGTTATATTGCTGATAATATAAGTAATAAGTATAATTATTACAGTTCTAGCGATAATAACTGCATTATATGGGTAAATAGTGCACGTTATATTGCTAATAATGTAAGTAATAAGTATAATTATTACAGTTCTAGCGATAAGAACTGCATTATATGGGTAATAATGCACGTTATATTGCTGATAATATACGTAATAAGTATAATTATTACAGTTCTAGCGATAATAACTGCATTATATGGGTAATAATGCATGTTATATTGATAATATCGGAAGTAATAAGCATAATTATTATAGTTCTAGCGATAATAATAGAAAAATATGGCTAATAGTACATGTTATATTGATAATAATAAAAGTAATAAGTATATTTATTATAGTTCTATCGATAATAACTGCATAATATGGGTAATAATGCATGTTCTATTGATAATAATATAAGTAATAAGTATCATTATTACAGTTCTATCGATAATAACTGCATAATATGGGTAATAATGCATGTTACATTGATGATAATAAAAGTAATACGAATAGTTATTATAGTTCTAGCGACAATAACTGCATAATATGGGTAATAATGCATGTTATATTGATAATAATATAAGTAATAAGAATAATTATTACAGTTCTAGCGATAATAACTGCATTATATGGGTAATAATGGATGTTATATTGATAATATCGGTAGTAATAAGTATATTTATTACCGTCCTAACGATAATAACTGCATAATATGGGTAATAATGCATGTTATATTGATGATAATAAAAGTAATACGTATATATATTATAGTTCTAGCGATAATAACTGCATAATATGGGTAATAATGCATGTTATATTGATAATAATATAAGTAACAAGTATAATTATTATAGTTCTATCAATAATAACTGCATAAAGTGGGTAATAATGCACGTTATATTGCTAACGATACAAGTAATAAGTATAATTATTACAGTTCTAGCGATAATAACTGCATAATATGGGTAATAATGCATGTTCTATTGATAATAATATAAGTAATAAGTATCATTATTACAGTTCTATCGATAATAACTGCATAATATGGGTAATAATGCATGTTATATTGATAATAATATAAGTAATAAGTATAATTATTACAGTTCTAGCGATAATAACTGCATTATATGGGTAATAATGGATGTTATATTGAAAATATCGGGAGTAATAAGTATATTTATTACCGTTCTATCGATAATAACTGCATAATATGGGTAGTAATGCATGTTATATTGATGATAATGAAAGTAGTAAGTATATTTATTACAGGTCTAGCTATAACAACTGCATTATATGGGTAATAATGCATGTTATATAGATAATATTGGGAGTAATAAGAATAATTATTATAGTTCTAGCGATAATAATAGTAAAATATGGCTAATAGTGCATGTTATATTGATAATAATAAAAGTAATAAGTATATTTATTACAGTTCTATCGATAATAACTGCATAATATGGGTAATAATGCATGTTATATTGATAATAATATAAGTAATAAGTATAATTATTACAGTTCTAGCGATTATAACTGCATAATATGCGTAATAATGCATGTTATATTGATAATAATATAAGTAATAAGTATAATTCTTACAGTTCTTGCGATAATAATTGCACTATATGGGTAATAATGCATGTTATATTGATAACATCGAGAGTAATAAGTGTAATTATTATAGTTCTAGCGATAATAACTGCATTATATGGGTAATAATGGATGTTATATTGATAATATCGGGAGTAATAAGTATATTTATTATAGTTCTAGCGATAATAACTGCATAATATAGGTAATGATGCATGTTATATTGATAAGAATATAAGTAATAAGTATAATTATTACAGTTCTAGCGATTATAACTGCATGATATGCGTAATAATGCATGTTCTATTGATAATAATATAAGTAATAAGAATAATTATTACAGTTCTAGCGATAATAACTGCATTATATGGGTAATAATGCATGTTATATACATAATATTGGGAGTAATAAGTATAATTATTATAGTTCTAGCGATAATAATAGTAAAATATGGCTAATAGTGCATGTTATATTGATAATAATAAAAGTAATACGTATAATTATTACAGTTCTATCGATAATAACTGCATAATATGGGTAATAATGCACGTTGTATTGCTAATAATATAAGTAATAAGTATAATTATTACAGTTCTAGCGATAATAACTGCATTATATGGGTAATAATGGATGTTATATTGATAATATCGGGAGTAATATGTATATTTATTATAGTTCCAGCGATAATAATAGTAAAATATGGCTAATAGTGCATGTTATATTCATAATAATAAAAGTAATAAGTATATTTATTACAGTTCTATCGATAATAACTGCATAATATGGGTAATAATGCATGTTACATTGATGATAATAAAAGTAATACGAATATTTATTATAGTTCTAGCGATAATAACTGCATAATATGGGTAATAATGGATGTTATACTGATAATATCGGGAGTAATAAGTATATTTATTATAGTTCTAGCGATAATAACTGCATAATATAGGTAATGATGCATGTTATATTGATAATAATATAAGTAATAAGTATAATTATTACAGTTCTAGCGATTATAACTGCATAATATGCGTAATAATGCATGTTATATTGATAATAATATAAGTTATAAGAATAATTATTACAGTTCAAGCGATAATAACTGCATTATATGGGTAATAATGCATGTTATATTGATAATATCGGGAGTAATAAGTGTAATTATTATAGTTCCAGCGATAATAATAGTAAAATATGGCTAATAGTGCGTGTTATATTGATAATAATATAAGTAATAAGTATAATTATTATAGTTCTATCAATAATAACTGCATAATATGGGTAATAATGCACGTTATATTGCTAACAATATAAGTAATAAGTATAATTATGACAGTTCTAGCGATAATAACTGCATAATATGGGTAATAATGCATGTTATATTGGTGATAATAAAAGTAATACGTATATTTATTATAGTTCTAGCGATTATAACTGCATAATATGCGTAATAATGCATGTTATATTGATAATAATAAGAGTTATAAGAATAATTATTACAGTTCTAGCGATAATAACTGCATTATATGGGTAATAATGCATGTTATATTGATAATATCGGGAGTAATAAGTGTAATTATTATAGTTCCAGCGATAATAATAGTAAAATATGGCTAATAGTGCGTGTTATATTGATAATAATATAAGTAATAAGTATAATTATTATAGTTCTATCAATAATAACTGCATAATATGGGTAATAATGCACGTTATATTGCTAACAATATAAGTAATAAGTATAATTATGACAGTTCTAGCGATAATAACTGCATAATATGGGTAATAATGCATGTTATATTGGTGATAATAAAAGTAATACGTATATTTATTATAGTTCTAGCGATTATAACTGCATAATATGGGTAATAATGCATGGTATATTGATAATCATATAAGTAATAAGTATAATTATTACAATTCTAGCGATAGTAACTGCATTATATGGGTAATAATGCATGTTATATTGATAATATTGGGAGTAATAAGTATAATTATTGTAGTTCTAGCGATAATAATAGTAACACATGGCTAATAGTGCATGTTATATTGATAATAATAAAAGTAATAAGTATATTTATTACAGTTCTATCGATAATAACTGCATAATATGGGTAATAATGCATGTTATATTGATGATAACAAAAGTAATACGTATATTTATTATACTTCTAGCGATAATAACTGCATAATATGGGTAATAATGCATGTTATATTGATAATAATATAAGTAATAAGTATAATTATTACAGTTGTAGCGATTATAACTGCATAATATGGGTAATAATGCATGGTATATTGATAATAATATAAGTAATAAGTATAATTATTACAGTTCTAGCGATAATAACTGCATTATACGGGTAATAATGCATGTTATATTGATAACATTGGGATTAATAAGTACAATTATTATAGTTCTAGCGATTATAACTGCATAATATGCGTAATAATGCATGTTATATTGATAATAATATAAGTAATAAGAATAATTATTACAGTTCTAGCGATAATAACTGCATTATATGGGTAATAATGCATGTTATATACATAATATTGGGAGTAATAAGTATAATTATTATAGTTCTAGCGATAATAATAGTAAAATATGGCTAATAGTGCATGTTATATTGATAATAATAAAAGTAATACGTATAATTATTACAGTTCTATCGATAATAACTGCATAATATGGGTAATAATGCATGTTATATTGATAATAATATAAGTAATAAGAATAATTATTACAGTTCTAGCGATAATAACTGCATTATATGGGTAATAATGGATGTTATATTGATAATATCGGGAGTAATAAGTATATTTATTACCGTCCTGTCGATAATAACTGCATAATATGGGTAATAATGCATGTTATATTGATGATAATAAAAGTAATACGTATATATATTATAGTTCTAGCGATAATAACTGCATAATATGGGTAATAATGCATGTTATATTGATAATAATATAAGCAACAAGTATAATTATTATAGTTCTATCAATAATAACTGCATAATATGGGTAATAATGCACGTTATATTGCTAACGATATAAGTAATAAGTATAATTATTACAGTTCTAGCGATAATAACTGCATAATATGGGTAATAATGCACGTTATATTGCTAACAATATAAGTAATAAGTATAATTATGACAGTTCTAGCGATAATAACTGCATAATATGGGTAATAATGCATGTTATATTGGTGATAATAAAAGTAATACGTATATTTATTATAGTTCTAGCGATAATAACTGCATAGTATAGGTAATGATGCATGTTATATTGATAAGAATATAAGTAATAAGTATAATTATTACAGTTCTAGCGATTATAACTGCATAATATGCGTAATAATGCATGTTATATTGATAATAATATAAGTAATAAGAATAATTATTACAGTTCTAGCGATAATAACTGCATTATATGGGTAATAATGCATGTTATATACATAATATTGGGAGTAATAAGTATAATTATTATAGTTCTAGCGATAATAATAGTAAAATATGGCTAATAGTGCTTGTTATATTGATAATAATAAATGTAATACGTATAATTATTACAGTTCTATCGATAATAACTGCATAATATGGGTAATAATGCACGTTGTATTGCTAATAATATAAGTAATAAGTATAATTATTACAGTTCTAGCGATAATAACTGCATTATATGGGTAATAATGGATGTTATATTGATAATATCGGGAGTAATATGTATATTTATTATAGTTCCAGCGATAATAATAGTAAAATATGGCTAATAGTGCATGTTATATTGATAATAATAAAAGTAATAAGTATATTTATTACAGTTCTATCGATAATAACTGCATAATATGGGTAATAATGCATGTTACATTGATGATAATAAAAGTAATACGAATATTTATTATAGTTCTAGCGATAATAACTGCATAATATGGGTAATAATGCATGTTATATTGATAATAATATAAGTAATAAGTATAATTATTACAGTTCTAGCGATAATAACTGCATTATATGGGTAATAATGGATGTTATACTGATAATATCGGGAGTAATAAGTATATTTATTATAGTTCTAGCGATAATAACTGCATAATATAGGTAATGATGCATGTTATATTGATAATAATATAAGTAATAAGTATAATTATTACAGTTCTAGCGATTATAACTGCATAATATGCGTAATAATGCATGTTATATTGATAATAATATAAGTTATAAGAAAAATTATTACAGTTCTAGCGATAATAACTGCATTATATGGGTAATAATGGATGTTATATTGAAAATATCGGGAGTAATAAGTATATTTATTACCGTTCTATCGATAATAACTGCATAATATGGGTAGTAATGCATGTTGTATTGATGATAATGAAAGTAGTAAGTATATTTATTACAGTTCTAGCGATAATAACTGCATTATATGCGTAATAATGCATGTTATATTGATAATATCGAGAGTAATAAGTGTAATTATTATAGTTCTAGCGATAATAATAGTAAAATATGGCTAATAGTACATGTTATATTGATAATAATAAAAGTAATAAGTATATTTATTACAGTTCTATCGATAATAAGTGCATAATATGGGTAATAATGCATGTTATATTGATAATAATATAAGTAATATGTATAATTATTACAGTTCTAGCGATTATAACTGCATAATATGCGTAATAATGCATGTTATATTGATAATAATATAAGTAATAAGTATAATTCTTACAGTTCTTGCGATAATAATTGCACTATATGGGTAATAATGCATGTTATATTGATAATATCGAGAGTAATAAGTGTAATTATTATAGTTCTAGCGATAATAACTGCATTATATGGGTAATAATGGATGTTATTGGATGTAATAAGTATATTTATTACAGTTCTATCGATAATAACTGCATAATATGGGTAATAATGCATGTTACATTGATGATAATAAAACTAATACGAATATTTATTATAGTTCTAGCGATAATAACTGCATAATATGGGTAATAATGCATGTTATATTGATAATAATATAAGTAATAAGTATAATTATGACAGTTCTAGCGATAATAGCTGCATAATATGGGTAATAATGCATGTTATATTGGTGATAATAAAAGTAATACGTATATTTATTATAGTTCTAGCGATTATAAATGCATAATATGGGTAATAATGCATGGTATATTGATAATAATATAAGTAATAAGTATAATTATTACAGTTCTAGCGATAATAACTGCATTATATGGGTAATAATGCATGTTATATTGATAATATCGGGAGTAATAAGTATATTTATTATAGTTCTAGCGATAATAACTGCATAATATAGGTAATGATGCATGTTATATTGATAAGAATATAAGTAATAAGTATAATTGTTACAGTTCTAGCGATTATAACTGCATAATATGCGTAATAATGCATGTTATATTGATAATAATATAAGTAATAAGAATAATTATTACAGTTCTAGCGATAATAACTGCATTATATGGGTAATAATGCATGTTATATACATAATATTGGGAGTAATAAGTATAATTATTATAGTTCTAGCGATAATAATAGTAAAATATGGCTAATAGTGCATGTTATATTGATAATAATAAAAGTAATACGTATAATTATTACAGTTCTATCGATAATAACTGCATAATATGGGTAATAATGCACGTTGTATTGCTAATAATATAAGTAATAAGTATAATTATTACAGTTCTAGCGATAATAACTGCATTATATGGGTAATAATGGTTGTTACATTGATAATATCGGGAGTAATATGTATATTTATTATAGTTCCAGCGATAATAATAGTAAAATATGGCTAATAGTGCATGTTATATTGATAATAATAAAAGTAATAAGTATATTTATTACAGTTCTATCGATAATAACTGCATAATATGGGTAATAATGCATGTCACATTGATGATAATAAAAGTAATACGAATATTTATTATAGTTCTAGCGACAATAACTGCATAATATAGGTAATGATGCATGTTATATTGATAATAATATAAGTAATAAGAATAATTATTACAGTTCTAGCGATAATAACTGCATTATATGGGTAATAATGCATGTTATATACATAATATTGGGAGTAATAAGTATATTTATTATAGTTCTAGCGATAATAACTGCATAATATGGGTAATAATGGATGTTATACTGATAATATCGGGAGTAATAAGTATATTTATTATAGTTCTAGCGATAATAACTGCATAATATAGGTAATGATGCATGTTATATTGATAATAATATAAGTAATAAGTATAATTATTACAGTTCAAGCGATAATAACTGCATTATATGGGTAATAATGCATGTTATATTGATAATATCGGGAGTAATAAGTGTAATTATTATAGTTCCAGCGATAATAATAGTAAAATATGGCTAATAGTGCGTGTTATATTGATAATAATATAAGTAATAAGTATAATTATTATAGTTCTATCAATAATAACTGCATAATATGGGTAATAATGCACGTTATATTGCTAACAATATAAGTAATAAGTATAATTATGACAGTTCTAGCGATAATAACTGCATAATATGGGTAATAATGCATGTTATATTGGTGATAATAAAAGTAATACGTATATTTATTATAGTTCTAGCGATTATAACTGCATAATATGCGTAATAATGCATGTTATATTGATAATAATAAGAGTTATAAGAATAATTATTACAGTTCTAGCGATAATAACTGCATTATATGGGTAATAATGCATGTTATATTGATAATATCGGGAGTAATAAGTGTAATTATTATAGTTCCAGCGATAATAATAGTAAAATATGGCTAATAGTGCGTGTTATATTGATAATAATATAAGTAATAAGTATAATTATTATAGTTCTATCAATAATAACTGCATAATATGGGTAATAATGCACGTTATATTGCTAACAATATAAGTAATAAGTATAATTATGACAGTTCTAGCGATAATAACTGCATAATATGGGTAATAATGCATGTTATATTGGTGATAATAAAAGTAATACGTATATTTATTATAGTTCTAGCGATTATAACTGCATAATATGGGTAATAATGCATGGTATATTGATAATCATATAAGTAATAAGTATAATTATTACAATTCTAGCGATAGTAACTGCATTATATGGGTAATAATGCATGTTATATTGATAATATTGGGAGTAATAAGTATAATTATTGTAGTTCTAGCGATAATAATAGTAACACATGGCTAATAGTGCATGTTATATTGATAATAATAAAAGTAATAAGTATATTTATTACAGTTCTATCGATAATAACTGCATAATATGGGTAATAATGCATGTTATATTGATGATAACAAAAGTAATACGTATATTTATTATACTTCTAGCGATAATAACTGCATAATATGGGTAATAATGCATGTTATATTGATAATAATATAAGTAATAAGTATAATTATTACAGTTGTAGCGATTATAACTGCATAATATGGGTAATAATGCATGGTATATTGATAATAATATAAGTAATAAGTATAATTATTACAGTTCTAGCGATAATAACTGCATTATACGGGTAATAATGCATGTTATATTGATAACATTGGGATTAATAAGTACAATTATTATAGTTCTAGCGATTATAACTGCATAATATGCGTAATAATGCATGTTATATTGATAATAATATAAGTAATAAGAATAATTATTACAGTTCTAGCGATAATAACTGCATTATATGGGTAATAATGCATGTTATATACATAATATTCGGAGTAATAAGTATAATTATTATAGTTCTAGCGATAATAATAGTAAAATATGGCTAATAGTGCATGTTATATTGATAATAATAAAAGTAATACGTATAATTATTACAGTTCTATCGATAATAACTGCATAATATGGGTAATAATGCATGTTATATTGATAATAATATAAGTAATAAGAATAATTATTACAGTTCTAGCGATAATAACTGCATTATATGGGTAATAATGGATGTTATATTGATAATATCGGGAGTAATAAGTATATTTATTACCGTCCTATCGATAATAACTGCATAATATGGGTAATAATGCATGTTATATTGATGATAATAAAAGTAATACGTATATATATTATAGTTCTAGCGATAATAACTGCATAATATGGGTAATAATGCATGTTATATTGATAATAATATAAGCAACAAGTATAATTATTATAGTTCTATCAATAATAACTGCATAATATGGGTAATAATGCACGTTATATTGCTAACGATATAAGTAATAAGTATAATTATTATAGTTCTAGCGATAATAACTGCATAATATGGGTAATACTGCACGTTATATTGCTAACAATATAAGTAATAAGTATAATTATGACAGTTCTAGCGATAACAACTGCATAATATGGGTAATAATGCATGTTATATTGGTGATAATAAAAGTAATACGTATATTTATTATAGTTCTAGCGATAATAACTGCATAGTATAGGTAATGATGCATGTTATATTGATAAGAATATAAGTAATAAGTATAATTATTACAGTTCTAGCGATTATAACTGCATAATATGCGTAATAATGCATGTTATATTGATAATAATATAAGTAATAAGAATAATTATTACAGTTCTGGCGATAATAACTGCATTATATGGGTAATAATGCATGTTATATACATAATATTGGGAGTAATAAGTATAATTATTACAGTTCAAGCGATAATAACTGCATTATATGGGTAATAATGCATGTTATATTGATAATATCGGGAGTAATAAGTGTAATTATTATAGTTCCAGCGATAATAATAGTAAAATATGGCTAATAGTGCGTGTTATATTGATAATAATATAAGTAATAAGTATAATTATTATAGTTCTATCAATAATAACTGCATAATATGGGTAATAATGCACGTTATATTGCTAACAATATAAGTAATAAGTATAATTATGACAGTTCTAGCGATAATAACTGCATAATATGGGTAATAATGCATGTTATATTGGTGATAATAAAAGTAATACGTATATTTATTATAGTTCTAGCGATTATAACTGCATAATATGGGTAATAATGCATGGTATATTGATAATCATATAAGTAATAAGTATAATTATTACAATTCTAGCGATAGTAACTGCATTATATGGGTAATAATGCGTGTTATATTGATAATATTGGGAGTAATAAGTATAATTATTGTAGTTCTAGCGATAATAATAGTAACACATGGCTAATAGTGCATGTTATATTGATAATAATAAAAGTAATAAGTATATTTATTACAGTTCTATCGATAATAACTGCATAATATGGGTAATAATGCATGTTATATTGATGATAACAAAAGTAATACGTATATTTATTATACTTCTAGCGATAATAACTGCATAATATGGGTAATAATGCATGTTATATTGATAATAATATAAGTAATAAGTATAATTATTACAGTTGTAGCGATTATAACTGCATAATATGCGTAATAATGCATGTTATATTGATAATAATATAAGTAATAAGAATAATTATTACAGTTCTGGCGATAATAACTGCATTATATGGGTAATAATGCATGTTATATACATAATATTGGGAGTAATAAGTATAATTATTATAGTTCTAGCGATAATAATAGTAAAATATGGCTAATAGTGCTTGTTATATTGATAATAATAAATGTAATACGTATAATTATTACAGTTCTATCGATAATAACTGCATAATATGGGTAATAATGCACGTTGTATTGCTAATAATATAAGTAATAAGTATAATTATTACAGTTCTAGCGATAATAACTGCATTATATGGGTAATAATGGATGTTATATTGATAATATCGGGAGTAATATGTATATTTATTATAGTTCCAGCGATAATAATAGTAAAATATGGCTAATAGTGCATGTTATATTGATAATAATAAAAGTAATAAGTATATTTATTACAGTTCTATCGATAATAACTGCATAATATGGGTAATAATGCATGTCACATTGATGATAATAAAAGTAATACGAATATTTATTATAGTTCTAGCGACAATAACTGCATAATATAGGTAATGATGCATGTTATATTGATAATAATATAAGTAATAAGAATAATTATTACAGTTCTAGCGATAATAACTGCATTATATGGGTAATAATGCATGTTATATACATAATATTGGGAGTAATAAGTATAATTATTATAGTTCTAGCGATAATAATAGTAAAATATGGCTAATAGTGCATGTTATATTGATGCTAATAAAAGTACTAAGTATATTTATTATAGTTCTAGCGATAATAACTGCATAATATGGGTAATAATGGATGTTATACTGATAATATCGGGAGTAATAAGTATATTTATTATAGTTCTAGCGATAATAACTGCATAATATAGGTAATGATGCATGTTATATTGATAATAATATAAGTAATAAGTATAATTATTACAGTTCTAGCGATTATAACTGCATAATATGCGTAATAATGCATGTTATATTGATAATAATATAAGTTATAAGAATAATTATTACAGTTCAAGCGATAATAACTGCATTATATGGGTAATAATGCATGTTATATTGATAATATCGGGAGTAATAAGTGTAATTATTATAGTTCCAGCGATAATAATAGTAAAATATGGCTAATAGTGCGTGTTATATTGATAATAATATAAGTAATAAGTATAATTATTATAGTTCTATCAATAATAACTGCATAATATGGGTAATAATGCACGTTATATTGCTAACAATATAAGTAATAAGTATAATTATGACAGTTCTAGCGATAATAACTGCATAATATGGGTAATAATGCATGTTATATTGGTGATAATAAAAGTAATACGTATATTTATTATAGTTCTAGCGATTATAACTGCATAATATGCGTAATAATGCATGTTATATTGATAATAATAAGAGTTATAAGAATAATTATTACAGTTCTAGCGATAATAACTGCATTATATGGGTAATAATGCATGTTATATTGATAATATCGGGAGTAATAAGTGTAATTATTATAGTTCCAGCGATAATAATAGTAAAATATGGCTAATAGTGCGTGTTATATTGATAATAATATAAGTAATAAGTATAATTATTATAGTTCTATCAATAATAACTGCATAATATGGGTAATAATGCACGTTATATTGCTAACAATATAAGTAATAAGTATAATTATGACAGTTCTAGCGATAATAACTGCATAATATGGGTAATAATGCATGTTATATTGGTGATAATAAAAGTAATACGTATATTTATTATAGTTCTAGCGATTATAACTGCATAATATGGGTAATAATGCATGGTATATTGATAATCATATAAGTAATAAGTATAATTATTACAATTCTAGCGATAGTAACTGCATTATATGGGTAATAATGCGTGTTATATTGATAATATTGGGAGTAATAAGTATAATTATTGTAGTTCTAGCGATAATAATAGTAACACATGGCTAATAGTGCATGTTATATTGATAATAATAAAAGTAATAAGTATATTTATTACAGTTCTATCGATAATAACTGCATAATATGGGTAATAATGCATGTTATATTGATGATAACAAAAGTAATACGTATATTTATTATACTTCTAGCGATAATAACTGCATAATATGGGTAATAATGCATGTTATATTGATAATAATATAAGTAATAAGTATAATTATTACAGTTGTAGCGATTATAACTGCATAATATGGGTAATAATGCATGGTATATTGATAATAATATAAGTAATAAGTATAATTATTACAGTTCTAGCGATAATAACTGCATTATATGGGTAATAATGCATGTTATATACATAATATTCGGAGTAATAAGTATAATTATTATAGTTCTAGCGATAATAATAGTAAAATATGGCTAATAGTGCATGTTATATTGATAATAATAAAAGTAATACGTATAATTATTACAGTTCTATCGATAATAACTGCATAATATGGGTAATAATGCATGTTATATTGATAATAATATAAGTAATAAGAATAATTATTACAGTTCTAGCGATAATAACTGCATTATATGGGTAATAATGGATGTTATATTGATAATATCGGGAGTAATAAGTATATTTATTACCGTCCTATCGATAATAACTGCATAATATGGGTAATAATGCATGTTATATTGATGATAATAAAAGTAATACGTATATATATTATAGTTCTAGCGATAATAACTGCATAATATGGGTAATAATGCATGTTATATTGATAATAATATAAGCAACAAGTATAATTATTATAGTTCTATCAATAATAACTGCATAATATGGGTAATAATGCACGTTATATTGCTAACGATATAAGTAATAAGTATAATTATTATAGTTCTAGCGATAATAACTGCATAATATGGGTAATACTGCACGTTATATTGCTAACAATATAAGTAATAAGTATAATTATGACAGTTCTAGCGATAACAACTGCATAATATGGGTAATAATGCATGTTATATTGGTGATAATAAAAGTAATACGTATATTTATTATAGTTCTAGCGATAATAACTGCATAGTATAGGTAATGATGCATGTTATATTGATAAGAATATAAGTAATAAGTATAATTATTACAGTTCTAGCGATTATAACTGCATAATATGCGTAATAATGCATGTTATATTGATAATAATATAAGTAATAAGAATAATTATTACAGTTCTGGCGATAATAACTGCATTATATGGGTAATAATGCATGTTATATACATAATATTGGGAGTAATAAGTATAATTATTATAGTTCTAGCGATAATAATAGTAAAATATGGCTAATAGTGCTTGTTATATTGATAATAATAAATGTAATACGTATAATTATTACAGTTCTATCGATAATAACTGCATAATATGGGTAATAATGCACGTTGTATTGCTAATAATATAAGTAATAAGTATAATTATTACAGTTCTAGCGATAATAACTGCATTATATGGGTAATAATGGATGTTATATTGATAATATCGGGAGTAATATGTATATTTATTATAGTTCCAGCGATAATAATAGTAAAATATGGCTAATAGTGCATGTTATATTGATAATAATAAAAGTAATAAGTATATTTATTACAGTTCTATCGATAATAACTGCATAATATGGGTAATAATGCATGTTACATTGATGATAATAAAAGTAATACGAATATTTATTATAGTTCTAGCGATAATAACTGCATAATATGGGTAATAATGCATGTTATATTGATAATAATATAAGTAATAAGTATAATTATTACAGTTCTAGCGATAATAACTGCATTATATGGGTAATAATGGATGTTATACTGATAATATCGGGAGTAATAAGTATATTTATTATAGTTCTAGCGATAATAACTGCATAATATAGGTAATGATGCATGTTATATTGATAATAATATAAGTAATAAGTATAATTATTACAGTTCTAGCGATTATAACTGCATAATATGCGTAATAATGCATGTTATATTGATAATAATATAAGTTATAAGAAAAATTATTACAGTTCTAGCGATAATAACTGCATTATATGGGTAATAATGGATGTTATATTGAAAATATCGGGAGTAATAAGTATATTTATTACCGTTCTATCGATAATAACTGCATAATATGGGTAGTAATGCATGTTGTATTGATGATAATGAAAGTAGTAAGTATATTTATTACAGGTCTAGCTATAACAACTGCATTATATGGGTAATAATGCATGTTATATAGATAATATTGGGAGTAATATGAATAATTATTATAGTTCTAGCGATAATAATAGTAAAATATGGCTAATAGTGCATGTTATATTGATAATAATAAAAGTAATACGTATAATTATTACAGTTCTATCGATAATAACTGCATAATATGGGTAATAATGCACGTTGTATTGCTAATAATATAAGTAATAAGTATAATTATTACAGTTCTAGCGATAATAACTGCATTATATGGGTAATAATGGATGTTATATTGATAATATCGGGAGTAATATGTATATTTATTATAGTTCCAGCGATAATAATAGTAAAATATGGCTAATAGTGCATGTTATATTCATAATAATAAAAGTAATAAGTATATTTATTACAGTTCTATCGATAATAACTGCATAATATGGGTAATAATGCATGTTACATTGATGATAATAAAAGTAATACGAATATTTATTATAGTTCTAGCGATAATAACTGCATAATATGGGTAATAATGGATGTTATACTGATAATATCGGGAGTAATAAGTATATTTATTATAGTTCTAGCGATAATAACTGCATAATATAGGTAATGATGCATGTTATATTGATAATAATATAAGTAATAAGTATAATTATTACAGTTCTAGCGATTATAACTGCATAATATGCGTAATAATGCATGTTATATTGATAATAATATAAGTTATAAGAATAATTATTACAGTTCAAGCGATAATAACTGCATTATATGGGTAATAATGCATGTTATATTGATAATATCGGGAGTAATAAGTGTAATTATTATAGTTCCAGCGATAATAATAGTAAAATATGGCTAATAGTGCGTGTTATATTGATAATAATATAAGTAATAAGTATAATTATTATAGTTCTATCAATAATAACTGCATAATATGGGTAATAATGCACGTTATATTGCTAACAATATAAGTAATAAGTATAATTATGACAGTTCTAGCGATAATAACTGCATAATATGGGTAATAATGCATGTTATATTGGTGATAATAAAAGTAATACGTATATTTATTATAGTTCTAGCGATTATAACTGCATAATATGCGTAATAATGCATGTTATATTGATAATAATAAGAGTTATAAGAATAATTATTACAGTTCTAGCGATAATAACTGCATTATATGGGTAATAATGCATGTTATATTGATAATATCGGGAGTAATAAGTGTAATTATTATAGTTCCAGCGATAATAATAGTAAAATATGGCTAATAGTGCGTGTTATATTGATAATAATATAAGTAATAAGTATAATTATTATAGTTCTATCAATAATAACTGCATAATATGGGTAATAATGCACGTTATATTGCTAACAATATAAGTAATAAGTATAATTATGACAGTTCTAGCGATAATAACTGCATAATATGGGTAATAATGCATGTTATATTGGTGATAATAAAAGTAATACGTATATTTATTATAGTTCTAGCGATTATAACTGCATAATATGGGTAATAATGCATGGTATATTGATAATCATATAAGTAATAAGTATAATTATTACAATTCTAGCGATAGTAACTGCATTATATGAGTAATAATGCATGTTATATTGATAATATTGGGAGTAATAAGTATAATTATTGTAGTTCTAGCGATAATAATAGTAACACATGGCTAATAGTGCATGTTATATTGATAATAATAAAAGTAATAAGTATATTTATTACAGTTCTATCGATAATAACTGCATAATATGGGTAATAATGCATGTTATATTGATGATAACAAAAGTAATACGTATATTTATTATACTTCTAGCGATAATAACTGCATAATATGGGTAATAATGCATGGTATATTGATAATAATATAAGTAATAAGTATAATTATTACAGTTCTAGCGATAATAACTGCATTATACGGGTAATAATGCATGTTATATTGATAACATTGGGATTAATAAGTACAATTATTATAGTTCTAGCGATTATAACTGCATAATATGCGTAATAATGCATGTTATATTGATAATAATATAAGTAATAAGAATAATTATTACAGTTCTAGCGATAATAACTGCATTATATGGGTAATAATGCATGTTATATACATAATATTGGGAGTAATAAGTATAATTATTATAGTTCTAGCGATAATAATAGTAAAATATGGCTAATAGTGCATGTTATATTGATAATAATAAAAGTAATACGTATAATTATTACAGTTCTATCGATAATAACTGCATAATATGGGTAATAATGGATGTTATTGGATGTAATAAGTATATTTATTACAGTTCTATCGATAATAACTGCATAATATGGGTAATAATGCATGTTACATTGATGATAATAAAAGTAATACGAATATTTATTATAGTTCTAGCGATAATAACTGCATAATATGGGTAATAATGCATGTTATATTGATAATAATATAAGTAATAAGTATAATTATTACAGTTCTAGCGATAATAACTGCATTATATGGGTAATAATGGATGTTATACTGATAATATCGGGAGTAATAAGTATATTTATTATAGTTCTAGCGATAATAACTGCATAATATAGGTAATGATGCATGTTATATTGATAATAATATAAGTAATAAGTATAATTATTACAGTTCTAGCGATTATAACTGCATAATATGCGTAATAATGCATGTTATATTGATAATAATATAAGTTATAAGAATAATTATTACAGTTCTAGCGATAATAACTGCATTATATGGATACTAATGCATGTTATATTGATAATATCGGGAGTAATAAGTGTAATTATTATAGTTCCAGCGATAATAATAGTAAAATATGGCTAATAGTGCGTGTTATATTGATAATAATATAAGTAATAAGTATAATTATTATAGTTCTATCAATAATAACTGCATAATATGGGTAATAATGCACGTTATATTGCTAACAATATAAGTAATAAGTATAATTATGACAGTTCTAGCGATAATAGCTGCATAATATGGGTAATAATGCATGTTATATTGGTGATAATAAAAGTAATACGTATATTTATTATAGTTCTAGCGATTATAAATGCATAATATGGGTAATAATGCATGGTATATTGATAATAATATAAGTAATAAGTATAATTATTACAGTTCTAGCGATAATAACTGCATTATATGGGTAATAATGCATGTTATATACATAATATTGGGAGTAATAAGTATAATTATTATAGTTCTAGCGATAATAATAGTAAAATATGGCTAATAGTGCATGTTATATTGATAATAATAAAAGTAATACGTATAATTATTACAGTTCTATCGATAATAACTGCATAATATGGGTAATAATGCACGTTGTATTGCTAATAATATAAGTAATAAGTATAATTATTACAGTTCTAGCGATAATAACTGCATTATATGGGTAATAATGGTTGTTACATTGATAATATCGGGAGTAATATGTATATTTATTATAGTTCCAGCGATAATAATAGTAAAATATGGCTAATAGTGCATGTTATATTGATAATAATAAAAGTAATAAGTATATTTATTACAGTTCTATCGATAATAACTGCATAATATGGGTAATAATGCATGTCACATTGATGATAATAAAAGTAATACGAATATTTATTATAGTTCTAGCGACAATAACTGCATAATATAGGTAATGATGCATGTTATATTGATAATAATATAAGTAATAAGTATAATTATTACAGTTCTAGCGATTATAACTGCATAATATGCGTAATAATGCATGTTATATTGATAATAATATAAGTTATAAGAATAATTATTACAGTTCTAGCGATAATAACTGCATTATATGGGTAATAATGCATGTTATATTGATAATATCGGGAGTAATAAGTGTAATTATTATAGTTCCAGCGATAATAATAGTAAAATATGGCTAATAGTGCGTGTTATATTGATAATAATATAAGTAATAAGTATAATTATTATAGTTCTATCAATAATAACTGCATAATATGGGTAATAATGCATGGTATATTGATAATAATATAAGTAATAAGTATAATTATTACAGTTCTAGCGATAATAACTGCATTATATGGGTAATAATGCATGTTATATTGATAACATTGGGATTAATAAGTACAATTATTATAGTTCTAGCGATTATAACTGCATAATATGCGTAATAATGCATGTTATATTGATAATAATATAAGTAGTAAGAATAATTATTACAGTTCTAGCGATAATAACTGCATTATATGGGTAATAATGCATGTTATATACATAATATTGGGAGTAATAAGTATAATTATTATAGTTCTAGCGATAATAATAGTAAAATATGGCTAATAGTGCATGTTATATTGATAATAATAAAAGCAATACGTATAACTATTACAGTTCTATCGATAATAACTGCATAATATGGGTAATAATGCACGTTGTATTGCTAATAATATAAGAAATAAGTATAATTATTACAGTTCTAGCGATAATAACTGCATTATATGGGTAATAATGCATGTTATATTGATAACATTGGGATTAATAAGTACAATTATTATAGTTCTAGCGATAATAATAGTAGAACATGGCTAATAGTGCATGTTATATTGATAATAATAAAAGTAGTAAGTATATTTATTACAGTTCTATCGATAATAACTGCATTATATGGGTAATAATGCATGTTATATTGATGATAATGAAAGTAGTAAGTATATTTATTACAGTTCTAGCGATAATAACTGCATTATATGCGTAATAATGCATGTTATATTGATAATGTCGAGAGTAATAAGTGTAATTATTATAGTTCTAGCGATAATAATAGTAAAATATGGCTAATAGTGCATGTTATATTGATAATAATAAAAGTAATAAGCATATTTATTATAGTTCTATCAATAATAACTGCATAATATGGGTAATAATGCACGTTATATTGCTAACAATATAAGTAACCAGTATAATTATTACAGTTCTTGCGATAATAATTGCACTATATGGGTAATAATGCATGTTATATTGAAAATATCGGGAGTAATAAGTATAATTATTATAGTTCTAACGATAATAATAGTAAAATATGGCTAATAGTGCATGTTATATTGATAATAATAAAAGTAATAAGTATATTTATTATAGTTCTAGCTATTATAACTGCATAATATCGGTAATAATGCATGTTATATGGGTGATAATAAAAGTAATACGTATATTTGTTATAGTTCTAGCGATTATAACTGCATAATATGGGTAATAATGCATGGTATATTGATAATAATATAAGTAATAAGTATAATTATTACAGTTCTAGCGATAATAACAGCATTATATGCGTAATAATGCGTGTTATATTGATAATATCGAGAGTAATAAGTGTAATTATTACAGTTCTAGCGATAATAATAGTAAAATATGACTAATAGTGCATGTTATATTGATAATAATAAAAGTAATAAGCATATTTATTATAGTTCAAATCAATAATAACTGCATAATATGGGTAATAATGCACGTTATATTGCTAACAATATAAGTAACAAGTATAATTATTACAGTTCTTGCGATAATAATTGCACTATATGGGTAATAATGCATGTTATATTGATAATATCGGGAGTAATAAGTATAATTATTATAGTTCTAGCGATAATAATAGTAAAATATGGCTAATAGTGCATGTTATATTGATAATAATAAAAGTAATAAGTATATTTATTATAGTTCTAGCTATTATAACTGCATAATATGGGTAATAATGCATGTTATATTGGTGATAATAAAAGTAATACGTATATTTGTTATAGTTCTAGCGATTATAACTGCATAGTATTGGTAATAATGCATGGTATATTGATAATAATATAAGTAATAAGTATAATTATTACAGTTCTAGCGATAACAACTGCATTATATGGGTAATAATGCATGTTATATTGATAATATTGGGAGTAATAAGTATAATTATTGTAGTTCTAGCGATAATAATAGTAAAATATGGCTAATAGTGCATGTTATATTGAGAATAATGTAAGTAATAAGTATAATTATTACAGTTCTAGCGATAATAACTGCACAATATGGGTAATAATGCACGTTACATTGCTAATAATATAAGTAATAAGTATAATTATTACAGTTCTTGCGATAATAACTGTATTATATGGGTAATAATGGATGTTATATTGATAATATCGGGAGTAATAAGTATATTTATTATAGTTCTAGCGATAATAACTGCATAATATAGGTAATGATGCATGTTATATTGATAATAATAAAAGTAATAAGTATATTTATTATAGTTCTATCAATAATAACTGCATTATATGGGTAATAATGCACGTTATATTGCTAACAATATAAGTAATAAGTATAATTATTACAGTTCTAGCGATAATAACTGCATTATATGGGTAATAATGCATGTTATATACATAATATTGGGAGTAATAAGTACCATTATTACAGTTCTATCGATAATAAGTGCATAATATGGGTAATAATGCACGTTACATTGCTAATAATATAAGTAATAAGTATAATTATTACAGTTCTAGCGATAATAACTGCATTATATGGGTAATAATGCACGTTATATTGCTAACAATATAAGTAATAAGTATAATTATTACAGTTCTAGCGATAATAACTGCATTATATGGGTAATAATGGATGTTATATTGATAATATCGGGAGTAATAAGTATATTTATTATAGTTCTAGCGATAATAACTGCATAATATAGGTAATGATGCATGTTATATTGATAATAATATAAGTAATAAGTATAATTATTACAGTTCTAGCGATTATAACTGCATAATATGCGTAATAATGCATGTTACATTGATAATAATATAAGTAATAAGAATAATTATTACAGTTCTAGCGATAATAACTGCATTATATGGGTAATAATGCATGTTATATTGATAACATTGGGATTAATAAGTACAATTATTATAGTTCTAGCGATAATAATAGTAAAACATGGCTAATAGTGCATGTTATATTGATAATAATAAAAGTAATGAGTATATTTATTACAGTTCTATCGATAATAACTGCATAATATGGGTAATAATGCATGTTATATTGATGATAATGAAAGTAGTAAGTATATTTATTACATTTCTAGCGATAATAACAGCATTATATGCGTAATAATGCGTGTTATATTGATAATATCGAGAGTAATAAGTGTAATTATTACAGTTCTAGCGATAATAATAGTAAAATATGACTAATAGTGCATGTTATATTGATAATAATAAAAGTAATAAGTATATTTATTATAGTTCTAGCTGTTATAACTGCATAATATGGGTAATAATGCATGTTATATTGGTGATAATAAAAGTAATACGTATATTTATTATAGTTCTAGCGATTATAACTGCATAATATGGGTAATAATGCATGGTATATTGATAATAATATAAGTAATAAGTATAATTATTACAGTTCTAGCGATAATAACTGCATTATATGGGTAATAATGGATGTTATATTGATAATATCGGGAGTAATAAGTATATTTATTATAGTTCTAGCGATAATAACTGCATAATATAGGTAATGATGCATGTTATATTGATAATAATAAAAGTAATAAGTATATTTATTATAGTTCTATCAATAATAACTGCATTATATGGGTAATAATGCACGTTATATTGCTAACAATATAAGTAATAAGTATAATTATTACAGTTCTAGCGATAATAACTGCATTATATGGGTAATAATGCATGTTATATACATAATATTGGGAGTAATAAGTACCATTATTACAGTTCTATCGATAATAAGTGCATAATATGGGTAATAATGCACGTTATATTGCTAATAATATAAGTAATAAGTATAATTATTACAGTTCTAGTGATAATAACTCCATTATATGGGTAATAATACATGTTATATTGATAATAATAAAAGTAATAAGTATATGTATTAGAGTTCTATCGATAATAACTGCATAACATTGGTAATAATGCATGTTATATTGATGCTAATAAAAGTACTAAGTACATTTATTATAGTTCTAGCGATTATAACTGCATAATATGGGTAATAATGCATGTTATATTGAGAATAATATAAGTAATAAGTATAATTATTACAGTTCTAGCGATAATAACTGCATTATATGGGTAATAATGCATGTTATATTGATAATATTGGGAGTAATAAGTAAAATTATTATAGTTCTAGCGATATTAATAGTACAATATGGCTAATAGTGCATGTTATATTGATAATAATAAAAGTAGTAAGTATATTTATTATAGTTCTAGCGATAATAACTGCATTATATGGCTAATAGTGCATGTTCTATTGATAATAATGAAAGTAATACGTATATTTATTATAGTTCTAGCGATAATAACTGCATAATATGGGTAATAATGCACGTTATATTGATAATAATATAAGTAATAAGTATAATTATTACAGTTCTAGCGATAATAACTGCATAATATGGGTAATAATGCATGTTATATTGACAATAATATAAGTAATAAGTACCATTATTACAGTTCTATCGATAATAAGTGCATAATATGGGTAATAATGCACGTTATATTGCTAATAATATAAGTAATAAGTATAATTATTACAGTTCTAGTGATAATAACTGCATTATATGGGTAATAATGCATGTTATATTGATAATAATAAAAGTAATAAGTATATGTATTAGAGTTCTATCGATAATAACTGCATAATATTGGTAATAATGCATGTTATATTGATGCTAATAAAAGTACTAAGTATATTTATTATAGTTCTAGCGATTATAACTGCATAATATGGGTAATAATGCATGTTATATTGAGAATAATATAAGTAATAAGTATAATTATTACAGTTCTAGCGATAATAACTGCATTATATGGGTAATAATGCATGTTATATTGATAATATTGGGAGTAATAAGTAAAATTATTATAGTTCTAGCTATAATAATAGTAAAATATGGCTAATAGTGCATGTTATATTGAGAATAATGTAAGTAATAAGTATAATTCTTACAGTTCTAGCGATAATAACTGCATAATATGGGTAATAATGCACGTTACATTGCTAATAATATAAGTAATAAGTATAATTATTACAGTTCTAGCGATAATAACTGCACAATATGGGTAATAATGCACGTTACATTGCTAATAATATAAGTAATAAGTATAATTATTACAGTTCTTGCGATAATAACTGCATTATATGGGTAATAATGGATGTTATATTGATAATATCGGGAGTAATAAGTATATTTATTATAGTTCTAGCGATAATAACTGCATAATATAGGTAATGATGCATGTTATATTGATAATAATAAAAGTAATAAGTATATTTATTATAGTTCTATCAATAATAACTGCATTATATGGGTAATAATGCACGTTATATTGCTAACAATATAAGTAATAAGTATAATTATTACAGTTCTAGCGATAATAACTGCATTATATGGGTAATAATGCATGTTATATACATAATATTGGGAGTAATAAGTACCATTATTACAGTTCTATAGATAATAAGTGCATAATATGGGTAATAATGCACGTTATATTGCTAATAATATAAGTAATAAGTATAATTATTACAGTTCTAGTGATAATAACTGCATTATATGGGTAATAATACATGTTATATTGATAATAATAAAAGTAATAAGTATATGAATTAGAGTTCTATCGATAATAACTGCATAACATTGGTAATAATGCATGTTATATTGATGCTAATAAAAGTACTAAGTACATTTATTATAGTTCTAGCGATTATAACTGCATAATATGGGTAATAATGCATGTTATATTGAGAATAATATAAGTAATAAGTATAATTATTACAGTTCTAGCGATAATAACTGCATTATATGGGTAATAATGCATGTTATATTGATAATATTGGGAGTAATAAGTAAAATTATTATAGTTCTAGCGATAATAATAGTAAAATATGGCTAATAGTGCATGTTATATTGAGAATAATGTAAGTAATAAGTATAATTATTACAGTTTTAGCGATAATAACTGCACAATATGGGTAATAATGCACGTTACGTTGCTAATAATATAAGTAATAAGTATAATTATTACAGTTCTAGTGATAATAACTGCATTATTTGGGTAATAATGGATGTTATATTGATAATATCGGGAGTAATAAGTATAATTATTACAGTTCTAGTGATAATAACTGCATTATATGGGTAATAATGCATGTTATATTGATAATATTGGGAGTAATAAGTAAAATTATTATAGTTCTAGCGATATTAATAGTACAATATGGCTAATAGTGCATGTTATATTGATAATAATAAAAGTAGTAAGTATATTTATTATAGTTCTAGCGATAATAACTGCATTATATGGCTAATAGTGCATGTTCTATTGATAATAATGAAAGTAATACGTATATTTATTATAGTTCTAGCGATAATAACTGCATAATATGGGTAATAATGCACGTTATATTGATAATAATATAAGTAATAAGTATAATTATTACAGTTCTAGCGATAATAACTGCATAATATGGGTAATAATGCATGTTATATTGACAATAATATAAGTAATAAGTACCATTATTACAGTTCTATCGATAATAAGTGCATAATATGGGTAATAATGCACGTTATATTGCTAATAATATAAGTAATAAGTATAATTATTACAGTTCTAGTGATAATAACTGCATTATATGGGTAATAATGCATGTTATATTGATAATAATAAAAGTAATAAGTATATGTATTAGAGTTCTATCGATAATAACTGCATAATATTGGTAATAATGCATGTTATATTGATGCTAATAAAAGTACTAAGTATATTTATTATAGTTCTAGCGATTATAACTGCATAATATGGGTAATAATGCATGTTATATTGAGAATAATATAAGTAATAAGTATAATTATTACAGTTCTAGCGATAATAACTGCATTATATGGGTAATAATGCATGTTATATTGATAATATTGGGAGTAATAAGTAAAATTATTATAGTTCTAGCTATAATAATAGTAAAATATGGCTAATAGTGCATGTTATATTGAGAATAATGTAAGTAATAAGTATAATTCTTACAGTTCTAGCGATAATAACTGCATAATATGGGTAATAATGCACGTTACATTGCTAACAATATAAGTAATAAGTATAATTATTACAGTTCTAGCGATAATAACTGCATTATATGGGTAATAATGCATGTTATATTGATAACATCGGGAGTAATAAGTATAATTATTATAGTTCTAGCGATAATAATAGTGCAATATGGCTAATAGTGCATGTTATATTGATAATAATAAAAGTAATAAGTATATTTATTATAGTTCTAGCTATTATAACTGCACAATATGGGTAATAATGCATGTTATATTGGTGATAATAAAAGTAATACGTATATTTGTTATAGTTCTAGCGATTATAACTGCATAATATGGGTAATAATGCATGGTATATTGATAATAATATAATTAATAAGTATAATTATTACAGTTCTACCGATAATAACTGCATTATATGGGTAATAATGCATGTTATATTGATAATATTGGGAGTAATAAGTATAATTATTGTAGTTCTAGCGATAATAATAGTAAAACATGGCTAATAGTGCATGTTATATTGATAATAATAAAAGTAATAAGTATATTTATTACAGTTCTATCGATAATAACTGCATAATATGGGTAATAATGCATGTTATATTGATGATAACAAAAGTAATACGTATATTTATTATAGTTCTAGCGATAATAACTGCATAATATGCGTAATAATGCATGTTATATTGATAATAATATAAGTAATAAGTATAATTATTACAGTTCTAGCGATAATAACTGCATTATATGGGTAATAATGCATGTTATATTGATAATATTGGGAGTAATAAGTATAATTATTGTAGTTCTAGCGATAATAATAGTAAAATATGGCTAATAGTGCATGTTATATTGAGAATAATGTAAGTAATAAGTATAATTATTACAGTTCTAGCGATAATAACTGCACAATATGGGTAATAATGCACGTTACATTGCTAATAATATAAGTAATAAGTATAATTATTACAGTTCTTGCGATAATAACTGCATTATATGGGTAATAATGGATGTTATATTGATAATATCGGGAGTAATAAGTATATTTATTATAGTTCTAGCGATAATAACTGCATAATATAGGTAATGATGCATGTTATATTGATAATAATAAAAGTAATAAGTATATTTATTATAGTTCTATCAATAATAACTGCATTATATGGGTAATAATGCACGTTATATTGCTAACAATATAAGTAATAAGTATAATTATTACAGTTCTAGCGATAATAACTGCATTATATGGGTAATAATGCATGTTATATACATAATATTGGGAGTAATAAGTACCATTATTACAGTTCTATCGATAATAAGTGCATAATATGGGTAATAATGCACGTTATATTGCTAATAATATAAGTAATAAGTATAATTATTACAGTTCTAGTGATAATAACTGCATTATATGGGTAATAATACATGTTATATTGATAATAATAAAAGTAATAAGTATATGTATTAGAGTTCTATCGATAATAACTGCATAACATTGGTAATAATGCATGTTATATTGATGCTAATAAAAGTACTAAGTACATTTATTATAGTTCTAGCGATTATAACTGCATAATATGGGTAATAATGCATGTTATATTCAGAATAATATAAGTAATAAGTATAATTATTACAGTTCTAGCGATAATAACTGCATTATATGGGTAATAATGCATGTTATATTGATAATATTGGGAGTAATAAGTAAAATTATTATAGTTCTAGCGATAATAAGAGTAAAATATGGCTAATAGTGCATGTTATATTGAGAATAATGTAAGTAATAAGTATAATTATTACAGTTTTAGCGATAATAACTGCACAATATGGGTAATAATGCACGTTACGTTGCTAATAATATAAGTAATAAGTATAATTATTACAGTTCTAGCGATAATAACTGCATTATTTGGGTAATAATGGATGTTATATTGATAATATCGGGAGTAATAAGTATAATTATTACAGTTCTAGTGATAATAACTGCATTATATGGGTAATAATGCATGTTATATTGATAATATTGGGAGTAATAAGTAAAATTATTATAGTTCTAGCGATATTAATAGTACAATATGGCTAATAGTGCATGTTATATTGATAATAATAAAAGTAGTAAGTATATTTATTATAGTTCTAGCGATAATAACTGCATTATATGGCTAATAGTGCATGTTCTATTGATAATAATGAAAGTAATACGTATATTTATTATAGTTCTAGCGATAATAACTGCATAATATGGGTAATAATGCACGTTATATTGATAATAATATAAGTAATAAGTATAATTATTACAGTTCTAGCGATAATAACTGCATAATATGGGTAATAATGCATGTTATATTGACAATAACATAAGTAATAAGTACCATTATTACAGTTCTATCGATAATAAGTGCATAATATTGGTAATAATGCACGTTATATTGCTAATAATATAAGTAATAAGTATAATTATTACAGTTCTAGTGATAATAACTGCATTATATGGGTAATAATGCATGTTATATTGATAATAATAAAAGTAATAAGTATATGTATTAGAGTTCTATCGATAATAACTGCATAATATTGGTAATAATGCATGTTATATTGATGCTAATAAAAGTACTAAGTATATTTATTATAGTTCTAGCGATTATAACTGCATAATATGGGTAATAATGCATGTTATATTGAGAATAATATAAGTAATAAGTATAATTATTACAGTTCTAGCGGTAATAACTGCATTATATGGGTAATAATGCATGTTATATTGATAACATCGGGAGTAATAAGTATAATTATTATAGTTCTAGGGATAATAATAGTGCAATATGGCTAATAGTGCATGTTATATTGATAATGATAAAAGTAATAAGTATATTTATTACAGTTCTGGCGGCAATAACTGCATTATATGGGTAATAATGCACGTTATATTGCTAATAATATAAGTAATAAGTATAATTATTACAGCTCTAGCGATAATAACTGCATTATATGGGTAATAGTGCATGTTATATTGATAATATCGGGAGTAATAAGTATAATTATTATAGTTCCAGCGATAATAATAGTAAAATATGGCTAATAGTGCATGTTATATTGATAATAATAAAAGTAATAAGTATATTTATTATAGTTCTAGCTATTATAACTGCATAATATGGGTAATAATGCATGTTATATTGATAATAATATAAGTAATAAGTATAATTATTACAATTCTAGCGATAGTAACTGCATTATATGGGTAATAATGCATGTTATATTGATAATATTGGGAGTAATAAGTATAATTATTGTAGTTCTAGCGATAATAATAGTAAAACATGGCTAATAGTGCATGTTATATTGATAATAATAAAAGTAATAAGTATATTTATTACAGTTCTATCGATAATAACTGCATAATATGGGTAATAATGCATGTTATATTGATGATAACAAAAGTAATACGTATAGTTATTATAGTTCTAGCGATAATAACTGCATAATATGCGTAATAATGCATGTTATATTGATAATAATATAAGTAATAAGTATAATTATTACAGTTCTTGCGATAATAATTGCACTATATGGGTAATAATGCATGTTATATTGATAATATCGAGAGTAATAAGTGTAATTATTATAGTTCTAGCGATAATAATAGTAAAATATGGCTAATAGTGCATGTTATATTGATAATAATAAAAGTAATAAGCATATTTATTATAGTTCTATCAATAATAACTGCATAATATGGGTAATAATGCACGTTATATTGCTAACAATATAAGTAACAAGTATAATTATTACAGTTCTTGCGATAATAATTGCACTATATGGGTAATAATGCATGTTATATTGATAATATCGGGAGTAGTAAGTATAATTATTATAGTTCTAGCGATAATAATAGTAAAATATGGCTAATAGTGCATGTTATATTGATAATAATAAAAGTAATAAGTATATTTATTATAGTTCTAGCTATTATAACTGCACAATATGGATAATATTGCATGTTATATTGGTGATAATAAAAGTAATACGTATATTTGTTATGGTTCTAGCGATTATAACTGCATAATATGGGTAATAATGCATGGTATATTGATAATAATATAAGTAATAAGTATAATTATTACAGTTCTAGCGATAATAACTGCATTATATGGGTAATAATGCATGTTATATTGATAATATTGGGAGTAATAAGTATAATTATTGTAGTTCTAGCGATAATAATAGTAAAACATGGCTAATAGTGCATGTTATATTGATAATAATAAAAGTAATAAGCATATTTATTACAGTTCTATCAATAATAACTGCATAATATGGGTAATAATGCACATTATATTGCTAACAATATAAGTAACAAGCATAATTATTACAGTTCTTGCGATAATAACTGCATTATATGGGTAATAATGGATGTTACATTGATAATATCGGGAGTAATAAGTATATTTATTATAGTTCTAGCGATAATAACTGCATAATATAGGTAATGATGCATGTTATATTGATAATAATAAAAGTAATAAGTATATTTATTATAGTTCTATAAATAATAACTGCATTATATGGGTAATAATGCACGTTATATTGCTAACAATATAAGTAATAAGTATAATTATTACAGTTCTAGCGATAATAACTGCATTATATGGGTAATAATGCTTGTTATATACATAATATTGGGAGTAATAAGTATAATTATTATAGTTCTAGCGATAATAATAGTAAAATATGGCTTATAGTGCATGTTACATTGATAATAATTAAAGTAATACGTATAATTATTACAGTTCTATCGATAATAACTGCATAATATGGGTAATAATGCACGTTGTATTGCTAATAATATAAGAAACAAGTATAATTATTACAGTTCTAGCGATAATAACTGCATTATATGGGTAATAATGGATGTTATATTGATAATATCGGGAGTAATAAGTATAATTATTACAGTTCTAGTGATAATAACTGCATTATATGGGTAATAATGCATGTTATATTGATAATAATAAAAGTAATAAGTATATGTATTAGAGTTCTATCGATAATAACTGCATAACATTGGTAATAATGCATGTTATATTGATGCTAATAAAAGTACTAAGTATATTTATTATAGTTCTAGCGATTATAACTGCATAATATGGGTAATAATGCATGTTATATTGAGAATAATATAAGTAATAAGTATAATTATTACAGTTCTAGCGATAATAACTGCATTATATGGGTAATAATACATGTTATATTGATAATATTGGGATTAATAAGTAAAATTATTATAGTTCTAGCGATAATAATAGTAAAATATGGCTAATAGTGCATGTTATATTGAGAATAATGTAAGTAATAAGTATAATTATTACAGTTCTAGCGATAATAACTGCACAATATGGGTAATAATGCACGTTACATTGCTAATAATATAAGTAATAAGTATAATTATTACAGTTCTAGCGATAATTGCTGCATTATTTGGGTAATAATGGATGTTATATTGATAATAATATAAGTAATAAGTATAATTATTATACTTCTGTCGATAATAACTGCATTATATGGGTAATAATGCATGTTATATTGATAATAATATAAGTAATAATCATAATTATTACAGTTCTAGCGATAATAACTCCATTACATGGGTAATAATGCATGTTATATTGATAATAATATAAGTAATAAGTATAATTATTACAGTTCTAGTGATAATAACCGCATAATATGGGTAATAAAGCACGTTATATTGCTATTAATATAAGTAATAAGTATAATTATTACAGTTCTAGCGATAATAACTGCATAATATGGGTAATAATGCATGTTATATTGATAATAATAAAAGTAATAAGTATATTTTTTATAGTTCTATCGATAATAACTGCATAATATGGGTAATAATGCACGTTATATTGATGATAATAAAAGTAGTAAGTATATTTATTATAGTTCTACCGATTATAACTGCATAATATGGGTAATAATGCATGTTATATTGAGAATAATATAAGTAATAAGTATAATTATTACAGTTCTAGCGATAATAAGTGCATTATTTGGGTAATAATGGATGTTATATTGATAATATCGGGAGTAATAAGTATAATTATTACAGTTCTAGCGATAATACTAGTAAAATATGGCTGAGGGTGCCTGTTATATTGATGATAATAAAAGTAATAAGTATATTTATTATACTTCTGTCGATAATAACTGCATAACATGGGTAATAATGCATGTTATATTGATAATATTGGGAGTAATAAGTAAAATTATTATAGTTCTAGCGATAATAATAGTAAAATATGGCTAATAGTGCATGTTATATTGAGAATAATGTAAGTAATAAGTATAATTATTACAGTTCTAGCGATAATAACTGCATAATATGGGTTATAATGCACGTTACATTGCTAATAATATAAGTAATAAGTATAATTATTACAGTTCTGGCGATAATAACGGCATAATATGGGTAATAATGCATGTTATATTGATAACATCGGGAGTAATAAGTATAATTATTATAGTACTAGCGATAATAATAGTGCAATATGGCTAATAGTGCATGTTATATTGATAATGATAAAAGTAATAAGTATATTTATTACAGTTGTGGCGACAATAACTGCATTATATGGGTAATAATGCACGTTATATTGCTAATAATATAAGTAATAAGTATAATTATTACAGTTCTAGCGATAATAACTGCATAATATGGGTAATAATGCATGTTATATTGACAATAATATAAGTAATAAGTACCATTATTACAGTTCTATCGATAATAAGTGCATAATATGGGTAATAATGCACGTTATATTGCTAATAATATAAGTAATAAGTATAATTATTATAGTTCTAGCGATATTAATAGTACAATATGGCTAATAGTGCATGTTATATTGATAATGATAAAAGTAATAAGTATATTTATTACAGTTCTGGCGACAATAACTGCATTATATGGGTAATAATGCACGTTATATTGATAATAATATAAGTAATAAGTATAATTATTACAGTTCTAGCGATAATAACTGCATAATATGGGTAATAATGCATGTTATATTGACAATAATATAAGTAATAAGTACCATTATTACAGTTCTATCGATAATAAGTGCATAATATGGGTAATAATGCACGTTATATTGCTAATAATATAAGTAATAAGTATAATTATTACAGTTCTAGTGATAATAACTGCATTATATGGGTAATAATGCATGTTATATTGATAATAATAAAAGTAATAAGTATATGTATTAGAGTTCTATCGATAATAACTGCATAACATTGGTAATAATGCATGTTATATTGATGCTAATAAAAGTACTAAGTATATTTATTATAGTTCTAGCGATTATAACTGCATAATATGGGTAATAATGCACGTTATATTGAGAATAATATAAGTAATAAGTATAATTATTACAGTTCTAGCGATAATAACTGCATTATATGGGTAATAATGCATGTTATATACATAATATTGGGAGTAATAAGTACCATTATTACAGTTCTATCGATAATAAGTGCATAATATGGGTAATAATGCACGTTATATTGCTAATAATATAAGTAATAAGTATAATTATTACAGTTCTAGTGATAATAACTGCATTATATGGGTAATAATGCATGTTATATTGATAATAATAAAAGTAATAAGTATATGTATTAGAGTTCTATGGATAATAACTGCATAACATTGGTAATAATGCATGTTATATTGATGCTAATAAAAGTACTAAGTATATTTATTATAGTTCTAGCGATTATAACTGCATAATATGGGTAATAATGCACGTTATATTGAGAATAATATAAGTAATAAGTATAATTATTACAGTTCTAGCGATAATAACTGCATAATATGGGTAATAATGCATGTTGTATTGACAATAATATAAGTAATAAGTACCATTATTACAGTTCTATCGATAATAAGTGCATAATATGGGTAATAATGCACGTTATATTGCTAATAATATAAGTAATAAGTATAATTATTACAGTTCTAGTGATAATAACTGCATTATATGGGTAATAATGCATGTTATATTGATAATAATAAAAGTAATAAATATATGTATTAGAGTTCTATCGATAATAACTGCATAATATTGGTAATAATGCATGTTATATTGATGCTAATAAAAGTACTAAGTATATTTATTATAGTTCTAGCGATTATAACTGCATAATATGGGTAATAATGCATGTTATATTGAGAATAATATAAGTAATAAGTATAATTATTACAGTTCTAGCGATAATAACTGCATTATATGGGTAATAATGCATGTTATATTGATAATATTGGGAGTAATAAGTAAAATTATTATAGTTCTAGCTATAATAATAGTAAAATATGGCTAATAGTGCATGTTATATTGAGATTAATGTAAGTAATAAGTATAATTCTTACAGTTCTAGCGATAATAACTGCATAATATGGGTAATAATGCACGTTACATTGCTAACAATATAAGTAATAAGTATAATTATTACAGTTCTAGCGATAATAACTGCATTATATGGGTAATAATGCATGTTATATTGATAACATCGGGAGTAATAAGTATAATTATTATAGTTCTAGCGATAATAATAGTGCAATATGGCTAATAGTGCATGTTATATTGATAATGATAAAAGTAATAAGTATATTTATTACAGTTCTGGCGACAATAACTGCATTATATGGGTAATAATGCACGTTATATTGCTAACAATATAAGTAATAAGTATAATTATTACAGTTCTAGCGATAATAACTGCATTATATGGGTAATAATGCATGTTATATACATAATATTGGGAGTAATAAGTACCATTATTACAGTTCTATCGATAATAAGTGCATAATATGGGCAATAATGCACGTTATATTGCTAATAATATAAGTAATAAGTATAATTATTACAGTTCTAGTGATAATAACTGCATTATATGGGTAATAATGCATGTTATATTGATAATAATAAAAGTAATAAGTATATGTATTAGAGTTCTATCGATAATAACTGCATAACATTGGTAATAATGCATGTTATATTGATGCTAATAAAAGTACTAAGTATATTTATTATAGTTCTAGCGATTATAACTGCATAATATGGGTAATAATGCACGTTATATTGAGAATAATATAAGTAATAAGTATAATTATTACAGTTCTAGCGATAATAACTGCATTATATGGGTAATAATGCATGTTATATTGATAATATTGGGAGTAATAAGTAAAATTATTATAGTTCTAGCGATAATAATAGTAAAATATGGCTAATAGTGCATGTTATATTGAGAATAATGTAAGTAATAAGTATAATTATTACAGTTCTAGCGATAATAACTGCATAATATGGGTAATAATGCATGTTATATTGACAATAATATAAGTAATAAGTACCATTATTACAGTTCTATCGATAATAAGTGCATAATATGGGTAATAATGCACGTTACATTGCTAATAATATAAGTAACAAGTATAATTATTACAGTTCTTGCGATAATAATTGCACTATATGGGTAATAACGCATGTTATATTGATAATATCGGGAGTAGTAAGTATAATTATTATAGTTCTAGCGATAATAATAGTAAAATATGGCTAATAGTGCATGTTATATTGATAATAATAAAAGTAATAAGTATATTTATTATAGTTCTAGCGATAATAACTGCATAATATAGGTAATGATGCATGTTATATTGATAATAATATAAGTAATAAGTATAATTATTACAGTTCTAGCGATTATAACTGCATAATATGCGTAATAATGCATGTTATATTGATAATAATATAAGTAATAAGAATAATTATTACAGTTCTAGCGATAATAACTGCATTATATGGGTAATAATGCATGTTATATTGATAACATTGGGATTAATAAGTACAATTATTATAGTTCTAGCGATAATAATAGTAAAACATGGCTAATAGTGCATGTTATATTGATAATAATAAAAGTAATGAGTATATTTATTACAGTTCTATCGATAATAACTGCATAATATGGGTAATAATGCATGTTATATTGATGATAATGAAAGTAGTAAGTATATTTATTACAGTTCTAGCGATAATAACAGCATTATATGCGTAATAGTGCATGTTATATTGATAATAATAAAAGTAATAAGCATATTTATTATAGTTCTATCAATAATAACTGCATAATATGGGTAATAATGCACGTTATATTGCTAACAATATAAGGAACAAGTATAATTATTACAGTTCTTGCGATAATAATTGCACTATATGGGTAATAATGCATGTTATATTGATAATATCGGGAGTAATAAGTATAATTATTACAGTTCTAGCGATAATAACTGCACAATATGGGTAATAATGCACGTTACATTGCTAATAATATAAGTAATAAGTATAATTATTACAGTTCTTGCGATAATAACTGCATTATATGGGTAATAATGGATGTTATATTGATAATATCGGGAGTAATAAGTATATTTATTATAGTTCTAGCGATAATAACTGCATAATATAGGTAATGATGCATGTTATATTGATAATAATAAAAGTAATAAGTATATTTATTATAGTTCTATCAATAATAGCTGCATTATATGGGTAATAATGCACGTTATATTGCTAACAATATAAGTAATAAGTATAATTATTACAGTTCTAGCGATAATAACTGCATTATATGGGTAATAATGCATGTTATATACATAATATTGGGAGTAATAAGTACCATTATTACAGTTCTATCGATAATAAGTGCATAATATGGGTAATAATGCACGTTATATTGCTAATAATATAAGTAATAAGTATAATTATTGCAGTTCTAGTGATAATAACTGCATTATATGGGTAATAATGCATGTTATATTGATAATAATAAAAGTAATAAGTATATGTATTAGAGTTCTATCGATAATAACTGCATAACATTGGTAATAATGCATGTTATATTGATGCTAATAAAAGTACTAAGTATATTTATTATAGTTCTAGCGATTATAACTGCATAATATGGGTAATAATGCACGTTATATTGAGTATAATATAAGTAATAAGTATAATTATTACAGTTCTAGCGATAATAACTGCATTATATGGGTAATAATGCATGTTATATTGATAATATTGGGAGTAATAAGTAAAATTATTATAGTTCTAGCGATAATAATAGTAAAATATGGCTAATAGTGCATGTTATATTGAGAATAATGTAAGTAATAAGTATAATTATTACAGTTCTAGCGATAATAACTGCACAATATGGGTAATAATGCACGTTACATTGCTAATAATATAAGTAATAAGTATAATTATTACAGTTCTTGCGATAATAACTGCATTATATGGGTAATAATGGATGTTATATTGATAATATCGGGAGTAATAAGTATATTTATTATAGTTCTAGCGATAATAACTGCATAATATAGGTAATGATGCATGTTATATTGATAATAATAAAAGTAATAAGTATATTTATTATAGTTCTATCAATAATAACTGCATTATATGGGTAATAATGCACGTTATATTGCTAACAATATAAGTAATAAGTATAATTATTACAGTTCTAGCGATAATAAGTGCATTATATGGGTAATAATGCATGTTATATACATAAGTTTGGGAGTAATAAGTACCATTATTACAGTTCTATCAATAATAAGTGCATAATATGGGTAATAATGCACGTTATATTGCTAATAATATAAGTAATATGTATAATTATTACAGTTCTAGTGATAATAACTGCATTATATGGGTAATAATGCATGTTATATTGATAATAATAAAAGTAATAAGTATATGTATTAGAGTTCTATCGATAATAACTGCATAACATTGGTAATAATGCATGTTATATTGATGCTAATAAAAGTACTAAGTATATTTATTATAGTTCTAGCGATTATAACTGCATAATATGGGTAATAATGCACGTTATATTGAGAATAATATAAGTAATAAGTATAATTATTACAGTTCTAGCGATAATAACTGCATTATATGGGTAATAATGCATGTTATATACATAATATTGGGAGTAATAAGTACCATTATTACAGTTCTATCGATAATAAGTGCATAATATGGGTAATAATGCACGTTATATTGCTAATAATATAAGTAATAAGTATAATTATTACAGTTCTAGTGATAATAACTGCATTATATGGGTAATAATGCATGTTATATTGATAATAATAAAAGTAATAAGTATATGTATTAGAGTTCTATCGATAATAACTGCATAACATTGGTAATAATGCATGTTATATTGATGCTAATAAAAGTACTAAGTATATTTATTATAGTTCTAGCGATTATAACTGCATAATATGGGTAATAATGCACGTTATATTGAGAATAATATAAGTAATAAGTATAATTATTACAGTTCTAGCGATAATAACTGTATTATATGGGTAATAATGCATGTTATATTGATGATATCGGGAGTAATAAGTATAATTATTATAGTTCTAGCGATATTAATAGTACAATATGGCTAATAGTGCATGTTATATTGATAATAATAAAAGTAGTAAGTATATTTGTTATAGTTCTAGCGATAATAACTGCATTATATGGCTAATAGTGCATGTTCTATTGTTAATAATGAAAGTAATACGTATATTTATTATAGTTCTAGCGATAATAACTGCATAATATGGGTAATAATGCACGTTATATTGATAATAATATAAGTAATAAGTATAATTATTACAGTTCTAGCGATAATAACTGCATAATATGGGTAATAATGCATGTTATATTGACAATAATATAAGTAATAAGTACCATTATTACAGTTCTATCGATAATAAGTGCATAATATGGGTAATAATGCACGTTATATTGCTAATAATATAAGTAATAAGTATAATTATTACAGTTCTAGTGATAATAACTGCATTATATGGGTAATAATGCATGTTATATTGATAATAATAAAAGTAATAAATATATGTATTAGAGTTCTATCGATAATAACTGCATAATATTGGTAATAATGCATGTTATATTGATGCTAATAAAAGTACTAAGTATATTTATTATAGTTCTAGCGATTATAACTGCATAATATGGGTAATAATGCATGTTATATTGAGAATAATATAAGTAATAAGTATAATTATTACAGTTCTAGCGATAATAACTGCATTATATGGGTAATAATGCATGTTATATTGATAATATTGGGAGTAATAAGTAAAATTATTATAGTTCTAGCTATAATAATAGTAAAATATGGCTAATAGTGCATGTTATATTGAGAATAATGTAAGTAATAAGTATAATTCTTACAGTTCTAGCGATAATAACTGCATAATATGGGTAATAATGCACGTTACATTGCTAATAATATAAGTAATAAGTATAATTATAACAGTTCTAGCGATAATAGCTGCATTATTTGGGTAATAATGGATGTTATATTGATAATAATATAAGTAATAAGTATAATTATTATACTTCTGTCGATAATAACTGCATTATATGGGTAATAATGCATGTTATATTGATAATAATAAAAGTAATAAGTATATTTATTATACTTCTGTCGATAATAACTGCATAATATGGGTAATAATGCATGTTATATTGATAATATCTTGAGTAATAAGTATAATTATTACAGTTCTAGCGATAATAATAGTAAAATATGGCTAATAGTGCATGTTCTATTGATAATAATAAAAGTAATACGTATATTTATTATAGTTCTATCGATAATAACTGCATAATATGGGTAATAATGCATGTTATACTGATGATAACAAAAGTAATACGTATATTTATTATAGTTCTAGCGATAATAACTGCATAATATGCGTAATAATGCATGTTATATTGATAATAATATAAGTAATAAGTATAATTATTACAGTTCTTGCGATAATAATTGCACTATATGGGTAATAATGCATGTTATATTGATAATATCGGGAGTAATAAGTATAATTATTACAGTTCTAGCGATAATAACTGCACAATATGGGTAATAATGCACGTTACATTGCTAATAATATAAGTAATAAGTATAATTATTACAGTTCTTGCGATAATAACTGCATTATATGGGTAATAATGGATGTTATATTGATAATATCGGGAGTAATAAGTATATTTATTATAGTTCTAGCGATAATAACTGCATAATATAGGTAATGATGCATGTTATATTGATAATAATAAAAGTAATAAGTATATTTATTATAGTTCTATCAATAATAGCTGCATTATATGGGTAATAATGCACGTTATATTGCTAACAATATAAGTAATAAGTATAATTATTACAGTTCTAGCGATAATAACTGCATTATATGGGTAATAATGCATGTTATATACATAATATTGGGAGTAATAAGTACCATTATTACAGTTCTATCGATAATAAGTGCATAATATGGGTAATAATGCACGTTATATTGCTAATAATATAAGTAATAAGTATAATTATTGCAGTTCTAGTGATAATAACTGCATTATATGGGTAATAATGCATGTTATATTGATAATAATAAAAGTAATAAGTATATGTATTAGAGTTCTATCGATAATAACTGCATAACATTGGTAATAATGCATGTTATATTGATGCTAATAAAAGTACTAAGTATATTTATTATAGTTCTAGCGATTATAACTGCATAATATGGGTAATAATGCACGTTATATTGAGTATAATATAAGTAATAAGTATAATTATTACAGTTCTAGCGATAATAACTGCATTATATGGGTAATAATGCATGTTATATTGATAATATTGGGAGTAATAAGTAAAATTATTATAGTTCTAGCGATAATAATAGTAAAATATGGCTAATAGTGCATGTTATATTGAGAATAATGTAAGTAATAAGTATAATTATTACAGTTCTAGCGATAATAACTGCACAATATGGGTAATAATGCACGTTACATTGCTAATAATATAAGTAATAAGTATAATTATTACAGTTCTTGCGATAATAACTGCATTATATGGGTAATAATGGATGTTATATTGATAATATCGGGAGTAATAAGTATATTTATTATAGTTCTAGCGATAATAACTGCATAATATAGGTAATGATGCATGTTATATTGATAATAATAAAAGTAATAAGTATATTTATTATAGTTCTATCAATAATAACTGCATTATATGGGTAATAATGCACGTTATATTGCTAACAATATAAGTAATAAGTATAATTATTACAGTTCTAGCGATAATAAGTGCATTATATGGGTAATAATGCATGTTATATACATAAGTTTGGGAGTAATAAGTACCATTATTACAGTTCTATCAATAATAAGTGCATAATATGGGTAATAATGCACGTTATATTGCTAATAATATAAGTAATATGTATAATTATTACAGTTCTAGTGATAATAACTGCATTATATGGGTAATAATGCATGTTATATTGATAATAATAAAAGTAATAAGTATATGTATTAGAGTTCTATCGATAATAACTGCATAACATTGGTAATAATGCATGTTATATTGATGCTAATAAAAGTACTAAGTATATTTATTATAGTTCTAGCGATTATAACTGCATAATATGGGTAATAATGCACGTTATATTGAGAATAATATAAGTAATAAGTATAATTATTACAGTTCTAGCGATAATAACTGCATTATATGGGTAATAATGCATGTTATATACATAATATTGGGAGTAATAAGTACCATTATTACAGTTCTATCGATAATAAGTGCATAATATGGGTAATAATGCACGTTATATTGCTAATAATATAAGTAATAAGTATAATTATTACAGTTCTAGTGATAATAACTGCATTATATGGGTAATAATGCATGTTATATTGATAATAATAAAAGTAATAAGTATATGTATTAGAGTTCTATCGATAATAACTGCATAACATTGGTAATAATGCATGTTATATTGATGCTAATAAAAGTACTAAGTATATTTATTATAGTTCTAGCGATTATAACTGCATAATATGGGTAATAATGCACGTTATATTGAGAATAATATAAGTAATAAGTATAATTATTACAGTTCTAGCGATAATAACTGTATTATATGGGTAATAATGCATGTTATATTGATGATATCGGGAGTAATAAGTATAATTATTATAGTTCTAGCGATATTAATAGTACAATATGGCTAATAGTGCATGTTATATTGATAATAATAAAAGTAGTAAGTATATTTGTTATAGTTCTAGCGATAATAACTGCATTATATGGCTAATAGTGCATGTTCTATTGTTAATAATGAAAGTAATACGTATATTTATTATAGTTCTAGCGATAATAACTGCATAATATGGGTAATAATGCACGTTATATTGATAATAATATAAGTAATAAGTATAATTATTACAGTTCTAGCGATAATAACTGCATAATATGGGTAATAATGCATGTTATATTGACAATAATATAAGTAATAAGTACCATTATTACAGTTCTATCGATAATAAGTGCATAATATGGGTAATAATGCACGTTATATTGCTAATAATATAAGTAATAAGTATAATTATTACAGTTCTAGTGATAATAACTGCATTATATGGGTAATAATGCATGTTATATTGATAATAATAAAAGTAATAAATATATGTATTAGAGTTCTATCGATAATAACTGCATAATATTGGTAATAATGCATGTTATATTGATGCTAATAAAAGTACTAAGTATATTTATTATAGTTCTAGCGATTATAACTGCATAATATGGGTAATAATGCATGTTATATTGAGAATAATATAAGTAATAAGTATAATTATTACAGTTCTAGCGATAATAACTGCATTATATGGGTAATAATGCATGTTATATTGATAATATTGGGAGTAATAAGTAAAATTATTATAGTTCTAGCTATAATAATAGTAAAATATGGCTAATAGTGCATGTTATATTGAGAATAATGTAAGTAATAAGTATAATTCTTACAGTTCTAGCGATAATAACTGCATAATATGGGTAATAATGCACGTTACATTGCTAATAATATAAGTAATAAGTATAATTATTACAGTTCTAGCGATAATAGCTGCATTATTTGGGTAATAATGGATGTTATATTGATAATAATATAAGTAATAAGTATAATTATTATACTTCTGTCGATAATAACTGCATTATATGGGTAATAATGCATGTTATATTGATAATAATAAAAGTAATAAGTATATTTATTATACTTCTGTCGATAATAACTGCATAATATGGGTAATAATGCATGTTATATTGATAATATCTTGAGTAATAAGTATAATTATTACAGTTCTAGCGATAATAATAGTAAAATATGGCTAATAGTGCATGTTCTATTGATAATAATAAAAGTAATACGTATATTTATTATAGTTCTATCGATAATAACTGCATAATATGGGTAATAATGCATGTTATACTGATGATAACAAAAGTAATACGTATATTTATTATAGTTCTAGCGATAATAACTGCATAATATGCGTAATAATGCATGTTATATTGATAATAATATAAGTAATAAGTATAATTATTACAGTTCTTGCGATAATAATTGCACTATATGGGTAATAATGCATGTTATATTGATAATATCGAGAGTAATAAGTGTAATTATTATAGTTCTAGCGATAATAATAGTAAAATATGGCTAATAGTGCATGTTATATTGATAATAATAAAAGTAATAAGCATATTTATTATAGTTCTATCAATAATAACTGCATAATATGGGTAATAATGCACGTTATATTGCTAACAATATAAGTAACAAGTATAATTATTACAGTTCTTGCGATAATAATTGCACTATATGGGTAATAACGCATGTTATATTGATAATATCGGGAGTAGTAAGTATAATTATTATAGTTCTAGCGATAATAATAGTAAAATATGGCTAATAGTGCATGTTATATTGATAATAATAAAAGTAATAAGTATATTTATTATAGTTCTAGCGATAATAACTGCATAATATAGGTAATGATGCATGTTATATTGATAATAATATAAGTAATAAGTATAATTATTACAGTTCTAGCGATTATAACTGCATAATATGCGTAATAATGCATGTTATATTGATAATAATATAAGTAATAAGAATAATTATTACAGTTCTAGCGATAATAACTGCATTATATGGGTAATAATGCATGTTATATTGATAACATTGGGATTAATAAGTACAATTATTATAGTTCTAGCGATAATAATAGTAAAACATGGCTAATAGTGCATGTTATATTGATAATAATAAAAGTAATGAGTATATTTATTACAGTTCTATCGATAATAACTGCATAATATGGGTAATAATGCATGTTATATTGATGATAATGAAAGTAGTAAGTATATTTATTACAATTCTAGCGATAATAACAGCATTATATGCGTAATAGTGCATGTTATATTGATAATAATAAAAGTAATAAGCATATTTATTATAGTTCTATCAATAATAACTGCATAATATGGGTAATAATGCACGTTATATTGCTAACAATATAAGTAACAAGTATAATTATTACAGTTCTTGCGATAATAATTGCACTATATGGGTAATAATGCATGTTATATTGATAATATCGGGAGTAATAAGTATAATTATTACAGTTCTAGCGATAATAACTGCACAATATGGGTAATAATGCACGTTACATTGCTAATAATATAAGTAATAAGTATAATTATTACAGTTCTTGCGATAATAACTGCATTATATGGGTAATAATGGATGTTATATTGATAATATCGGGAGTAATAAGTATATTTATTATAGTTCTAGCGATTATAACTGCATAATATGGGTAATAATGCACGTTATATTGAGAATAATATAAGTAATAAGTATAATTATTACAGTTCTAGCGATAATAACTGCATTATATGGGTAATAATGCATGTTATATACATAATATTGGGAGTAATAAGTACCATTATTACAGTTCTATCGATAATAAGTGCATAATATGGGTAATAATGCACGTTATATTGCTAATAATATAAGTAATAAGTATAATTATTACAGTTCTAGTGATAATAACTGCATAATATGGGTAATAATGCATGTTATATTGATAATAATAAAAGTAATAAGTATATGTATTAGAGTTCTATCGATAATAACTGCATAATATTGGTAATAATGCATGTTATATTGATGCTAATAAAAGTACTAAGTATATTTATTATAGTTCTAGCGATTATAACTGCATAATATGGGTAATAATGCATGTTATATTGAGAATAATATAAGTAATAAGTATAATTATTACAGTTCTAGCGATAATAACTGCATTATATGGGTAATAATGCATGTTATATTGATAATATTGGGAGTAATAAGTAAAATTATTATAGTTCTAGCTATAATAATAGTAAAATATGGCTAATAGTGCATGTTATATTGAGAATAATGTAAGTAATAAGTATAATTCTTACAGTTCTAGCGATAATAACTGCATAATATGGGTAATAATGCACGTTACATTGCTAATAATATAAGTAATAAGTATAATTATTACAGTTCTAGCGATAATAACTGCATTATATGGGTAATAATGCATGTTATATTGATAACATCGGGAGTAATAAGTATAATTATTATAGTTCTAGCGATAATAATAGTGCAATATGGCTAATAGTGCATGTTATATTGATAATGATAAAAGTAATAAGTATATTTATTATAGTTCTATCGATAATAATTGCATAATATTGGTAATAATGCATGTTATATTGATGCTAATAAAAGTACTAAGTATATTTATTATAGTTCTAGCGATAATAACTGCATAATATGGGTAATAATGCACGTTACATTGCTAATAATATAAGTAATAAGTATAATTATTACAGTTCTAGTGATAATAACTGCATTATATGGGTAATAATGCATGTTATATTGATAATAATAAAGGTAATAAGTATATTTATTAGAGTTCTATCGATAATAACTGCATAATATTGGTAATAATGCATGTTATATTGATGCTAATAAAAGTACTAAGTATATTTATTATAGTTCTAGACATTATAACTGCATAATATGGGTAATAATGCATGTTATATTGAGAATAATATAAGTAATAAGTATAATTATTACAGTTCTAGCGATAATAACTGCATTATATGGGTAATAATGCATGTTATATTGATAATATTGGGAGTAATAAGTAAAATTATTATAGTTCTAGCGATAATAATAGTAAAATTTGGCTAATAGTCCATGTTATATTGAGAATAATGTAAGTAATAAGTATAATTATTACAGTTCTAGCGATAATAACTGCACAATATGGGTAATAATGCACGTTACATTGCTAATAATATAAGTAATAAGTATAATTGTTGCAGTTCTAGAGATAATAACTGCATTATATGGGTAATAATGCATGTTATATTGATAATGATAAAAGTAATAAGTATATTTATTATAGTTCTATCGATAAAAACTGCATAATATGGGCAATAATGCATGTTATATTGATGATAATGAAAGTAGTAAGTATATTTATTACAGTTCTAGCGACAATAACTGCATAATAAGGGGAATTATGCATGGTGTATTGACAATAATATAAGTAATAAGTATAGTTATTACAGTTCTAGCGATAATAACTGCATTATTTGGGTAATAATGGATGTTATATTGATAATATCGGGAGTAATAAGTATAATTATTATAGTTCTAGCGATATTAATAGTACAATATGGCTAATAGTGCATGTTATATTGATAATAATAAAAGTAATAAGTATATTTATTATAGTTCTAGCGATAATAACTGCATAATATGGGTAATAATGCACGTTATATCGATAATAATATAAGTAATAAGTATAATTATTACAGTTCTAGCGATAATAACTGCATAATATGGGTAATAATGCATGTTATATTGACAATAATATAAGTAATAAGTACCATTATTACAGTTCTATCGATAATAAGTGCATAATATGGGTAATAATGCACGTTATATTGCTAATAATATAAGTAATAAGTATAATTATTACAGCTCTAGCGATAATAACTGCATTATATGGGTAATAGTGCATGTTATATTGATGATATCGGGAGTAATAAGTATAATTATTATAGTTCTAGCGATATTAATAGTACAATATGGCTAATAGTGCATGTTATATTGATAATAATAAAAGTAATAAGTATATTTATTATAGTTCTATCGATAATAATTGCATAATATTGGTAATAATGCATGTTATATTGATGCTAATAAAAGTACTAAGTATATTTATTATAGTTCTAGCGATAATAACTGCATAATATGGGTAATAATGCACGTTACATTGCCAATAATATAAGTAATAAGTATAATTATTACAGTTCTAGTGATAATAACTGCATTATATGGGTAATAATGCATGTTATATTGATAATAATAAAGGTAATAAGTATATTTATTAGAGTTCTATCGATAATAACTGCATAATATTGGTAATAATGCATGTTATATTGATGCTAATAAAAGTACTAAGTATATTTATTATAGTTCTAGACATTATAACTGCATAATATGGGTAATAATGCATGTTATATTGAGAATAATATAAGTAATAAGTATAATTATTACAGTTCTAGCGATAATAACTGCATTATATGGGTAATAATGCATGTTATATTGATAATATTGGGAGTAATAAGTAAAATTATTATAGTTCTAGCGATAATAATAGTAAAATTTGGCTAATAGTGCATGTTATATTGAGAATAATGTAAGTAATAAGTATAATTATTACAGTTCTAGCGATAATAACTGCACAATATGGGTAATAATGCACGTTACATTGCTAATAATATAAGTAATAAGTATAATTGTTACAGTTCTAGAGATAATAACTGCATTATATGGGTAATAATGCATGTTATATTGATAATGATAAAAGTAATAAGTATATTTATTACAGTTCTGGCGACAATAACTGCATTATATGGGTAATAATGCACGTTATATTGCTAATAATATAAGTAATAAGTATAATTATTACAGCTTTAGCGATAATAACTGCATTATATGGGTAATAATGCATGTTATATTGCCAATAATAAAAGTAATAAGTATATTTATTATAGTTCTATCGATAAAAACTGCATAATATGGGCAATAATGCATGTTATATTGATGATAATAAAAGTAATAAGTATATGTATTAGAGTTCTATCGATAATAACTGCATAACATTGGTAATAATGCATGTTATATTGATGCTAATAAAAGTACTAAGTATATTTATTATAGTTCTAGCGATTATAACTGCATAATATGGGTAATAATGCACGTTATATTGAGAATAATATAAGTAATAAGTATAATTATTACAGTTCTTGCGATAATAACTGCATTATATGGGTAATAATGGATGTTATATTGATAATATCGGGAGTAATAAGTATATTTATTATAGTTCTAGCGATAATAACTGCATAATATAGGTAATGATGCATGTTATATTGATAATAATAAAAGTAATAAGTATATTTATTATAGTTCTATGAATAACAACTGCATTATATGGGTAATAATGCACGTTATATTGCTAACAATATAAGTAATAAGTATAATTATTACAGTTCTAGCGATAATAAGTGCATTATATGGGTAATAATGCATGTTATATACATAATATTGGGAGTAATAAGTACCATTATTACAGTTCTATCGATAATAAGTGCATAATATGGGTAATAATGCACGTTATATTGCTAATAATATAAGTAATATGTATAATTATTACAGTTCTAGTGATAATAACTGCATTATATGGGTAATAATGCATGTTATATTGATAATAATAAAAGTAATAAGTATATGTATTAGAGTTCTATCGATAATAACTGCATAACATTGGTAATAATGCATGTTATATTGATGCTAATAAAAGTACTAAGTATATTTATTATAGTTCTAGCGATTATAACTGCATAATATGGGTAATAATGCACGTTATATTGAGAATAATATTAGTAATAAGTATAACTATTACAGTTCTAGCGATAATAACTGCATTATATGGGTAATAATGCATGTTATATACATAATATTGGGAGTAATAAGTACCATTATTACAGTTCTATCGATTATAACTGCATAATATGGGTAATAATGCATGTTATATTGAGAATAATATAAGTAATAAGTATAATTATTACAGTTCTAGCGATAATAACTGCATTATATGGGTAATAATGCATGTTATATTGATAATATTGGGAGTAATAAGTAAAATTATTATAGTTCTAGCTATAATAATAGTAAAATATGGCTAATAGTGCATGTTATATTGAGAATAATGTAAGTAATAAGTATAATTCTTACAGTTCTAGCGATAATAACTGCATTATATGGTTATAATGCATGTTATATTGATAATATCGGGAGTAATAAGTATAATTACTATAGTTCTAGCGATAATAATAGTACAATATGGCTAATAGTGCATGTTATATTGATAATAATAAAAGTAATAGGTATATTTATTACAGTTCTATCGATAATAACTGCATAATATGGGTAATAATGCCTGTTATATTGATGATAATAAAAGAAATGCGTATATTTATTATTGTTCTAGTGATAATAACTGCATAATATGGGTAATAATGCATGTTATATTGATAATAATAAAAGTAATACGTATATTTATTATAGTTCTAGCGATAATAACTGCATAACATGGGTAATAATGCACGTTATATTGCTAATAATATGAGTAATAAGTATAATTCTTACAGTTCTAGCGATAATAACTGCATAATATGGGTAATAATGCACGTTACATTGCTAATAATATAAGTAATAAGTATAATTATTACAGTTCTAGCGATAATAACTGCATTATATGGGTAATAATGCATGTTATATTGATAACATCGGGAGTAATAAGTATAATTATTATAGTTCCAGCGATAATAATAGTGCAATATGGCTAATAGTGCATGTTATATTGATAATGATAAAAGTAATAAGTATATTTATTACAGTTCTGGCGACAATAACTGCATTATATGGGTAATAATGCACGTTATATTGCTAATAATATAAATAATAAGTATAATTATTACAGCTCTAGCGATAATAACTGCATTATATGGGTAATAGTGCATGTTATATTGATGATATCGGGAGTAATAAGTATAATTATTATAGTTCTAGCGATATTAATAGTACAATATGGCTAATAGTGCATGTTATATTGATAATAATAAAAGTAATAAGTATATTTATTATAGTTCTATCGATAATAATTGCATAATATTGGTAATAATGCATGTTATATTGATGCTAATAAAAGTACTAAGTATATTTATTATAGTTCTAGCGATAATAACTGCATAATATGGGTAATAATGCACGTTACATTGCTAATAATATAAGTAATAAGTATAATTATTACAGTTCTAGTGATAATAACTGCATTATATGGGTAATAATGCATGTTATATTGATAATAATAAAGGTAATAAGTATATTTATTAGAGTTCTATCGATAATAACTGCATAATATTGGTAATAATGCATGTTATATTGATGCTAATAAAAGTACTAAGTATATTTATTATAGTTCTAGACATTATAACTGCATAATATGGGTAATAATGCATGTTATATTGAGAATAATATAAGTAATAAGTATAATTATTACAGTTCTAGCGATAATAAGTGCATTATATGGGTAATAATGCATGTTATATTGATAATATTGGGAGTAATAAGTAAAATTATTATAGTTCTAGCGATAATAATAGTAAAATTTGGCTAATAGTCCATGTTATATTGAGAATAATGTAAGTAATAAGTATAATTATTACAGTTCTAGCGATAATAACTGCACAATATGGGTAATAATGCACGTTACATTGCTAATAATATAAGTAATAAGTATAATTGTTGCAGTTCTAGAGATAATAACTGCATTATATGGGTAATAATGCATGTTATATTGATAATGATAAAAGTAATAAGTATATTTATTACAGTTCTGGCGACAATAACTGCATTATATGGGTAATAATGCACGTTATATTGCTAATAATATAAGTAATAAGTATAATTATTACAGCTTTAGCGATAATAACTGCATTATATGGGTAATAATGCATGTTATATTGCTAATAATAAAAGTAATAAGTATATTTATTATAGTTCTATCGATAAAAACTGCATAATATGGGCAATAATGCATGTTATATTGATGATAATGAAAGTAGTAAGTATATTTATTATAGTTCTAGCGATAATAACTGCATAATATGGGTAATAATGCATGTTATTGCTACCCGGGATATCGCGGCTAGCTCGCGTGTTTGCCCGCGACCCCGTTCCGCCCGCGAATACTCGTTTGACCCTCCCTGGCCGTGCCCGCGACTATGACCGTCGCGGCGCCTCCGCGGATCCGCGAGCGAATAGCACTTCGGCGCCAGATCCGAACCCGTTCAATATCGCTTTATTTAATTTGTTAGTTGGGCGCCAGACGCGTTTCCGCGTCACGATAGAGAACTTAGACGCGAGATGAGTTGCTGAGCGGAAAATTAGGGAAATCGTTTACGGCGATTCCGGGAAAACGCGGAAGATTCGAATCGGCGGCGGAACGACTCGGTAGCTCAGTAACCGAACGAAATGGTAGAGTGGCGGGGTTCTTAAAGGGTAAAGGAGCTAGACGCGGAGGCGTACGAGAAACGTGACTCGGGAAAATTTTGTGAGAAACCTTGATCGAACAGTATTTGTTAAAACAGAGCTCTTTATTCTAAATCTAATTGACTTCAATGTACCGGGTGGTCCGATATCGTACGTAATTCGATTACAATCACGCTCGGCGGAAGGCCGAGAAACTCTCCGCGAGATGTTAATCACGGAACGATACTTGCCAGTTCCTAAGCGGAATACAATCTTTGAATTATCCTCGATACTCGAACCGATACGCGACGCAACGAAACTTTAACGTAACGCGGATTCTTATACTACGAGACGCAATTATACTAACGCGGCGGAATTATTCTAACGCGACGAAACTACACTAACGCGACGGAATTCTTTCAACGCGACGAAATTATCCTATCGCAACGAAACGCGGCGTACACGACGAAACGCGACGAATGCGACGAAACGCAACGGAAACGCAGTTGCTCGAAACGCAACGGAACTAAACGCACTTAATTCTACACGCGACGCGACTTGATCTTTTACGGAAATCGATTCTGTATTGGCGACCGTCTAGAGAGAGAGAAAACGGGAAATGGCGCGACAAACACGAAATATCCGATACGATAAAATATGCACTTATGTTCTACCTCCGTATTAAGAGCTGGCGAAATCGAGACGTGGGAGGGCACAATATTGGCAAAGGCCTACTCGAGACGATACGTTGATTGTGGCTTACGCTGTACCACCCCCCGGTGCAGGTTCAGTGATCCAGCCGAGTGGCAGTCCGAGAGATCGTGAAGCGATCTCTCGAACCCGCGAAAAGTCCGGACGTCGGGATCCTCGACCGTCTCGGACAGGGGCCCCCGGGTTCTACCCTTCAAACTTAACCTAATTTCGATACGACAAAAAGCCACTCCGGTCACACTTTGCAGATCCTGCCCGTGAATGGCAAGCCAGGTGGTCGACAACCCGCGATATGGTATTCTCGATTTCGCGCTCTTTTACATAAATAATTCGATAATTGAGGGGACTTACCAAGATGTCCAACACGGGGCGGCAGGGCTCGATAGCTCGGAATATAATAAGCGGTAACTGAACTTTTAAATAACTGGCGAAAAACAAGAGGCAGATGCCGAATACAGAATAATTGCTCTCGGGCCCTTGCACCGGTATTAGGACATCTCGTAGTGTTCCCCCACCCTCGCTCGGAGTTCCGAATTCTGTCGAAGTCTTCTTCGGCAGGACTTCCTCCGGCTCCACAGCCTCTCTCTCCTATCGTAGGGCCGTAGCGGGGAAGCGGCAGGGAATCGGCACTTTCCTTCGGCGTACGTCGTTTCCTCGCCGGTCTCTCTCCTCTTGCCGCGCGCCTTCTCCTGGTCTATCGAAGGGTCCCAGCGGGGAAGCGGCAGGGAATCGGCTCGTTCCTTCGACGTACGCTGCTCCCTCGTTGACTGTGACGTCATTCTCCGGCGGTACATATAAAATAACACGGCGACAGAATTTGTTCGTACGATATTATACGCGCTTCGTTCTCTCTCTAGACGGTACCTGCCTACGACCTATGACCTGTCCGGTCTCCCGAGGAGGCTCCTTGTGACGGGTATAAAATACCACGTCACAACTCCCCCCCCCTTACGGAAGACCGGAACGGTCTAACGAAACTGAGCAAAATAGACAAAAAAAAAACAAAGCAAATGCACCGCACCGAGCAATGAACCCGGCACCTGTGCTGGACAACCTGGTAGCCCCTCTCGGAAGAGAACGATAGTGCGGTAACGGAATTATATTATCGGACAATTCACAAGAATCAATTAGACAAAAGAAGGGAACGTACCGGAAGTACCGGACGTCCGAAATATTTACGATATATTAATACGTTACTTACCGTGTTTGTCTGCTTCTCCCTTTTCACGTTTCTCTGCTCTCCTACCTGTCGTTCGCGATTTCACCCGGTATTACCTAATCTAACGTTCCGCGAGAGTATCTTGCTGCGCACGGATCGCCTGTCCTATTTATACATGCTACGGGAAAAATTAATAGAAGGAATATGGGCAGCAGTACCGTTGTACCAATAACGTTTTTGTAGACCGTATGTATAAATATAACGAAAAATCTATTTTATTCTATAAATATTTTTCGCCCCGGAATATTATCGGGCTTGTGGGCGTTTTGCGCGACGAAATGTCGCGGTACGGTTGAAGACGGAAAAGAAGAGAAAAAACACACAAAATGTCTCTCGTGACGGCACGTCACGATATTTTCAGGCGGTATAGTCTCTTTTCTTATTTGGGGTAGCGGCGGCGGTGGTCCTCTTCTTCTTTTCTCCATGTTGGGGGCGGTGCCCCCCTCGGTAGCTCGCCCCGGAAGGTGCGGGACGGTCGTTCGGCGGAAGTTTCGCGCCGGAATGTGGCGCCTGGCGCTTCTCCGTATTGTTCGCGCCGGAACGTAGGGTACGACATCGGGGATTGCTCGCGCCGGGACATCTTTGGCGCCTCTTCCTTCTCCTCGCGCCGGAAAACCCTCGGCGCCTCCTTTGTCGTCTCTTCTTCTACCCACTCCTTGGCGCACCGTGGGCAGGTGCGTAGTGACACCCCCTTACGGCCGCACCGGTAGCAGTACGTAGCCTGGCGGGGTTTTGGGCACTGGGAGTAACGGTGCCCGACCCCTCCGCAATTCCAACATTCCGCGGATTCTTTTTTCAATGGGAAAATGGGCGTTTTCCCCGCGGACGTGCTTGGTCCTGGCTGCTCGGCTGGTTGGGTGCCGCGGAATTTGCGGGGGGTTATCACCCGTTCCTCCTCCCCCGTTTGCACTGCCCGGTCGACCGTAGGGGGTACCGGCGGCGTTTGTGTCCCTCGGGTCGTCGGCTCCATCACGGGGCACGTCTGCGTGGCCTGGTTTCGGTAAACTCGCCCCGGAATGTTGGGGCCACCACCTCCGACCTGTACACCCACGGTTGTTGCTCGTGGCGGAAATGTCTGTGTTCCCGCCTCGGAATGTGGCGGGACTTCGCGTACCGTTGCTCCTCTTGTTGTATAAAAAAAAGTGCGGGCATCTTCGGCCGCTTGGCGAAGCGCCGCCCACGCTGCGGGATTCTCCCGAATAAAGCGTTGGTAGGCCCTCATGTGAGGGCGAAGGTGATCCCATGGATTGCCTGTTGCGTCCCTCTTCATTTTTTTTTTTCTTCGGTAATTTCTTTTTTTCGGTACTGCGGTAAACGGTACTTGGACGTTACGGTACTGCTGAAACGAAGGATACGTTACAATTTGTACTTCTTTAAATCTTGAATGTGCGCTTTAACCGGTTGGCGATCCGTCGCACCCTGTATTTCGTAAACTATTGGTGAAATCTTTCGAACGACACGGTACGGGCCTAGGAACTTCGGCATTAATTTAGCGGCGATATTTTTTTCCGCTGACGATAACGCGTGATTACGTCGCAATACGAGATCACCTACGCGGTACTGTTCATCTCTGCGTCTTAAATTATAACGCGAAGCTTGATTAACTACTGCTCTATCAAGGTTTTTCACGACCCAATCTTGAATTAACTTTAATTGTTTCAAACGTTTTTCCCACGCATCGCTGGTTGACGGTACTATTTCTTTAGTTTTTGAGCCTGATTCGCGGTAACAATTAATTGGTCTTGGTTCTCTGCCAAAGTTCAGAAAAGCGGGAGAAAATTTAGTGGAGCTATGGTGGGCGGTATTATAAGCGAAACGGAAATCGGTAAGGTGACGGTCCCACTCTCGATGATCTTTTCCTATGTACGATACTATCATCGTTTTCAAAACTCTATTTACTCTCTCCACGGGATTGGCTTGTGGATGGTATGGGGGAGTAGTCGATTGGAGGATACCAAATTGCTCCGCGAGTTCGGAAATTTCGCGATTTTTAAACTCGGTTCCGTTGTCGGTAATTAATACTCGCGGTGCACCCCATCGGCATAGTATAAGGTCTTTTAACGCTTCTTTAACCTTTTTTCCGGTCGCGCTCCGTAAGGGGCAACATTCAACCCATTTCGTGAATAAATCCTGAACCACCAGTACGTACATGAAGCCGGAAAGACTTCGCGGAAACGGACCCATAATATCCGCGGCGATAATGTCCCACGGTTTTTCGACAATACGGTACCCCATCAGACCGGTCGGAGCCAATTGTTCCACTTTGGCGCTTTGACAGATTGTACAGCGTCGCACATACTCCGCGATATCCTTATACATTCCCGGCCAGTAATATCGTATGGCCACGCGGTCATAGGTTTTTTCTACCCCTAAGTGTCCGGCTTGAGGTTGATCGTGTGCTTCGCGGTATATTTCGAGTCTTTGATCCGGCGGTACTACTAGTTTCCACTCATCCAGATCTACGGTAATATCGGAAATATCGGTATTAGGCTTTTTCACGTACAACTGGTTGTCCAGAATTTTCCACTCCGGAAAGCGGGACGGGAAGTTCTTTACATCGGTAAATCTTCGAGAATACCAATCCGGGGTATCGATAATTGCGGTGAGGGTTTCGGCTCCTCCACCCGACTCCTCATACATTCGAGATAAAGCATCGGGGACTTTGTGTAATGCGCCCTGACGATAAATAATTTGAAAATCATACTCTAGAAGGGCCAAGGCCCAGCGTGCTAAACGACCGTTGGGATTTTTCATTGACCTTAGCCACCGCAGGCTATTATGGTCAGTGATAACCGTGAAACGATAACCTTCTAGGTAATGGCGAAATTTTTCTATTGACCAGACTATTGCTAAACACTCCAATTCGGTAGTGGAATATCTTCTTTCGGTAAACGATAATGAGCGGCTTGCATATGCTATCACGCGTTCCTGCTCGTCCATTTGTTGGGTAAGAACGGCACCGACCCCTACTGTACTTGCATCTGTAGCTAGTACGAACGGTTGGGTAAAATCGGGACACGATAATATTGGAGCGGTAGTTAAATAAGTGCGGACGGAATCAAACGCTTTTTGCTGTGGTTCCCCCCACTTCCACGGTGCATCTTTACGTAAGAGTCGCGTTAAGGGCTCCGTTATAGTTGCGAAATGCGGAATAAATCGACGATACCATGAGCCCATTCCCAAAAATCTCCGTAATTGTTTAATGTTTTTCGGTACGGGATACTCCAACACCGGCGCTACTTTCTCGGGATCGATTCGGAGACCTTCTTTACCGACAATGAACCCTAAATAACGAACTTCGGAACGGCAAAATTCGCATTTTTCGGGATTGATCGATAAACCCGCGGCAGTAATTTTTCTGAGCACGACTTTTAACCAATGTAGATGTTCTTGAAACGTTTCCGTCACGATAATAATATCGTCTAAATACGCGAACGCGTGTGGTTCCATTTCGGGACCGATTAATTTGTCCAATAAACGTTGGAAGGTTGCGGGCGCTCCCGTTAAACCGTACGGCATACGAACAAAGTGGAACAGACCTTTTCCCGGTACGGTAAAAGCAGTGATTTCCCTACTGTCTTTTTCTAACGGAATCTGGAAATATGCTTGACTCAAATCTAGTGTGGATAAGTAATGCGCGGCACGTAATTTGTCTAATATCCCCGTCATGTTCGGTAAAGGGTATGCGTCTTTTTTAGAAACTTCATTCACTTTCCGGAAATCTAAGCAAAACCGATATTTCCCCGTCGACTTTTTAACCATCACGATAGGGCTTGACCACTCGCTATGCGATGGTTCAATGATTCCATCTTCCAACATTTTATCTACTTCGGTATAGATAGCCTGTTGTACTACTGGCGAAACGAGATAATTACGTTGTTTGATCGGTCTACTATTTCCTACGTCAATCCGGTGTTCCGTAAGTGTGGTGCACGAGGGACGGAGAGGGGGCGGAGGTATTTCGGTACTTAGAAACTGATCAAGTTCTTTTCGCTGAGCGGGAGTGATTTCGAAAATTCCAACACATGAAGAATCGGAATCGAAATGTTGCGCGTTTTCCTTTACATCAAACGAGAATTCGACTTCGGGATTGGAAGAAAAGTACCACGTGGCGCGAGCGAAATCTACCACGATACCAAATAAATTTAGAAAATCCATTCCTACGATACACGGAACGGCAAGGTCGTTCAAAAGGTATATTTCGAGAATGTGAGTTTGATTTTTAAGCTTAACTGACGCGGTAATACTGGTGTTTGTTTCTTCTACCTGACCCGTGGCGGTCATGATTCGACACGTACGAGAAGTTTGTCTCGGAAGATCGGTCATTGGTATAACGGTATTTCTTAAAAATGTTCGGCTCGAACCGGAATCTAATAGAGCGCGAAGAGAATTTCGCTGCACTTGCAGCTCGATAAAATACAAAAAATTAGAAACGGTATGCGCGAAAGCATTGTAGAAATATTCTGGGGAGTCGGTAACGGAAACTGGGGCTTGTTGGATATCTGCGGGTGGAGTCGCGTGGGCCCCTAACGGCGACTCCGTCTCGGGTTTCCCGCGCACCTCTCACACGTCTCTACCGTCTCGTTCTTCTTTCCGCAACGATAGCAATAGCGACGTTGCGGAAGTGGACAGTCGGCTGCCCGATGCCCCGGTTTATCACAATTCCAACATTTCCCCCCTTCGTTTTCCGCGGTATTAGTGGATGAAGGGTTCGCGTTACTATTACTAGGATTTGTGTTTCGCGCGGTATCTCGCGACGGGACTTCCCTTCCGGTACTCTCACCGTTTCTTTGACCCCTACGAAAAGTATTCTGCTCGACTCGCCTACTCTGACTTCGGTACGAGTTTTCGCGGTATTCGGGACGATTTCTATATGACTCGGTATACGCGCCGGAAGTGATTGGCGCGGAATCTTCCTCCCACGCGGCATAGACAGGGTGGTATCTTGTCGTGGCGCGAGAGCTCGGACACGCTAAAGCAGGATATAGTGAACGTTCTGGAGGTGGAGGAAGTCTATAGGCCCTCATTGCGCTCTGCGTTTGCTCCGCGGATCTCGCTGCAAGAGTCAAACTCGCGAAATCGGTATACTCTCTTCGGGACACGGCTTGTTGTAAACGCGGGACCATATGTTCGTGCGTGCACGTCAATTGGTCCACTAAAGGCCACGGTGGTCGTAAACGGTTCAATAAGGCGCGCATACACGTAATATAGTCTACAACCCGTTCGTGCTCACCCTGCGTTCGATTCGCGATCTCGCGTCGTAACGCGCTTTGTAGTTCATGGTCGATAAATCGCGCCCGATACGCGTCCTTGAATTCTTCCCACGTGGTCCAATTCTCGTCCCGAAATCTCGCCCACTCCGCCGCGATACCACTCAAAACGAACGGAATACATTTTAACAATTCGTCATCGGGAGGGTCTGCATAGGCGCGACATTCTTCAATTTGTGTTAGGAACATTTCGGGATCCTCCCCCCTCGCTCCGGAAAAGCGAATACTACATTTTCGTAATAAATCTAGAACAGCGGTATTTAAAACGGTATTATGTCCTGTCATTGCCGATATTCGTTCTCCGACCCTTGATACACCACGCGGAACGGTATTCGGTACGGTGGAATTTGATCTAGTGATTACTTCGGATTGTGATTGACGCGGAGTTCTTATCCACGGTGGTTCATACTGGTTCACGTTCGGAATTGAGTCATTAAATGTAGTTTCGGTACGTTGAGAGTGTTTGTCTATCGGTACGTCAGTTGGCAGTACGCGAGAGTCGGTATCGGTAACGGTAACGATTCCCCTTCCTTCGGTACGCTCCAGTGGTTGTCGCGTCGGTAAGTCAGTTGCCTGTCCGACCCGAGTAGCGCCTAAGATGTCGGTGCGGAAGTGGGGGTCACTCGCGCGTCGCGGTATTGTCCCCGTCGAAAATCGAGGCGGAATGTAACCGGTCTGAGCGGAACGCGGGGGATCGGGGAGGAGGTCCCGTGGCGGCGGAGTGGCCGCTCGTACGGGCGGTTCACCCGCAGCCCCGGGGGCCTCCGCACCCCCCGTTGCCCCTTGCTCTCCTCGTAAATGCTGTTCAAGTCTCGCTCGTAATATCGGTACTATCCCTTTTGTTGATAACCCCCGCAACGATAATTGCTCTACTAATTCATCTGTAGACAGAGTCCGTACCCAATCTTTTCCTGGAGGAGTTCGTTGCATTTTGTTCGAAAATAACTTTAACGGTATGCGGTAACGATAGCGCGATTATCCGGTATTTAAAAGATAAATCTATAAGCTATTTTTTTTCCAACGGTCGCAATCGAAACTATTCGGTTACTCGTTTCAACGGTAATAGCACGTGGTAAACACACGCGGCCTTGCTGCGTCGCACTCGCTCACGGCCTTGACGCCCCTTCGACAGTTTCTTTGTCCGTTAACGAAAACAAGCTAGAGTATCTGCTTCGAGAATTGTATACAAGTTCAACCTACGGTTCGAAATCTAACCGTTTCAGGAAGACGGTACGGTACGAAGATATGTGTTTATTACACTCGAGCGGTTTACGACGTTATTGTCCCCGACACTTTTTCTACTCGGTAATTGTGTTTGCCCTCTAAACTCTGGCGAGAACTAAAGACGGTTAACTTAAAGTTTATGAAGGGCAGAAAAAAAAAATGTTTAGGATTTTCGGTATATTTGAATAACGGAATTTAGTGCGATGCGTGGCTAACGGTATTTTACACGGGAATAAATGGCAAAATAATTTTACGATAATTTCGATATTTTCCGCGATCGTTTTTTTTCGGTATTTTAATTCGGTAATTATTCTAGCGTCCTTTACGTAGAAAATTTACCCTTTTCGGGGCCCCACGTTGGGCGCCAATTTGCTACCCGGGATATCGCGGCTAGCTCGCGTGTTTGCCCGCGACCCCGTTCCGCCCGCGAATACTCGTTTGACCCTCCCTGGCCGTGCCCGCGACTATGACCGTCGCGGCGCCTCCGCGGATCCGCGAGCGAATAGCACTTCGGCGCCCGATCCGAACCCGTTCAATATCGCTTTATTTAATTTGTTAGTTGGGCGCCAGACGCGTTTCCGCGTCACGATAGAGAACTTAGACGCGAGATGAGTTGCTGAGCGGAAAATTAGGGAAATCGTTTACGGCGATTCCGGGAAAACGCGGAAGATTCGAATCGGCGGCGGAACGACTCGGTAGCTCAGTAACCGAACGAAATGGTAGAGTGGCGGGGTTCTTAAAGGGTAAAGGAGCTAGACGCGGAGGCGTACGAGAAACGTGACTCGGGAAAATTTTGTGAGAAACCTTGATCGAACAGTATTTGTTAAAACAGAGCTCTTTATTCTAAATCTAATTGACTTCAATGTACCGGGTGGTCCGATATCGTACGTAATTCGATTACAATCACGCTCGGCGGAAGGCCGAGAAACTCTCCGCGAGATGTTAATCACGGAACGATACTTGCCAGTTCCTAAGCGGAATACAATCTTTGAATTATCCTCGATACTCGAACCGATACGCGACGCAACGAAACTTTAACGTAACGCGGATTCTTATACTACGAGACGCAATTATACTAACGCGGCGGAATTATTCTAACGCGACGAAACTACACTAACGCGACGGAATTCTTTCAACGCGACGAAATTATCCTATCGCAACGAAACGCGGCGTACACGACGAAACGCGACGAATGCGACGAAACGCAACGGAAACGCAGTTGCTCGAAACGCAACGGAACTAAACGCACTTAATTCTACACGCGACGCGACTTGATCTTTTACGGAAATCGATTCTGTATTGGCGACCGTCTAGAGAGAGAGAAAACGGGAAATGGCGCGACAAACACGAAATATCCGATACGATAAAATATGCACTTATGTTCTACCTCCGTATTAAGAGCTGGCGAAATCGAGACGTGGGAGGGCACAATATTGGCAAAGGCCTACTCGAGACGATACGTTGATTGTGGCTTACGCTGTACCACCCCCCGGTGCAGGTTCAGTGATCCAGCCGAGTGGCAGTCCGAGAGATCGTGAAGCGATCTCTCGAACCCGCGAAAAGTCCGGACGTCGGGATCCTCGACCGTCTCGGACAGGGGCCCCCGGGTTCTACCCTTCAAACTTAACCTAATTTCGATACGACAAAAAGCCACTCCGGTCACACTTTGCAGATCCTGCCCGTGAATGGCAAGCCAGGTGGTCGACAACCCGCGATATGGTATTCTCGATTTCGCGCTCTTTTACATAAATAATTCGATAATTGAGGGGACTTACCAAGATGTCCAACACGGGGCGGCAGGGCTCGATAGCTCGGAATATAATAAGCGGTAACTGAACTTTTAAATAACTGGCGAAAAACAAGAGGCAGATGCCGAATACAGAATAATTGCTCTCGGGCCCTTGCACCGGTATTAGGACATCTCGTAGTGTTCCCCCACCCTCGCTCGGAGTTCCGAATTCTGTCGAAGTCTTCTTCGGCAGGACTTCCTCCGGCTCCACAGCCTCTCTCTCCTATCGTAGGGCCGTAGCGGGGAAGCGGCAGGGAATCGGCACTTTCCTTCGGCGTACGTCGTTTCCTCGCCGGTCTCTCTCCTCTTGCCGCGCGCCTTCTCCTGGTCTATCGAAGGGTCCCAGCGGGGAAGCGGCAGGGAATCGGCTCGTTCCTTCGACGTACGCTGCTCCCTCGTTGACTGTGACGTCATTCTCCGGCGGTACATATAAAATAACACGGCGACAGAATTTGTTCGTACGATATTATACGCGCTTCGTTCTCTCTCTAGACGGTACCTGCCTACGACCTATGACCTGTCCGGTCTCCCGAGGAGGCTCCTTGTGACGGGTATAAAATACCACGTCACAACTAATATTGACAATAATATAAGTAATAAGTACCATTATTACAGTTCTATCGATAATAAGTGCATAATATGGGTAATAATGCACGTTATATTGCTAATAATATAAGTAATAAGTATAATTCTTACAGTTCTAGCGATAATAACTGCATAATATGGGTAATAATGCACGTTACATTGCTAATAATATAAGTAATAAGTATAATTATTACAGTTCTAGCGATAATAACTGCATTATATGGGTAATAATGCATGTTATATTGATAACATCGGGAGTAATAAGTATAATTATTATAGTTCTAGCGATAATAATAGTGCAATATGGCTAATAGTGCATGTTATATTGATAATGATAAAAGTAATAAGTATATTTATTACAGTTCTGGCGACAATAACTGCATTATATGGGTAATAATGCACGTTATATTGCTAAAAATATAAATAATAAGTATAATTATTACAGCTCTAGCGATAATAACTGCATTATATGGGTAATAGTGCATGTTATATTGATGATATCGGGAGTAATAAGTATAATTATTATAGTTCTAGCGATATTAATAGTACAATATGGCTAATAGTGCATGTTATATTGATAATAATAAAAGTAATAAGTATATTTATTATAGTTCTATCGATAATAATTGCATAATATTGGTAATAATGCATGTTATATTGATGCTAATAAAAGTACTAAGTATATTTATTATAGTTCTAGCGATAATAACTGCATAATATGGGTAATAATGCACGTTACATTGCCAATAATATAAGTAATAAGTATAATTATTACAGTTCTAGTGATAATAACTGCATTATATGGGTAATAATGCATGTTATATTGATAATAATAAAGGTAATAAGTATATTTATTAGAGTTCTATCGATAATAACTGCATAATATTGGTAATAATGCATGTTATATTGATGCTAATAAAAGTACTAAGTATATTTATTATAGTTATAGACATTATAACTGCATAATATGGGTAATAATGCATGTTATATTGAGAATAATATAAGTAATAAGTATAATTATTACAGTTCTAGCGATAATAACTGCATTATATGGGTAATAATGCATGTTATATTGATAATATTGGGAGTAATAAGTAAAATTATTATAGTTCTAGCGATAATAATAGTAAAATTTGGCTAATAGTGCATGTTATATTGAGAATAATGTAAGTAATAAGTATAATTATTACAGTTCTAGCGATAATAACTGCACAATATGGGTAATAATGCACGTTACATTGCTAATAATATAAGTAATAAGTATAATTGTTACAGTTCTAGAGATAATAACTGCATTATATGGGTAATAATGCATGTTATATTGATAATGATAAAAGTAATAAGTATATTTATTACAGTTCTGGCGACAATAACTGCATTATATGGGTAATAATGCACGTTATATTGCTAATAATATAAGTAATAAGTATAATTATTACAGCTTTAGCGATAATAACTGCATTATATGGGTAATAATGCATGTTATATTGCTAATAATAAAAGTAATAAGTATATTTATTATAGTTCTATCGATAAAAACTGCATAATATGGGCAATAATGCATGTTATATTGATGATAATGAAAGTAGTAAGTATATTTATTACAGTTCTAGCGACAATAACTGCATAATAAGGGGAATTATGCATGGTGTATTGACAATAATATAAGTAATAAGTATAGTTATTACAGTTCTAGCGATAATAACTGCATTATTTGGGTAATAATGGATGTTATATTGATAATATCGGGAGTAATAAGTATAATTATTATAGTTCTAGCGATATTAATAGTACAATATGGCTAATAGTGCATGTTATATTGATAATAATAAAAGTAATAAGTATATTTATTATAGTTCTAGCGATAATAACTGCATAATATGGGTAATAATGCACGTTATATCGATAATAATATAAGTAATAAGTATAATTATTACAGTTCTAGCGATAATAACTGCATAATATGGGTAATAATGCATGTTATATTGACAATAATATAAGTAATAAGAACCATTATTACAGTTCTATCGATAATAAGTGCATAATATGGGTAATAATGCACGTTATATTGCTAATAATATAAGTAATAAGTATAATTATTACAGTTCTAGTGATAATAACTGCATTATATGGGTAATAATGCATGTTATATTGATAATAATAAAAGTAATAAGTATATGTATTGGAGTTCTATCGATAATAACTGCATAATATTGGTAATAATGCATGTTATATTGATGCTAATAAAAGTACTAAGTATATTTATTATAGTTCTACCGATTATAACTGCATAATATGGGTAATAATGCACGTTATATCGATAATAATATAAGTAATAAGTATAATTATTACAGTTCTAGCGATAATAACTGCATAATATGGGTAATAATGCATGTTATATTGACAATAATATAAGTAATAAGTACCATTATTACAGTTCTATCGATAATAAGTGCATAATATGGGTAATAATGCACGTTATATTGCTAATAATATAAGTAATAAGTATAATTATTACAGTTCCAGTGACAATAACTGCATTATATGGGTAATAATGCATGTTATATTGAGAATAATGTAAGTAATAAGTATAATTATTACAGTTCTAGCGATAATAACTGCATAATATGGCTAATAGTGCATGTTTTATTGATAATAATGAAAGTAATAAGTATATTTATTATAGTTCTAGCGATAATAACTGCATAATATGGCTAATAGTGCATGTTCTATTGATAATAATGAAAGTAATACGTATATTTATTATAGTTCTAGCGATAATAACTGCATAATATGGGTAATAATGCACGTTATATTGAGAATAATATAAGTAATAATTATAATTATTACAGTTCTAGCGATAATAACTGCATTATATGGGTAATAATGCATGTTATATTGATAATATTGGGAGTAATAAGTAAAATTATTATAGTTCTAGCTATAATAATAGTAAAATATGGCTAATAGTGCATGTTATATTGAGAATAATATAGGTAATAAGTATAATTATTGCAGTTCTAGCGATAATAACTGCATTATATGGTTATAATGCATGTTATATTGATAATATCGGGAGTAATAAGTATAATTACTATAGTTCTAGCGATAATAATAGTACAATATGGCTAATAGTGCATGTTATATTGATAATAATAAAAGTAATAGGTATATTTATTACAGTTCTATCGATAATAACTGCATAATATGGGTAATAATGCCTGTTATATTGATGATAATAAAAGAAATGCGTATATTTATTATTGTTCTAGTGATAATAACTGCATAATATGGGTAATAATGCATGTTATATTGATAATAATAAAAGTAATACGTATATTTATTATAGTTCTAGCGATAATAACTGCATAACATGGGTAATAATGCACGTTATATTGCTAATAATATGAGTAATAAGTATAATTATTACAGTTCTAGCGATATTAAGTGCATTATATGGGTAATAATGCATGTTATATTGATAATAATAAAAGTAATAAGTATATTTATTACAGTTCTATCGATAATAACTGCATAAAATGGGTAACAATGCATGTTATATTGATGATAATGAAAGTAGTAAGTATATTTATTACAGTTCTAGCGATAATAACTGCGTTATATGAGTAATAATGCATATTATATTGATAATATCGGGAGTAACAAGTATAATTATTATAGTTTTAGCGATAATAATAGTAAAATATGGCTAATGGTGCATGTTATATTGATAATAATAAAAGTAATAAGTATATTTATTATACTTCTGTCGATAATAACTGCATTATATGGGTAATAATGCATGTTATATTGATAATAATAAAAGTAATAAGTATATTTATTATAGTTCTAGCGATAATAACAGCATAATATTGGTAATAATGCATGTTATATTGATGCTAATAAAAGTACTAAGTATATTTATTATAGTTCTAGACATTGTAACTGCATAATATGGTTAATAATGCATGTTATATTGAGAATAATATAAGTAATAAGTATAATTATTACAGTTCTAGCGATAATAACTGCATTATATGGGTAATAATGCATGTTATATTGATAATATTGGGAGTAATAAGTAAAATTATTATAGTTCTAGCGATAATAATAGTAAAATTTGGCTAATAGTGCATGTTATATTGAGAATAATGTAAGTAATAAGTATAATTATTACAGTTCTAGCGATAATAACTGCACAATATGGGTAATAATGCACGTTACATTGCTAATAATATAAGTAATAAGTATAATTATTACAGTTCTAGAGATAATAACTGCATTATATGGGTAATAATGCATGTTATATTGATAATGATAAAAGTAATAAGTATATTTATTACAGTTCTGGCGACAATAACTGCATTATATGGGTAATAATGCACGTTATATTGCTAATAATATAAGTAATAAGTATAATTATTACAGCTTTAGCGATAATAACTGCATTATATGGGTAATAATGCATGTTATATTGCTAATAATAAAAGTAATAAGTATATTTATTATAGTTCTATCGATAAAAACTGCATAATATGGGCAATAATGCATGTTATATTGATGATAATGAAAGTAGTAAGTATATTTATTACAGTTCTAGCGACAATAACTGCATAATAAGGGGAATTATGCATGGTGTATTGACAATAATATAAGTAATAAGTATAGTTATTACAGTTCTAGCGATAATAAATGCATTATTTGGGTAATAATGGATGTTATATTGATAATATCGGGAGTAATAAGTATAATTATTACAGTTCTAGCGATAATACTAGTAAAATATGGCTAATAGTGCATGTTCTATTGATAATAATAAAAGTAATACGTATATTTATTATAGTTCTAGCGATAATAACTGCATAATATGGGTAATAATGCACGTTATATTGATAATAATATAAGTAATAAGTATAATTATTACAGTTCTAGCGATAATAACTGCATTATATGGGTAATAATGCATGTTATATTGATAATATTGGGAGTAATAAGTAAAATTATTATAGTTCTAGCGATAATAATAGTAAAATTTGGCTAATAGTGCATGTTATATTGAGAATAATGTAAGTAATAAGTATAATTATTACAGTTCAAGCGGTAATAACTGCATAATATGGGTAACAATGCATGTTATATTGATAATATCTTGAGTAATAAGTATAATTATTACAGTTCTAGCGATAATAATAGTAAAATATGGCTAATAGTGCATGTTATATTGATAATAATAAAAGTAATACGTATATTTATTATAGTTCTAGCGATAATAACTGCATAATATGGGTAACAATGCATGTTATATTGATAATAATATAAGTAATAAGTATAATTATTACAGTTCTAGCGATAATAACTGCATTATATGGGTAATAATGCATGTTATATTGCTAATAATATAAGTAATAAGTATAATTATTACAGTTCTAGCGATAATAACTGCATTATATGGGTAATAATGCATGTTATATTGATAACATCGGGAGTAATAAGTATAATTACTATAGTTCTAGCGATAATAATAGTACAATATGGCTAATAGTGCATGTTATATTGATAATAATAAAAATAATAAGTATATTTATTACAGTTCTATCGATAATAACTGCATAATATGGGTAATAATGCATGTTATATTGATGATAATAGAAGTAATGCGTATATTTATTATTGTTCTAGTGATAATAACTGCATAATATGGGTAATAATGCATGTTATATTGATAATAATAAAAGTAATAAGTACATTTATTATATTTCCATCGATAATAACTGCATAATATGGGTAATAATGCATGTTATATTGATCATAATAAAAGTACTAAGTATATTTATTATGGCTATAGCGATAATAACTGCATAATATGGGTAATAATGCATGTTATATTGATAATAATATAAGTAATAAGTATAATTATTACAGTTCTAGCGATAATAACTGCATTATATGGGTAATAATGCATGTTATATTGATAATAATATAAGTAATAAGTATAATTATTACAGTTCTAGCGATAATAACTGCACAATATGGGTAATAATGCACGTTACATTGCTAATAATATAAGTAATAAGTATAATTATTACAGTTCTAGCGATAATAACTGCATTATATGGGTAATAATGCATGTTATATTGATAATATTGGGAGTAATAAGTATAATTATTGTAGTTCTAGCGATAATAATAGTAAAATATGGCTAATAGTGCATGTTATATTGAGAATAATGTAAGTAATAAGTATAATTATTACAGTTCTAGCGATAATAACTGCACAATATGGGTAATAATGCACGTTACATTGCTAATAATATAAGTTATAAGTATAATTATTACAGTTCTTGCGATAATAACTGCATTATATGGGTAATAATGGATGTTATATTGATAATATCGGGAGTAATAAGTATATTTATTATAGTTCTAGCGATAATAACTGCATAATATAGGTAATGATGCATGTTATATTGATAATAATAAAAGTAATAAGTATATTTATTATAGTTCTATCAATAATAACTGCATTATATGGGTAATAATGCACGTTATATTGCTAACAATATAAGTAATAAGTATAATTATTACAGTTCTAGCGATAATAACTGCATTATATGGGTAATAATGCATGTTATATACATAATATTGGGAGTAATAAGTACCATTATTACAGTTCTATCGATAATAAGTGCATAATATGGGTAATAATGCACGTTATATTGCTAATAATATAAGTAATATGTATAATTATTACAGTTCTAGTGATAATAACTGCATTATATGGGTAATAATGCATGTTATATTGATAATAATAAAAGTAATAAGTATATGTATTAGAGTTCTATCGATAATAACTGCATAACATTGGTAATAATGCATGTTATATTGATGCTAATAAAAGTACTAAGTATATTTATTATAGTTCTATCAATAATAACTGCATTATATGGGTAATAATGCACGTTATATTGCTAACAATATAAGTAATAAGTATAATTATTACAGTTCTAGCGATAATAACTGCATTATATGGGTAATAATGCATGTTATATACATAATATTGGGAGTAATAAGTACCATTATTACAGTTCTATCGATAATAAGTGCATAATATGGGTAATAATGCACGTTATATTGCTAATAATATAAGTAATATGTATAATTATTACAGTTCTAGTGATAATAACTGCATTATATGGGTAATAATGCATGTTATATTGATAATAATAAAAGTAATAAGTATATGTATTAGAGTTCTATCGATAATAACTGCATAACATTGGTAATAATGCATGTTATATTGATGCTAATAAAAGTACTAAGTATATTTATTATAGTTCTAGCGATTATAACTGCATAATATGGGTAATAATGCACGTTATATTGAGAATAATATAAGTAATAAGTATAATTATTACAGTTCTAGCGATAATAACTGCATTATATGGGTAATAATGCATGTTATATACATAATATTGGGAGTAATAAGTACCATTATTACAGTTCTATCGATAATAAGTGCATAATATGGGTAATAATGCACGTTATATTGCTAATAATATAAGTAATAAGTATAATTATTACAGTTCTAGTGATAATAACTGCATTATATGGGTAATAATGCATGTTATATTGATAATAATAAAAGTAATAAGTATATGTATTAGAGTTCTATCGATAATAACTGCATAACATTGGTAATAATGCATGTTATATTGATGCTAATAAAAGTACTAAGTATATTTATTATAGTTCTAGCGATTATAACTGCATAATATGGGTAATAATGCACGTTATATTGAGAATAATATAAGTAATAAGTATAATTATTACAGTTCTAGCGATAATAACTGTATTATATGGGTAATAATGCATGTTATATTGATGATATCGGGAGTAATAAGTATAATTATTATAGTTCTAGCGATATTAATAGTACAATATGGCTAATAGTGCATGTTATATTGATAATAATAAAAGTAGTAAGCATATTTGTTATAGTTCTAGCGATAATAACTGCATTATATGGCTAATAGTGCATGTTCTATTGTTAATAATGAAAGTAATACGTATATTTATTACAGTTCTGGCGACAATAACTGCATTATATGGGTAATAATGCACGTTATATTGCTAATAATATAAATAATAAGTATAATTATTACAGCTCTAGCGATAATAACTGCATTATATGGGTAATAGTGCATGTTATATTGATGATATCGGGAGTAATAAGTATAATTATTATAGTTCTAGCGATATTAATAGTACAATATGGCTAATAGTGCATGTTATATTGATAATAATAAAAGTAATAAGTATATTTATTATAGTTCTATCGATAATAATTGCATAATATTGGTAATAATGCATGTTATATTGATGCTAATAAAAGTACTAAGTATATTTATTATAGTTCTAGCGATAATAACTGCATAATATGGGTAATAATGCACGTTACATTGCTAATAATATAAGTAATAAGTATAATTATTACAGTTCTAGTGATAATAACTGCATTATATGGGTAATAATGCATGTTATATTGATAATAATAAAGGTAATAAGTGTATTTATTAGAGTTCTATCGATAATAACTGCATAATATTGGTAATAATGCATGTTATATTGATGCTAATAAAAGTACTAAGTATATTTATTATAGTTCTAGACATTATAACTGCATAATATGGGTAATAATGCATGTTATATTGAGAATAATATAAGTAATAAGTATAATTATTACAGTTCTAGCGATAATAACTGCATTATATGGGTAATAATGCATGTTATATTGATAATATTGGGAGTAATAAGTAAAATTATTATAGTTCTAGCGATAATAATAGTAAAATTTGGCTAATAGTGCATGTTATATTGAGAATAATGTAAGTAATAAGTATAATTATTACAGTTCTAGCGATAATAACTGCACAATATGGGTAATAATGCACGTTACATTGCTAATAATATAAGTAGTAAGTATAATTGTTACAGTTCTAGAGATAATAACTGCATTATATGGGTAATAATGCATGTTATATTGATAATGATAAAAGTAATAAGTATATTTATTACAGTTCTGGCGACAATAACTGCATTATATGGGTAATAATGCACGTTATATTGCTAATAATATAAGTAATAAGTATAATTATTACAGCTTTAGCGATAATAACTGCATTATATGGGTAATAATGCATGTTATATTGCTAATAATAAAAGTAATAAGTATATTTATTATAGTTCTATCGATAAAAACTGCATAATATGGGCAATAATGCATGTTATATTGATGATAATGAAAGTAGTAAGTATATTTATTACAGTTCTAGCGACAATAACTGCATAATAAGGGGAATTATGCATGGTGTATTGACAATAATATAAGTAATAAGTATAGTTATTACAGTTCTAGCGATAATAACTGCATTATTTGGGTAATAATGGATGTTATATTGATAATATCGGGAGTAATAAGTATAATTATTATAGTTCTAGCGATATTAATAGTACAATATGGCTAATAGTGCATGTTATATTGATAATAATAAAAGTAATAAGTATATTTATTATAGTTCTAGCGATAATAACTGCATAATATGGGTAATAATGCACGTTATATCGATAATAATATAAGTAATAAGTATAATTATTACAGTTCTAGCGATAATAACTGCATAATATGGGTAATAATGCATGTTATATTGACAATAATATAAGTAATAAGTACCATTATTACAGTTCTATCGATAATAAGTGCATAATATGGGTAATAATGCACGTTATATTGCTAATAATATAAGTAATAAGTATAATTATTACAGTTCTAGTGATAATAACTGCATTATATGGGTAATAATGCATGTTATATTGATAATAATAAAAGTAATAAGTATATGTATTGGAGTTCTATCGATAATAACTGCATAATATTGGTAATAATGCATGTTATATTGATGCTAATAAAAGTACTAAGTATATTTATTATAGTTCTACCGATTATAACTGCATAATATGGGTAATAATGCATGTTATATTGATAATATTGGGAGTAATAAGGAAAATTATTATAGTTCTAGCGATAATAATAGTAAAATATGGCTAATAGTGCATGTTATATTGATAATAATAAAAGTAATACGTATATTTATTATAGTTCTAGCGATAATAACTGCATAATATGGGTAATAATGCACGTTATATTGATAATAATATAAGTAATAAGTATAATTATTACAGTTCTAGCGATAATAACTGCATTATATGGGTAATAATGCATGTTATATTGATGATATCGGGAGTAATAAGTATAATTATTATAGTTCTAGCGATATTAATAGTACAATATGGCTATTAGTGCATGTTATATTGATAATAATAAAAGTAATAAGTATATTTATTATAGTTCTATCGATAATAATTGCATAATATTGGTAATAATGCATGTTATATTGATGCTAATAAAAGTACTAAGTATATTTATTATAGTTCTAGCGATAATAACTGCATAATATGGGTAATAATGCACGTTACATTGCTAATAATATAAGTAATAAGTATAATTATTACAGTTCTAGTGATAATAACTGCATTATATGGGTAATAATGCATGTTATATTGATAATAATAAAGGTAATAAGTATATTTATTAGAGTTCTATCGATAATAACTGCATAATATTGGTAATAATGCATGTTATATTGATGCTAATAAAAGTACTAAGTATATTTATTATAGTTCTAGACATTATAACTGCATAATATGGGTAATAATGCATGTTATATTGAGAATAATATAAGTAATAAGTATAATTATTACAGTTCTAGCGATAATAACTGCATTATATGGGTAATAATGCATGTTATATTGATAATATTGGGAGTAATAAGTAAAATTATTATAGTTCTAGCGATAATAATAGTAAAATTTGGCTAATAGTGCATGTTATATTGAGAATAATGTAAGTAATAAGTAGAATTATTACAGTTCTAGCGATAATAACTGCACAATATGGGTAATAATGCACGTTACATTGCTAATAATATAAGTAATAAGTATAATTGTTACAGTTCTAGAGATAATAACTGCATTATATGGGTAATAATGCATGTTATATTGATAATGATAAAAGTAATAAGTATATTTATTACAGTTCTGGCGACAATAACTGCATTATATGGGTAATAATGCACGTTATATTGCTAATAATATAAGTAATAAGTATAATTATTACAGCTTTAGCGATAATAACTGCATTATTTGGGTAATAATGCATGTTATATTGCTAATAATAAAAGTAATAAGTATATTTATTATAGTTCTATCGATAAAAACTGCATAATATGGGCAATAATGCATGTTATATTGATGATAATGAAAGTAGTAAGTATATTTATTACAGTTCTAGCGACAATAACTGCATAATAAGGGGAATTATGCATGGTGTATTGACAATAATATAAGTAATAAGTATAGTTATTACAGTTCTAGCGATAATAACTGCATTATTTGGGTAATAATGGATGTTATATTGATAATATCGGGAGTAATAAGTATAATTATTATAGTTCTAGCGATATTAATAGTACAATATGGCTAATAGTGCATGTTATATTGATAATAATAAAAGTAATAAGTATATTTATTATAGTTCTAGCGATAATAACTGCATAATATGGGTAATAATGCACGTTATATCGATAATAATATAAGTAATAAGTATAATTATTACAGTTCTAGCGATAATAACTGCATAATATGGGTAATAATGCATGTTATATTGACAATAATATAAGTAATAAGTACCATTATTACAGTTCTATCGATAATAAGTGCATAATATGGGTAATAATGCACGTTATATTGCTAATAATATAAGTAATAAGTATAATTATTACAGTTCTAGTGATAATAACTGCATTATATGGGTAATAATGCATGTTATATTGATAATAATAAAAGTAATAAGTATATGTATTGGAGTTCTATCGATAATAACTGCATAATATTGGTAATAATGCATGTTATATTGATGCTAATAAAAGTACTAAGTATATTTATTATAGTTCTACCGATTATAACTGCATAATATGGGTAATAATGCATGTTATATTGATAATATTGGGAGTAATAAGGAAAATTATTATAGTTCTAGCGATAATAATAGTAAAATATGGCTAATAGTGCATGTTATATTGATAATAATAAAAGTAATACGTATATTTATTATAGTTCTAGCGATAATAACTGCATAATATGGGTAATAATGCACGTTATATTGATAATAATATAAGTAATAAGTATAATTATTACAGTTCTAGCGATAATAACTGCATTATATGGGTAATAATGCATGTTATATTGATGATATCGGGAGTAATAAGTATAATTATTATAGTTCTAGCGATATTTATAGTACAATATGGCTATTAGTGCATGTTATATTGATAATAATAAAAGTAATAAGTATATTTATTATAGTTCTAGCGATAATAACTGCATAATATAGGTAATAATGCACGTTATATTGATAATAATATAAGTAATAAGTATAATTATTACAGTTCTAGCGATAATAACTGCATAATATAGGTAATAATGCATGTTATATTGAGAATAATATAAGTAATAAGTACCATTATTACAGTTCTATCGATAATAACTGCATAATATGGGTAATAATGCACGTTACATTGATAATAATATAAGTAATAAGTATAATTATTACAGTTCTAGTGATAATAACTGCATTATATGGGTAATAATGCATGTTATATTGATAATAATAAAAGTAATAAGTATATGCATTAGAGTTCTATCGATAATAACTGCATAATATTGGTAATAATGCATGTTATATTGATGCTAATAAAAGTACTAAGTATATTTATTATAGTTCTAGCGATTATAACTGCATAATGTGGGTAATAATGCATGCTATATTGAGAATAATATAAGTAGTAAGTATAATTATTACAGTTCTAGCGATAATAACTGCATTATATGGGTAATAATGCATGTTATATTGATAATATTGGGAGTAATAAGTAAAATTATTATAGTTCTAGCTATAATAATAGTAAAATATGGCTAATAGTGCATGTTATATTGAGAATAATATAGGTAATAAGTATAATTATTCCAGTTCTAGCGATAATAACTGCATTATATGGTTATAATGCATGTTATATTGATAATATCGGGAGTAATAAGTATAATTACTATAGTTCTAGCGATAATAATAGTACAATATGGCTAATAGTGCATGTTATATTGATAATAATAAAAGTAATAGGTATATTTATTACAGTTCTATCGATAATAACTGCATAATATGGGTAATAATGCCTGTTATATTGATGATAATAAAAGAAATGCGTATATTTATTATTGTTCTAGTGATAATAACTGCATAATATGGGTAATAATGCATGTTATATTGATAATAATAAAAGTAATACGTATATTTATTATAGTTCTAGCGATAATAACTGCATAACATGGGTAATAATGCACGTTATATTGCTAATAATATGAGTAATAAGTATAATTATTACAGTTCTAGCGATATTAAGTGCATTATATGGGTAATAATGCATGTTATATTGATAATAATAAAAGTAATAAGTATATTTATTACAGTTCTATCGATAATAACTGCATAAAATGGGTAACAATGCATGTTATATTGATAATATCGGGAGTAACAAGTATAATTATTATAGTTTTAGCGATAATAATAGTAAAATATGGCTAATGGTGCATGTTATATTGATAATAATAAAAGTAATAAGTATATTTATTATACTTCTGTCGATAATAACTGCATTATATGGGTAATAATGCATGTTATATTGATAATAATAAAAGTAATAAGTATATTTATTATAGTTCTAGCGCTAATAACAGCATAATATTGGTAATAATGCATGTTATATTGATGCTAATAAAAGTACTAAGTATATTTAGTATAGTTCTAGACATTGTAACTGCATAATATGGTTAATAATGCATGTTATATTGAGAATAATATAAGTAATAAGTATAATTATTACAGTTCTAGCGATAATAACTGCATTATATGGGTAATAATGCATGTTATATTGATAATATTGGGAGTAATAAGTAAAATTATTAATAGTACAATATGGCTAAAAGTGCATGTTATATTGATAATAATAAAAGTAATAAGTATATTTATTATAGTTCTATCGATAATAACTGCATAATATTGGTAATAATGCGTGTTATATTGATGCTAATAAAAGTACTAAGTATATTTATTATAGTTCTAGACATTATAACTGCATAATATGGGTAATAATGCATGTTATATTGAGAATAATATAAGTAATAAGTATAATTATTACAGTTCTAGCGATAATAACTGCATTATATGGGTAGTAATGCATGTTATATTGAGCATAATGTAAGTAATAAGTATAATTATTACAGTTCTAGCGATAATAACTGCATAATATGGGTAATAATGCATGTTATACTGATAATAATAAAAGTAATAAGTATATTTGTTATAGTTCTATCGATAATAACTGCATAATATGGCTAATAGTGCATGTTCTATTGATAATATTGGGAGTAATAAGTAAAATTATTATAGTTCTAGCTATAATAATAGTAAAATATGGCTAATAGTGCATGTTATATTGAGAATAATGTAAGTAATAAGTATAATTATTACAGTTCAAGCGGTAATAACTGCATAATATGGGTAACAATGCATGTTATATTGATAATATCTTGAGTAATAAGTATAATTATTACAGTTCTAGCGATAATAATAGTAAAATATGGCTAATAGTGCATGTTATATTGAGAATAATGTAAGTAATAAGTATAATTATTACAGTTCTAGCGATAATAACTGCACAATATGGGTAATAATGCACGTTACATTGCTAATAATATAAGTTATAAGTATAATTATTACAGTTCTTGCGATAATAACTGCATTATATGGGTAATAATGGATGTTATATTGATAATATCGGGAGTAATAAGTATATTTATTATAGTTCTAGCGATAATAACTGCATAATATAGGTAATGATGCATGTTATATTGATAATAATAAAAGTAATAAGTATATTTATTATAGTTCTATCAATAATAACTGCATTATATGGGTAATAATGCACGTTATATTGCTAACAATATAAGTAATAAGTATAATTATTACAGTTCTAGCGATAATAACTGCATTATATGGGTAATAATGCATGTTATATACATAATATTGGGAGTAATAAGTACCATTATTACAGTTCTATCGATAATAACTGCATAATATGGGTAATAATGCACGTTACATTGATAATAATATAAGTAATAAGTATAATTATTACAGTTCTAGTGATAATAACTGCATTATATGGGTAATAATGCATGTTATATTGATAATAATAAAAGTAATAAGTATATGCATTAGAGTTCTATCGATAATAACTGCATAATATTGGTAATAATGCATGTTATATTGATGCTAATAAAAGTACTAAGTATATTTATTATAGTTCTAGCGATTATAACTGCATAATGTGGGTAATAATGCATGCTATATTGAGAATAATATAAGTAGTAAGTATAATTATTACAGTTCTAGCGATAATAACTGCATTATATGGGTAATAATGCATGTTATATTGATAATATTGGGAGTAATAAGTAAAATTATTATAGTTCTAGCTATAATAATAGTAAAATATGGCTAATAGTGCATGTTATATTGAGAATAATATAGGTAATAAGTATAATTATTCCAGTTCTAGCGATAATAACTGCATTATATGGTTATAATGCATGTTATATTGATAATATCGGGAGTAATAAGTATAATTACTATAGTTCTAGCGATAATAATAGTACAATATGGCTAATAGTGCATGTTATATTGATAATAATAAAAGTAATAGGTATATTTATTACAGTTCTATCGATAATAACTGCATAATATGGGTAATAATGCCTGTTATATTGATGATAATAAAAGAAATGCGTATATTTATTATTGTTCTAGTGATAATAACTGCATAATATGGGTAATAATGCATGTTATATTGATAATAATAAAAGTAATACGTATATTTATTATAGTTCTAGCGATAATAACTGCATAACATGGGTAATAATGCACGTTATATTGCTAATAATATGAGTAATAAGTATAATTATTACAGTTCTAGCGATATTAAGTGCATTATATGGGTAATAATGCATGTTATATTGATAATAATAAAAGTAATAAGTATATTTATTACAGTTCTATCGATAATAACTGCATAAAATGGGTAACAATGCATGTTATATTGATAATATCGGGAGTAACAAGTATAATTATTATAGTTTTAGCGATAATAATAGTAAAATATGGCTAATGGTGCATGTTATATTGATAATAATAAAAGTAATAAGTATATTTATTATACTTCTGTCGATAATAACTGCATTATATGGGTAATAATGCATGTTATATTGATAATAATAAAAGTAATAAGTATATTTATTATAGTTCTAGCGCTAATAACAGCATAATATTGGTAATAATGCATGTTATATTGATGCTAATAAAAGTACTAAGTATATTTAGTATAGTTCTAGACATTGTAACTGCATAATATGGTTAATAATGCATGTTATATTGAGAATAATATAAGTAATAAGTATAATTATTACAGTTCTAGCGATAATAACTGCATTATATGGGTAATAATGCATGTTATATTGATAATATTGGGAGTAATAAGTAAAATTATTAATAGTACAATATGGCTAAAAGTGCATGTTATATTGATAATAATAAAAGTAATAAGTATATTTATTATAGTTCTATCGATAATAACTGCATAATATTGGTAATAATGCGTGTTATATTGATGCTAATAAAAGTACTAAGTATATTTATTATAGTTCTAGACATTATAACTGCATAATATGGGTAATAATGCATGTTATATTGAGAATAATATAAGTAATAAGTATAATTATTACAGTTCTAGCGATAATAACTGCATTATATGGGTAGTAATGCATGTTATATTGAGCATAATGTAAGTAATAAGTATAATTATTACAGTTCTAGCGATAATAACTGCATAATATGGGTAATAATGCATGTTATACTGATAATAATAAAAGTAATAAGTATATTTGTTATAGTTCTATCGATAATAACTGCATAATATGGCTAATAGTGCATGTTCTATTGATAATATTGGGAGTAATAAGTAAAATTATTATAGTTCTAGCTATAATAATAGTAAAATATGGCTAATAGTGCATGTTATATTGAGAATAATGTAAGTAATAAGTATAATTATTACAGTTCAAGCGGTAATAACTGCATAATATGGGTAACAATGCATGTTATATTGATAATATCTTGAGTAATAAGTATAATTATTACAGTTCTAGCGATAATAATAGTAAAATATGGCTAATAGTGCATGTTCTATTGATAATAATAAAAGTAATACGTATATTTATTATAGTTCTAGCGATAATAACTGCATAATATGGGTAACAATGCATGTTATATTGATAATAATATAAGTAATAAGTATAATTATTACAGTTCTAGCGATAATAACTGCATTATATGGGTAATAATGCATGTTATATTGCTAATAATATAAGTAATAAGTATAATTATTACAGTTCTAGCGATAATAACTGCATTATATATGTAATAATGCATGTTATATTGATAACATCGGGAGTAATAAGTATAATTACTATAGTTCTAGCGATAATAATAGTACAATATGGCTAATAGTGCATGTTATATTGATAATAATAAAAATAATAAGTATATTTATTACAGTTCTATCGATAATAACTGCATAATATGGGTAATAATGCATGTTATATTGATGATAATAGAAGTAATGCGTATATTTATTATTGTTCTAGTGATAATAACTGCATAATATGGGTAATAATGCATGTTATATTGATAATAATAAAAGTAATAAGTACATTTATTATATTTCCATCGATAATAACTGCATAATATGGGTAATAATGCATGTTATATTGATCATAATAAAAGTACTAAGTATATTTATTATGGCTATAGCGATAATAACTGCATAATATGGGTAATAATGCATGTTATATTGATAATAATATAAGTAATAAGTATAATTATTACAGTTCTAGCGATAATAACTGCATTATATGGGTAATAATGCATGTTATATTGATAATAATATAAGTAATAAGTATAATTATTACAGTTCTAGCGATAATAACTGCATTATATGGGTAATAATGCATGTTATATTGATAATATCGGGAGTAATAAGTACAATTATTACAGTTCTAGCGATAATATTAGTAAAATATAACTAATAGTGCATGTTCTATTGATAATAATAAAAGTAATACGTATATTTATTATAGTTCTAGCGATAATAACTGCATAATATGGGTAATAATGCACGTTATATTGATAATAATATAAGTAATAAGTATAATTATTACAGTTCTAGCGATAATAACTGCATTATTTGGGTAATAATGGATGTTATATAGCTAATAATATAAGTAATAAGTATAACTATTACAGTTCTAGCGATAATAACTGCATTATATGGGTAATAATGCATGTTATATTGATGATAATAAAAGTAATACGTTTATTTATTATAGTTCTAGCGATAATAACTGCATAATATGGGTAATAATGCATGTTATATTGATAATAAAGAAGTAATAAGTATATTTATTATAGTTCTATCGATAATAACTGCATAATATGGGTAATAATGCACGTTATATTGATGATAATAAAAGTCGTAAGTATATTTATTATAGTTCTACCGATTATAACTGCATTATATGGGTAATAATGCATGTTATATTGCTAATAATATAACTAATAAGTATAATTATTACAGTTCTAGCGATAATAACTGCATTATATGGGTAATAATGCATGTTATATTGATAATAATATAAGTAATAAGTATAATTATTACAGTTCTAGCGATAATAACTGCATTATATGGGTAATAATGCATGTTATATTGATAATATCGGGAGTAATAAGTACAATTATTACAGTTCTAGCGATAATATTAGTAAAATATAACTAATAGTGCATGTTCTATTGATAATAATAAAAGTAATACGTATATTTATTATAGTTCTAGCGATAATAACTGCATAATATGGGTAATAATGCACGTTATATTGATAATAATATAAGTAATAAGTATAATTATTACAGTTCTAGCGATAATAACTGCATTATTTGGGTAATAATGGATGTTATATTGTTAACATCGGGAGTAATAAGTATAATTATTACAGTTCTAGCGATAATACTAGTAAAATATGGCGAAGCGTGCCTGTTATATTGATAATAATAAAAGTAATAAGTATATTTATTATACTTCTGTCGATAATAACTGCATTATATGGGTAATAATGCATGTTATATTGATAATAATATAAGTAATATGTATAATTATTACAGTTCTAGCCATAATAACTGCATTATATGGGTAATAATGCACGTTATATTGCTAATAATATAAGTAATAAGTATAATTATTACAGTTCTAGCGATAATAACTGCATTATATGGGTAATAATGCATGTTATATTGATAATATCGGGAGTAATAAGTATATTTATTATAGTTCCATCGATAATAACTGCATAATATGGGTGATAATGCATGTTATAGTGATGATAATAAAAGTACTAAGTTTATTTATTATGGCTATAGCGATAATAACTGCATAATATGGGTAATAATGCATGTTATATTGATAATAATATAAGTAATAAGGATAATTATTACAGTTCTAGCGATAATAACTACATTATATGGGTAATAATGCATGTTATATTGATAATATCCGGAGTAATAAGTATAATTATTACAGTTCTAGCGATAATAATAGTAAAATATAACTAATAGTGTATGTTCTATTGATAATAACAAAAGTAATACGTATATTTATTATAGTTCTAGCGATAATAACTGCATAATATGGGTAATAATGCATGTTATATTGATAATAATATAAGTAATAAGTATAATTATTACAGTTCTAGCGATAATAACTGCATTATATGGGTAATAATGCATGTTATATTGATAATATCGGGAGTGTTAAGTATAATTATTACAGTTCTAGCGATAATAATAGTAAAATATAACTAATAGTGCATGTTCTATTGATAATAATAAAAGTAATACGTATATTTATTATAGTTCTAGCGATAATAACTGCATAATATGGGTAATAATGCACGTTATATTGATAATAATATAAGTAATAAGTATAATTATTACAGTTCTAGCGATAATAACTGCATTATATGGGTAATAATGCACGTTATATAGCTAATAATATAAGTAATAAGTATAACTATTACAGTTCTAGCGATAATAACTGCATTATATGGGTAATAATGCATGTTATATTGATAATATCGGGAGTGTTAAGTATAATTATTACAGTTCTAGCGATAATAATAGTAAAATATAACTAATAGTGCATGTTATATTGAGAATAGTAAAAGTAATACGTATATTTATTATAGTTCTAGCGATAATAACTGCATAATATGGGTAATAATGCATGTTATATTGATAATAATATAAGTAATAAGTATAATTATTACAGTTCTAGCGATAATAACTGCATTATATGGGTAATAATGCATGTTATATTGATAATATCGGGAGTAATAAGTATATTTATTATAGTTCCATCGATAATAACTGCATAATATGGGTAATTATGCATGTTATATTGATGATAATAAAAGTACTAAGTATATTTATTATGGCTATAGCGATAATAACAGCATAATATGGGTAATAATGCATGTTATATTGATAATAATATAAGTAATAAGTATAATTATTACAGTTCTAGCGATAATAACTGCATTATATGGGTAATAATGCATGTTATATTGATAATAATATAAGTAATAAGTATAATTATTACAGTTCTAGCGATAATAACTGCATTATATGGGTAATAATGCATGTTATATTGATATTATCGGGAGTGTTAAGTATAATTATTACAGTTCTAGCGATAATAATAGTAAAATATAACTAATAGTGCATGTTCTATTGATAATAATAAAAGTAATACGTATATTTATTATAGTTCTAGCGATAATAACTGCATAATATGGGTAATAATGCACGTTATATTGATAATAATATAAGTAATAAGTATAATTATTACAGTTCTAGCGATAATAACTGCATTATATGGGTAATAATGCACGTTATATAGCTAATAATATAAGTAATAAGTATAACTATTACAGTTCTAGCGATAATAACTGCATTATTTGGGTAATAATGGATGTTATATTGTTAACATCGGGAGTAATAAGTATAATTATTACAGTTCTAGCGATAATACTAGTAAAATATGGCGAAGCGTGCCTGTTATATTGATAATAATAAAAGTAATAAGTATATTTATTATACTTCTGTCGATAATAACTGCATTATATGGGTAATAATGCATGTTATATTGATAATAATATAAGTAATATGTATAATTATTACAGTTCTAGCGATAATAACTGCATTATATGGGTAATAATGCACGTTATATTGCTAATAATATAAGTAATAAGTATAATTATTACAGTTCTAGCGATAATAACTGCATTATATGGGTAATAATGCATGTTATATTGATAATATCGGGAGTAATAAGTATATTTAATATAGTTCCATCGATAATAACTGCATAATATGGGTAATAATGCACGTTATATTGATAATAATATAAGTAATAAGTATAATTATTACAGTTCTAGCGATAATAACTGCATTATATGGGTAATAATGCACGTTATATAGCTAATAATATAAGTAATAAGTATAACTATTACAGTTCTAGCGATAATAACTGCATTATATGGGTAATAATGCATGTTATATTGATGATAATAAAAGTAATACGTTTATTTATTATAGTTCTAGCGATAATAACTGCATAATATGGGTAATAATGCATGTTATATTGATAATAAAGAAGTAATAAGTATATTTATTATAGTTCTATCGATAATAACTGCATAATATGGGTAATAATGCACGTTATATTGATGATAATAAAAGTCGTAAGTATATTTATTATAGTTCTACCGATTATAACTGCATTATAAGGGTAATAATGCATGTTATATTGCTAATAATATAACTAATAAGTATAATTATTACAGTTCTAGCGATAATAACTGCATTATATGGGTAATAATGCATGTTATATTGATAATAATAAAAGTAATAAGTATATTTATTATAGTTCTATCGATAATAACTGCATAATATGGCTAATAGTGCATGTTCTATTGATAATATTGGGAGTAATAAGTAAAATTATTATAGTTCTAGCTTTAATAATAGTAAAATATGGCTAATAGTGCATGTTATATTGAGAATAATGTAAGTAATAAGTATAATTATTACAGTTCAAGCGGTAATAACTGCATAATATGGGTAACAATGCATGTTATATTGATAATATCTTGAGTAATAAGTATAATTAGTACAGTTCTAGCGATAATAACTGCATTATATGGGTAATAATGCATGTTATATTGCTAATAATATAAGTAATAAGTATAATTATTACAGTTCTAGCGATAATAACTGCATTATATGGGTAATAATGCATGTTATATTGATAATAATATAAGTAATAAGTATAATTATTACAGTTCTAGCGATAATAACTGCATTATATGGGTAATAATGCATGTTATATTGATAATATCGGGAGTAATAAGTACAATTATTACAGTTCTAGCGATAATACTAGGAAAATATGGCTAAGAGTGCCTGTTATATTGATAATAATAAAAGTAATAAGTATATTTATTATACTTCTGTCGATAATAACTGCATTATATGGGTAATAATGCATGCTATATTGATAATAATATACGTAATAAGTATAATTATTACAGTTCTAGGGATAATAACTCCATTATATGGGTAATAATGCATGTTACATTGATAATAATATAAGTAATAAGTATAATTATTACAGTTCAAGCGGTGATAACTGCATAATATGGGTAACAATGCATGTTATATTGATAATATCTTGTGTAATAAGTATAATTATTACAGTTCTAGCGATAATAATAGTAAAATATGGCTAATAGTGCATGTTCTATTGATAATAATAAAAGTAATACGTATATTTATTATAGTTCTAGCGATCATAACTGCATAATATGGGTAATAATGCATGTTATATTGATAATAATAGAAGTAATAAGTATAATTATTACAGTTCTAGCGATAATAACTGCATTATATGGGTAATAATGCACGTTATATTGCTAATAATATAAGTAATAAGTATAATTATTACAGTTCTAGCGATAATAACTGCATTATATGGGTAATAATGCATGTTATATTGATAATATCGGGAGTAATAAGTATATTTATTATAGTTCCATCGATAATAACTGCATAATATGGGTAATTATGCATGTTATATTGATGATAATAAAAGTACTAAGTATATTTATTATGGCTATAGCGATAATAACAGCATAATATGGGTAATAATGCATGTTATATTGATAATAATATAAGTAATAAGTATAATTATTACAGTTCTAGCGATAATAACTGCATTATATGGGTAATAATGCATGTTATATTGATAATAATATAAGTAATAAGTATAATTATTACAGTTCTAGCGATAATAACTGCATTATATGGGTAATAATGCATGTTATATTGATAATATCGGGAGTGTTAAGTATAATTATTGCAGTTCTAGCGATAATAATAGTAAAATATAACTAATAGTGCATGTTCTATTGATAATAATAAAAGTAATACGTATATTTATTATAGTTCTAGCGATAATAACTGCATAATATGGGTAATAATGCACGTTATATTGATAATAATATAAGTAATAAGTATAATTATTACAGTTCTAGCGATAATAACTGCATTATATGGGTAATAATGCACGTTATATAGCTAATAATATAAGTAATAAGTATAACTATTACAGTTCTAGCGATAATAACTGCATTATATGGGTAATAATGCATGTTATATTGATAATATCGGGAGTGTTAAGTATAATTATTACAGTTCTAGCGATAATAATAGTAAAATATAACTAATAGTGCATGTTATATTGAGAATAGTAAAAGTAATACGTATATTTATTATAGTTCTAGCGATAATAACTGCATAATATGGGTAATAATGCATGTTATATTGATAATAATATAAGTAATAAGTATAATTATTACAGTTCTAGCGATAATAACTGCATTATATGGGTAATAATGCATGTTATATTGCTAATAATATAACTAATAAGTATAATTATTACAGTTCTAGCGATAATAACTGCATTATATGGGTAATAATGCATGTTATATTGATAATAATAAAAGTAATAAGTATATTTTTTACAGTTCTATCGATAATAACTGCATAAAATGGGTAACAATGCATGTTATATTGATGATAATGAAAGTAGTAAGCATATTTATTACAGTTCTAGCGATAATAACTGCGTTATATGCGTAATAATGCATATTATATTGATAATATCGGGAGTAATAAGTATAATTATTATAGTTCTAGCGATAATAATAGTAAAATATGGCTAATGGTGCATGTTATATTGATAATAATAAAAGTAATAAGTATATTTATTACAGTTCTGGCGATAATAACTGCATTATATGGGTAATAATGCATGTTATATTGATGATAATAAAAGTAGTAAGTATATTTATTATAGTTCTACCGATTATAACTGCATAATATGGGTAATAATGCATGTTATATGGACAATAATATAAGTAATAAGTATAATTATTACAGTTCTATCGATAATAACTGCATAATATGTGTAATAATGCACGTTATATTGCTAATAATATAAGTAATAAGTATAATTATTACAGTTCTAGCGATAATAACTGCATTATATGTGTAATAATGCATGTTATATTGATAATATCGGGAGTAATAAGTATATTTATTATGGCTATAGCGATAATAACTGCATAATATGGGTAATAATGCATGTTATATTGATAATAATATAAGTAATAAGTATAATTATTACAGTTCTAGCGATAATAACTGCATTATATGGGTAATAATGCATGTTATATTGCTAACAATATAACTAATAAGAATAATTATTACAGTTCTAGCGATAATAACTGCATTATATGGGTAATAATGCATGTTATATTGATAATAATAAAAGTAATAAGTATATTTTTTACAGTTCTATCGATAATAACTGCATAAAATGGGTAACAATGCATGTTATATTGATGATAATGAAAGTAGTAAGCATATTTATTACAGTTCTAGCGATAATAACTGCGTTATATGCGTAATAATGCATATTATATTGATAATATCGGGAGTAATAAGTATAATTATTATAGTTCTAGCGATAATAATAGTAAAATATGGCTAATGGTGCATGTTATATTGATAATAATAAAAGTAATAAGTATATTTATTACAGTTCTGGCGATAATAACTGCATTATATGGGTAATAATGCATGTTATATTGATAATATCGGGAGTAATAAGTATATTTATTATAGTTCCATCGATAATAACTGCATAATATGGGTAATTATGCATGTTATATTGATGATAATAAAAGTACTAAGTATATTTATTATGGCTATAGCGATAATAACAGCATAATATGGGTAATAATGCATGTTATATTGATAATAATATAAGTAATAAGTATAATTATTACAGTTCTAGCGATAATAACTGCATTATATGGGTAATAATGCATGTTATATTGATAATAATATAAGTAATAAGTATAATTATTACAGTTCTAGCGATAATAACTTCATTATATGGGTAATAATGCATGTTATATTGATAATAATATAAGTAATAAGTATAATTATTACAGTTCTAGCGATAATAACTGCATTATATGGGTAATAATGCATGTTATATTGATAATATCGGGAGTGTTAAGTATAATTATTACAGTTCTAGCGATAATAATAGTAAAATATAACTAATAGTGCATGTTCTATTGATAATAATAAAAGTAATACGTATATTTATTATAGTTCTAGCGATAATAACTGCATAATATGGGTAATAATGCACGTTATATTGATAATAATATAAGTAATAAGTATAATTATTACAGTTCTAGCGATAATAATTGCATTATATGGGTAATAATGCACGTTATATAGCTAATAATATAAGTAATAAGTATAACTATTACAGTTCTAGCGATAATAACTGCATTATATGGGTAATAATGCATGTTATATTGATAATATCGGGAGTGTTAAGTATAATTATTACAGTTCTAGCGATAATAATAGTAAAATATAACTAATAGTGCATGTTATATTGAGAATAGTAAAAGTAATACGTATATTTATTATAGTTCTAGCGATAATAACTGCATAATATGGGTAATAATGCATGTTATATTGATAATAATATAAGTAATAAGTATAATTATTACAGTTCTAGCGATAATAACTGCATTATATGGGTAATAATGCATGTTATATTGATAATATCGGGAGTAATAAGTATATTTATTATAGTTCCATCGATAATAACTGCATAATATGGGTAATTATGCATGTTATATTGATGATAATAAAAGTACTAAGTATATTTATTATGGCTATAGCGATAATAACAGCATAATATGGGTAATAATGCATGTTATATTGATAATAATATAAGTAATATGTATAATTATTACAGTTCTAGCGATAATAACTGCATTATATGGGTAATAATGCATGTTATATTGATAATAATATAAGTAATAAGTATAATTATTACAGTTCTAGCGATAATAACTGCATTATATGGGTAATAATGCATGTTATATTGATAATATCGGGAGTGTTAAGTATAATTATTACAGTTCTAGCGATAATAATAGTAAAATATAACTAATAGTGCATGTTCTATTGATAATAATAAAAGTAATACGTATATTTATTATAGTTCTAGCGATAATAACTGCATAATATGGGTAATAATGCACGTTATATTGATAATAATATAAGTAATAAGTATAATTATTACAGTTCTAGCGATAATAACTGCATTATATGGGTAATAATGCACGTTATATAGCTAATAATATAAGTAATAAGTATAACTATTACAGTTCTAGCGATAATAACTGCATTATTTGGGTAATAATGGATGTTATATTGTTAACATCGGGAGTAATAAGTATAATTATTACAGTTCTAGCGATAATACTAGTAAAATATGGCGAAGCGTGCCTGTTATATTGATAATAATAAAAGTAATAAGTATATTTATTATACTTCTGTCGATAATAACTGCATTATATGGGTAATAATGCATGTTATATTGATAATAATATAAGTAATATGTATAATTATTACAGTTCTAGCGATAATAACTGCATTATATGGGTAATAATGCACGTTATATTGCTAATAATATAAGTAATAAGTATAATTATTACAGTTCTAGCGATAATAACTGCATTATATGGGTAATAATGCATGTTATATTGATAATATCGGGAGTAATAAGTATATTTATTATAGTTCCATCGATAATAACTGCATAATATGGGTGATAATGCATGTTATATTGATGATAATAAAAGTACTAAGTTTATTTATTATGGCTATAGCGATAATAACTGCATAATATGGGTAATAATGCATGTTGTATTGATAATAATATAAGTAATAAGGATAATTATTACAGTTCTAGCGATAATAACTACATTATATGGGTAATAATGCATGTTATATTGATAATATCCGGAGTAATAAGTATAATTATTACAGTTCTAGCGATAATAATAGTAAAATATAACTAATAGTGTATGTTCTATTGATAATAACAAAAGTAATACGTATATTTATTATAGTTCTAGCGATAATAACTGCATAATATGGGTAATAATGCACGTTATATTGATAATAATATAAGTAATAAGTATAATTATTACAGTTCTAGCGATAATAACTGCATTATATGGGTAATAATGCACGTTATATAGCTAATAATATAAGTAATAAGTATAACTATTACAGTTCTAGCGATAATAACTGCATTATATGGGTAATAATGCATGTTATATTGATGATAATAAAAGTAATACGTTTATTTATTATAGTTCTAGCGATAATAACTGCATAATATGGGTAATAATGCATGTTATATTGATAATAAAGAAGTAATAAGTATATTTATTATAGTTCTATCGATAATAACTGCATAATATGGGTAATAATGCACGTTATATTGATGATAATAAAAGTCGTAAGTATATTTATTATAGTTCTACCGATTATAACTGCATTATAAGGGTAATAATGCATGTTATATTGCTAATAATATAACTAATAAGTATAATTATTACAGTTCTAGCGATAATAACTGCATTATATGGGTAATAATGCATGTTATATTGATAATAATAAAAGTAATAAGTATATTTATTATAGTTCTATCGATAATAACTGCATAATATGGCTAATAGTGCATGTTCTATTGATAATATTGGGAGTAATAAGTAAAATTATTATAGTTCTAGCTTTAATAATAGTAAAATATGGCTAATAGTGCATGTTATATTGAGAATAATGTAAGTAATAAGTATAATTATTACAGTTCAAGCGGTAATAACTGCATAATATGGGTAACAATGCATGTTATATTGATAATATCTTGAGTAATAAGTATAATTAGTACAGTTCTAGCGATAATAACTGCATTATATGGGTAATAATGCATGTTATATTGCTAATAATATAAGTAATAAGTATAATTATTACAGTTCTAGCGATAATAACTGCATTATATGGGTAATAATGCATGTTATATTGATAATAATATAAGTAATAAGTATAATTATTACAGTTCTAGCGATAATAACTGCATTATATGGGTAATAATGCATGTTATATTGATAATATCGGGAGTAATAAGTACAATTATTACAGTTCTAGCGATAATACTAGGAAAATATGGCTAAGAGTGCCTGTTATATTGATAATAATAAAAGTAATAAGTATATTTATTATACTTCTGTCGATAATAACTGCATTATATGGGTAATAATGCATGCTATATTGATAATAATATACGTAATAAGTATAATTATTACAGTTCTAGGGATAATAACTCCATTATATGGGTAATAATGCATGTTACATTGATAATAATATAAGTAATAAGTATAATTATTACAGTTCAAGCGGTGATAACTGCATAATATGGGTAACAATGCATGTTATATTGATAATATCTTGTGTAATAAGTATAATTATTACAGTTCTAGCGATAATAATAGTAAAATATGGCTAATAGTGCATGTTCTATTGATAATAATAAAAGTAATACGTATATTTATTATAGTTCTAGCGATAATAACTGCATAATATGGGTAATAATGCATGTTATATTGATAATAATAGAAGTAATAAGTATAATTATTACAGTTCTAGCGATAATAACTGCATTATATGGGTAATAATGCACGTTATATTGCTAATAATATAAGTAATAAGTATAATTATTACAGTTCTAGCGATAATAACTGCATTATATGGGTAATAATGCATGTTATATTGATAATATCGGGAGTAATAAGTATATTTATTATAGTTCCATCGATAATAACTGCATAATATGGGTAATTATGCATGTTATATTGATGATAATAAAAGTACTAAGTATATTTATTATGGCTATAGCGATAATAACAGCATAATATGGGTAATAATGCATGTTATATTGATAATAATATAAGTAATAAGTATAATTATTACAGTTCTAGCGATAATAACTGCATTATATGGGTAATAATGCATGTTATATTGATAATAATATAAGTAATAAGTATAATTATTACAGTTCTAGCGATAATAACTGCATTATATGGGTAATAATGCATGTTATATTGATAATATCGGGAGTGTTAAGTATAATTATTGCAGTTCTAGCGATAATAATAGTAAAATATAACTAATAGTGCATGTTCTATTGATAATAATAAAAGTAATACGTATATTTATTATAGTTCTAGCGATAATAACTGCATAATATGGGTAATAATGCACGTTATATTGATAATAATATAAGTAATAAGTATAATTATTACAGTTCTAGCGATAATAACTGCATTATATGGGTAATAATGCACGTTATATAGCTAATAATATAAGTAATAAGTATAACTATTACAGTTCTAGCGATAATAACTGCATTATATGGGTAATAATGCATGTTATATTGATAATATCGGGAGTGTTAAGTATAATTATTACAGTTCTAGCGATAATAATAGTAAAATATAACTAATAGTGCATGTTATATTGAGAATAGTAAAAGTAATACGTATATTTATTATAGTTCTAGCGATAATAACTGCATAATATGGGTAATAATGCATGTTATATTGATAATAATATAAGTAATAAGTATAATTATTACAGTTCTAGCGATAATAACTGCATTATATGGGTAATAATGCATGTTATATTGCTAATAATATAACTAATAAGTATAATTATTACAGTTCTAGCGATAATAACTGCATTATATGGGTAATAATGCATGTTATATTGATAATAATAAAAGTAATAAGTATATTTTTTACAGTTCTATCGATAATAACTGCATAAAATGGGTAACAATGCATGTTATATTGATGATAATGAAAGTAGTAAGCATATTTATTACAGTTCTAGCGATAATAACTGCGTTATATGCGTAATAATGCATATTATATTGATAATATCGGGAGTAATAAGTATAATTATTATAGTTCTAGCGATAATAATAGTAAAATATGGCTAATGGTGCATGTTATATTGATAATAATAAAAGTAATAAGTATATTTATTACAGTTCTGGCGATAATAACTGCATTATATGGGTAATAATGTGTTACGGCCTACCCGCGTCAAGGTAGGTCTCTTCCTTACCTCACACCAACGATTCCCCTCCCAGGTGACGTAGGGCCCTACGTCACCTGGACGTAAGACAAAACTGCCTAAATCGGTTCGCGGCGCACAGAAAATCATCCTCGTTACGTGCGATAAGGCAAATAAGCAAGCGTTAAAAGACTAACCAATTATTTCTCTGTTCTTTATTGTTCGGTTAATCTCGCGTTCGTACAATTGTAATCTGTCTAAAACGTGCAGTGTCCTGTTCTTCGTAATTATTGTTGTGCATTAAACTGTTAATCTAAAAGTGTAACTTCTTTGTTTTTCTCGAACACTTTCCTTCTCGTTGCGTTACTTCTTTCACTCCTGGCCGAAACATTTTTTGGTCCTTCGAGCCGGATAAACCGCGTCTCTCTTCTGTCTACGAAGGAAGTGAAAGAAAATTTTAGTGAAAGTGTTTCGTTACCAGTACACCGCGTTGCGTTAACGGTTGCAATTCAAAACTTGAGCGTGCTCGACCTCTGTGTACAGTGACCTTTCAACCGAACAACTCTATTTGTGCGTAAAACATAAAACCGTTACCAGTTAAAATGTCGACGATCAACAGCCTGATAGATCGCCAATTCGAGCTTTTCGCATCAATTAGTCGTACAATCGTCAATTTAAAAAAGAAAGGAGAAGCCAACATCACTGAGGAGTACGTCAAATCCCGCTTAGCAGCTCTTCAGAATAACTGGAACCTGTTTCAAATTAATCATTCGAAAATCACTGACTTAAAAACGGAAACCATAAAAACCTCAGCTTATTTTTCCGAAGATCTTCTGGCGCAATGCGAGGAAACGGTGATTGATAATCAGGCGACTCTGCGTGAGTATTTAGCAAAATTTGAAGTTAAATCAAAATTCGCACCTAGCGAAAGTACCAATCCAACTTCATCCGGTAACACCCAGATGCAACAAACTCGTTTTTTACCTCAATTATCGCTACCTAAATTCTCTGGAATTAACAAGGAGTGGACTCCATTTCGAGATCTGTTTGAGTCTATGGTAGTTAACAACGCAACAATACCAGAAGTTGAAAAGTTTCATTATTTGAAACTAAGTGTTACCGGTGAAGCTGCTCAACTGATAAATAATGTAGTCGTTACCGGAGACAATTTTAAACTTGCATGGCAACTCATTTCAGACCGTTACGAAAACCGCCGCGTCCTTGTCGACGCACAATTAGAATTGTTGTTTTCGCTCAAAAGGTCGTCGCGTGAATCTGCCGCCGAACTAAAACGGTTACACGGCACAACAACAGAAGTCCTTGGCGCACTCAAGGGTTTAAAATGCGACACAAATAACTGGGACCCTTTTATCGTCTATTGGGTGTCTCGTAAATTCGACTCCGACACCTTACGTGAGTGGGAATTGCACATCTGCAACTCGACTGACCTGCCGACTATCACACAGCTAAATGAATTCCTAGTGCGGAACATTCGTGCACTGGAATCGATGGAACGAGCCTCCGTGGTGCAAGCGCCGGCCAAACCGCGACTCTTCAAGCCTCAAGCGCATCAGGTCACGATTTCTGGGAACCCATGTCCGGCCTGCAAATCGTCGCACGCGTTAGCATCATGTCCGAGCTACCTGGCAAAATCAGCAGAGCAGCGCAAGGCCTTCGTCACTCAACTTCTGCTGTGCTTCAATTGCCTAGGTAACCATCCACGAAAAGCTTGTCGCTCAAAAGGCCGTTGCAACGTTTGCAGAGCTCGCCATCATACGTCACTACACGACACTCCGAACGCTATAATCCCGTCGCCAACGCTTTCGAGTAATGGGAATACACCTACACAAGGACAATCTTCGGAACCTGCAACCGTCCTCCACGTCACGAAGAATGGCACTCCTCGAAGGCAAAACGTCCGAATTCTGCTGGCCACTGCTCTCGTCAAGGCATCGTCAACCTGCGGCGACTCCAGCGTAATCCGGGTCCTCCTTGACCAAGGCTCCGAGGTGTCCTTCGTGACTGAAAGTCTCGTTCAGCGCCTGCAGCTTCCACGTCGCCACGCCACTGTTCCAGTTCGCGGTATCGGAGCTGGCACGACCGTCGTAACGCGAGGCTACACTTCAATCAACATCACGTCACTTACAAACTCTGCCTTTAGCTGCAAGGTAAGAGCGTTCATATTACCGAGACTAACTACCTACGTTCCAGATCACACATGCAACATTGTGGACCTGCCTCACTTGCAAGGGCTTACATTGGCGGATCCCGACTTCTCCTTACCCCTCCAAGTCGATCTGGTAATAGGAGTGGAGACATATAGTCAGATCCTTCTCTCCGAGGTCATCCGGGGGCCGCCACTCACGCCTATTGCACAACGCACGCAGCTAGGCTGGATCGTCACAGGTCCAACTCCGTCCAACGACAATGACCTCCAGTACGCTAAAACAACGAGCCTACAATGCTGCGTGGATCGTGAGTTAGTCGACCTTATGCAGCTCTTCTGGCAACAAGAAGAATATGCGAATTGTAAGCAACACATTTCCGAAAAGAATTTAGAGTGCGAGAATCATTTCGTAGCCACGCATACTCGCGACAAAACCGGACGATTCGTAGTTCGTTTACCTTTTGCCCGCGATGTAAACACTCTCGGTAACTCTCGAAATTCTGCGTATCTCCTACTGCGTAAAACCGAAGCACGGCTCGCCGCGAACACTGCACTGCGTCAAGCGTATTCTCATTTTCTCGCCGATTATGAAAAGCTCGGGCACATGCGTCGCGTCACGTTAACTCATAGTCAATCTTCTCTCTCGGTGTTTTTGCCTCACCACTGCGTATTGCGTGAATCTAGTACGACTACGAAAATTCGCGTTGTCTTCAATGGGTCGCATCCTACTTCGACTGGCGTGTCGCTAAATGACTGCCTGCACACAGGTCCAAAAATTCAAAATGATTTAGCAGACGTCTTATTGAGATGGCGTCAATATGTCTACGCGTTTTCGGCCGACATCGAGAAAATGTATCGTCAAATTCGAGTACATGAAGACGACCAACTAAGGCAGTGCATTCTTTGGCGACACGACACGTCAGCTCCCGTGTGCAACTACGCATTAACGACCGTAACCTACGGACTCGCGTGCGCCCCTTTCCTCGCTCTCCGATGCTTGCGTCAACTAGTGGAAGACAATGGGAAAGTTCTACCTCTCGCTAGTAACATTCTATTAGAAGAAACTTATGTGGACGACATTCTATCAGGAGCCCACAGCGTAACAGAAGGGCAAGAAAAAATTCGTCAATTGACCGAGCTCCTTAGCAAAGGTTGTTTTCAACTTCATAAATGGATAGTTAACAACGATGATCTTTTAAAACTTCCTGTAGAACTTTTCCATTCAACCGGCAAGCGCGACATAAACATCGACACTTCGCATCGAGCGTTAGGCCTCGCGTGGAATGTAAACAACGATGCATTTCTGTTTACCTTTTGTTACAACGGTTCTCATCCCGTTTCGAAGCGTAGCGTGCTATCAACAATCTCGCAACTGTTTGATCCTCTTGGTTTAATAGCACCAATAATCGTAAGGGGAAAAATCATGATGCAGGAGTTGTGGGCGATGAAAATCGGGTGGGATGACCGTCTTCCGTCAGAATTTGCTACGCTATGGGAAAAGTTCTGTATAAGTCTCAGTGATTTACGTTCAATATCAATCCCTCGGTGGAGCGGATTCTCACCTTCTTTGCTGACGGTTGAGCTTCACGGATTTTCAGACGCGTCATCGTTGGCCATGGGAGTCGCGATCTATTTACGTACGGTAACTAGCGAAAACGAAGTACATATTTCGTTATTGGTAGCAAAAACAAAAGTAGCCCCGATTAAACGCGTCACTATTCCGCGACTTGAATTAACCTCTGCAGTATTGCTCGCTCGTCATATTAAACGCGTACGTACCGTCTTAAAACTCCAACATGTTCCGGTGCACTTGTGGACAGATTCCACGGTAGCTCTCGCCTGGATTCGTAGTCATCCATCGCGGTGGAAAGAATACGTACACAACCGCGTTGCGGAAATTCAAACTTTAATTCCGGACGCATCGTGGCATCATGTCCCAGGAAACGAAAATCCAGCAGACTTAGCGTCACGCGGCACCACTCCTAACCAACTGCTTCATTCAGACTTGTGGTGGTCGGGTCCCGAGTGGCTCAAGCGTCCGTCCCCCGCGTGGCCGACGGAAATTCTCGAACGCGACGATCGGATCAACGAAGAAATACGATCGGGGAAACAAATCATTACGTCAACACTCGCGAATCAGGAACCGTCTGCTAGTCTAATTCTACGTTATTCGTCTCTCACGAAATTGTGCCGAATCACCGCCTGGTGCTTCAGAGCAATATTACAATTTCGTTCAAAATCGTCGCGCGCTCCTGTAGCTCCCCGGTTAAGCGTCAATGAAATACACAACGCGCGTCTTCATTGGGTCAAAGAAACCCAACACGAATTTTTTCCTGAAGAGATAAAATTGTTAAAGTCCGGGTCTCCTGTAGCAAGAGCAAGCTGCATCAAAAATCTCTTACCGTATATTGACGAAACCGGGATTCTGCGCGTAGGCGGTCGATTGCATCATGCTCTTCTGCATCATGATCAAAAAAATCCAATAATTCTTCCGCGTGCCTCTCCATTCACTACGCTCGTCATTGATCACGCACACAAGTCAGCATTACACGCTGGGCCACAGTTAACACTAGCAACACTACGACAAAACTATTGGATTGTCGGCGGTCGTAGTCCCGTTCGTATGTTTATAAATCGTTGCGTAGTCTGTATACGACACCGAGCTCGCACTTACGAACACCTCATGGGTCAACTCCCTGCAAGCCGCGTCATTCCGTCTCGTCCATTTTTGCACACGGGAGTTGATTATGCCGGACCCTTTCAAATTCGGACACGACGCGGCCGCGGAGGTACCGTGTACAAAGGGTACATCGCCCTCTTCGTTTGCTTCGCGACTGGCGCTGTTCATCTAGAACTAGTTTCCGACTACACGTCCAACGCGTTTATTGCGGCGTACAAGCGATTTAGTGGCCGCCGCGGTATACCCGCCACGATCACTAGCGACTGCGGAACAACACTAGTCGGGGCGGACAAAGAGTTACGCCGAATGTTAAAAGAAGCGTCGCGCGATGTCAAAATTTCAGACGGTCTCGCTAACGACGGCACAGAGTGGAAATTCAACCCACCTTCAGCTCCCCACTTCGGCGGCAAATGGGAGGCCGCAGTCAAATCTGTGAAATTCCATCTCCGCCGTGTGGTGGGGGACACGTCGCTGACTTTTGAAGAGTTTTCCACTCTTCTCGTTCAAATTGAAGCGGTGTTGAATTCGCGTCCGCTGTGCCCTCTGAGCGATGACCCGTCTGACTTATCGGCGTTAACTCCAGGTCATTTTCTGGTAGGAAGTGCGCTCAAAGCCGTCCCGGAACCTACACTCTGTCAACTTCCAATATCTCGTCTGTCTCGGTGGCAACTTTTGCGAAAATTTACGGAACACGTGTGGAAGCTCTGGTCCCGAGACTATCTCGCAACTCTTTTACCCGCAAAAAAATGGCAGCAGAGCAGAGAAGCGATTCAGCTTGGCGCTCTCGTATTAATCAAGGACGAACGCACTCCTCCAACAAAATGGCCACTCGGACGCGTTACTCAATTACATTCCGGGCAGGACGGAATAACACGGGTGGTCACTGTCCGCACAGCGAACGCCAATCTTGTTAGACCTATAGTTAAGCTTTGTCCTATCCTTAATGAGAACTATTGTACACCAGACGAAAAGACGCGAAACTGAGTAACGTTCACTGTGCTTTAATGTATCGTCTCTGCGTTGCGAACATAGTTCGGCAACGGGGGGGAGAATGTTACGGCCTACCCGCGTCAAGGTAGGTCTCTTCCTTACCTCACACCAACGATTCCCCTCCCAGGTGACGTAGGGCCCTACGTCACCTGGACGTAAGACAAAACTGCCTAAATCGGTTCGCGGCGCACAGAAAATCATCCTCGTTACGTGCGATAAGGCAAATAAGCAAGCGTTAAAAGACTAACCAATTATTTCTCTGTTCTTTATTGTTCGGTTAATCTCGCGTTCGTACAATTGTAATCTGTCTAAAACGTGCAGTGTCCTGTTCTTCGTAATTATTGTTGTGCATTAAACTGTTAATCTAAAAGTGTAACTTCTTTGTTTTTCTCGAACACTTTCCTTCTCGTTGCGTTACTTCTTTCACTCCTGGCCGAAACATAATGCATGTTATATTGATGATAATAAAAGTAGTAAGTATATTTATTATAGTTCTACCGATTATAACTGCATAATATGGGTAATAATGCATGTTATATGGACAATAATATAAGTAATAAGTATAATTATTACAGTTCTATCGATAATAACTGCATAATATGGGTAATAATGCACGTTATATTGCTAATAATATAACTAATAAGTATAATTATTACAGTTCTAGCGATAATAACTGCATTATATGGGTAATAATGCATGTTATATTGATAATAATAAAAGTAATGAGTATATTTTTTACAGTTCTATCGATAATAACTGCATAAAATGGGTAACAATGCATGTTATATTGATGATAATGAAAGTAGTAAGCATATTTATTACAGTTCTAGCGATAATAACTGCATAATATGGGTAATAATGCACGTTATATTGATGATAATAAAAGTCGTAAGTATATTTATTATAGTTCTACCGATTATAACTGCATAATATGGGTAATAATGCATGTTATATGGACAATAATATAAGTAATAAGTATAATTATTACAGTTCTAGCGATAATAACTGCATTATATGGGTAATAATGCATGTTATATTGATAATATCGGGAGTAATAAGTATAATTATTACAGTTCTAGCGATAATAATAGTAAAATATAACTAATAGTGCATGTTCTATTGATAATAATAAAAGTAATACGTATATTTATTATAGTTCTAGCGATAATAACTGCATAATATGGGTAATAATGCACGTTATATAGCTAATAATATATGTAATAAGTATAACTGTTACAGTTCTAGCGATAATAACTGCATTATATGGGTAATAATGCATGTTATATTGATGAAAATAAAAGTAATACGTATATTTATTATAGTTCTAGCGATAATAACTGCATAATATGGGTAATAATGCACGTTATATTGCTAATAATATAAGTAATAAGTATAATTATTACAGTTCTAGCGATAACACTAGTAAAATATGGCTAAGAGTGCCTGTTATATTGATAATAATAAAAGTAATAAGTATATTTATTATACTTCTGTCGATAATAACTGCATTATATGGGTAATAGTGCATGTTATATTGATAATAATATAAGTAATAAGTATAATTATTACAGTTCTAGCGATAATAACTGCATAATATGCTTAACAATGCACGTTATATTGCTAATAATATAAGTAATAAGTATAAATATTACAGTTCTAGCGATAATAACTCCATTATATGGGTAATAATGCATGTTATATTGACAATAATATAAGCAATAAGTATAATTATTACAGTTCTAGCGATAATAACTGCATAATATGGCTAATAATGCACGTTATATTGCTAATAATATAAGTAATAAGTATAATTATTACAGTTCTAGCGATAATAACTGCATTATATGGGACATAATGCATGTTATATTGTTAATATCGGGAGTAATAAGTACAATTATTATAGTTCTAGCGATAATAATAGTAAAATATGGCTAATAGTGCATGTTATATTGATAATAATAAATGTAATAAGTATATTTATTACAGTTCTATCAATAATATCTGCATAATATGGGTAATAATGCATGTTATATTGATGATAATAAAAGTAATACGTATATTTATTATAGTTCTAGCGATATTAAGTGCATCATATGGGTAATAATGCATGTTATATTGATAATAATAAAAGTAATAAGTATATTTATTACAGTTCTATCGATAATAACTGCATAATATGGGTAATAATGCATGTTATATTGATGATAATAAAAGTAATACGTATATTTATTATAGTTCTAGCGATAATAACTGCATAATATGGGTAATAATGCACGTTATATTGCTAATAATATAAGTAATAAGTATAATTATTACAGTTCCAGCGATATTAAGTGCATTATATGGGTAATAATGCATGTTATATTGATAATAATAAAAGTAATAAGTATATTTATTACAGTTCTATCGATAATAACTGCATAAAATGGGTAACAATGCACGTTATATTGCTAATAATATAAGTAATAAGTATAATTATTACAGTTCTAGCGATAATAACTGCATTATATGGGTAATAATGCATGTTATATTGATAATATCGGGAGTAATAAGTATAATTATTAGAGTTCTAGCGATAATAATAGTAAAATATAACTAATAGTGCATGTTCTATTGATAATAATAAAAGTAATACGTATATTTATTATAGTTCTAGCGATAATAACTGCATAATATGGGTAATAATGCACGTTATATTGCTAATAATATAAGTAATAAGTATAATTATTACAGTTCTAGCGATAATAACTGCATTATATAGGTAATAATGCATGTTATATTGATAATATCGGGAGTAATAAGTATAATTATTATAGTTCTAGCGATAATAATAGTAAAATATGGCAAATAGTGCATGTTATATTGATAATAATAAGAGTAATAAGTATATTTATTACAGTTCTATCGATAATAACTGCATAATATGGGTAATAATGCATGTTATATTGATGATAATAAAAGTAATCCGTATATTTATTATAGTTCTAGCGATAATAACTGCATAATATGCGTAATAATGCATGTTATATTGATAATAATATAAGTAATAAGTATAATTATTACAGTTCTAGCGATAATAACTGCATTATTTGGGTAATAATGGATGTTATATTGATAACATCGGGAGTAATAAGTATAATTATTACAGTTCTAGCGATAATACTAGTAAAATATGGCGAAGAGTGCCTGTTATATTGATAATAATAAAAGTAATAAGTATATTTATTATACATCTGTCGATAATAACTGCATTATATGGGTAATAATGCTTGTTATATTGATAATAATATAAGTAATAAGTATAATTATTACAGTTCTAGCAATAATAACTCCATTATATGGGTAATAATGCATGTTATATTGATAGTAATATAAGTAATAAGTATAATTATTACAGTTCCAGCGATAATAACTGCATAATATGGGTAATAATGCACGTTATATTGCTAATAATATAAGTAATAAGTATAATTATTACAGTTCTAGCGATAATAACTGCATTATATGGGTAATAATGCACGTTATATAGCTAATAATATAAGTAATAAGTATAACTATTACAGTTCTAGCGACAATAACTGCATTATATGGGTAATAATGCATGTTACATTGATGATAATAAAAGTAATACGTATATTTATTATAGTTCTAGCGATAATAACTGCATAATATGGGTAATAATGCACGTTATATTGCTAATAATATAAGTAATAAGTATAATTATTACAGTTCTAGCGATAATAACTGCATTATATGGGTAATAATGCATGTTATATTGATGATCATAAACGTAATACGTATATTTATTATAGTTCTAGCGATAATAATGGTAAAATATGACTAATAGTGCATGTTATATTGATAATAATAAAAGTAATAAGTATATTTATTACAGTTCTATCGATAATAACTGCATAATATGGGTAATAATGCATGTTATATTGATGATAATAAAAGTAATACGTATATTTATTACAGTTCTGGCGATAATAACTGCATTATATGGGTAATAATGCACGTTATATTGATAATAACGTAAGTAATAAGTATAATTATTACAGTTCTAGCGATAATAACTGCATTATATGGGTAATAATGCACGTTATATTGCTAATAATATAAGTAATAAGTATAATTATTACAGTTCTAGCGATAATAACTGCATTATATAGATAATAATGCATGTTATATTGATAATATCGGGAGTAATAAGTATAATTATTATAGTTCTGGCGATAATAATAGTAAAATATGGCAAATAGTGCATGTTATATTGACAATAACGTAAGTAATAAGTATAATTATTACAGTTCTAGCGATAATAACTGCATTATATGGGTAATAATGCACGTTATATTGCTAATAATATAAGTAATAAGTATAATTATTACAGTCCTAGCGGTAATAACTGCATTATATGGGTAATAATGCATGTTATATTGATAATATCGGGAGTAATAAGTATAATTATTATAGTTCTGGCGATAATAATAGTAAAATATGGCAAATAGTGCATGTTATATTGATAATAATAAAAGTCGTAAGTATATTTATTATAGTTCTACCGATTATAACTGCATAATATGGGTAATAATGCATGTTATATTGAGAATAATATAAGTATTAAGTATAATTATTACAGTTCTAGCGATAATAACTGCATTATATGGGTAATAATGCATGTTATATTGATAATATCGGGAGTAATAAGTATAATTATTACATTTCTAGCGATAATAATAGTAAAATATAACTAATAGTGCATGTTCTATTGATAATAATAAAAGTAATACGTATATTTATTATAGTTCTAGCGATAATAACTGCATAATATGGGTAATAATGCACGTTATATAGCTAATAATATAAGTAATCAGTATAACTGTTACAGTTCTAGCGATAATAACTGCATTATATGGGTAGTAATGCATGTTATATTGATGAAAATAAAAGTAATACGTATATTTATTATAGTTCTAGCGATAATAACTGCATAATATGGGTAATAATGCACGTTATATTGCTAATAATATAAGTAATAAGTATAATTATTACAGTTCTAGCGATAACACTAGTAAAATATGGCTAAGAGTGCCTGTTATATTGATAATAATAAAAGTAATAAGTATATTTATTATTCTTCTGTCGATAATAACTGCATTATATGGGTAATAGTGCATGTTATATTGATAATAATATAAGTAATAAGTATAATTATTAGAGTTCTAGCGATAATAACTGCATAATATGCTTAACAATGCACGTTATATTGCTAATAATATAAGTAATAAGTACAAATATTACAGTTCTAGCGATAATAACTCCACTATATGGGTAATAATGCATGTTATATTGACAATAATATAAGCAATAAGTATAATTATTACAGTTCTAGCGATAATAACTGCATAATATGGCTAATAATGCACGTTATATTGCTAATAATATAAGTAATAAGTATAATTATTACAGTTCTAGCGATAATAACTGCATTATATGGGACATAATGCATGTTATATTGTTAATACCGGGAGTAATAAGTACAATTATTATAGTTCTAGCGATAATAATAGTAAAATATGGCTAATAGTGCATGTTATATTGATAATAATAAATGTAATAAGTATATTTATTACAGTTCTATCGATAATATCTGCATAATATGGGTAATAATGCATGTTATATTGATGATAATAAAAGTAATACGTATACTTATTATAGTTCTAGCGATAATAACTGCATAATATGCGTAATAATGCATGTTATATTGATAATAATATAAGTAATAAGTATAATTATTACAGTTCTCGCGATAATAACTGCATTATATGGGTAATAATGCACGTTATATTGCTAACAATATAAGTAATAAGTATAATTATTACAGTTCTAGCGATAATAACTGCATTATTTGGGTAATAATGGATGTTATATTGTTAACATCGGGAGTAATAAGTATAATTATTACAGTTCTAGCGATAATAACTCCATTATATGGGTAATAATGCATGTTATATTGCTAATAATATAAGTAATAAGTATAATTATTACAGTTCTAGCGATAATAACTGCATTATATAGGTAATAATGCATGTTATATTGATAATATCGGGAGTAATAAGTATAATTATTATAGTTCTAGCGATAATAATAGTAAAATATGGCAAATAGTGCATGTTATATTGATAATAATAAGAGTAATAAGTATATTTATTGCAGTTCTATCGATAATAACTGCATAATATGGGTAATAATGCATGTTATATCGATGATAATAAAAGTAATCCGTATATTTATTATAGTTCTAGCGATAATAACTGCATAATATGCGTAATAATGCATGTTATATTGATAATAATATAAGTAATAAGTATAATTATTACAGTTCTAGCGATAATAACTGCATTATTTGGGTAATAATGGATGTTATATTGATAACATCGGGAGTAATAAGTATAATTATTACAGTTCTAGCGATAATACTAGTAAAATATGGCGAAGAGTGCCTGTTATATTGATAATAATAAAAGTAATAAGTATATTTATTATACATCTGTCGATAATAACTGCATTATATGGGTAATAATGCTTGTTATATTGATAATAATATAAGTAATAAGTATAATTATTACAGTTCTAGCGATAATAACTCCATTATATGGGTAATAATGCATGTTATATTGATAATAATATAAGTAATATGTATAATTATTACAGTTCTAGCGATAATAACTGCATAATATGGGTAATAATGCACGTTATATTGCTAATAATATAAGTAATAAGTATAATATATTATAGTTCTAGCGATAATAACTGCATAATATGGGTAATAATGCACGTTATATTGCTAATAATATAAGTAATAAGTATAATTATTACAGTTCTAGCGATAATAACTGCATTATATGGGTAATAATGCATGTTATATTGATGATCATAAACGTAATACGTATATTTATTATAGTTCTAGCGATAATAATGGTAAAATATGACTAATAGTGCATGTTATATTGATAATAATAAAAGTAATAAGTATATTTATTACAGTTCTATCGATAATAACTGCATAATATGGGTAATAATGCATGTTATATTGATGATAATAAAAGTAATACGTATATTTATTATAGTTCTAGCGATAATAACTGCATAATATGGGTAATAATGCACGTTATATTGCTAATAATATAAGTAATAAGTATAATTATTACAGTTCTAGCGATAACACTAGTAAAATATGGCTAAGAGTGCCTGTTATATTGATAATAATAAAAGTAATAAGTATATTTATTATACTTCTGTCGATAATAACTGCATTATATGGGTAATAGTGCATGTTATATTGATAATAATATAAGTAATAAGTATAATTATTAGAGTTCTAGCGATAATAACTGCATAATATGCTTAACAATGCACGTTATATTGCTAATAATATAAGTAATAAGTATAAATATTACAGTTCTAGCGATAATAACTCCACTATATGGGTAATAATGCATGTTATATTGACAATAATATAAGCAATAAGTATAATTATTACAGTTCTAGCGATAATAACTGCATAATATGGCTAATAATGCACGTTATATTGCTAATAATATAAGTAATAAGTATAATTATTACAGTTCTAGCGATAATAACTGCATTATATGGGACATAATGCATGTTATATTGTTAATACCGGGAGTAATAAGTACAATTATTATAGTTCTAGCGATAATAATAGTAAAATATGGCTAATAGTGCATGTTATATTGATAATAATAAATGTAATAAGTATATTTATTACAGTTCTATCGATAATATCTGCATAATATGGGTAATAATGCATGTTATATTGATGATAATAAAAGTAATACGTATACTTATTATAGTTCTAGCGATAATAACTGCATAATATGCGTAATAATGCATGTTATATTGATAATAATATAAGTAATAAGTATAATTATTACAGTTCTCGCGATAATAACTGCATTATATGGGTAATAATGCACGTTATATTGCTAACAATATAAGTAATAAGTATAATTATTACAGTTCTAGCGATAATAACTGCATTATTTGGGTAATAATGGATGTTATATTGTTAACATCGGGAGTAATAAGTATAATTATTACAGTTCTAGCGATAATAACTCCATTATATGGGTAATAATGCATGTTATATTGATAATAATATAAGTAATAAGTATAATTATTACAGTTCTAGCGATATTAAGTGCATTATATGGGTAATAATGCATGTTATATTGATAATAATAAAAGTAATAAGTATATTTATTACAGTTCTATCGATAATAACTGCATAATATGGGTAATAGTGCATGTTATATTGATGATAATAAAAGTAATACGTACATTTATTATAGTTCTAGCGATAATAACTGCATAATATGGGTAATAATGCACGTTATATTGCTAATAATATAAGTAATAAGTATAATTATTACAGTTCTAGCGATATTAAGTGCATTATATGGGTAATAATGCATGTTATATTGATAATAATATAAGTAATAAGTATAATTATTACAGTTCTAGCGATATTAAGTGCATTATATGGGTAATAATGCATGTTATATTGATAATAATAAAAGTAATAAGTATATTTATTACAGTTCTATCGATAATAACTGCATAAAATGGGTAACAATGCATGTTATATTGATGATAATGAAAGTAGTAAGTACATTTATTACAGTTCTAGCGATAATAACTGCGTTATATGAGTAATAATGCATATTATATTGATAATATCGGGAGTAATAAGTATAATTATTATAGTTCTAGCGATAATAATAGTAAAATATGGCTAATGGTGCATGTTATATTGATAATAATAAAAGTAATAAGTATATTTATTACAGTTCTGGCGATAATAACTGCATTATATGGGTAATAATGCATGTTATATTGATGATAATAAAAGTAGTAAGTATATTTATTATAGTTCTACCGATTATAACTGCATAATATGGGTAATAATGCATGTTATATGGACAATAATATAAGTAATAAGTATAATTATTACAGTTCTATCGATAATAACTGCATAATATGGGTAATAATGCACGTTATATTGATAATAACGTAAGTAATAAGTATAATTATTACAGTTCTAGCGATAATAACTGCATTATATGGGTAATAATGCACGTTATATTGCTAATAATATAAGTAATAAGTATAATTATTACAGTTCTATCGATAATAACTGCATAATATGGGTAATAATGCATGTTATATTGATGATAATAAAAGTAATCCGTATATTTATTATAGTTCTAGCGATAATAACTGCATAATATGCGTAATAATGCATGTTATATTGATAATAATATAAGTAATAAGTATAATTATTACAGTTCTAGCGATAATAACTGCATTATTTGGGTAATAATGGATGTTATATTGATAACATCGGGAGTAATAAGTATAATTATTACAGTTCTAGCGATAATACTAGTAAAATATGGCGAAGAGTGCCTGTTATATTGATAATAATAAAAGTAATAAGTATATTTATTATACATCTGTCGATAATAACTGCATTATATGGGTAATAATGCTTGTTATATTGATAATAATATAAGTAATAAGTATAATTATTACAGTTCTAGCAATAATAACTCCATTATATGGGTAATAATGCATGTTATATTGATAGTAATATAAGTAATAAGTATAATTATTACAGTTCCAGCGATAATAACTGCATAATATGGGTAATAATGCACGTTATATTGCTAATAATATAAGTAATAAGTATAATTATTACAGTTCTAGCGATAATAACTGCATTACATGGGTAATAATGCACGTTATATAGCTAATAATATAAGTAATAAGTATAACTATTACAGTTCTAGCGACAATAACTGCATTATATGGGTAATAATGCATGTTACATTGATGATAATAAAAGTAATACGTATATTTATTATAGTTCTAGCGATAATAACTGCATAATATGGGTAATAATGCACGTTATATTGCTAATAATATAAGTAATAAGTATAATTATTACAGTTCTAGCGATAATAACTGCATTATATGGGTAATAATGCATGTTATATTGATGATCATAAACGTAATACGTATATTTATTATAGTTCTAGCGATAATAATGGTAAAATATGACTAATAGTGCATGTTATATTGATAATAATAAAAGTAATAAGTATATTTATTACAGTTCTATCGATAATAACTGCATAATATGGGTAATAATGCATGTTATATTGATGATAATAAAAGTAATACGTATATTTATTACAGTTCTGGCGATAATAACTGCATTATATGGGTAATAATGCACGTTATATTGATAATAACGTAAGTAATAAGTATAATTATTACAGTTCTAGCGATAATAACTGCATTATATGGGTAATAATGCACGTTATATTGCTAATAATATAAGTAATAAGTATAATTATTACAGTTCTAGCGATAATAACTGCATTATATAGATAATAATGCATGTTATATTGATAATATCGGGAGTAATAAGTATAATTATTATAGTTCTGGCGATAATAATAGTAAAATATGGCAAATAGTGCATGTTATATTGACAATAACGTAAGTAATAAGTATAATTATTACAGTTCTAGCGATAATAACTGCATTATATGGGTAATAATGCACGTTATATTGCTAATAATATAAGTAATAAGTATAATTATTACAGTCCTAGCGGTAATAACTGCATTATATGGGTAATAATGCATGTTATATTGATAATATCGGGAGTAATAAGTATAATTATTATAGTTCTGGCGATAATAATAGTAAAATATGGCAAATAGTGCATGTTATATTGATAATAATAAAAGTCGTAAGTATATTTATTATAGTTCTACCGATTATAACTGCATAATATGGGTAATAATGCATGTTATATTGAGAATAATATAAGTATTAAGTATAATTATTACAGTTCTAGCGATAATAACTGCATTATATGGGTAATAATGCATGTTATATTGATAATATCGGGAGTAATAAGTATAATTATTACATTTCTAGCGATAATAATAGTAAAATATAACTAATAGTGCATGTTCTATTGATAATAATAAAAGTAATACGTATATTTATTATAGTTCTAGCGATAATAACTGCATAATATGGGTAATAATGCACGTTATATAGCTAATAATATAAGTAATCAGTATAACTGTTACAGTTCTAGCGATAATAACTGCATTATATGGGTAGTAATGCATGTTATATTGATGAAAATAAAAGTAATACGTATATTTATTATAGTTCTAGCGATAATAACTGCATAATATGGGTAATAATGCACGTTATATTGCTAATAATATAAGTAATAAGTATAATTATTACAGTTCTAGCGATAACACTAGTAAAATATGGCTAAGAGTGCCTGTTATATTGATAATAATAAAAGTAATAAGTATATTTATTATTCTTCTGTCGATAATAACTGCATTATATGGGTAATAGTGCATGTTATATTGATAATAATATAAGTAATAAGTATAATTATTAGAGTTCTAGCGATAATAACTGCATAATATGCTTAACAATGCACGTTATATTGCTAATAATATAAGTAATAAGTATAAATATTACAGTTCTAGCGATAATAACTCCACTATATGGGTAATAATGCATGTTATATTGACAATAATATAAGCAATAAGTATAATTATTACAGTTCTAGCGATAATAACTGCATAATATGGCTAATAATGCACGTTATATTGCTAATAATATAAGTAATAAGTATAATTATTACAGTTCTAGCGATAATAACTGCATTATATGGGACATAATGCATGTTATATTGTTAATACCGGGAGTAATAAGTACAATTATTATAGTTCTAGCGATAATAATAGTAAAATATGGCTAATAGTGCATGTTATATTGATAATAATAAATGTAATAAGTATATTTATTACAGTTCTATCGATAATATCTGCATAATATGGGTAATAATGCATGTTATATTGATGATAATAAAAGTAATACGTATACTTATTATAGTTCTAGCGATAATAACTGCATAATATGCGTAATAATGCATGTTATATTGATAATAATATAAGTAATAAGTATAATTATTACAGTTCTCGCGATAATAACTGCATTATATGGGTAATAATGCACGTTATATTGCTAACAATATAAGTAATAAGTATAATTATTACAGTTCTAGCGATAATAACTGCATTATTTGGGTAATAATGGATGTTATATTGTTAACATCGGGAGTAATAAGTATAATTATTACAGTTCTAGCGATAATAACTCCATTATATGGGTAATAATGCATGTTATATTGCTAATAATATAAGTAATAAGTATAATTATTACAGTTCTAGCGATAATAACTGCATTATATAGGTAATAATGCATGTTATATTGATAATATCGGGAGTAATAAGTATAATTATTATAGTTCTAGCGATAATAATAGTAAAATATGGCAAATAGTGCATGTTATATTGATAATAATAAGAGTAATAAGTATATTTATTACAGTTCTATCGATAATAACTGCATAATATGGGTAATAATGCATGTTATATCGATGATAATAAAAGTAATCCGTATATTTATTATAGTTCTAGCGATAATAACTGCATAATATGCGTAATAATGCATGTTATATTGATAATAATATAAGTAATAAGTATAATTATTACAGTTCTAGCGATAATAACTGCATTATTTGGGTAATAATGGATGTTATATTGATAACATCGGGAGTAATAAGTATAATTATTACAGTTCTAGCGATAATACTAGTAAAATATGGCGAAGAGTGCCTGTTATATTGATAATAATAAAAGTAATAAGTATATTTATTATACATCTGTCGATAATAACTGCATTATATGGGTAATAATGCTTGTTATATTGATAATAATATAAGTAATAAGTATAATTATTACAGTTCTAGCGATAATAACTCCATTATATGGGTAATAATGCATGTTATATTGATAATAATATAAGTAATATGTATAATTATTACAGTTCTAGCGATAATAACTGCATAATATGGGTAATAATGCACGTTATATTGCTAATAATATAAGTAATAAGTATAATATATTATAGTTCTAGCGATAATAACTGCATAATATGGGTAATAATGCACGTTATATTGCTAATAATATAAGTAATAAGTATAATTATTACAGTTCTAGCGATAATAACTGCATTATATGGGTAATAATGCATGTTATATTGATGATCATAAACGTAATACGTATATTTATTATAGTTCTAGCGATAATAATGGTAAAATATGACTAATAGTGCATGTTATATTGATAATAATAAAAGTAATAAGTATATTTATTACAGTTCTATCGATAATAACTGCATAATATGGGTAATAATGCATGTTATATTGATGATAATAAAAGTAATACGTATATTTATTATAGTTCTAGCGATAATAACTGCATAATATGGGTAATAATGCACGTTATATTGCTAATAATATAAGTAATAAGTATAATTATTACAGTTCTAGCGATAACACTAGTAAAATATGGCTAAGAGTGCCTGTTATATTGATAATAATAAAAGTAATAAGTATATTTATTATACTGCTGTCGATAATAACTGCATTATATGGGTAATAGTGCATGTTATATTGATAATAATATAAGTAATAAGTATAATTATTAGAGTTCTAGCGATAATAACTGCATAATATGCTTAACAATGCACGTTATATTGCTAATAATATAAGTAATAAGTATAAATATTACAGTTCTAGCGATAATAACTCCACTATATGGGTAATAATGCATGTTATATTGACAATAATATAAGCAATAAGTATAATTATTACAGTTCTAGCGATAATAACTGCATAATATGGCTAATAATGCACGTTATATTGCTAATAATATAAGTAATAAGTATAATTATTACAGTTCTAGCGATAATAACTGCATTATATGGGACATAATGCATGTTATATTGTTAATACCGGGAGTAATAAGTACAATTATTATAGTTCTAGCGATAATAATAGTAAAATATGGCTAATAGTGCATGTTATATTGATAATAATAAATGTAATAAGTATATTTATTACAGTTCTATCGATAATATCTGCATAATATGGGTAATAATGCATGTTATATTGATGATAATAAAAGTAATACGTATACTTATTATAGTTCTAGCGATAATAACTGCATAATATGCGTAATAATGCATGTTATATTGATAATAATATAAGTAATAAGTATAATTATTACAGTTCTCGCGATAATAACTGCATTATATGGGTAATAATGCACGTTATATTGCTAACAATATAAGTAATAAGTATAATTATTACAGTTCTAGCGATAATAACTGCATTATTTGGGTAATAATGGATGTTATATTGTTAACATCGGGAGTAATAAGTATAATTATTACAGTTCTAGCGATAATAACTCCATTATATGGGTAATAATGCATGTTATATTGATAATAATATAAGTAATAAGTATAATTATTACAGTTCTAGCGATATTAAGTGCATTATATGGGTAATAATGCATGTTATATTGATAATAATAAAAGTAATAAGTATATTTATTACAGTTCTATCGATAATAACTGCATAATATGGGTAATAGTGCATGTTATATTGATGATAATAAAAGTAATACGTACATTTATTATAGTTCTAGCGATAATAACTGCATAATATGGGTAATAATGCACGTTATATTGCTAATAATATAAGTAATAAGTATAATTATTACAGTTCTAGCGATATTAAGTGCATTATATGGGTAATAATGCATGTTATATTGATAATAATATAAGTAATAAGTATAATTATTACAGTTCTAGCGATATTAAGTGCATTATATGGGTAATAATGCATGTTATATTGATAATAATAAAAGTAATAAGTATATTTATTACAGTTCTATCGATAATAACTGCATAAAATGGGTAACAATGCATGTTATATTGATGATAATGAAAGTAGTAAGTACATTTATTACAGTTCTAGCGATAATAACTGCGTTATATGAGTAATAATGCATATTATATTGATAATATCGGGAGTAATAAGTATAATTATTATAGTTCTAGCGATAATAATAGTAAAATATGGCTAATGGTGCATGTTATATTGATAATAATAAAAGTAATAAGTATATTTATTACAGTTCTGGCGATAATAACTGCATTATATGGGTAATAATGCATGTTATATTGATGATAATAAAAGTAGTAAGTATATTTATTATAGTTCTACCGATTATAACTGCATAATATGGGTAATAATGCATGTTATATGGACAATAATATAAGTAATAAGTATAATTATTACAGTTCTATCGATAATAACTGCATAATATGGGTAATAATGCACGTTATATTGCTAATAATATAACTAATAAGTATAATTATTACAGTTCTAGCGATAATAACTGCATTATATGGGTAATAATGCATGTTATATTGATAATAATAAAAGTAATGAGTATATTTTTTACAGTTCTATCGATAATAACTGCATAAAATGGGTAACAATGCATGTTATATTGATGATAATGAAAGTAGTAAGCATATTTATTACAGTTCTAGCGATAATAACTGCATAATATGGGTAATAATGCACGTTATATTGATGATAATAAAAGTCGTAAGTATATTTATTATAGTTCTACCGATTATAACTGCATAATATGGGTAATAATGCATGTTATATTGAGAATAATATAAGTAATAAGTATAATTATTACAGTTCTAGCGATAATAAGTGCATTATTTGGGTAATAATGGATGTTATATTTATAATATCGGGAGTAATAAGTATAATTATTACAGTTCTAGCGATGATACTAGTAGAATATGGCTAAGAGCGCTTGTTATATTGATAATAATAAAAGTAATAAGTATATTTATTATACTTCTGTCGATAATAACTGCATTATATGGGTAATAATGCATGCTATATTGATAATAATATACGTAATAAGTATAATTATTACAGTTCTAGGGATAATAACTCCATTATATGGGTAATAATGCATGTTACATTGATAATAATATAAGTAATAAGTATAATTATTACAGTTCAAGCGGTAATAACTGCATAATATGCTTAACAATGCATGTTATATTGATAATATCTTGAGTAATAAGTATGATTATTACAGTTCTAGCGATAATAATAGTAAAATATGGCTAATAGTGCATGTTCTATTGATAATAATAAAAGTAATACGTATATTTATTATAGTTCCAGCGATAATAACTGCATAATATGGGTAATAATGCATGTTATATTGATGATAATAAAAGTAATACGTTTATTTATTATAGTTCTAGCGATAATAACTGCATCATATGGGTAATAATGCATGTTATAGTGATGATAACAAAAGTAATACGTATATTTATTATAGTTCTAGCGATAATAATAGTAAAATATGGCTAATGGTGCATGTTATATTGATAATAATAAAAGAAATAAGTATATTTATTACAGTTCTAGCGATAATAACTGCATTATATGGGTAATAATGCATGTTATATTGATAATATCGGGAGTAATAAGTACAATTATTACAGTTCTAGCGATAATACTAGGAAAATATGGCTAAGAGTGCCTGTTATATTGATAATAATAAAAGTAATAAGTATATTTATTATACTTCTGTCGATAATAACTGCATTATATGGGTAATAATGCATGCTATATTGATAATAATATACGTAATAAGTATAATTATTACAGTTCTAGGGATAATAACTCCATTATATGGGTAATAATGCATGTTACATTGATAATAATATAAGTAATAAGTATAATTATTACAGTTCAAGCGGTGATAACTGCATAATATGGGTAACAATGCATGTTATATTGATAATATCTTGTGTAATAAGTATAATTATTACAGTTCTAGCGATAATAATAGTAAAATATGGCTAATAGTGCATGTTCTATTGATAATAATAAAAGTAATACGTATATTTATTATAGTTCTAGCGATAATAACTGCATAATATGGGTAATAATGCATGTTATATTGATAATAATAGAAGTAATAAGTATAATTATTACAGTTCCAGCGATAATAACTGCATTATATGGGTAATAATGCACGTTATATTGCTAATAATATAAGTAATAAGTATAATTATTACAGTTCTAGCGATAATAACTGCATTATATGGGTAATAATGCATGTTATATTGATAATATCGGGAGTAATAAGTATATTTATTATAGTTCCATCGATAATAACTGCATAATATGGGTAATTATGCATGTTATATTGATGATAATAAAAGTACTAAGTATATTTATTATGGCTATAGCGATAATAACAGCATAATATGGGTAATAATGCATGTTATATTGATAATAATATAAGTAATAAGTATAATTATTACAGTTCTGGCGATAATAACTGCATTATATGGGTAATAATGCATGTTATATTGATAATAATATAAGTAATAAGTATAATTATTACAGTTCTAGCGATAATAACTGCATTATATGGGTAATAATGCATGTTATATTGATAATATCGGGAGTGTTAAGTATAATTATTACAGTTCTAGCGGTAATAATAGTAAAATATAACTAATAGTGCATGTTCTATTGATAATAATAAAAGTAATACGTATATTTATTATAGTTCTAGCGATAATAACTGCATAATATGGGTAATAATGCATGTTATATTGATAATAATATAAGTAATAAGTATAATTATTACAGTTCTAGCGATAATAACTGCATTATATGGGTAATAATGCATGTTATATTGCTAATAATATAACTAATAAGTATAATTATTACAGTTCTAGCGATAATAACTGCATTATATGGGTAATAATGCATGTTATATTGATAATAATAAAAGTAATAAGTATATTTTTTACAGTTCTATCGGTAATAACTGCATAAAATGGGTAACAATGCATGTTATATTGATGATAATGAAAGTAGTAAGCATATTTATTACAGTTCTAGCGATAATAACTGCGTTATATGCGTAATAATGCATATTATATTGATAATATCGGGAGTAATAAGTATAATTATTACAGTTCTATCGATAATAACTGCATAATATGGGTAATAATGCACGTTATATTGCTAATAATATAAGTAATAAGTATAATTATTACAGTTCTAGCGATAATAACTGCATTATATGTGTAATAATGCATGTTATATTGATAATATCGGGAGTAATAAGTATATTTATTATGGCTATAGCGATAATAACTGCATAATACGGGTAATAATGCATGTTATATTGATAATAATATAAGTAATAAGTATAATTATTACAGTTCTAGCGATAATAACTGCATTATATGGGTAATAATGCATGTTATATTGCTAATAATATAACTAATAAGTATAATTATTACAGTTCTAGCGATAATAACTGCATTATATGGGTAATAATGCATGTTATATTGATAATATCGGGAGTGTTAAGTATAATTATTACAGTTCTAGCGATAATAATAGTAAAATATAACTAATAGTGCATGTTCTATTGATAATAATAAAAGTAATACGTATATTTATTATAGTTCTAGCGATAATAACTGCATAATATGGGTAATAATGCACGTTATATTGATAATAATATAAGTAATAAGTATAATTATTTCAGTTCTAGCGATAATAACTGCATTATATGGGTAATAATGCACGTTATATAGCTAATAATATAAGTAATAAGTATAACTATTACAGTTCTAGCGATAATAACTGCATTATATGGGTAATAATGCATGTTATATTGATAATATCGGGAGTGTTAAGTATAATTATTACAGTTCTAGCGATAATAATAGTAAAATATAACTAATAGTGCATGTTATATTGAGAATAATAAAAGTAATACGTATATTTATTATAGTTCTAGCGATAATAACTGCATAATATGGGTAATAATGCATGTTATATTGATAATAATAGAAGTAATAAGTATAATTATTACAGTTCTAGCGATAATAACTGCATAATATGGGTAATAATGCACGTTATATTGATAATAATATAAGTAATAAGTATAATTATTACAGTTCTAGCGATAATAACTGCATTATATGGCTAATAATGCACGTTATATTGCTAATAATATAAGTAATAAGTATAATTATTACAGTTCTAGCGATAATAACTGCATTATATGTGTAATAATGCATGTTATATTGATAATATCGGGAGTAATAAGTATATTTATTATGGCTATAGCGATAATAACTGCATAATATGGGTAATAATGCATGTTATATTGATAATAATATAAGTAATAAGTATAATTATTACAGTTCTAGCGATAATAACTGCATTATATGGGTAATAATGCATGTTATATTGCTAATAATATAACTAATAAGTATAATTATTACAGTTCTAGCGATAATAACTGCATTATATGGGTAATAATGCATGTTATATTGATAATAATAAAAGTAATAAGTATATTTTTTACAGTTCTATCGATAATAACTGCATAAAATGGGTAACAATGCATGTTATATTGATGATAATGAAAGTAGTAAGCATATTTATTACAGTTCTAGCGATAATAACTGCGTTATATGCGTAATAATGCATATTATATTGATAATATCGGGAGTAATAAGTATAATTATTATAGTTCTAGCGATAATAATAGTAAAATATGGCTAATGGTGCATGTTATATTGATAATAATAAAAGTAATAAGTATATTTATTACAGTTCTGGCGATAATAACTGCATTATATGGGTAATAATGCATGTTATATTGATGATAATAAAAGTAGTAAGTATATTTATTATAGTTCTACCGATTATAACTGCATAATATGGGTAATAATGCATGTTATATGGACAATAATATAAGTAATAAGTATAATTATTACAGTTCTATCGATAATAACTGCATTATATGGGTAATAATGCACGTTATATAGCTAATAATATAAGTAATAAGTATAATTATTACAGTTCTAGCGATAATAACTGCATTATATGGGTAATAATGCATGTTATATTGATGATCATAAAAGTAATACGTATATTTATTATAGTTCTAGCGATAATAATGGTAAAATATGACTAATAGTGCATGTTATATTGATAATAATAAAAGTGATAAGTATATTTATTACAGTTCTATCGATAATAACTGCATAATTTGGGTAATAATGCATGTTATATTGATGATAATAAAAGTAATACGTATATTTATTACAGTTCTGGCGATAATAACTGCATTATATGGGTAATAATGCACGTTATATTGATAATAACGTAAGTAATAAGTATAATTATTACAGTTCTACCGATTATAACTGCATAATATGGGTAATAATGCATGTTATATTGAGAATAATATAAGTAATAAGCATATTTATTACAGTTCTAGCGATAATAACTGCATAATATGGGTAATAATGCACGTTATATTGATGATAATAAAAGTCGTAAGTATATTTATTATAGTTCTACCGATTATAACTGCATAATATGGGTAATAATGCATGTTATATTGAGAATAATATAAGTAATAAGTATAATTATTACAGTTCTAGCGATAATAAGTGCATTATTTGGGTAATAATGGATGTTATATTTATAATATCGGGAGTAATAAGTATAATTATTACAGTTCTAGCGATGATACTAGTAGAATATGGCTAAGAGCGCTTGTTATATTGATAATAATAAAAGTAATAAGTATATTTATTATACTTCTGTCGATAATAACTGCATTATATGGGTAATAATGCATGCTATATTGATAATAATATACGTAATAAGTATAATTATTACAGTTCTAGGGATAATAACTCCATTATATGGGTAATAATGCATGTTACATTGATAATAATATAAGTAATAAGTATAATTATTACAGTTCAAGCGGTAATAACTGCATAATATGCTTAACAATGCATGTTATATTGATAATATCTTGAGTAATAAGTATGATTATTACAGTTCTAGCGATAATAATAGTAAAATATGGCTAATAGTGCATGTTCTATTGATAATAATAAAAGTAATACGTATATTTATTATAGTTCCAGCGATAATAACTGCATAATATGGGTAATAATGCATGTTATATTGATGATAATAAAAGTAATACGTTTATTTATTATAGTTCTAGCGATAATAACTGCATCATATGGGTAATAATGCATGTTATAGTGATGATAACAAAAGTAATACGTATATTTATTATAGTTCTAGCGATAATAATAGTAAAATATGGCTAATGGTGCATGTTATATTGATAATAATAAAAGAAATAAGTATATTTATTACAGTTCTAGCGATAATAACTGCATTATATGGGTAATAATGCATGTTATATTGATAATATCGGGAGTAATAAGTACAATTATTACAGTTCTAGCGATAATACTAGGAAAATATGGCTAAGAGTGCCTGTTATATTGATAATAATAAAAGTAATAAGTATATTTATTATACTTCTGTCGATAATAACTGCATTATATGGGTAATAATGCATGCTATATTGATAATAATATACGTAATAAGTATAATTATTACAGTTCTAGGGATAATAACTCCATTATATGGGTAATAATGCATGTTACATTGATAATAATATAAGTAATAAGTATAATTATTACAGTTCAAGCGGTGATAACTGCATAATATGGGTAACAATGCATGTTATATTGATAATATCTTGTGTAATAAGTATAATTATTACAGTTCTAGCGATAATAATAGTAAAATATGGCTAATAGTGCATGTTCTATTGATAATAATAAAAGTAATACGTATATTTATTATAGTTCTAGCGATAATAACTGCATAATATGGGTAATAATGCATGTTATATTGATAATAATAGAAGTAATAAGTATAATTATTACAGTTCCAGCGATAATAACTGCATTATATGGGTAATAATGCACGTTATATTGCTAATAATATAAGTAATAAGTATAATTATTACAGTTCTAGCGATAATAACTGCATTATATGGGTAATAATGCATGTTATATTGATAATATCGGGAGTAATAAGTATATTTATTATAGTTCCATCGATAATAACTGCATAATATGGGTAATTATGCATGTTATATTGATGATAATAAAAGTACTAAGTATATTTATTATGGCTATAGCGATAATAACAGCATAATATGGGTAATAATGCATGTTATATTGATAATAATATAAGTAATAAGTATAATTATTACAGTTCTGGCGATAATAACTGCATTATATGGGTAATAATGCATGTTATATTGATAATAATATAAGTAATAAGTATAATTATTACAGTTCTAGCGATAATAACTGCATTATATGGGTAATAATGCATGTTATATTGATAATATCGGGAGTGTTAAGTATAATTATTACAGTTCTAGCGATAATAATAGTAAAATATAACTAATAGTGCATGTTCTATTGATAATAATAAAAGTAATACGTATATTTATTATAGTTCTAGCGATAATAACTGCATAATATGGGTAATAATGCATGTTATATTGATAATAATATAAGTAATAAGTATAATTATTACAGTTCTAGCGATAATAACTGCATTATATGGGTAATAATGCATGTTATATTGCTAATAATATAACTAATAAGTATAATTATTACAGTTCTAGCGATAATAACTGCATTATATGGGTAATAATGCATGTTATATTGATAATAATAAAAGTAATAAGTATATTTTTTACAGTTCTATCGGTAATAACTGCATAAAATGGGTAACAATGCATGTTATATTGATGATAATGAAAGTAGTAAGCATATTTATTACAGTTCTAGCGATAATAACTGCGTTATATGCGTAATAATGCATATTATATTGATAATATCGGGAGTAATAAGTATAATTATTACAGTTCTATCGATAATAACTGCATAATATGGGTAATAATGCACGTTATATTGCTAATAATATAAGTAATAAGTATAATTATTACAGTTCTAGCGATAATAACTGCATTATATGTGTAATAATGCATGTTATATTGATAATATCGGGAGTAATAAGTATATTTATTATGGCTATAGCGATAATAACTGCATAATACGGGTAATAATGCATGTTATATTGATAATAATATAAGTAATAAGTATAATTATTACAGTTCTAGCGATAATAACTGCATTATATGGGTAATAATGCATGTTATATTGCTAATAATATAACTAATAAGTATAATTATTACAGTTCTAGCGATAATAACTGCATTATATGGGTAATAATGCATGTTATATTGATAATATCGGGAGTGTTAAGTATAATTATTACAGTTCTAGCGATAATAATAGTAAAATATAACTAATAGTGCATGTTCTATTGATAATAATAAAAGTAATACGTATATTTATTATAGTTCTAGCGATAATAACTGCATAATATGGGTAATAATGCACGTTATATTGATAATAATATAAGTAATAAGTATAATTATTTCAGTTCTAGCGATAATAACTGCATTATATGGGTAATAATGCACGTTATATAGCTAATAATGTAAGTAATAAGTATAACTATTACAGTTCTAGCGATAATAACTGCATTATATGGGTAATAATGCATGTTATATTGATAATATCGGGAGTGTTAAGTATAATTATTACAGTTCTAGCGATAATAATAGTAAAATATAACTAATAGTGCATGTTATATTGAGAATAATAAAAGTAATACGTATATTTATTATAGTTCTAGCGATAATAACTGCATAATATGGGTAATAATGCATGTTATATTGATAATAATAGAAGTAATAAGTATAATTATTACAGTTCTAGCGATAATAACTGCATAATATGGGTAATAATGCACGTTATATTGATAATAATATAAGTAATAAGTATAATTATTACAGTTCTAGCGATAATAACTGCATTATATGGCTAATAATGCACGTTATATTGCTAATAATATAAGTAATAAGTATAATTATTACAGTTCTAGCGATAATAACTGCATTATATGTGTAATAATGCATGTTATATTGATAATATCGGGAGTAATAAGTATATTTATTATGGCTATAGCGATAATAACTGCATAATATGGGTAATAATGCATGTTATATTGATAATAATATAAGTAATAAGTATAATTATTACAGTTCTAGCGATAATAACTGCATTATATGGGTAATAATACATGTTATATTGCTAATAATATAACTAATAAGTATAATTATTACAGTTCTAGCGATAATAACTGCATTATATGGGTAATAATGCATGTTATATTGATAATAATAAAAGTAATAAGTATATTTTTTACAGTTCTATCGATAATAACTGCATAAAATGGGTAACAATGCATGTTATATTGATGATAATGAAAGTAGTAAGCATATTTATTACAGTTCTAGCGATAATAACTGCGTTATATGCGTAATAATGCATATTATATTGATAATATCGGGAGTAATAAGTATAATTATTATAGTTCTAGCGATAATAATAGTAAAATATGGCTAATGGTGCATGTTATATTGATAATAATAAAAGTAATAAGTATATTTATTACAGTTCTGGCGATAATAACTGCATTATATGGGTAATAATGCATGTTATATTGATGATAATAAAAGTAGTAAGTATATTTATTATAGTTCTACCGATTATAACTGCATAATATGGGTAATAATGCATGTTATATGGACAATAATATAAGTAATAAGTATAATTATTACAGTTCTATCGATAATAACTGCATTATATGGGTAATAATGCACGTTATATAGCTAATAATATAAGTAATAAGTATAATTATTACAGTTCTAGCGATAATAACTGCATTATATGGGTAATAATGCATGTTATATTGATGATCATAAAAGTAATACGTATATTTATTATAGTTCTAGCGATAATAATGGTAAAATATGACTAATAGTGCATGTTATATTGATAATAATAAAAGTGATAAGTATATTTATTACAGTTCTATCGATAATAACTGCATAATTTGGGTAATAATGCATGTTATATTGATGATAATAAAAGTAATACGTATATTTATTACAGTTCTGGCGATAATAACTGCATTATATGGGTAATAATGCACGTTATATTGATAATAACGTAAGTAATAAGTATAATTATTACAGTTCTACCGATTATAACTGCATAATATGGGTAATAATGCATGTTATATTGAGAATAATATAAGTAATAAGTATAATTATTACAGTTCTAGCGATAATAACTGCATTATATGGGTAATAATGCATGTTATATTGATAATATCGGGAGTAATAAGTATAATTATTACAGTTCTAGCGATAATAATAGTAAAATATAACTAATAGTGCATGTTCTATTGATAATAATAAAAGTAATACGTATATTTATTATAGTTCTAGCGATAATAACTGCATAATATGGGTAATAATGCACGTTATATAGCTAATAATATATGTAATAAGTATAACTGTTACAGTTCTAGCGATAATAACTGCATTATATGGGTAATAATGCATGTTATATTGATGAAAATAAAAGTAATACGTATATTTATTATAGTTCTAGCGATAATAACTGCATAATATGGGTAATAATGCACGTTATATTGCTAATAATATAAGTAATAAGTATAATTATTACAGTTCTAGCGATAACACTAGTAAAATATGGCTAAGAGTGCCTGTTATATTGATAATAATAAAAGTAATAAGTATATTTATTATACTTCTGTCGATAATAACTGCATTATATGGGTAATAGTGCATGTTATATTGATAATAATATAAGTAATAAGTATAATTATTACAGTTCTAGCGATAATAACTGCATAATATGCTTAACAATGCACGTTATATTGCTAATAATATAAGTAATAAGTATAAATATTACAGTTCTAGCGATAATAACTCCATTATATGGGTAATAATGCATGTTATATTGACAATAATATAAGCAATAAGTATAATTATTACAGTTCTAGCGATAATAACTGCATAATATGGCTAATAATGCACGTTATATTGCTAATAATATAAGTAATAAGTATAATTATTACAGTTCTAGCGATAATAACTGCATTATATGGGACATAATGCATGTTATATTGTTAATATCGGGAGTAATAAGTACAATTATTATAGTTCTAGCGATAATAATAGTAAAATATGTCTAATAGTGCATGTTATATTGATAATAATAAATGTAATAAGTATATTTATTACAGTTCTATCAATAATATCTGCATAATATGGGTAATAATGCATGTTATATTGATGATAATAAAAGTAATACGTATATTTATTATAGTTCTAGCGATATTAAGTGCATTATATGGGTAATAATGCATGTTATATTGATAATAATAAAAGTAATAAGTATATTTATTACAGTTCTATCGATAATAACTGCATAATATGGGTAATAATGCATGTTATATTGATGATAATAAAAGTAATACGTATATTTATTATAGTTCTAGCGATAATAACTGCATAATATGGGTAATAATGCACGTTATATTGCTAATAATATAAGTAATAAGTATAATTATTACAGTTCCAGCGATATTAAGTGCATTATATGGGTAATAATGCATGTTATATTGATAATAATAAAAGTAATAAGTATATTTATTACAGTTCTATCGATAATAACTGCATAAAATGGGTAACAATGCACGTTATATTGCTAATAATATAAGTAATAAGTATAATTATTACAGTTCTAGCGATAATAACTGCATTATATGGGTAATAATGCATGTTATATTGATAATATCGGGAGTAATAAGTATAATTATTAGAGTTCTAGCGATAATAATAGTAAAATATAACTAATAGTGCATGTTCTATTGATAATAATAAAAGTAATACGTATATTTATTATAGTTCTAGCGATAATAACTGCATAATATGGGTAATAATGCACGTTATATTGCTAATAATATAAGTAATAAGTATAATTATTACAGTTCTTGCGATAATAACTGCATTATATAGGTAATAATGCATGTTATATTGATAATATCGGGAGTAATAAGTATAATTATTATAGTTCTAGCGATAATAATAGTAAAATATGGCAAATAGTGCATGTTATATTGATAATAATAAGAGTAATAAGTATATTTATTACAGTTCTATCGATAATAACTGCATAATATGGGTAATAATGCATGTTATATTGATGATAATAAAAGTAATCCGTATATTTATTATAGTTCTAGCGATAATAACTGCATAATATGCGTAATAATGCATGTTATATTGATAATAATATAAGTAATAAGTATAATTATTACAGTTCTAGCGATAATAACTGCATTATTTGGGTAATAATGGATGTTATATTGATAACATCGGGAGTAATAAGTATAATTATTACAGTTCTAGCGATAATACTAGTAAAATATGGCGAAGAGTGCCTGTTATATTGATAATAATAAAAGTAATAAGTATATTTATTATACGTCTGTCGATAATAACTGCATTATATGGGTAATAATGCTTGTTATATTGATAATAATATAAGTAATAAGTATAATTATTACAGTTCTAGCGATAATAACTCCATTATATGGGTAATAATGCATGTTATATTGATAATAATATAAGTAATAAGTATAATTATTACAGTTCTAGCGATAATAACTGCATAATATGGGTAATAAAGCACGTTATATTGCTAATAATATAAGTAATAAGTATAATTATTACAGTTCTAGCGATAATAACTGCATTATATGGGTAATAATGCACGTTATATAGCTAATAATATAAGTAATAAGTATAACTATTACAGTTCTAGCGACAATAACTGCATTATATGGGTAATAATGCATGTTACATTGATGATAATAAAAGTAATACGTATATTTATTATAGTTCTAGCGATAATAACTGCATAATATGGGTAATAATGCACGTTATATTGCTAATAATATAAGTAATAAGTATAATTATTACAGTTCTAGCGATAATAACTGCATTATATGGGTAATAATGCATGTTATATTGATGATCATAAACGTAATACGTATATTTATTATAGTTCTAGCGATAATAATGGTAAAATATGACTAATAGTGCATGTTATATTGATAATAATAAAAGTAATAAGTATATTTATTACAGTTCTATCGATAATAACTGCATAATATGGGTAATAATGCATGTTATATTGATGATAATAAAAGTAATACGTATATTTATTACAGTTCTGGCGATAATAACTGCATTATATGGGTAATAATGCACGTTATATTGATAATAACGTAAGTAATAAGTATAATTATTACAGTTCTAGCGATAATAACTGCATTATATGGGTAATAATGCACGTTATATTGCTAATAATATAAGTAATAAGTATAATTATTACAGTTCTTGCGATAATAACTGCATTATATAGGTAATAATGCATGTTATATTGATAATATCGGGAGTAATAAGTATAATTATTATAGTTCTGGCGATAATAATAGTAAAATATGGCAAATAGTGCATGTTATATTGACAATAACGTAAGTAATAAGTATAATTATTACAGTTCTAGCGATAATAACTGCATTATATGGGTAATAATGCACGTTATATTGCTAATAATATAAGTAATAAGTATAATTATTACAGTTCTAGCGGTAATAACTGCATTATATGGGTAATAATGCATGTTATATTGATAATATCGGGAGTAATAAGTATAATTATTATAGTTCTGGCGATAATAATAGTAAAATATGGCAAATAGTGCATGTTATATTGATAATAATAAAAGTCGTAAGTATATTTATTATAGTTCTACCGATTATAACTGCATAATATGGGTAATAATGCATGTTATATTGAGAATAATATAAGTAATAAGTATAATTATTACAGTTCTAGCGATAATAACTGCATTATATGGGTAATAATGCATGTTATATTGATAATATCGGGAGTAATAAGTATAATTATTACATTTCTAGCGATAATAATAGTAAAATATAACTAATAGTGCATGTTCTATTGATAATAATAAAAGTAATACGTATATTTATTATAGTTCTAGCGATAATAACTGCATAATATGGGTAATAATGCACGTTATATAGCTAATAATATAAGTAATCAGTATAACTGTTACAGTTCTAGCGATAATAACTGCATTATATGGGTAGTAATGCATGTTATATTGATGAAAATAAAAGTAATACGTATATTTATTATAGTTCTAGCGATAATAACTGCATAATATGGGTAATAATGCACGTTATATTGCTAATAATATAAGTAATAAGTATAATTATTACAGTTCTAGCGATAACACTAGTGAAATATGGCTAAGAGTGCCTGTTATATTGATAATAATAAAAGTAATAAGTATATTTATTATACTTCTGTCGATAATAACTGCATTATATGGGTAATAGTGCATGTTATATTGATAATAATATAAGTAATAAGTATAATTATTAGAGTTCTAGCGATAATAACTGCATAATATGCTTAACAATGCACGTTATATTGCTAATAATATAAGTAATAAGTATAAATATTACAGTTCTAGCGATAATAACTCCACTATATGGGTAATAATGCATGTTATATTGACAATAATATAAGCAATAAGTATAATTATTACAGTTCTAGCGATAATAACTGCATAATATGGCTAATAATGCACGTTATATTGCTAATAATATAAGTAATAAGTATAATTATTACAGTTCTAGCGATAATAACTGCATTATATGGGACATAATGCATGTTATATTGTTAATACCGGGAGTAATAAGTACAATTATTATAGTTCTAGCGATAATAATAGTAAAATATGGCTAATAGTGCATGTTATATTGATAATAATAAATGTAATAAGTATATTTATTACAGTTCTATCGATAATATCTGCATAATATGGGTAATAATGCATGTTATATTGATGATAATAAAAGTAATACGTATACTTATTATAGTTCTAGCGATAATAACTGCATAATATGCGTAATAATGCATGTTATATTGATAATAATATAAGTAATAAGTATAATTATTACAGTTCTCGCGATAATAACTGCATTATATGGGTAATAATGCACGTTATATTGCTAACAATATAAGTAATAAGTATAATTATTACAGTTCTAGCGATAATAACTGCATTATTTGGGTAATAATGGATGTTATATTGTTAACATCGGTAGTAATAAGTATAATTATTACAGTTCTAGCGATAATAACTCCATTATATGGGTAATAATGCATGTTATATTGATAATAATATAAGTAATAAGTATAATTATTACAGTTCTAGCGATAATAACTGCATTATATGGGTAATAATGCATGTTATATTGATAATATCGGGAGTAATAAGTATAATTATTAGAGTTCTAGCGATAATAATAGTAAAATATAACTAATAGTGCATGTTCTATTGATAATAATAAAAGTAATACGTATATTTATTATAGTTCTAGCGATAATAACTGCATAATATGGGTAATAATGCACGTTATATTGCTAATAATATAAGTAATAAGTATAATTATTACAGTTCTAGCGATAATAACTGCATTATATAGGTAATAATGCATGTTATATTGATAATATCGGGAGTAATAAGTATAATTATTATAGTTCTAGCGATAATAATAGTAAAATATGGCAAATAGTGCATGTTATATTGATAATAATAAGAGTAATAAGTATATTTATTACAGTTCTATCGATAATAACTGCATAATATGGGTAATAATGCATGTTATATCGATGATAATAAAAGTAATCCGTATATTTATTATAGTTCTAGCGATAATAACTGCATAATATGCGTAATAATGCATGTTATATTGATAATAATATAAGTAATAAGTATAATTATTACAGTTCTAGCGATAATAACTGCATTATTTGGGTAATAATGGATGTTATATTGATAACATCGGGAGTAATAAGTATAATTATTACAGTTCTAGCGATAATACTAGTAAAATATGGCGAAGAGTGCCTGTTATATTGATAATAATAAAAGTAATAAGTATATTTATTATACATCTGTCGATAATAACTGCATTATATGGGTAATAATGCTTGTTATATTGATAATAATATAAGTAATAAGTATAATTATTACAGTTCTAGCGATAATAACTCCATTATATGGGTAATAATGCATGTTATATTGATAATAATATAAGTAATATGTATAATTATTACAGTTCTAGCGATAATAACTGCATAATATGGGTAATAATGCACGTTATATTGCTAATAATATAAGTAATAAGTATAATTATTACAGTTCTAGCGATAATAACTGCATTATATGGGTAATAATGCACGTTATATAGCTAATAATATAAGTAATAAGTATAACTATTACAGTTCTAGCGACAATAACTGCATTATATGGGTAATAATGCATGTTACATTGATGATAATAAAAGTAATACGTATATTTATTATAGTTCTAGCGATAATAACTGCATAATATGGGTAATAATGCACGTTATATTGCTAATAATATAAGTAATAAGTATAATTATTACAGTTCTAGCGATAATAACTGCATTATATGGGTAATAATGCATGTTATATTGATGATCATAAACGTAATACGTATATTTATTATAGTTCTAGCGATAATAATGGTAAAATATGACTAATAGTGCATGTTATATTGATAATAATAAAAGTAATAAGTATATTTATTACAGTTCTATCGATAATAACTGCATAATATGGGTAATAATGCATGTTATATTGATGATAATAAAAGTAATACGTATATTTATTATAGTTCTAGCGATAATAACTGCATAATATGGGTAATAATGCACGTTATATTGCTAATAATATAAGTAATAAGTATAATTATTACAGTTCTAGCGATAACACTAGTAAAATATGGCTAAGAGTGCCTGTTATATTGATAATAATAAAAGTAATAAGTATATTTATTATACTTCTGTCGATAATAACTGCATTATATGGGTAATAGTGCATGTTATATTGATAATAATATAAGTAATAAGTATAATTATTAGAGTTCTAGCGATAATAACTGCATAATATGCTTAACAATGCACGTTATATTGCTAATAATATAAGTAATAAGTATAAATATTACAGTTCTAGCGATAATAACTCCACTATATGGGTAATAATGCATGTTATATTGACAATAATATAAGCAATAAGTATAATTATTACAGTTCTAGCGATAATAACTGCATAATATGGCTAATAATGCACGTTATATTGCTAATAATATAAGTAATAAGTATAATTATTACAGTTCTAGCGATAATAACTGCATTATATGGGACATAATGCATGTTATATTGTTAATACCGGGAGTAATAAGTACAATTATTATAGTTCTAGCGATAATAATAGTAAAATATGGCTAATAGTGCATGTTATATTGATAATAATAAATGTAATAAGTATATTTATTACAGTTCTATCGATAATATCTGCATAATATGGGTAATAATGCATGTTATATTGATGATAATAAAAGTAATACGTATACTTATTATAGTTCTAGCGATAATAACTGCATAATATGCGTAATAATGCATGTTATATTGATAATAATATAAGTAATAAGTATAATTATTACAGTTCTCGCGATAATAACTGCATTATATGGGTAATAATGCACGTTATATTGCTAACAATATAAGTAATAAGTATAATTATTACAGTTCTAGCGATAATAACTGCATTATTTGGGTAATAATGGATGTTATATTGTTAACATCGGGAGTAATAAGTATAATTATTACAGTTCTAGCGATAATAACTCCATTATATGGGTAATAATGCATGTTATATTGATAATAATATAAGTAATAAGTATAATTATTACAGTTCTAGCGATATTAAGTGCATTATATGGGTAATAATGCATGTTATATTGATAATAATAAAAGTAATAAGTATATTTATTACAGTTCTATCGATAATAACTGCATAATATGGGTAATAGTGCATGTTATATTGATGATAATAAAAGTAATACGTACATTTATTATAGTTCTAGCGATAATAACTGCATAATATGGGTAATAATGCACGTTATATTGCTAATAATATAAGTAATAAGTATAATTATTACAGTTCTAGCGATATTAAGTGCATTATATGGGTAATAATGCATGTTATATTGATAATAATATAAGTAATAAGTATAATTATTACAGTTCTAGCGATATTAAGTGCATTATATGGGTAATAATGCATGTTATATTGATAATAATAAAAGTAATAAGTATATTTATTACAGTTCTATCGATAATAACTGCATAAAATGGGTAACAATGCATGTTATATTGATGATAATGAAAGTAGTAAGTACATTTATTACAGTTCTAGCGATAATAACTGCGTTATATGAGTAATAATGCATATTATATTGATAATATCGGGAGTAATAAGTATAATTATTATAGTTCTAGCGATAATAATAGTAAAATATGGCTAATGGTGCATGTTATATTGATAATAATAAAAGTAATAAGTATATTTATTACAGTTCTGGCGATAATAACTGCATTATATGGGTAATAATGCACGTTATATAGCTAATAATATAAGTAATAAGTATAACTATTACAGTTCTAGCGATAATAACTGCATTATATGGGTAATAATGCATGTTATATTGATGATAATAAAAGTAATACGTTTATTTATTATAGTTCTAGCGATAATAACTGCATGATATGGGTAATAATGCATGTTATAGTGATGATAACAAAAGTAATACGTATATTTATTATAGTTCTAGCGATAATAATAGTAAAATATGGCTAATAGTGCATGTTATATTGATAATAATAAAAGAAATAAGTATATTTATTACAGTTCTATCGATAATATCTGCATAATATGGGTAATAATGCATGTTATATTGATGATAATAAAAGTAATACGTATATTTATTATAGTTCTAGCGATAATAACTGCATAATATGGGTAATAATGCACGTTATATTGATGATAATAAAAGTAATACGTATATTTATTATAGTTCTAGCGATAATAACTGCATAATATGGGTAATAATGCATGTTATATTGATAATAATATACGTAATAAGTATAATTATTACAGTTCTAGGGATAATAACTCCATTATATGGGTAATAATGCATGTTACATTGATAATAATATAAGTAATAAGTATAATTAGTACAGTTCAAGCGGTAATAACTGCATAATATGGGTAACAATGCATGTTATATTGATAATATCTTGAGTAATAAGTATAATTATTACAGTTCTAGCGATAATAATAGTAAAATATGGCTAATAGTGCATGTTCTATTGATAATAATAAAAGTAATACGTATATTTATTATAGTTCTATCGATAATAACTGCATAATATGGGTAATAATGCACGTTATATTGATGATAATAAAAGTCGTAAGTATATTTATTATAGTTCTACCGATTATAACTGCATAATATGGGTAATAATGCATGTTATATTGAGAATAATATAAGTAGTAAGTATAATTATTACAGTTCTAGCGATAATAACTGCATTATATGGGTAATAATGCATGTTATATTGATAATATCGGGAGTAATAAGAATAATTATTACAGTTCTAGCGATAATAATAGTAAAATATAACTAATAGTGCATGTTCTATTGATAATAATAAAAGTAATACGTATATTTATTATAGTTCTAGCGATAATAACTGCATAATATGGGTAATAATGCACGTTATATTGATAATAATATAAGTAATAAGTATAATTATTACAGTTCTAGCGATAATAACTGCATTATATGGGTAATAATGCACGTTATATAGCTAATAATATAAGTAATAAGTATAACTGTTACAGTTCTAGCGATAATAACTGCATTATATGGGTAATAATGCATGTTATATTGATGAAAATAAAAGTAATACGTATATTTATTATAGTTCTAGCGATAATAACTGCATAATATGGGTAATAATGCACGTTATATTGCTAATAATATAAGTAATAAGTATAATTATTACAGTTCTAGCGATAATACTAGTAAAATATGGCTAAGAGTGCCTGTTATATTGATAATAATAAAAGTAACAAGTATATTTATTATACTTCTGTCGATAATAACTGCATTATATGGGTAATAGTGCATGTTATATTGATAATAATATAAGTAATAAGTATAATTATTACAGTTCTAGCGACAATAACTGCATAATATGCTTAACAATGCACGTTATATTGCTAATAATATAAGTAATAAGTATAAATATTACAGTTCTAGCGATAATAACTCCATTATATGGGTAATAATGCATGTTATATTGACAATAATATAAGCAATAAGTATAATTATTACAGTTCTAGCGATAATAACTGCATAACATGGCTAATAATGCACGTTATATTGCTAATAATATAAGTAATAAGTATAATTATTACAGTTCTAGCGATAATAACTGCATTATATGGGACATAATGCATGTTATATTGTTAATATCGGGAGTAATAAGTACAATTATTATAGTTCTAGCGATAATAATAGTAAAATATGGCTAATAGTGCATGTTATATTGATAATAATAAATGTAATAAGTATATTTATTACAGTTCTATCGATAATATCTGCATAATATGGGTAATAATGCATGTTATATTGATGATAATAAAAGTAATACGTATATTTATTATAGTTCTAGCGATTATAACTGCATAATATGGGTAATAATGCATGTTATATTGAGAATAATATAAGTAATAAGTATAATTATTACAGTTCTAGCGATAATAACTCCATTATATAGGTAATAATGCATGTTATATTGATGATAATAAAAGTAATACGTATATTTATTATAGTTCTAGCGATAATAATAGTAAAATATGGCTAATAGTGCATGTTATATTGATAATAATAAAAGTAATAAGTATATTTATTACAGTTCTATCGATAATATCTGCATAATATGGGTAATAATGCATGTTATATTGCTGATAATAAAAGTAATACGTATATTTATTATAGTTCTAGCGATTATAACTGCATAATATGGGTAATAATGCATGTTATATTGAGAATAATATAAGTAATAAGTATAATTATTACAGTTCTAGCGATAATAACTCCATTATATAGGTAATAATGCATGTTATATTGATGATAATAAAAGTAATACGTATACTTATTATAGTTCTAGCGATAATAACTGCATAATATGGGTAATAATGCATGTTATATTGATAATAATATAAGTAATAAGTATAATTATTAAAGTTTTAGCGATAAGAACTGCATTATATGGGTAATAATGCACGTTATATTGCTGATAATATAAGTAATAAGTATAATTATTACAGTTCTAGGGATAATAACTGCATTATATGGGTAATAATGCATGTTATATTGATAATATCGGGAGTAATAAGTATAATTATTATAGTTCTAGCGATAATCATAGTACAATATGGCTAATAGTGCATGTTATATTGATAATAATAAAAGTAATAAGTATATTTATTATAGTTCTATCGATAATAACTGCATTATATGGGTAATAATGCACGTTATATTGCTGATGATATAAGTAATAAGTATAATTATTACAGTTCTAGCGATAATAACTGCATTATATGGGTAAATAATGCACGTAATATTGCTAATAATATAAGTAATAAGTATAATTATTACAGTTCTAGCGATATTAAGTGCATTATATGGGTAATAATGCATGTTATATTGATAATAATAAAAGTAATAAGTATATTTATTACAGTTCTATCGATAATAACTGCATAAAATGGGTAACAATGCATGTTATATTGATGATAATGAAAGTAGTAAGTATATTTATTACCGTTCTAGCGATAATAACTGCGTTATATGAGTAATAATGCATATTATATTGATAATATCGGGAGTAATAAGTATAATTATTATAGTTCTAGCGATAATAATAGTAAAATATGGCTAATGGTGCATGTTATATTGATAATAATAAAAGTAATAAGTATATTTATTACAGTTCTGGCGATAATAACTGCATTATATGGGTAATAATGCATGTTATATTGCTCATAATATAAGTAATAAGTATAATTATTACAGTTCTAGCGATAATAACTGCATTATATGGGTAATAATGCACGTTATACTGCTAATAATATAAGTAATAAGTATAATTATTACAGTTCTAGCGATAATAACTGCATTATATGGGTAATAATGCATGTTATATTGATAATATCGGGAGTAATAAGTATATTTATTATAGTTCCATCGATAATACCTGCATAATATGGGTAATTATGCATGCTATATTCATGATAATAAAAGTACTAAGTATATTTATTATGGCCATAGCGATAATAACTGCATAATATGGGTAATAATGCATGTTATATTGAGAATAATATAAGTAATAAGTATAATTATTACAGTTCTAGCGATAATAACTGCATTATATGGGTAATAATGCATGTTATATTGATAATAATATAAGTAATAAGTATAATTATTACAGTTCAAGCGGTAATAACTGCATAATATGGGTAACAATGCATGTTATATTGATAATATCTTGAGTAATAAGTATAATTATTACAGTTCTAGCGATAATAATAGTAAAATATGGCTAATAGTGCATGTCCTATTGATAATAATAAAAGTAATACGTATATTTATTATAGTTCTATCGATAATAACTGCATAATATGGGTAATAATGCACGTTATATTGATGATAATAAAAGTCGTAAGTATATTTATTATAGTTCTACCGATTATAACTGCATAATATGGGTAATAATGCATGTTATATTGAGAATAATATAAGTAATAAGTATAATTATTACAGTTCTAGCGATAATAACTGCATTATATGGGTAATAATGCATGTTATATTGATAATATCGGGAGTAATAAGTATAATTATTACAGTTCTAGCGATAATAATAGTAAAATATAACTAATAGTGCATGTTCTATTGATAATAATAAAAGTAATACGTATATTTATTATAGTTCTAGTTATAATAACTGCATAATATGGGTAATAATGCACGTTATATTGATAATAATATAAATAATAAGTATAATTATTACAGTTCTAACGATAATAACTGCATTATATGGGTAATAATGCACGTTATATAGCTAATAATATAAGTAATAAGTATAACTATTACAGTTCTAGCGATAATAACTGCATAATATGGGTAATAATGCATGTTACATTGATGATAATAAAAGTAATACGAATATTTATTATAGTTCTAGCGATAATAACTGCATAATATGGGTAATAATGCATGTTATATTGATAATAATATAAGTAACAAGTATAATTATTATAGTTCTATCAATAATAACTGCATAATATGGGTAATAATGCACGTTATATTGCTAACGATATAAGTAATAAGTATAATTATTACAGTTCTAGCGATAATAACTGCATAATATGGGTAATAATGCATGTTCTATTGATAATAATATAAGTAATAAGTATCATTATTACAGTTCTATCGATAATAACTGCATAATATGGGTAATAATGCATGTTATATTGATAATAATATAAGTAATAAGTATAATTATTACAGTTCAAGCGGTAATAACTGCATAATATGGGTAACAATGCATGTTATATTGATAATATCTTGAGTAATAAGTATAATTATTACAGTTCTAGCGATAATAATAGTAAAATATGGCTAATAGTGCATGTTATATTGATAATAATAAAAGTAATAAGTATATTTATTACAGTTCTATCGATAATATCTGCATAATATGGGTAATAATGCATGTTATATTGCTGATAATAAAAGTAATACGTATATTTATTATAGTTCTAGCGATTATAACTGCATAATATGGGTAATAATGCATGTTATATTGAGAATAATATAAGTAATAAGTATAATTATTACAGTTCTAGCGATAATAACTCCATTATATAGGTAATAATGCATGTTATATTGATGATAATAAAAGTAATACGTATACTTATTATAGTTCTAGCGATAATAACTGCATAATATGGGTAATAATGCATGTTATATTGATAATAATATAAGTAATAAGTATAATTATTAAAGTTTTAGCGATAAGAACTGCATTATATGGGTAATAATGCACGTTATATTGCTGATAATATAAGTAATAAGTATAATTATTACAGTTCTAGGGATAATAACTGCATTATATGGGTAATAATGCATGTTATATTGATAATATCGGGAGTAATAAGTATAATTATTATAGTTCTAGCGATAATCATAGTACAATATGGCTAATAGTGCATGTTATATTGATAATAATAAAAGTAATAAGTATATTTATTATAGTTCTATCGATAATAACTGCATTATATGGGTAATAATGCACGTTATATTGCTGATGATATAAGTAATAAGTATAATTATTACAGTTCTAGCGATAATAACTGCATTATATGGGTAAATAATGCACGTAATATTGCTAATAATATAAGTAATAAGTATAATTATTACAGTTCTAGCGATATTAAGTGCATTATATGGGTAATAATGCATGTTATATTGATAATAATAAAAGTAATAAGTATATTTATTACAGTTCTATCGATAATAACTGCATAAAATGGGTAACAATGCATGTTATATTGATGATAATGAAAGTAGTAAGTATATTTATTACAGTTCTAGCGATAATAACTGCGTTATATGAGTAATAATGCATATTATATTGATAATATCGGGAGTAATAAGTATAATTATTATAGTTCTAGCGATAATAATAGTAAAATATGGCTAATGGTGCATGTTATATTGATAATAATAAAAGTAATAAGTATATTTATTACAGTTCTGGCGATAATAACTGCATTATATGGGTAATAATGCATGTTATATTGCTCATAATATAAGTAATAAGTATAATTATTACAGTTCTAGCGATAATAACTGCATTATATGGGTAATAATGCACGTTATACTGCTAATAATATAAGTAATAAGTATAATTATTACAGTTCTAGCGATAATAACTGCATTATATGGGTAATAATGCATGTTATATTGATAATATCGGGAGTAATAAGTATATTTATTATAGTTCCATCGATAATACCTGCATAATATGGGTAATTATGCATGCTATATTCATGATAATAAAAGTACTAAGTATATTTATTATGGCCATAGCGATAATAACTGCATAATATGGGTAATAATGCATGTTATATTGATAATAATATAAGTAATAAGTATAATTATTACAGTTCTAGCGATAATAACTGCATTATATGGGTAATAATGCATGTTATATTGATAATAATATAAGTAATAAGTATAATTATTACAGTTCAAGCGGTAATAACTGCATAATATGGGTAACAATGCATGTTATATTGATAATATCTTGAGTAATAAGTATAATTATTACAGTTCTAGCGATAATAATAGTAAAATATGGCTAATAGTGCATGTCCTATTGATAATAATAAAAGTAATACGTATATTTATTATAGTTCTATCGATAATAACTGCATAATATGGGTAATAATGCACGTTATATTGATGATAATAAAAGTCGTAAGTATATTTATTATAGTTCTACCGATTCTAACTGCATAATATGGGTAATAATGCATGTTATATTGAGAATAATATAAGTAATAAGTATAATTATTACAGTTCTAGCGATAATAACTGCATTATATGGGTAATAATGCATGTTATATTGATAATATCGGGAGTAATAAGTATAATTATTACAGTTCTAGCGATAATAATAGTAAAATATAACTAATAGTGCATGTTCTATTGATAATAATAAAAGTAATACGTATATTTATTATAGTTCTAGTTATAATAACTGCATAATATGGGTAATAATGCACGTTATATTGATAATAATATAAGTAATAAGTATAATTATTACAGTTCTAGCGATAATAACTGCATTATATGGGTAATAATGCACGTTATATAGCTAATAATATAAGTAATAAGTATAACTATTACAGTTCTAGCGATAATAACTGCATTATATGGGTAATAATGCATGTTATATTGATGAAAATAAAAGTAATACGTATATTTATTATAGTTCTAGCGATAATAACTGCATAATATGGGTAATAATGCACGTTATATTGCTAATAATATAAGTAATAAGTATAATTATTACAGTTCTAGCGATAATACTAGTAAAATATGGCTAAGAGTGCCTGTTATATTGATAATAATAAAAGTAATAAGTATATTTATTATACTTCTGTCGATAATAACTGCATTCTATGGGTAATAGTGCATGTTATATTGATAATAATATAAGTAATAAGTATAATTATTACAGTTCTAGCGATAATAACTGCATAATATGCTTAACAATGCACGTTATATTGCTAATAATATAAGTAATAAGTATAAATATTACAGTTCTAGCGATAATAACTCCATTATATGGGTAATAATGCATGTTATATTGACAATAATATAAGCAATAAGTATAATTATTACAGTTCTAGCGATAATAACTGCATAATATGGCTAATAATGCACGTTATATTGCTAATAATATAAGTAATAAGTATAATTATTACAGTTCTAGCGATAATAACTGCATTATATGGGACATAATGCATGTTATATTGTTAATATCGGGAGTAATAAGTACAATTATTATAGTTCTAGCGATAATAATAGTAAAATATGGCTAATAGTGCATGTTATATTGATAATAATAAATGTAATAAGTATATTTATTACAGTTCTATCGATAATATCTGCATAATATGGGTAATAATGCATGTTATATTGATGATAATAAAAGTAATACGTATATTTATTATAGTTCTAGCGATTATAACTGCATAATATGGGTAATAATGCATGTTATATTGAGAATAATATAAGTAATAAGTATAATTATTACAGTTCTAGCGATAATAACTCCATTATATAGGTAATAATGCATGTTATATTGATGATAATAAAAGTAATACGTATATTTATTATAGTTCTAGCGATAATAATAGTAAAATATGGCTAATAGTGCATGTTATATTGATAATAATAAAAGTAATAAGTATATTTATTACAGTTCTATCGATAATATCTGCATAATATGGGTAATAATGCATGTTATATTGATGATAATAAAAGTAATACGTATATTTATTATAGTTCTAGCGATTATAACTGCATAATATGGGTAATAATGCATGTTATATTGAGAATAATATAAGTAATAAGTATAATTATTACAGTTCTAGCGATAATAACTCCATTATATAGGTAATAATGCATGTTATATTGATGATAATAAAAGTAATACGTATACTTATTATAGTTCTAGCGATAATAACTGCATAATATGGGTAATAATGCATGTTATATTGATAATAATATAAGTAATAAGTATAATTATTAAAGTTTTAGCGATAAGAACTGCATTATATGGGTAATAATGCACGTTATATTGCTGACAATATAAGTAATAAGTATAATTATTACAGTTCTAGGGATTATAACTGCATTATATGGGTAATAATGCATGTTATATTGATAATATCGGGAGTAATAAGTATAATTATTATAGTTCTAGCGATAATCATAGTACAATATGGCTAATAGTGCATGTTATATTGATAATAATAAAAGTAATAAGTATATTTATTATAGTTCTATCGATAATAACTGCATTATATGGGTAATAATGCACGTTATATTGCTGATAATATAAGTAATAAGTATAATTATTACAGTTCTAGCGATAATAACTGCATTATATGGGTAAATAGTGCACGTTATATTGCTAATAATGTAAGTAATAAGTATAATTATTACAGTTCTAGCGATAAGAACTGCATTATATGGGTAATAATGCACGATATATTGCTGATAATATACGTAATAAGTATAATTATTACAGTTCTAGCGATAATAACTGCATTATATGGGTAATAATGCATGTTATATTGATAATATCGGAAGTAATAAGCATAATTATTATAGTTCTAGCGATAATAATAGAAAAATATGGCTAATAGTACATGTTATATTGATAATAATAAAAGTAATAAGTATATTTATTATAGTTCTATCGATAATAACTGCATAATATGGGTAATAATGCATGTTCTATTGATAATAATATAAGTAATAAGTATCATTATTACAGTTCTATCGATAATAACTGCATAATATGGGTAATAATGCATGTTACATTGATGATAATAAAAGTAATACGAATATTTATTATAGTTCTAGCGATAATAACTGCATAATATGGGTAATAATGCATGTTATATTGATAATAATATAAGTAACAAGTATAATTATTATAGTTCTATCAATAATAACTGCATAATATGGGTAATAATGCACGTTATATTGCTAACGATATAAGTAATAAGTATAATTATTACAGTTCTAGCGATAATAACTGCATAATATGGGTAATAATGCATGTTCTATTGATAATAATGTAAGTAATAAGTATCATTATTACAGTTCTATCGATAATAACTGCATAATATGGGTAATAATGCATGTTATATTGATAATAATATAAGTAATAAGTATAATTATTACAGTTCTAGCGATAATAACTGCATTATATGGGTAATAATGGATGTTATATTGAAAATATCGGGAGTAATAAGTATATTTATTACCGTTCTATCGATAATAACTGCATAATATGGGTAGTAATGCATGTTATATTGATGATAATGAAAGTAGTAAGTATATTTATTACAGGTCTAGCTATAACAACTGCATTATATGGGTAATAATGCATGTTATATAGATAATATTGGGAGTAATAAGAATAATTATTATAGTTCTAGCGATAATAATAGTAAAATATGGCTAATAGTGCATGTTATATTGATAATAATAAAAGTAATAAGTATATTTATTACAGTTCTATCGATAATAACTGCATAATATGGGTAATAATGCATGTTATATTGATAATAATATAAGTAATAAGTATAATTATTACAGTTCTAGCGATTATAACTGCATAATATGCGTAATAATGCATGTTATATTGATAATAATATAAGTAATAAGTATAATTCTTACAGTTCTTGCGATAATAATTGCACTATATGGGTAATAATGCATGTTATATTGATAACATCGAGAGTAATAAGTGTAATTATTATAGTTCTAGCGATAATAACTGCATTATATGGGTAATAATGGATGTTATATTGATAATATCGGGAGTAATAAGTATATTTATTATAGTTCTAGCGATAATAACTGCATAATATAGGTAATGATGCATGTTATATTGATAAGAATATAAGTAATAAGTATAATTATTACAGTTCTAGCGATTATAACTGCATAATATGCGTAATAATGCATGTTATATTGATAATAATATAAGTAATAAGAATAATTATTACAGTTCTAGCGATAATAACTGCATTATATGGGTAATAATGCATGTTATATACATAATATTGGGAGTAATAAGTATAATTATTATAGTTCTAGCGATAATAATAGTAAAATATGGCTAATAGTGCATGTTATATTGATAATAATAAAAGTAATACGTATAATTATTACAGTTCTATCGATAATAACTGCATAATATGGGTAATAATGCACGTTGTATTGCTAATAATATAAGTAATAAGTATAATTATTACAGTTCTAGCGATAATAACTGCATTATATGGGTAATAATGGATGTTATATTGATAATATCGGGAGTAATATGTATATTTATTATAGTTCCAGCGATAATAATAGAAAAATATGGCTAATAGTACATGTTATATTGATAATAATAAAAGTAATAAGTATATTTATTATAGTTCTATCGATAATAACTGCATAATATGGGTAATAATGCATGTTATATTGATGATAATAAAAGTAATACGTATATTTATTATAGTTCTAGCGATTATAACTGCATAATATGGGTAATAATGCATGTTATATTGAGAATAATATAAGTAATAAGTATAATTATTACAGTTCTAGCGATAATAACTCCATTATATAGGTAATAATGCATGTTATATTGATGATAATAAAAGTAATACGTATACTTATTATAGTTCTAGCGATAATAACTGCATAATATGGGTAATAATGCATGTTATATTGATAATAATATAAGTAATAAGTATAATTATTAAAGTTTTAGCGATAAGAACTGCATTATATGGGTAATAATGCACGTTATATTGCTGATAATATAAGTAATAAGTATAATTATTACAGTTCTAGGGATAATAACTGCATTATATGGGTAATAATGCATGTTATATTGATAATATCGGGAGTAATAAGTATTATTATTATAGTTCTAGCGATAATCATAGTACAATATGGCTAATAGTGCATGTTATATTGATAATAATAAAAGTAATAAGTATATTTATTATAGTTCTATCGATAATAACTGCATTATATGGGTAATAATGCACGTTATATTGCTGATAATATAAGTAATAAGTATAATTATTACAGTTCTAGCGATAATAACTGCATTATATGGGTAAATAGTGCACGTTATATTGCTAATAATGTAAGTAATAAGTATAATTATTACAGTTCTAGCGATAAGAACTGCATTATATGGGTAATAATGCACGTTATATTGCTGATAATATACGTAATAAGTATAATTATTACAGTTCTAGCGATAATAACTGCATTATATGGGTAATAATGCATGTTATATTGATAATATCGGAAGTAATAAGCATAATTATTATAGTTCTAGCGATAATAATAGAAAAATATGGCTAATAGTACATGTTATATTGATAATAATAAAAGTAATAAGTATATTTATTATAGTTCTATCGATAATAACTGCATAATATGGGTAATAATGCATGTTCTATTGATAATAATATAAGTAATAAGTATCATTATTACAGTTCTATCGATAATAACTGCATAATATGGGTAATAATGCATGTTACATTGAAGATAATAAAAGTAATACGAATATTTATTATAGTTCTAGCGATAATAACTGCATAATATGGGTAATAATGCATGTTATATTGATAATAATATAAGTAATAAGAATAATTATTACAGTTCTAGCGATAATAACTGCATTATATGGGTAATAATGGATGTTATATTGATAATATCGGGAGTAATAAGTATATTTATTACCGTCCTAACGATAATAACTGCATAATATGGGTAATAATGCATGTTATATTGATGATAATAAAAGTAATACGTATATATATTATAGTTCTAGCGATAATAACTGCATAATATGGGTAATAATGCATGTTATATTGATAATAATATAAGTAACAAGTATAATTATTATAGTTCTATCAATAATAACTGCATAATATGGGTAATAATGCACGTTATATTGCTAACGATATAAGTAATAAGTATAATTATTACAGTTCTAGCGATAATAACTGCATAATATGGGTAATAATGCATGTTCTATTGATAATATTATAAGTAATAAGTATCATTATTACAGTTCTATCGATAATAACTGCATAATATGGGTAATAATGCATGTTATATTGATAATAATATAAGTAATAAGTATAATTATTACAGTTCTAGCGATAATAACTGCATTATATGGGTAATAATGGATGTTATATTGAAAATATCGGGAGTAATAAGTATATTTATTACCGTTCTATCGATAATAACTGCATAATATGGGTAGTAATGCATGTTATATTGATGATAATGAAAGTAGTAAGTATATTTATTACAGGTCTAGCTATAACAACTGCATTATATGGGTAATAATGCATGTTATATAGATAATATTGGGAGTAATAAGAATAATTATTATAGTTCTAGCGATAATAATAGTAAAATATGGCTAATAGTGCATGTTATATTGATAATAATAAAAGTAATAAGTATATTTATTACAGTTCTATCGATAATAACTGCATAATATGGGTAATAATGCATGTTATATTGATAATAATATAAGTAATTAGTATAATTATTACAGTTCTAGCGATTATAACTGCATAATATGCGTAATAATGCATGTTATATTGATAATAATATAAGTAATAAGTATAATTCTTACAGTTCTTGCGAAAATAATTGCACTATATGGGTAATAATGCATGTTATATTGATAACATCGAGAGTAATAAGTGTAATTATTATAGTTCTAGCGATAATAACTGCATTATATGGGTAATAATGGATGTTATTGGATGTAATAAGTATATTTATTACAGTTCTATCGATAATAACTGCATAATATGGGTAATAATGCATGTTACATTGATGATAATAAAAGTAATACGAATATTTATTATAGTTCTAGCGATAATAACTGCATAATATGGGTAATAATGCATGTTATATTGATAATAATATAAGTAATAAGTATAATTATTACAGTTCTAGCGATAATAACTGCATTATATGGGTAATAATGGATGTTATACTGATAATATCGGGAGTAATAAGTATATTTATTATAGTTCTAGCGATAATAACTGCATAATATAGGTAATGATGCATGTTATATTGATAATAATATAAGTAATAAGTATAATTATTACAGTTCTAGCGATTATAACTGCATAATATGCGTAATAATGCATGTTATATTGATAATAATATAAGTTATAAGAATAATTATTACAGTTCTAGCGATAATAACTGCATTATATGGGTACTAATGCATGTTATATTGATAATATCGGGAGTAATAAGTGTAATTATTATAGTTCCAGCGATAATAATAGTAAAATATGGCTAATAGTGCGTGTTATATTGATAATAATATAAGTAATAAGTATAATTATTATAGTTCTATCAATAATAACTGCATAATATGGGTAATAATGCACGTTATATTGCTAACAATATAAGTAATAAGTATAATTATGACAGTTCTAGCGATAATAGCTGCATAATATGGGTAATCATGCATGTTATATTGGTGATAATAAAAGTAATACGTATATTTATTATAGTTCTAGCGATTATAAATGCATAATATGGGTAATAATGCATGGTATATTGATAATAATATAAGTAATAAGTATAATTATTACAGTTCTAGCGATAATAACTGCATTATATGGGTAATAATGCATGTTATATTGATAATATCGGGAGTAATAAGTATATTTATTATAGTTCTAGCGATAATAACTGCATAATATAGGTAATGATGCATGTTATATTGATAAGAATATAAGTAATAAGTATAATTATTACAGTTCTAGCGATTATAACTGCATAATATGCGTAATAATGCATGTTATATTGATAATAATATAAGTAATAAGAATAATTATTACAGTTCTAGCGATAATAACTGCATTATATGGGTAATAATGCATGTTATATACATAATATTGGGAGTAATAAGTATAATTATTATAGTTCTAGCGATAATAATAGTAAAATATGGCTAATAGTGCATGTTATATTGATAATAATAAAAGTAATACGTATAATTATTACAGTTCTATCGATAATAACTGCATAATATGGGTAATAATGCACGTTGTATTGCTAACAATATAAGTAATAAGTATAATTATTACAGTTCTAGCGATAATAACTGCATTATATGGGTAATAATGGTTGTTACATTGATAATATCGGGAGTAATATGTATATTTATTATAGTTCCAGCGATAATAATAGTAAAATATGGCTAATAGTGCATGTTATATTGATAATAATAAAAGTAATAAGTATATTTATTACAGTTCTATCGATAATAACTGCATAATATGGGTAATAATGCATGTCACATTGATGATAATAAAAGTAATACGAATATTTATTATAGTTCTAGCGACAATAACTGCATAATATAGGTAATGATGCATGTTATATTGATAATAATATAAGTAATAAGTATAATTATTACAGTTCTAGCGATTATAACTGCATAATATGCGTAATAATGCATGTTATATTGATAATAATATAAGTTATAAGAATAATTATCACAGTTCTAGCGATAATAACTGCATTATATGGGTAATAATGCATGTTATATTGATAATATCGGGAGTAATAAGTGTAATTATTATAGTTCCAGCGATAATAATAGTAAAATATGGCTAATAGTGCGTGTTATATTGATAATAATATAAGTAATAAGTATAATTATTATAGTTCTATCATTAATAACTGCATAATATGGGTAATAATGCACGTTATATTGCTAACAATATAAGTAATAAGTATAATTATGACAGTTCTAGCGATAATAACTGCATAATATGGGTAATAATGCATGTTATATTGGTGATAATAAAAGTAATACGTATATTTATTATAGTTCTAGCGATTATAAACGCATAATATGGGTAATAATGCATGGTATATTGATAATAATATAAGTAATAAGTATAATTATTACAGTTCTAGCGATAATAATTGCATTATATGGGTAATAATGCATGTTATATTGATAATATCGGGAGTAATAAGTATATTTATTATAGTTCCAGCGATAATAATAGTAAAACATGGCTAATAGTGCATGTTATATTGATAATAATAAAAGTAATAAGTATATTTATTACAGTTCTATCGATAATAACTGCATAATATGGGTAATAATGCATGTTATATTGATGATAACAAAAGTAATACGTATATTTATTATACTTCTAGCGATAATAACTGCATAATATGGGTAATAATGCATGTTATATTGATAATAATATAAGTAATAAGTATAATTATTACAGTTGTAGCGATTATAACTGCATAATATGGGTAATAATGCATGGTATATTGATAATAATATAAGTAATAAGTATAATTATTACAGTTCTAGCGATAATAACTGCATTATATGGGTAATAATGCATGTTATATACATAATATTGGGAGTAATAAGTATAATTATTATAGTTCTAGCGATAATAATAGTAAAATATGGCTAATAGTGCATGTTATATTGATAATAATAAAAGCAATACGTATAACTATTACAGTTCTATCGATAATAACTGCATAATATGGGTAATAATGCACGTTGTATTGCTAATAATATAAGAAATAAGTATAATTATTACAGTTCTAGCGATAATAACTGCATTATATGGGTAATAATGCATGTTATATTGATAATATTGGGAGTAATAAGTATAATTATTGTAGTTCTAGCGATAACAACTGCATTATATGGGTAATAATGCATGTTATATTGATAATATTGGGAGTAATAAGTATAATTATTGTAGTTCTAGCGATAATAATAGTAAAATATGGCTAATAGTGCATGTTATATTGAGAATAATGTAAGTAATAAGTATAATTATTACAGTTCTAGCGATAATAACTGCACAATATGGGTAATAATGCACGTTACATTGCTAATAATATAAGTAATAAGTATAATTATTACAGTTCTTGCGATAATAACTGCATTATATGGGTAATAATGGATGTTATATTGATAATATCGGGAGTAATAAGTATATTTATTATAGTTCTAGCGATAATAACTGCATAATATAGGTAATGATGCATGTTATATTGATAATAATAAAAGTAATAAGTATATTTATTATAGTTCTATCAATAATAACTGCATTATATGGGTAATAATGCACGTTATATTGCTAACAATATAAGTAATAAGTATAATTATTACAGTTCTAGCGATAATAACTGCATTATATGGGTAATAATGCATGTTATATACATAATATTGGGAGTAATAAGTACCATTATTACAGTTCTATCGATAATAAGTGCATAATATGGGTAATAATGCACGTTATATTGCTAATAATATAAGTAATAAGTATAATTATTACAGTTCTAGTGATAATAACTGCATTATATGGGTAATAATACATGTTATATTGATAATAATAAAAGTAATAAGTATATGTATTAGAGTTCTATCGATAATAACTGCATAACATTGGTAATAATGCATGTTATATTGATGCTAATAAAAGTACTAAGTACATTTATTATAGTTCTAGCGATTATAACTGCATAATATGGGTAATAATGCATGTTATATTGAGAATAATATAAGTAATAAGTATAATTATTACAGTTCTAGCGATAATAACTGCATTATATGGGTAATAATGCATGTTATATTGATAATATTGGGAGTAATAAGTAAAATTATTATAGTTCTAGCGATAATAATAGTAAAATATGGCTAATAGTGCATGTTATATTGAGAATAATGTAAGTAATAAGTATAATTATTACAGTTTTAGCGATAATAACTGCACAATATGGGTAATAATGCACGTTACGTTGCTAATAATATAAGTAATAAGTATAATTATTACAGTTCTAGTGATAATAACTGCATTATTTGGGTAATAATGGATGTTATATTGATAATATCGGGAGTAATAAGTATAATTATTACAGTTCTAGTGATAATAACTGCATTATATGGGTAATAATGCATGTTATATTGATAATATTGGGAGTAATAAGTAAAATTATTATAGTTCTAGCGATATTAATAGTACAATATGGCTAATAGTGCATGTTATATTGATAATAATAAAAGTAGTAAGTATATTTATTATAGTTCTAGCGATAATAACTGCATTATATGGCTAATAGTGCATGTTCTATTGATAATAATGAAAGTAATACGTATATTTATTATAGTTCTAGCGATAATAACTGCATAATATGGGTAATAATGCATGTTATATTGACAATAATATAAGTAATAAGTACCATTATTACAGTTCTATCGATAATAAGTGCATAATATGGGTAATAATGCACGTTATATTGCTAATAATATAAGTAATAAGTATAATTATTACAGTTCTAGTGATAATAACTGCATTATATGGGTAATAATGCATGTTATATTGATAATAATAAAAGTAATAAGTATATGTATTAGAGTTCTATCGATAATAACTGCATAATATTGGTAATAATGCATGTTATATTGATGCTAATAAAAGTACTAAGTATATTTATTATAGTTCTAGCGATTATAACTGCATAATATGGCTAATAATGCATGTTATATTGAGAATAATATAAGTAATAAGTATAATTATTACAGTTCTAGCGATAATAACTGCATTATATGGGTAATAATGCATGTTATATTGATAATATTGGGAGTAATAAGTAAAATTATTATAGTTCTAGCTATAATAATAGTAAAATATGGCTAATAGTGCATGTTATATTGAGAATAATGTAAGTAATAAGTATAATTCTTACAGTTCTAGCGATAATAACTGCATAATATGGGTAATAATGCACGTTACATTGCTAATAATATAAGCAATAAGTATAATTATTACAGTTCTAGCGATAATAACTGCATTATATGGGTAATAATGCATGTTATATTGATAACATCGGGAGTAATAAGTATAATTATTATAGTTCTAGGGATAATAATAGTGCAATATGGCTAATAGTGCATGTTATATTGATAATAATAAAAGTAATAAGTATATTTATTATAGTTCTAGCTATTATAACTGCACAATATGGGTAATAATGCATGTTATATTGGTGATAATAAAAGTAATACGTATATTTGTTATAGTTCTAGCGATTATAACTGCATAATATGGGTAATAATGCATGGTATATTGATAATAATATAATTAATAAGTATAATTATTACAGTTCTACCGATAATAACTGCATTATATGGGTAATAATGCATGTTATATTGATAATATTGGGAGTAATAAGTATAATTATTGTAGTTCTAGCGATAATAATAGTAAAACATGGCTAATAGTGCATGTTATATTGATAATAATAAAAGTAATAAGTATATTTATTATACTTCTGTCGATAATAACTGCATAATATGGGTAATAATGCATGTTATATTGATAATATCTTGAGTAATAAGTATAATTATTACAGTTCTAGCGATAATAACTGCATTATATGGGTAATAATGCATGTTATATTGATAATATTGGGAGTAATAAGTAAAATTATTATAGTTCTAGCTATAATAATAGTAAAATATGGCTAATAGTGCATGTTATATTGAGAATAATGTAAGTAATAAGTATAATTCTTACAGTTCTAGCGATAATAACTGCATAATATGGGTAATAATGCACGTTACATTGCTAATAATATAAGTAATAAGTATAATTATTACAGTTCTAGCGATAATAACTGCATTATATGGGTAATAATGCATGTTATATTGATAACATCGGGAGTAATAAGTATAATTATTATAGTTCTAGCGATAATAATAGTGCAATATGGCTAATAGTGCATGTTATATGGATAATGATAAAAGTAATAAGTATATTTATTACAGTTCTGGCGACAATAACTGCATTATATGGGTAATAATGCGCGTTATATTGCTAATAATATAAGTAATAAGTATAATTATTATAGTTCCAGCGATAATAATAGTAAAATATGGCTAATAGTGCATGTTATATTGATCATAATAAAAGTAATAAGTATATTTATTATAGTTCTAGCTATTATAACTGCATAATATGGGTAATAATGCATGTTATATTGATAATAATATAAGTAATAAGTATAATTATTACAATTCTGGCGATAGTAACTGCATTATATGGGTAATAATGCATGTTATATTGATAATATTGGGAGTAATAAGTATAATTATTGTAGTTCTAGCGATAATAATAGTAAAACATGGCTAATAGTGCATGTTATATTGATAATAATAAAAGTAATAAGCATATTTATTATAGTTCTATCAATAATAACTGCATAATATGGGTAATAATGCACGTTATATTGGTGATAATATAAGTAACAAGTATAATTATTACAGTTCTTGCGATAATAATTGCACTATATGGGTAATAATGCATGTTATATTGATAATATCGGGAGTAGTAAGTATAATTATTATAGTTCTAGCGATAATAATAGTAAAATATGGCTAATAGTGCATGTTATATTGATAATAATAAAAGTAATAAGTATATTTATTATAGTTCTAGCTATTATAACTGCACAATATGGGTAATATTGCATGTTATATTGGTGATAATAAAAGTAATACGTATATTTGTTATGGTTCTAGCGATTATAACTGCATAATATGGGTAATAATGCATGGTATATTGATAATAATATAAGTAATAAGTATAATTATTACAGTTCTAGCGATAATAACTGCATTATATGGGTAATAATGCATGTTATATTGATAATATTGGGAGTAATAAGTATAATTATTGTAGTTCTAGCGATAATAATAGTGCAATATGGCTAATAGTGCATGTTATATTGATAATGATAAAAGTAATAAGTATATTTATTACAGTTCTGGCGACAATAACTGCATTATATGGGTAATAATGCACGTTATATTGCTAATAATATAAATAATAAGTATAATTATTACAGCTCTAGCGATAATAACTGCATTATATGGGTAATAGTGCATGTTATATTGATGATATCGGGAGTAATAAGTATAATTATTATAGTTCTAGCGATATTAATAGTACAATATGGCTAATAGTGCATGTTATATTGATAATAATAAAAGTAATAAGTATATTTATTATAGTTCTATCGATAATAATTGCATAATATTGGTAATAATGCATGTTATATTGATGCTAATAAAAGTACTAAGTATATTTATTATAGTTCTAGCGATAATAACTGCATAATATGGGTAATAATGCACGTTACATTGCTAATAATATAAGTAATAAGTATAATTATTACAGTTCTAGTGATAATAACTGCATTATATGGGTAATAATGCATGTTATATTGATAATAATAAAGGTAATAAGTATATTTATTAGAGTTCTATCGATAATAACTGCATAATATTGGTAATAATGCATGTTATATTGATGCTAATAAAAGTACTAAGTATATTTATTATAGTTCTAGACATTATAACTGCATAATATGGGTAATAATGCATGTTATATTGAGAATAATATAAGTAATAAGTATAATTATTACAGTTCTAGCGATAATAACTGCATTATATGGGTAATAATGCATGTTATATTGATAATATTGGGAGTAATAAGTAAAATTATTATAGTTCTAGCGATAATAATAGTAAAATTTGGCTAATAGTGCATGTTATATTGAGAATAATGTAAGTAATAAGTATAATTATTACAGTTCTAGCGATAATAACTGCACAATATGGGTAATAATGCACGTTACATTGCTAATAATATAAGTAATAAGTATAATTGTTACAGTTCTAGAGATAATAACTGCATTATATGGGTAATAATGCATGTTATATTGATAATGATAAAAGTAATAAGTATATTTATTACAGTTCTGGCGACAATAACTGCATTATATGGGTAATAATGCACGTTATATTGCTAATAATATAAGTAATAAGTATAATTATTACAGCTTTAGCGATAATAACTGCATTATATGGGTAATAATGCATGTTATATTGCTAATAATAAAAGTAATAAGTATATTTATTATAGTTCTATCGATAAAAACTGCATAATATGGGCAATAATGCATGTTATATTGATGATAATGAAAGTAGTAAGTATATTTATTACAGTTCTAGCGACAATAACTGCATAATAAGGGGAATTATGCATGGTGTATTGACAATAATATAAGTAATAAGTATAGTTATTACAGTTCTAGCGATAATAACTGCATTATTTGGGTAATAATGGATGTTATATTGATAATATCGGGAGTAATAAGTATAATTATTATAGTTCTAGCGATATTAATAGTACAATATGGCTAATAGTGCATGTTATATTGATAATAATAAAAGTAATAAGTATATTTATTATAGTTCTAGCGATAATAACTGCATAATATGGGTAATAATGCACGTTATATCGATAATAATATAAGTAATAAGTATAATTATTACAGTTCTAGCGATAATAACTGCATAATATGGGTAATAATGCATGTTATATTGACAATAATATAAGTAATAAGTACCATTATTACAGTTCTATCGATAATAAGTGCATAATATGGGTAATAATGCACGTTATATTGCTAATAATATAAGTAATAAGTATAATTATTACAGTTCTAGTGATAATAACTGCATTATATGGGTAATAATGCATGTTATATTGATAATAATAAAAGTAATAAGTATATGTATTGGAGTTCTATCGATAATAACTGCATAATATTGGTAATAATGCATGTTATATTGATGCTAATAAAAGTACTAAGTATATTTATTATAGTTCTACCGATTATAACTGCATAATATGGGTAATAATGCACGTTATATCGATAATAATATAAGTAATAAGTATAATTATTACAGTTCTAGCGATAATAACTGCATAATATGGGTAATAATGCATGTTATATTGACAATAATATAAGTAATAAGTACCATTATTACAGTTCTATCGATAATAAGTGCATAATATGGGTAATAATGCACGTTATATTGCTAATAATATAAGTAATAAGTATAATTATTACAGTTCCAGTGACAATAACTGCATTATATGGGTAATAATGCATGTTATATTGATGCCAATAAAAGTACTAAGTATATTTATTATAGTTCTACCGATTATAACTGCATAATATGGGTAATAATGCATGTTATATTGAGAATAATATAACTAATAAGTATAATTATTACAGTTCCAGTGACAATAACTGCATTATATGGGTAATAATGCATGTTATATTGATGCCAATAAAAGTACTAAGTATATTTATTATAGTTCTACCGATTATAACTGCATAATATGGGTAATAATGCATGTTATATTGAGAATAATATAAGTAATAAGTATAATTATTACAGTTCTAGCGATAATAACTGCATTATATGGGTAATAATGCATGTTATATTGATAATATTGGGAGTAATAAGGAAAATTATTATAGTTCTAGCGATAATAATAGTAAAATATGGCTAATAGTGCATGTTATATTGATAATAATAAAAGTAATACGTATATTTATTATAGTTCTAGCGATAATAACTGCATAATATGGGTAATAATGCACGTTATATTGATAATAATATAAGTAATAAGTATAATTATTACAGTTCTAGCGATAATAACTGCATTATATGGGTAATAATGCATGTTATATTGATGATATCGGGAGTAATAAGTATAATTATTATAGTTCTAGCGATATTAATAGTACAATATGGCTATTAGTGCATGTTATATTGATAATAATAAAAGTAATAAGTATATTTATTATAGTTCTAGCGATAATAACTGCATAATATGGCTAATAGTGCATGTTCTATTGATAATAATGAAAGTAATACGTATATTTATTATAGTTCTAGCGATAATAACTGCATAATATAGGTAACAATGCACGTTATATTGATAATAATATAAGTAATAAGTATAATTATTACAGTTCTAGCGATAATAACTGCATAATATGGGTAATAATGCATGTTATATTGAGAATAATATAAGTAATAAGTACCATTATTACAGTTCTATCGATAATAACTGCATAATATGGGTAATAATGCACGTTACATTGATAATAATATAAGTAATAAGTATAATTATTACAGTTCTAGTGATAATAACTGCATTATATGGGTAATAATGCATGTTATATTGATAATAATAAAAGTAATAAGTATATGCATTAGAGTTCTATCGATAATAACTGCATAATATTGGTAATAATGCATGTTATATTGATGCTAATAAAAGTACTAAGTATATTTATTATAGTTCTAGCGATTATAACTGCATAATGTGGGTAATAATGCATGCTATATTGAGAATAATATAAGTAATAAGTATAATTATTACAGTTCTAGCGATAATAACTGCATTATATGGGTAATAATGCATGTTATATTGATAATATTGGGAGTAATAAGTAAAATTATTATAGTTCTAGCTATAATAATAGTAAAATATGGCTAATAGTGCACGTTATATTGAGAATAATGTAAGTAATAAGTATAATTGTTACAGTTCTAGCGAGAATAACTGCATAATATGGGTAATAATGCACGTTACATTGCTAATAATATAAGTAATAAGTATAATTATTGCAGCTCTAGCGATAATAACTGCATTATATGGGTAATAATGCATGTTATATTGATGATATCGGGAGTAATAAGTATAATTATTATAGTTCTAGCGATATTAATAGTACAATATGGCTAATAGTGCATGTTATATTGATAATAATAAAAGTAATAAGTATATTTATTATAGTTCTAGACATTATAACTGCATAATATGGGTAATAATGCATGTTATATTGAGAATAATATAAGTAATAAGTATATTTATTATAGTTCTATCAATAATAACTGCATTATATGGGTAATAATGCACGTTATATTGCTAATAATATAAATAATAAGTATAATTATTACAGCTCTAGCGATAATAACTGCATTATATGGGTAATAGTGCATGTTATATTGATGATATCGGGAGTAATAAGTATAATTATTATAGTTCTAGCGATATTAATAGTACAATATGGCTAATAGTGCATGTTATATTGATAATAATAAAAGTAATAAGTATATTTATTATAGTTCTATCGATAATAATTGCATAATATTGGTAATAATGCATGTTATATTGATGCTAATAAAAGTACTAAGTATATTTATTATAGTTCTAGCGATAATAACTGCATAATATGGGTAATAATGCACGTTACATTGCTAATAATATAAGTAATAAGTATAATTATTACAGTTCTAGTGATAATAACTGCATTATATGGGTAATAATGCATGTTATATTGATAATAATAAAGGTAATAAGTATATTTATTAGAGTTCTATCGATAATAACTGCATAATATTGGTAATAATGCATGTTATATTGATGCTAATAAAAGTACTAAGTATATTTATTATAGTTCTAGACATTATAACTGCATAATATGGGTAATAATGCATGTTATATTGAGAATAATGTAAGTAATAAGTATAATTATTACAGTTCTAGCGATAATAACTGCATTATATGGGTAATAATGCATGTTATATTGATAATATTGGGAGTAATAAGTAAAATTATTATAGTTCTAGCGATAATTATAGTAAAATTTGGCTAATAGTGCATGTTATATTGAGAATAATGTAAGTAATAAGTATAATTATTACAGTTCTAGCGATAATAACTGCATTATTTGGGTAATAATGGATGTTATATTGATAATATCGGGAGTAATAAGTATAATTATTATAGTTCTAGCGATATTAATAGTACAATATGGCTAATAGTGCATGTTATATTGATAATAATAAAAGTAATAAGTATATTTATTATAGTTCTAGCGATAATAACTGCATAATATGGGTAATAATGCACGTTATATCGATAATAATATAAGTAATAAGTATAATTATTACAGTTCTAGCGATAATAACTGCATAATATGGGTAATACTGCATGTTATATTGACAATAATATAAGTAATAAGTACCATTATTACAGTTCTATCGATAATAAGTGCATAATATGGGTAATAATGCACGTTATATTGCTAATAATATAAGTAATAAGTATAATTATTACAGTTCTAGTGATAATAACTGCATTATATGGGTAATAATGCATGTTATATTGATAATAATAAAAGTAATAAGTATATGTATTGGAGTTCTATCGATAATAACTGCATAATATTGGTAATAATGCATGTTATATTGATGCTAATAAAAGTACTAAGTATATTTATTATAGTTCTACCGATTATAACTGCATAATATGGGTAATAATGCACGTTATATCGATAATAATATAAGTAATAAGTATAATTATTACAGTTCTAGCGATAATAACTGCATAATATGGGTAATAATGCATGTTATATTGACAATAATATAAGTAATAAGTACCATTATTACAGTTCTATCGATAATAAGTGCATAATATGGGTAATAATGCACGTTATATTGCTAATAATATAAGTAATAAGTATAATTATTACAGTTCCAGTGACAATAACTGCATTATATGGGTAATAATGCATGTTATATTGATGCCAATAAAAGTACTAAGTATATTTATTATAGTTCTACCGATTATAACTGCATAATATGGGTAATAATGCATGTTATATTGATAATATTGGGAGTAATAAGGAAAATTATTATAGTTCTAGCGATAATAATAGTAAAATATGGCTAATAGTGCATGTTATATTGATAATAATAAAAGTAATACGTATATTTATTATAGTTCTAGCGATAATAACTGCATAATATGGGTAATAATGCACGTTATATTGATAATAATATAAGTAATAAGTATAATTATTACAGTTCTAGCGATAATAACTGCATTATATGGGTAATAATGCATGTTATATTGATGATATCGGGAGTAATAAGTATAATTATTATAGTTCTAGCGATATTAATAGTACAATATGGCTATTAGTGCATGTTATATTGATAATAATAAAAGTAATAAGTATATTTATTATAGTTCTAGCGATAATAACTGCATAATATGGCTAATAGTGCATGTTCTATTGATAATAATGAAAGTAATACGTATATTTATTATAGTTCTAGCGATAATAACTGCATAATATAGGTAATAATGCACGTTATATTGATAATAATATAAGTAATAAGTATAATTATTACAGTTCTAGCGATAATAACTGCATAATATGGGTAATAATGCATGTTATATTGAGAATAATATAAGTAATAAGTACCATTATTACAGTTCTATCGATAATAACTGCATAATATGGGTAATAATGCACGTTACATTGATAATAATATAAGTAATAAGTATAATTATTACAGTTCTAGTGATAATAACTGCATTATATGGGTAATAATGCATGTTATATTGATAATAATAAAAGTAATAAGTATATGCATTAGAGTTCTATCGATAATAACTGCATAATATTGGTAATAATGCATGTTATATTGATGCTAATAAAAGTACTAAGTATATTTATTATAGTTCTAGCGATTATAACTGCATAATGTGGGTAATAATGCATGCTATATTGAGAATAATATAAGTAATAAGTATAATTATTACAGTTCTAGCGATAATAACTGCATTATATGGGTAATAATGCATGTTATATTGATAATATTGGGAGTAATAAGTAAAATTATTATAGTTCTAGCTATAATAATAGTAAAATATGGCTAATAGTGCACGTTATATTGAGAATAATGTAAGTAATAAGTATAATTGTTACAGTTCTAGCGAGAATAACTGCATAATATGGGTAATAATGCACGTTACATTGCTAATAATATAAGTAATAAGTATAATTATTGCAGCTCTAGCGATAATAACTGCATTATATGGGTAATAATGCATGTTATATTGATAATAATAAAGGTAATAAGTATATTTATTAGAGTTCTATCGATAATAACTGCATAATATTGGTAATAATGCATGTTATATTGATGCTAATAAAAGTACTAAGTATATTTATTATAGTTCTAGACATTATAACTGCATAATATGGGTAATAATGCATGTTATATTGAGAATAATATAAGTAATAAGTATAATTATTACAGTTCTAGCGATAATAACTGCATTATATGGGTAATAATGCATGTTATATTGATAATATTGGGAGTAATAAGTAAAATTATTATAGTTCTAGCGATAATAATAGTAAAATTTGGCTAATAGTGCATGTTATATTGAGAATAATGTAAGTAATAAGTATAATTATTACAGTTCTAGCGATAATAACTGCACAATATGGGTAATAATGCACGTTACATTGCTAATAATATAAGTAATAAGTATAATTGTTACAGTTCTAGAGATAATAACTGCATTATATGGGTAATAATGCATGTTATATTGATAATGATAAAAGTAATAAGTATATTTATTACAGTTCTGGCGACAATAACTGCATTATATGGGTAATAATGCACGTTATATTGCTAATAATATAAGTAATAAGTATAATTATTACAGCTTTAGCGATAATAACTGCATTATATGGGTAATAATGCATGTTATATTGCTAATAATAAAAGTAATAAGTATATTTATTATAGTTCTATCGATAAAAACTGCAAAATATGGGCAATAATGCATGTTATATTGATGATAATGAAAGTAGTAAGTATATTTATTACAGTTCTAGCGACAATAACTGCATAATAAGGGGAATTATGCATGGTGTATTGACAATAATATAAGTAATAAGTATAGTTATTACAGTTCTAGCGATAATAACTGCATTATTTGGGTAATAATGGATGTTATATTGATAATATCGGGAGTAATAAGTATAATTATTATAGTTCTAGCGATATTAATAGTACAATATGGCTAATAGTGCATGTTATATTGATAATAATAAAAGTAATAAGTATATTTATTATAGTTCTAGCGATAATAACTGCATAATATGGGTAATAATGCACGTTATATCGATAATAATATAAGTAATAAGTATAATTATTACAGTTCTAGCGATAATAACTGCATAATATGGGTAATAATGCATGTTATATTGACAATAATATAAGTAATAAGTACCATTATTACAGTTCTATCGATAATAAGTGCATAATATGGGTAATAATGCACGTTATATTGCTAATAATATAAGTAATAAGTATAATTATTACAGTTCTAGTGATAATAACTGCATTATATGGGTAATAATGCATGTTATATTGATAATAATAAAAGTAATAAGTATATGTATTGGAGTTCTATCGATAATAACTGCATAATATTGGTAATAATGCATGTTATATTGATGCTAATAAAAGTACTAAGTATATTTATTATAGTTCTACCGATTATAACTGCATAATATGGGTAATAATGCACGTTATATCGATAATAATATAAGTAATAAGTATAATTATTACAGTTCTAGCGATAATAACTGCATAATATGGGTAATAATGCATGTTATATTGACAATAATATAAGTAATAAGTACCATTATTACAGTTCTATCGATAATAAGTGCATAATATGGGTAATAATGCACGTTATATTGCTAATAATATAAGTAATAAGTATAATTATTACAGTTCCAGTGACAATAACTGCATTATATGGGTAATAATGCATGTTATATTGATGCCAATAAAAGTACTAAGTATATTTATTATAGTTCTACCGATTATAACTGCATAATATGGGTAATAATGCATGTTATATTGAGAATAATATAAGTAATAAGTATAATTATTACAGTTCCAGTGACAATAACTGCATTATATGGGTAATAATGCATGTTATATTGATGCCAATAAAAGTACTAAGTATATTTATTATAGTTCTACCGATTATAACTGCATAATATGGGTAATAATGCATGTTATATTGAGAATAATATAAGTAATAAGTATAATTATTACAGTTCTAGCGATAATAACTGCATTATATGGGTAATAATGCATGTTATATTGATAATATTGGGAGTAATAAGGAAAATTATTATAGTTCTAGCGATAATAATAGTAAAATATGGCTAATAGTGCATGTTATATTGATAATAATAAAAGTAATACGTATATTTATTATAGTTCTAGCGATAATAACTGCATAATATGGGTAATAATGCACGTTATATTGATAATAATATAAGTAATAAGTATAATTATTACAGTTCTAGCGATAATAACTGCATTATATGGGTAATAATGCATGTTATATTGATGATATCGGGAGTAATAAGTATAATTATTATAGTTCTAGCGATATTAATAGTACAATATGGCTATTAGTGCACGTTATATTGATAATAATAAAAGTAATAAGTATATTTATTATAGTTCTAGCGATAATAACTGCATAATATGGCTAATAGTGCATGTTCTATTGATAATAATGAAAGTAATACGTATATTTATTATAGTTCTAGCGATAATAACTGCATAATATAGGTAACAATGCACGTTATATTGATAATAATATAAGTAATAAGTATAATTATTACAGTTCTAGCGATAATAACTGCATAATATGGGTAATAATGCATGTTATATTGAGAATAATATAAGTAATAAGTACCATTATTACAGTTCTATCGATAATAACTGCATAATATGGGTAATAATGCACGTTACATTGATAATAATATAAGTAATAAGTATAATTATTACAGTTCTAGTGATAATAACTGCATTATATGGGTAATAATGCATGTTATATTGATAATAATAAAAGTAATAAGTATATGCATTAGAGTTCTATCGATAATAACTGCATAATATTGGTAATAATGCATGTTATATTGATGCTAATAAAAGTACTAAGTATATTTATTATAGTTCTAGCGATTATAACTGCATAATGTGGGTAATAATGCATGCTATATTGAGAATAATATAAGTAATAAGTATAATTATTACAGTTCTAGCGATAATAACTGCATTATATGGGTAATAATGCATGTTATATTGATAATATTGGGAGTAATAAGTAAAATTATTATAGTTCTAGCTATAATAATAGTAAAATATGGCTAATAGTGCACGTTATATTGAGAATAATGTAAGTAATAAGTATAATTGTTACAGTTCTAGCGAGAATAACTGCATAATATGGGTAATAATGCACGTTACATTGCTAATAATATAAGTAATAAGTATAATTATTGCAGCTCTAGCGATAATAACTGCATTATATGGGTAATAATGCATGTTATATTGATAATAATAAAGGTAATAAGTATATTTATTAGAGTTCTATCGATAATAACTGCATAATATTGGTAATAATGCATGTTATATTGATGCTAATAAAAGTACTAAGTATATTTATTATAGTTCTAGACATTATAACTGCATAATATGGGTAATAATGCATGTTATATTGAGAATAATATAAGTAATAAGTATAATTATTACAGTTCTAGCGATAATAACTGCATTATATGGGTAATAATGCATGTTATATTGATAATATTGGGAGTAATAAGTAAAATTATTATAGTTCTAGCGATAATAATAGTAAAATTTGGCTAATAGTGCATGTTATATTGAGAATAATGTAAGTAATAAGTATAATTATTACAGTTCTAGCGATAATAACTGCACAATATGGGTAATAATGCACGTTACATTGCTAATAATATAAGTAATAAGTATAATTGTTACAGTTCTAGAGATAATAACTGCATTATATGGGTAATAATGCATGTTATATTGATAATGATAAAAGTAATAAGTATATTTATTACAGTTCTGGCGACAATAACTGCATTATATGGGTAATAATGCACGTTATATTGCTAATAATATAAGTAATAAGTATAATTATTACAGCTTTAGCGATAATAACTGCATTATATGGGTAATAATGCATGTTATATTGCTAATAATAAAAGTAATAAGTATATTTATTATAGTTCTATCGATAAAAACTGCATAATATGGGCAATAATGCATGTTATATTGATGATAATGAAAGTAGTAAGTATATTTATTACAGTTCTAGCGACAATAACTGCATAATAAGGGGAATTATGCATGGTGTATTGACAATAATATAAGTAATAAGTATAGTTATTACAGTTCTAGCGATAATAACTGCATTATTTGGGTAATAATGGATGTTATATTGATAATATCGGGAGTAATAAGTATAATTATTATAGTTCTAGCGATATTAATAGTACAATATGGCTAATAGTGCATGTTATATTGATAATAATAAAAGTAATAAGTATATTTATTATAGTTCTAGCGATAATAACTGCATAATATGGGTAATAATGCACGTTATATCGATAATAATATAAGTAATAAGTATAATTATTACAGTTCTAGCGATAATAACTGCATAATATGGGTAATAATGCATGTTATATTGACAATAATATAAGTAATAAGTACCATTATTACAGTTCTATCGATAATAAGTGCATAATATGGGTAATAATGCACGTTATATTGCTAATAATATAAGTAATAAGTATAATTATTACAGTTCTAGTGATAATAACTGCATTATATGGGTAATAATGCATGTTATATTGATAATAATAAAAGTAATAAGTATATGTATTGGAGTTCAATCGATAATAACTGCATAATATTGGTAATAATGCATGTTATATTGATGCTAATAAAAGTACTAAGTATATTTATTATAGTTCTACCGATTATAACTGCATAATATGGGTAATAATGCACGTTATATCGATAATAATATAAGTAATAAGTATAATTATTACAGTTCTAGCGATAATAACTGCATAATATGGGTAATAATGCATGTTATATTGACAATAATATAAGTAATAAGTACCATTATTACAGTTCTATCGATAATAAGTGCATAATATGGGTAATAATGCACGTTATATTGCTAATAATATAAGTAATAAGTATAATTATTACAGTTCCAGTGACAATAACTGCATTATATGGGTAATAATGCATGTTATATTGATGCCAATAAAAGTACTAAGTATATTTATTATAGTTCTACCGATTATAACTGCATAATATGGGTAATAATGCATGTTATATTGAGAATAATATAAGTAATAAGTATAATTATTACAGTTCCAGTGACAATAACTGCATTATATGGGTAATAATGCATGTTATATTGATGCCAATAAAAGTACTAAGTATATTTATTATAGTTCTACCGATTATAACTGCATAATATGGGTAATAATGCATGTTATATTGAGAATAATATAAGTAATAAGTATAATTATTACAGTTCTAGCGATAATAACTGCATTATATGGGTAATAATGCATGTTATATTGATAATATTGGGAGTAATAAGGAAAATTATTATAGTTCTAGCGATAATAATAGTAAAATATGGCTAATAGTGCATGTTATATTGATAATAATAAAAGTAATACGTATATTTATTATAGTTCTAGCGATAATAACTGCATAATATGGGTAATAATGCACGTTATATTGATAATAATATAAGTAATAAGTATAATTATTACAGTTCTAGCGATAATAACTGCATTATATGGGTAATAATGCATGTTATATTGATGATATCGGGAGTAATAAGTATAATTATTATAGTTCTAGCGATATTAATAGTACAATATGGCTATTAGTGCATGTTATATTGATAATAATAAAAGTAATAAGTATATTTATTATAGTTCTAGCGATAATAACTGCATAATATGGCTAATAGTGCATGTTCTATTGATAATAATGAAAGTAATACGTATATTTATTATAGTTCTAGCGATAATAACTGCATAATATAGGTAACAATGCACGTTATATTGATAATAATATAAGTAATAAGTATAATTATTACAGTTCTAGCGATAATAACTGCATAATATGGGTAATAATGCATGTTATATTGAGAATAATATAAGTAATAAGTACCATTATTACAGTTCTATCGATAATAACTGCATAATATGGGTAATAATGCACGTTACATTGATAATAATATAAGTAATAAGTATAATTATTACAGTTCTAGTGATAATAACTGCATTATATGGGTAATAATGCATGTTATATTGATAATAATAAAAGTAATAAGTATATGCATTAGAGTTCTATCGATAATAACTGCATAATATTGGTAATAATGCATGTTATATTGATGCTAATAAAAGTACTAAGTATATTTATTATAGTTCTAGCGATTATAACTGCATTATATGGGTAATAATGCATGTTATATTGATAATATTGGGAGTAATAAGTAAAATTATTATAGTTCTAGCTATAATAATAGTAAAATATGGCTAATAGTGCACGTTATATTGAGAATAATGTAAGTAATAAGTATAATTGTTACAGTTCTAGCGAGAATAACTGCATAATATGGGTAATAATGCACGTTACATTGCTAATAATATAAGTAATAAGTATAATTATTGCAGCTCTAGCGATAATAACTGCATTATATGGGTAATAATGCATGTTATATTGATGATATCGGGAGTAATAAGTATAATTATTATAGTTCTAGCGATATTAATAGTACAATATGGCTAATAGTGCATGTTATATTGATAATAATAAAAGTAATAAGTATATTTATTATAGTTCTAGACATTATAACTGCATAATATGGGTAATAATGCATGTTATATTGAGAATAATATAAGTAATAAGTATATTTATTATAGTTCTATCAATAATAACTGCATTATATGGGTAATAATGCACGTTATATTGCTAATAATATAAATAATAAGTATAATTATTACAGCTCTAGCGATAATAACTGCATTATATGGGTAATAGTGCATGTTATATTGATGATATCGGGAGTAATAAGTATAATTATTATAGTTCTAGCGATATTAATAGTACAATATGGCTAATAGTGCATGTTATATTGATAATAATAAAAGTAATAAGTATATTTATTATAGTTCTATCGATAATAATTGCATAATATTGGTAATAATGCATGTTATATTGATGCTAATAAAAGTACTAAGTATATTTATTATAGTTCTAGCGATAATAACTGCATAATATGGGTAATAATGCACGTTACATTGCTAATAATATAAGTAATAAGTATAATTATTACAGTTCTAGTGATAATAACTGCATTATATGGGTAATAATGCATGTTATATTGATAATAATAAAGGTAATAAGTATATTTATTAGAGTTCTATCGATAATAACTGCATAATATTGGTAATAATGCATGTTATATTGATGCTAATAAAAGTACTAAGTATATTTATTATAGTTCTAGACATTATAACTGCATAATATGGGTAATAATGCATGTTATATTGAGAATAATATAAGTAATAAGTATAATTATTACAGTTCTAGCGATAATAACTGCATTATATGGGTAATAATGCATGTTATATTGATAATATTGGGAGTAATAAGTAAAATTATTATAGTTCTAGCGATAATAATAGTAAAATTTGGCTAATAGTGCATGTTATATTGAGAATAATGTAAGTAATAAGTATAATTATTACAGTTCTAGCGATAATAACTGCACAATATGGGTAATAATGCACGTTACATTGCTAATAATATAAGTAATAAGTATAATTGTTACAGTTCTAGAGATAATAACTGCATTATATGGGTAATAATGCATGTTATATTGATAATGATAAAAGTAATAAGTATATTTATTACAGTTCTGGCGACAATAACTGCATTATATGGGTAATAATGCACGTTATATTGCTAATAATATAAGTAATAAGTATAATTATTACAGCTTTAGCGATAATAACTGCATTATATGGGTAATAATGCATGTTATATTGCTAATAATAAAAGTAATAAGTATATTTATTATAGTTCTATCGATAAAAACTGCATAATATGGGCAATAATGCATGTTATATTGATGATAATGAAAGTAGTAAGTATATTTATTACAGTTCTAGCGACAATAACTGCATAATAAGGGGAATTATGCATGGTGTATTGACAATAATATAAGTAATAAGTATAGTTATTACAGTTCTAGCGATAATAACTGCATTATTTGGGTAATAATGGATGTTATATTGATAATATCGGGAGTAATAAGTATAATTATTATAGTTCTAGCGATATTAATAGTACAATATGGCTAATAGTGCATGTTATATTGATAATAATAAAAGTAATAAGTATATTTATTATAGTTCTAGCGATAATAACTGCATAATATGGGTAATAATGCACGTTATATCGATAATAATATAAGTAATAAGTATAATTATTACAGTTCTAGCGATAATAACTGCATAATATGGGTAATACTGCATGTTATATTGACAATAATATAAGTAATAAGTACCATTATTACAGTTCTATCGATAATAAGTGCATAATATGGGTAATAATGCACGTTATATTGCTAATAATATAAGTAATAAGTATAATTATTACAGTTCTAGTGATAATAACTGCATTATATGGGTAATAATGCATGTTATATTGATAATAATAAAAGTAATAAGTATATGTATTGGAGTTCTATCGATAATAACTGCATAATATTGGTAATAATGCATGTTATATTGATGCTAATAAAAGTACTAAGTATATTTATTATAGTTCTACCGATTATAACTGCATAATATGGGTAATAATGCACGTTATATCGATAATAATATAAGTAATAAGTATAATTATTACAGTTCTAGCGATAATAACTGCATAATATGGGTAATAATGCATGTTATATTGACAATAATATAAGTAATAAGTACCATTATTACAGTTCTATCGATAATAAGTGCATAATATGGGTAATAATGCACGTTATATTGCTAATAATATAAGTAATAAGTATAATTATTACAGTTCTAGTGATAATAACTGCATTATATGGGTAATAATGCATGTTATATTGATAATAATAAAAGTAATAAGTATATGCATTAGAGTTCTATCGATAATAACTGCATAATATTGGTAATAATGCATGTTATATTGATGCTAATAAAAGTACTAAGTATATTTATTATAGTTCTAGCGATTATAACTGCATAATGTGGGTAATAATGCATGCTATATTGAGAATAATATAAGTAATAAGTATAATTATTACAGTTCTAGCGATAATAACTGCATTATATGGGTAATAATGCATGTTATATTGATAATATTGGGAGTAATAAGTAAAATTATTATAGTTCTAGCTATAATAATAGTAAAATATGGCTAATAGTGCACGTTATATTGAGAATAATGTAAGTAATAAGTATAATTGTTACAGTTCTAGCGAGAATAACTGCATAATATGGGTAATAATGCACGTTACATTGCTAATAATATAAGTAATAAGTATAATTATTGCAGCTCTAGCGATAATAACTGCATTATATGGGTAATAATGCATGTTATATTGATAATAATAAAGGTAATAAGTATATTTATTAGAGTTCTATCGATAATAACTGCATAATATTGGTAATAATGCATGTTATATTGATGCTAATAAAAGTACTAAGTATATTTATTATAGTTCTAGACATTATAACTGCATAATATGGGTAATAATGCATGTTATATTGAGAATAATATAAGTAATAAGTATAATTATTACAGTTCTAGCGATAATAACTGCATTATATGGGTAATAATGCATGTTATATTGATAATATTGGGAGTAATAAGTAAAATTATTATAGTTCTAGCGATAATAATAGTAAAATTTGGCTAATAGTGCATGTTATATTGAGAATAATGTAAGTAATAAGTATAATTATTACAGTTCTAGCGATAATAACTGCACAATATGGGTAATAATGCACGTTACATTGCTAATAATATAAGTAATAAGTATAATTGTTACAGTTCTAGAGATAATAACTGCATTATATGGGTAATAATGCATGTTATATTGATAATGATAAAAGTAATAAGTATATTTATTACAGTTCTGGCGACAATAACTGCATTATATGGGTAATAATGCACGTTATATTGCTAATAATATAAGTAATAAGTATAATTATTACAGCTTTAGCGATAATAACTGCATTATATGGGTAATAATGCATGTTATATTGCTAATAATAAAAGTAATAAGTATATTTATTATAGTTCTATCGATAAAAACTGCATAATATGGGCAATAATGCATGTTATATTGATGATAATGAAAGTAGTAAGTATATTTATTACAGTTCTAGCGACAATAACTGCATAATAAGGGGAATTATGCATGGTGTATTGACAATAATATAAGTAATAAGTATAGTTATTACAGTTCTAGCGATAATAACTGCATTATTTGGGTAATAATGGATGTTATATTGATAATATCGGGAGTAATAAGTATAATTATTATAGTTCTAGCGATATTAATAGTACAATATGGCTAATAGTGCATGTTATATTGATAATAATAAAAGTAATAAGTATATTTATTATAGTTCTAGCGATAATAACTGCATAATATGGGTAATAATGCACGTTATATCGATAATAATATAAGTAATAAGTATAATTATTACAGTTCTAGCGATAATAACTGCATAATATGGGTAATAATGCATGTTATATTGACAATAATATAAGTAATAAGTACCATTATTACAGTTCTATCGATAATAAGTGCATAATATGGGTAATAATGCACGTTATATTGCTAATAATATAAGTAATAAGTATAATTATTACAGTTCTAGTGATAATAACTGCATTATATGGGTAATAATGCATGTTATATTGATAATAATAAAAGTAATAAGTATATGTATTGGAGTTCTATCGATAATAACTGCATAATATTGGTAATAATGCATGTTATATTGATGCTAATAAAAGTACTAAGTATATTTATTATAGTTCTACCGATTATAACTGCATAATATGGGTAATAATGCACGTTATATCGATAATAATATAAGTAATAAGTATAATTATTACAGTTCTAGCGATAATAACTGCATAATATGGGTAATAATGCATGTTATATTGACAATAATATAAGTAATAAGTACCATTATTACAGTTCTATCGATAATAAGTGCATAATATGGGTAATAATGCACGTTATATTGCTAATAATATAAGTAATAAGTATAATTATTACAGTTCCAGTGACAATAACTGCATTATATGGGTAATAATGCATGTTATATTGATGCCAATAAAAGTACTAAGTATATTTATTATAGTTCTACCGATTATAACTGCATAATATGGGTAATAATGCATGTTATATTGAGAATAATATAAGTAATAAGTATAATTATTACAGTTCCAGTGACAATAACTGCATTATATGGGTAATAATGCATGTTATATTGATGCCAATAAAAGTACTAAGTATATTTATTATAGTTCTACCGATTATAACTGCATAATATGGGTAATAATGCATGTTATATTGAGAATAATATAAGTAATAAGTATAATTATTACAGTTCTAGCGATAATAACTGCATTATATGGGTAATAATGCATGTTATATTGATAATATTGGGAGTAATAAGGAAAATTATTATAGTTCTAGCGATAATAATAGTAAAATATGGCTAATAGTGCATGTTATATTGATAATAATAAAAGTAATACGTATATTTATTATAGTTCTAGCGATAATAACTGCATAATATGGGTAATAATGCACGTTATATTGATAATAATATAAGTAATAAGTATAATTATTACAGTTCTAGCGATAATAACTGCATTATATGGGTAATAATGCATGTTATATTGATGATATCGGGAGTAATAAGTATAATTATTATAGTTCTAGCGATATTAATAGTACAATATGGCTATTAGTGCATGTTATATTGATAATAATAAAAGTAATAAGTATATTTATTATAGTTCTAGCGATAATAACTGCATAATATGGCTAATAGTGCATGTTCTATTGATAATAATGAAAGTAATACGTATATTTATTATAGTTCTAGCGATAATAACTGCATAATATAGGTAACAATGCACGTTATATTGATAATAATATAAGTAATAAGTATAATTATTACAGTTCTAGCGATAATAACTGCATAATATGGGTAATAATGCATGTTATATTGAGAATAATATAAGTAATAAGTACCATTATTACAGTTCTATCGATAATAACTGCATAATATGGGTAATAATGCACGTTACATTGATAATAATATAAGTAATAAGTATAATTATTACAGTTCTAGTGATAATAACTGCATTATATGGGTAATAATGCATGTTATATTGATAATAATAAAAGTAATAAGTATATGCATTAGAGTTCTATCGATAATAACTGCATAATATTGGTAATAATGCATGTTATATTGATGCTAATAAAAGTACTAAGTATATTTATTATAGTTCTAGCGATTATAACTGCATTATATGGGTAATAATGCATGTTATATTGATAATATTGGGAGTAATAAGTAAAATTATTATAGTTCTAGCTATAATAATAGTAAAATATGGCTAATAGTGCACGTTATATTGAGAATAATGTAAGTAATAAGTATAATTGTTACAGTTCTAGCGAGAATAACTGCATAATATGGGTAATAATGCACGTTACATTGCTAATAATATAAGTAATAAGTATAATTATTGCAGCTCTAGCGATAATAACTGCATTATATGGGTAATAATGCATGTTATATTGATGATATCGGGAGTAATAAGTATAATTATTATAGTTCTAGCGATATTAATAGTACAATATGGCTAATAGTGCATGTTATATTGATAATAATAAAAGTAATAAGTATATTTATTATAGTTCTAGACATTATAACTGCATAATATGGGTAATAATGCATGTTATATTGAGAATAATATAAGTAATAAGTATATTTATTATAGTTCTATCAATAATAACTGCATTATATGGGTAATAATGCACGTTATATTGCTAATAATATAAATAATAAGTATAATTATTACAGCTCTAGCGATAATAACTGCATTATATGGGTAATAGTGCATGTTATATTGATGATATCGGGAGTAATAAGTATAATTATTATAGTTCTAGCGATATTAATAGTACAATATGGCTAATAGTGCATGTTATATTGATAATAATAAAAGTAATAAGTATATTTATTATAGTTCTATCGATAATAATTGCATAATATTGGTAATAATGCATGTTATATTGATGCTAATAAAAGTACTAAGTATATTTATTATAGTTCTAGCGATAATAACTGCATAATATGGGTAATAATGCACGTTACATTGCTAATAATATAAGTAATAAGTATAATTATTACAGTTCTAGTGATAATAACTGCATTATATGGGTAATAATGCATGTTATATTGATAATAATAAAGGTAATAAGTATATTTATTAGAGTTCTATCGATAATAACTGCATAATATTGGTAATAATGCATGTTATATTGATGCTAATAAAAGTACTAAGTATATTTATTATAGTTCTAGACATTATAACTGCATAATATGGGTAATAATGCATGTTATATTGAGAATAATATAAGTAATAAGTATAATTATTACAGTTCTAGCGATAATAACTGCATTATATGGGTAATAATGCATGTTATATTGATAATATTGGGAGTAATAAGTAAAATTATTATAGTTCTAGCGATAATAATAGTAAAATTTGGCTAATAGTGCATGTTATATTGAGAATAATGTAAGTAATAAGTATAATTATTACAGTTCTAGCGATAATAACTGCACAATATGGGTAATAATGCACGTTACATTGCTAATAATATAAGTAATAAGTATAATTGTTACAGTTCTAGAGATAATAACTGCATTATATGGGTAATAATGCATGTTATATTGATAATGATAAAAGTAATAAGTATATTTATTACAGTTCTGGCGACAATAACTGCATTATATGGGTAATAATGCACGTTATATTGCTAATAATATAAGTAATAAGTATAATTATTACAGCTTTAGCGATAATAACTGCATTATATGGGTAATAATGCATGTTATATTGCTAATAATAAAAGTAATAAGTATATTTATTATAGTTCTATCGATAAAAACTGCATAATATGGGCAATAATGCATGTTATATTGATGATAATGAAAGTAGTAAGTATATTTATTACAGTTCTAGCGACAATAACTGCATAATAAGGGGAATTATGCATGGTGTATTGACAATAATATAAGTAATAAGTATAGTTATTACAGTTCTAGCGATAATAACTGCATTATTTGGGTAATAATGGATGTTATATTGATAATATCGGGAGTAATAAGTATAATTATTATAGTTCTAGCGATATTAATAGTACAATATGGCTAATAGTGCATGTTATATTGATAATAATAAAAGTAATAAGTATATTTATTATAGTTCTAGCGATAATAACTGCATAATATGGGTAATAATGCACGTTATATCGATAATAATATAAGTAATAAGTATAATTATTACAGTTCTAGCGATAATAACTGCATAATATGGGTAATACTGCATGTTATATTGACAATAATATAAGTAATAAGTACCATTATTACAGTTCTATCGATAATAAGTGCATAATATGGGTAATAATGCACGTTATATTGCTAATAATATAAGTAATAAGTATAATTATTACAGTTCTAGTGATAATAACTGCATTATATGGGTAATAATGCATGTTATATTGATAATAATAAAAGTAATAAGTATATGTATTGGAGTTCTATCGATAATAACTGCATAATATTGGTAATAATGCATGTTATATTGATGCTAATAAAAGTACTAAGTATATTTATTATAGTTCTACCGATTATAACTGCATAATATGGGTAATAATGCACGTTATATCGATAATAATATAAGTAATAAGTATAATTATTACAGTTCTAGCGATAATAACTGCATAATATGGGTAATAATGCATGTTATATTGACAATAATATAAGTAATAAGTACCATTATTACAGTTCTATCGATAATAAGTGCATAATATGGGTAATAATGCACGTTATATTGCTAATAATATAAGTAATAAGTATAATTATTACAGTTCTAGTGATAATAACTGCATTATATGGGTAATAATGCATGTTATATTGATAATAATAAAAGTAATAAGTATATGCATTAGAGTTCTATCGATAATAACTGCATAATATTGGTAATAATGCATGTTATATTGATGCTAATAAAAGTACTAAGTATATTTATTATAGTTCTAGCGATTATAACTGCATAATGTGGGTAATAATGCATGCTATATTGAGAATAATATAAGTAATAAGTATAATTATTACAGTTCTAGCGATAATAACTGCATTATATGGGTAATAATGCATGTTATATTGATAATATTGGGAGTAATAAGTAAAATTATTATAGTTCTAGCTATAATAATAGTAAAATATGGCTAATAGTGCACGTTATATTGAGAATAATGTAAGTAATAAGTATAATTGTTACAGTTCTAGCGAGAATAACTGCATAATATGGGTAATAATGCACGTTACATTGCTAATAATATAAGTAATAAGTATAATTATTGCAGCTCTAGCGATAATAACTGCATTATATGGGTAATAATGCATGTTATATTGATGATATCGGGAGTAATAAGTATAATTATTATAGTTCTAGCGATATTAATAGTACAATATGGCTAATAGTGCATGTTATATTGATAATAATAAAAGTAATAAGTATATTTATTATAGTTCTAGACATTATAACTGCATAATATGGGTAATAATGCATGTTATATTGAGAATAATATAAGTAATAAGTATAATTATTACAGTTCTAGCGATAATAACTGCATTATATGGGTAATAATGCATGTTATATTGAGAATAATGTAAGTAATAAGTATAATTATTACAGTTCTAGCGATAATAACTGCATAATATGGCTAATAGTGCATGTTTTATTGATAATAATGAAAGTAATAAGTATATTTATTATAGTTCTAGCGATAATAACTGCATAATATGGCTAATAGTGCATGTTCTATTGATAATAATGAAAGTAATACGTATATTTATTATAGTTCTAGCGATAATAACTGCATAATATGGGTAATAATGCACGTTATATTGAGAATAATATAAGTAATAATTATAATTATTACAGTTCTAGCGATAATAACTGCATTATATGGGTAATAATGCATGTTATATTGATAATATTGGGAGTAATAAGTAAAATTATTATAGTTCTAGCTATAATAATAGTAAAATATGGCTAATAGTGCATGTTATATTGAGAATAATATAGGTAATAAGTATAATTATTCCAGTTCTAGCGATAATAACTGCATTATATGGTTATAATGCATGTTATATTGATAATATCGGGAGTAATAAGTATAATTACTATAGTTCTAGCGATAATAATAGTACAATATGGCTAATAGTGCATGTTATATTGATAATAATAAAAGTAATAGGTATATTTATTACAGTTCTATCGATAATAACTGCATAATATGGGTAATAATGCCTGTTATATTGATGATAATAAAAGAAATGCGTATATTTATTATTGTTCTAGTGATAATAACTGCATAATATGGGTAATAATGCATGTTATATTGAGAATAATATAAGTAATAAGTATAATTATTACAGTTCTAGCGATAATAACTGCATTATATGGGTAATAATGCATGTTATATTGATAATATTGGGAGTAATAAGGAAAATTATTATAGTTCTAGCGATAATAATAGTAAAATACGGCTAATAATGCATGTTATATTGAGAATAATATAAGTAATAAGTATATTTATTATAGTTCTATCAATAATAACTGCATTATATGGGTAATAATGCACGTTATATTGCTAATAATATAAATAATAAGTATAATTATTACAGCTCTAGCGATAATAACTGCATTATATGGGTAATAGTGCATGTTATATTGATGATATCGGGAGTAATAAGTATAATTATTATAGTTCTAGCGATATTAATAGTACAATATGGCTAATAGTGCATGTTATATTGATAATAATAAAAGTAATAAGTATATTTATTATAGTTCTATCGATAATAATTGCATAATATTGGTAATAATGCATGTTATATTGATGCTAATAAAAGTACTAAGTATATTTATTATAGTTCTAGCGATAATAACTGCATAATATGGGTAATAATGCACGTTACATTGCTAATAATATAAGTAATAAGTATAATTATTACAGTTCTAGTGATAATAACTGCATTATATGGGTAATAATGCATGTTATATTGATAATAATAAAGGTAATAAGTATATTTATTAGAGTTCTATCGATAATAACTGCATAATATTGGTAATAATGCATGTTATATTGATGCTAATAAAAGTACTAAGTATATTTATTATAGTTCTAGACATTATAACTGCATAATATGGGTAATAATGCATGTTATATTGAGAATAATATAAGTAATAAGTATAATTATTACAGTTCTAGCGATAATAACTGCATTATATGGGTAATAATGCATGTTATATTGATAATATTGGGAGTAATAAGTAAAATTATTATAGTTCTAGCGATAATAATAGTAAAATTTGGCTAATAGTGCATGTTATATTGAGAATAATGTAAGTAATAAGTATAATTATTACAGTTCTAGCGATAATAACTGCACAATATGGGTAATAATGCACGTTACATTGCTAATAATATAAGTAATAAGTATAATTGTTACAGTTCTAGAGATAATAACTGCATTATATGGGTAATAATGCATGTTATATTGATAATGATAAAAGTAATAAGTATATTTATTACAGTTCTGGCGACAATAACTGCATTATATGGGTAATAATGCACGTTATATTGCTAATAATATAAGTAATAAGTATAATTATTACAGCTTTAGCGATAATAACTGCATTATATGGGTAATAATGCATGTTATATTGCTAATAATAAAAGTAATAAGTATATTTATTATAGTTCTATCGATAAAAACTGCATAATATGGGCAATAATGCATGTTATATTGATGATAATGAAAGTAGTAAGTATATTTATTACAGTTCTAGCGACAATAACTGCATAATAAGGGGAATTATGCATGGTGTATTGACAATAATATAAGTAATAAGTATAGTTATTACAGTTCTAGCGATAATAACTGCATTATTTGGGTAATAATGGATGTTATATTGATAATATCGGGAGTAATAAGTATAATTATTATAGTTCTAGCGATATTAATAGTACAATATGGCTAATAGTGCATGTTATATTGATAATAATAAAAGTAATAAGTATATTTATTATAGTTCTAGCGATAATAACTGCATAATATGGGTAATAATGCACGTTATATCGATAATAATATAAGTAATAAGTATAATTATTACAGTTCTAGCGATAATAACTGCATAATATGGGTAATACTGCATGTTATATTGACAATAATATAAGTAATAAGTACCATTATTACAGTTCTATCGATAATAAGTGCATAATATGGGTAATAATGCACGTTATATTGCTAATAATATAAGTAATAAGTATAATTATTACAGTTCTAGTGATAATAACTGCATTATATGGGTAATAATGCATGTTATATTGATAATAATAAAAGTAATAAGTATATGTATTGGAGTTCTATCGATAATAACTGCATAATATTGGTAATAATGCATGTTATATTGATGCTAATAAAAGTACTAAGTATATTTATTATAGTTCTACCGATTATAACTGCATAATATGGGTAATAATGCACGTTATATCGATAATAATATAAGTAATAAGTATAATTATTACAGTTCTAGCGATAATAACTGCATAATATGGGTAATAATGCATGTTATATTGACAATAATATAAGTAATAAGTACCATTATTACAGTTCTATCGATAATAAGTGCATAATATGGGTAATAATGCACGTTATATTGCTAATAATATAAGTAATAAGTATAATTATTACAGTTCTAGTGATAATAACTGCATTATATGGGTAATAATGCATGTTATATTGATAATAATAAAAGTAATAAGTATATGCATTAGAGTTCTATCGATAATAACTGCATAATATTGGTAATAATGCATGTTATATTGATGCTAATAAAAGTACTAAGTATATTTATTATAGTTCTAGCGATTATAACTGCATAATGTGGGTAATAATGCATGCTATATTGAGAATAATATAAGTAATAAGTATAATTATTACAGTTCTAGCGATAATAACTGCATTATATGGGTAATAATGCATGTTATATTGATAATATTGGGAGTAATAAGTAAAATTATTATAGTTCTAGCTATAATAATAGTAAAATATGGCTAATAGTGCACGTTATATTGAGAATAATGTAAGTAATAAGTATAATTGTTACAGTTCTAGCGAGAATAACTGCATAATATGGGTAATAATGCACGTTACATTGCTAATAATATAAGTAATAAGTATAATTATTGCAGCTCTAGCGATAATAACTGCATTATATGGGTAATAATGCATGTTATATTGATGATATCGGGAGTAATAAGTATAATTATTATAGTTCTAGCGATATTAATAGTACAATATGGCTAATAGTGCATGTTATATTGATAATAATAAAAGTAATAAGTATATTTATTATAGTTCTAGACATTATAACTGCATAATATGGGTAATAATGCATGTTATATTGAGAATAATATAAGTAATAAGTATAATTATTACAGTTCTAGCGATAATAACTGCATTATATGGGTAATAATGCATGTTATATTGAGAATAATGTAAGTAATAAGTATAATTATTACAGTTCTAGCGATAATAACTGCATAATATGGCTAATAGTGCATGTTTTATTGATAATAATGAAAGTAATAAGTATATTTATTATAGTTCTAGCGATAATAACTGCATAATATGGCTAATAGTGCATGTTCTATTGATAATAATGAAAGTAATACGTATATTTATTATAGTTCTAGCGATAATAACTGCATAATATGGGTAATAATGCACGTTATATTGAGAATAATATAAGTAATAATTATAATTATTACAGTTCTAGCGATAATAACTGCATTATATGGGTAATAATGCATGTTATATTGATAATATTGGGAGTAATAAGTAAAATTATTATAGTTCTAGCTATAATAATAGTAAAATATGGCTAATAGTGCATGTTATATTGAGAATAATATAGGTAATAAGTATAATTATTCCAGTTCTAGCGATAATAACTGCATTATATGGTTATAATGCATGTTATATTGATAATATCGGGAGTAATAAGTATAATTACTATAGTTCTAGCGATAATAATAGTACAATATGGCTAATAGTGCATGTTATATTGATAATAATAAAAGTAATAGGTATATTTATTACAGTTCTATCGATAATAACTGCATAATATGGGTAATAATGCCTGTTATATTGATGATAATAAAAGAAATGCGTATATTTATTATTGTTCTAGTGATAATAACTGCATAATATGGGTAATAATGCATGTTATATTGAGAATAATATAAGTAATAAGTATAATTATTACAGTTCTAGCGATAATAACTGCATTATATGGGTAATAATGCATGTTATATTGATAATATTGGGAGTAATAAGGAAAATTATTATAGTTCTAGCGATAATAATAGTAAAATACGGCTAATAGTGCATGTTATATTGATAATAATAAAAGTAATACGTATATTTATTATAGTTCTAGCGATAATAACTGCATAATATGGGTAATAATGCACGTTATATTGATAATAATATAAGTAATAAGTATAATTATTACAGTTCTAGCGATAATAACTGCATTATATGGGTAATAATGCATGTTATATTGATGATATCGGGAGTAATAAGTATAATTATTATAGTTCTAGCGATATTAATAGTACAATATGGCTATTAGTGCATGTTATATTGATAATAATAAAAGTAATAAGTATATTTATTATAGTTCTAGCGATAATAACTGCATAATATGGCTAATAGTGCATGTTCTATTGATAATAATGAAAGTAATACGTATATTTATTATAGTTCTAGCGATAATAACTGCATAATATAGGTAATAATGCACGTTATATTGATAATAATATAAGTAATAAGTATAATTATTACAGTTCTAGCGATAATAACTGCATAATATGGGTAATAATGCATGTTATATTGAGAATAATATAAGTAATAAGTACCATTATTACAGTTCTATCGATAATAACTGCATAATATGGGTAATAATGCACGTTACATTGATAATAATATAAGTAATAAGTATAATTATTACAGTTCTAGTGATAATAACTGCATTATATGGGTAATAATGCATGTTATATTGATAATAATAAAAGTAATAAGTATATGCATTAGAGTTCTATCGATAATAACTGCATAATATTGGTAATAATGCATGTTATATTGATGCTAATAAAAGTACTAAGTATATTTATTATAGTTCTAGCGATTATAACTGCATAATGTGGGTAATAATGCATGCTATATTGAGAATAATATAAGTAATAAGTATAATTATTACAGTTCTAGCGATAATAACTGCATTATATGGGTAATAATGCATGTTATATTGATAATATTGGGAGTAATAAGTAAAATTATTATAGTTCTAGCTATAATAATAGTAAAATATGGCTAATAGTGCACGTTATATTGAGAATAATGTAAGTAATAAGTATAATTGTTACAGTTCTAGCGAGAATAACTGCATAATATGGGTAATAATGCACGTTACATTGCTAATAATATAAGTAATAAGTATAATTATTGCAGCTCTAGCGATAATAACTGCATTATATGGGTAATAATGCATGTTATATTGATGATATCGGGAGTAATAAGTATAATTATTATAGTTCTAGCGATATTAATAGTACAATATGGCTAATAGTGCATGTTATATTGATAATAATAAAAGTAATAAGTATATTTATTATAGTTCTAGACATTATAACTGCATAATATGGGTAATAATGCATGTTATATTGAGAATAATGTAAGTAATAAGTATAATTATTACAGTTCTAGCGATAATAACTGCATAATATGGCTAATAGTGCATGTTTTATTGATAATAATGAAAGTAATAAGTATATTTATTATAGTTCTAGCGATAATAACTGCATAATATGGCTAATAGTGCATGTTCTATTGATAATAATGAAAGTAATACGTATATTTATTATAGTTCTAGCGATAATAACTGCATAATATGGGTAATAATGCACGTTATATTGAGAATAATATAAGTAATAATTATAATTATTACAGTTCTAGCGATAATAACTGCATTATATGGGTAATAATGCATGTTATATTGATAATATTGGGAGTAATAAGTAAAATTATTATAGTTCTAGCTATAATAATAGTAAAATATGGCTAATAGTGCATGTTATATTGAGAATAATATAGGTAATAAGTATAATTATTCCAGTTCTAGCGATAATAACTGCATTATATGGTTATAATGCATGTTATATTGATAATATCGGGAGTAATAAGTATAATTACTATAGTTCTAGCGATAATAATAGTACAATATGGCTAATAGTGCATGTTATATTGATAATAATAAAAGTAATAGGTATATTTATTACAGTTCTATCGATAATAACTGCATAATATGGGTAATAATGCCTGTTATATTGATGATAATAAAAGAAATGCGTATATTTATTATTGTTCTAGTGATAATAACTGCATAATATGGGTAATAATGCATGTTATATTGAGAATAATATAAGTAATAAGTATAATTATTACAGTTCTAGCGATAATAACTGCATTATATGGGTAATAATGCATGTTATATTGATAATATTGGGAGTAATAAGGAAAATTATTATAGTTCTAGCGATAATAATAGTAAAATACGGCTAATAGTGCATGTTATATTGATAATAATAAAAGTAATACGTATATTTATTATAGTTCTAGCGATAATAACTGCATAATATGGGTAATAATGCACGTTATATTGATAATAATATAAGTAATAAGTATAATTATTACAGTTCTAGCGATAATAACTGCATTATATGGGTAATAATGCATGTTATATTGATGATATCGGGAGTAATAAGTATAATTATTATAGTTCTAGCGATATTAATAGTACAATATGGCTATTAGTGCATGTTATATTGATAATAATGAAAAAATTAGTATATTTATTATAGTTCTAGCGATAATAACTGCATAATATGGCTAATAGTGCATGTTCTATTGATAATAATGAAAGTAATACGTATATTTATTATAGTTCTAGCGATAATAACTGCATAATATAGGTAATAATGCACGTTATATTGATAATAATATAAGTAATAAGTATAATTATTACAGTTCTAGCGATAATAACTGCATAATATGGGTAATAATGCATGTTATATTGAGAATAATATAAGTAATAAGTACCATTATTACAGTTCTATCGATAATAACTGCATAATATGGGTAATAATGCACGTTACATTGATAATAATATAAGTAATAAGTATAATTATTACAGTTCTAGTGATAATAACTGCATTATATGGGTAATAATGCATGTTATATTGATAATAATAAAAGTAATAAGTATATGCATTAGAGTTCTATCGATAATAACTGCATAATATTGGTAATAATGCATGTTATATTGATGCTAATAAAAGTACTAAGTATATTTATTATAGTTCTAGCGATTATAACTGCATAATGTGGGTAATAATGCATGCTATATTGAGAATAATATAAGTAATAAGTATAATTATTACAGTTCTAGCGATAATAACTGCATTATATGGGTAATAATGCATGTTATATTGATAATATTGGGAGTAATAAGTAAAATTATTATAGTTCTAGCTATAATAATAGTAAAATATGGCTAATAGTGCACGTTATATTGAGAATAATGTAAGTAATAAGTATAATTGTTACAGTTCTAGCGAGAATAACTGCATAATATGGGTAATAATGCACGTTACATTGCTAATAATATAAGTAATAAGTATAATTATTGCAGCTCTAGCGATAATAACTGCATTATATGGGTAATAATGCATGTTATATTGATGATATCGGGAGTAATAAGTATAATTATTATAGTTCTAGCGATATTAATAGTACAATATGGCTAATAGTGCATGTTATATTGATAATAATAAAAGTAATAAGTATATTTATTATAGTTCTAGACATTATAACTGCATAATATGGGTAATAATGCATGTTATATTGAGAATAATATAAGTAATAAGTATATTTATTATAGTTCTATCAATAATAACTGCATTATATGGGTAATAATGCACGTTATATTGCTAATAATATAAATAATAAGTATAATTATTACAGCTCTAGCGATAATAACTGCATTATATGGGTAATAGTGCATGTTATATTGATGATATCGGGAGTAATAAGTATAATTATTATAGTTCTAGCGATATTAATAGTACAATATGGCTAATAGTGCATGTTATATTGATAATAATAAAAGTAATAAGTATATTTATTATAGTTCTATCGATAATAATTGCATAATATTGGTAATAATGCATGTTATATTGATGCTAATAAAAGTACTAAGTATATTTATTATAGTTCTAGCGATAATAACTGCATAATATGGGTAATAATGCACGTTACATTGCTAATAATTAAGTAATAAGTATAATTATTACAGTTCTAGTGATAATAACTGCATTATATGGGTAATAATGCATGTTATATTGATAATAATAAAGGTAATAAGTATATTTATTAGAGTTCTATCGATAATAACTGCATAATATTGGTAATAATGCATGTTATATTGATGCTAATAAAAGTACTAAGTATATTTATTATAGTTCTAGACATTATAACTGCATAATATGGGTAATAATGCATGTTATATTGAGAATAATATAAGTAATAAGTATAATTATTACAGTTCTAGCGATAATAACTGCATTATATGGGTAATAATGCATGTTATATTGATAATATTGGGAGTAATAAGTAAAATTATTATAGTTCTAGCGATAATAATAGTAAAATTTGGCTAATAGTGCATGTTATATTGAGAATAATGTAAGTAATAAGAATAATTATTACAGTTCTAGCGATAATAACTGCACAATATGGGTAATAATGCACGTTACATTGCTAATAATATAAGTAATAAGTATAATTGTTACAGTTCTAGAGATAATAACTGCATTATATGGGTAATAATGCATGTTATATTGATAATGATAAAAGTAATAAGTATATTTATTACAGTTCTGGCGACAATAACTGCATTATATGGGTAATAATGCACGTTATATTGCTAATAATATAAGTAATAAGTATAATTATTACAGCTTTAGCGATAATAACTGCATTATATGGGTAATAATGCATGTTATATTGCTAATAATAAAAGTAATAAGTATATTTATTATAGTTCTATCGATAAAAACTGCATAATATGGGCAATAATGCATGTTATATTGATGATAATGAAAGTAGTAAGTATATTTATTACAGTTCTAGCGACAATAACTGCATAATAAGGGGAATTATGCATGGTGTATTGACAATAATATAAGTAATAAGTATAGTTATTACAGTTCTAGCGATAATAACTGCATTATTTGGGTAATAATGGATGTTATATTGATAATATCGGGAGTAATAAGTATAATTATTATAGTTCTAGCGATATTAATAGTACAATATGGCTAATAGTGCATGTTATATTGATATTAATAAAAGTAATAAGTATATTTATTATAGTTCTAGCGATAATAACTGCATAATATGGGTAATAATGCACGTTATATCGATAATAATATAAGTAATAAGTATAATTATTACAGTTCTAGCGATAATAACTGCATAATATGGGTAATACTGCATGTTATATTGACAATAATATAAGTAATAAGTACCATTATTACAGTTCTATCGATAATAAGTGCATAATATGGGTAATAATGCACGTTATATTGCTAATAATATAAGTAATAAGTATAATTATTACAGTTCTAGTGATAATAACTGCATTATATGGGTAATAATGCATGTTATATTGATAATAATAAAAGTAATAAGTATATGTATTGGAGTTCTATCGATAATAACTGCATAATATTGGTAATAATGCATGTTATATTGATGCTAATAAAAGTACTAAGTATATTTATTATAGTTCTACCGATTATAACTGCATAATATGGGTAATAATGCACGTTATATCGATAATAATATAAGTAATAAGTATAATTATTACAGTTCTAGCGATAATAACTGCATAATATGGGTAATAATGCATGTTATATTGACAATAATATAAGTAATAAGTACCATTATTACAGTTCTATCGATAATAAGTGCATAATATGGGTAATAATGCACGTTATATTGCTAATAATATAAGTAATAAGTATAATTATTACAGTTCCAGTGACAATAACTGCATTATATGGATAATAATGCATGTTATATTGATGCCAATAAAAGTACTAAGTATATTTATTATAGTTCTACCGATTATAACTGCATAATATGGGTAATAATGCATGTTATATTGATAATATTGGGAGTAATAAGGAAAATTATTATAGTTCTAGCGATAATAATAGTAAAATGTGGCTAATAGTACATGTTATATTGATAATAATAAAAGTAATACGTATATTTATTATAGTTCTAGCGATAATAACTGCATAATATGGGTAATAATGCACGTTATATTGATAATAATATAAGTAATAAGTATAATTATTACAGTTCTAGCGATAATAACTGCATTATATGGGTAATAATGCATGTTATATTGATGATATCGGGAGTAATAAGTATAATTATTATAGTTCTAGCGATATTAATAGTACAATATGGCTATTAGTGCATGTTATATTGATAATAATAAAAGTAATAAGTATATTTATTATAGTTCTAGCGATAATAACTGCATAATATGGCTAATAGTGCATGTTCTATTGATAATAATGAAAGTAATACGTATATTTATTATAGTTCTAGCGATAATAACTGCATAATATAGGTAATAATGCACGTTATATTGATAATAATATAAGTAATAAGTATAATTATTACAGTTCTAGCGATAATAACTGCATAATATGGGTAATAATGCATGTTATATTGAGAATAATATAAGTAATAAGTACCATTATTACAGTTCTATCGATAATAACTGCATAATATGGGTAATAATGCACGTTACATTGATAATAATATAAGTAATAAGTATAATTATTACAGTTCTAGTGATAATAACTGCATTATATGGGTAATAATGCATGTTATATTGATAATAATAAAAGTAATAAGTATATGCATTAGAGTTCTATCGATAATAACTGCATAATATTGGTAATAATGCATGTTATATTGATGCTAATAAAAGTACTAAGTATATTTATTATAGTTCTAGCGATTATAACTGCATAATGTGGGTAATAATGCATGCTATATTGAGAATAATATAAGTAATAAGTATAATTATTACAGTTCTAGCGATAATAACTGCATTATATGGGTAATAATGCATGTTATATTGATAATATTGGGAGTAATAAGTAAAATTATTATAGTTCTAGCTATAATAATAGTAAAATATGGCTAATAGTGCACGTTATATTGAGAATAATGTAAGTAATAAGTATAATTGTTACAGTTCTAGCGAGAATAACTGCATAATATGGGTAATAATGCACGTTACATTGCTAATAATATAAGTAATAAGTATAATTATTGCAGCTCTAGCGATAATAACTGCATTATATGGGTAATAATGCATGTTATATTGATGATATCGGGAGTAATAAGTATAATTATTATAGTTCTAGCGATATTAATAGTACAATATGGCTAATAGTGCATGTTATATTGATAATAATAAAAGTAATAAGTATATTTATTATAGTTCTAGACATTATAACTGCATAATATGGGTAATAATGCATGTTATATTGAGAATAATATAAGTAATAAGTATAATTATTACAGTTCTAGCGATAATAACTGCATTATATGGGTAATAATGCATGTTATATTGAGAATAATGTAAGTAATAAGTATAATTATTACAGTTCTAGCGATAATAACTGCATAATATGGCTAATAGTGCATGTTTTATTGATAATAATGAAAGTAATAAGTATATTTATTATAGTTCTAGCGATAATAACTGCATAATATGGCTAATAGTGCATGTTCTATTGATAATAATGAAAGTAATACGTATATTTATTATAGTTCTAGCGATAATAACTGCATAATATGGGTAATAATGCACGTTATATTGAGAATAATATAAGTAATAATTATAATTATTACAGTTCTAGCGATAATAACTGCATTATATGGGTAATAATGCATGTTATATTGATAATATTGGGAGTATTAAGTAAAATTATTATAGTTCTAGCTATAATAATAGTAAAATATGGCTAATAGTGCATGTTATATTGAGAATAATATAGGTAATAAGTATAATTATTCCAGTTCTAGCGATAATAACTGCATTATATGGTTATAATGCATGTTATATTGATAATATCGGGAGTAATAAGTATAATTACTATAGTTCTAGCGATAATAATAGTACAATATGGCTAATAGTGCATGTTATATTGATAATAATAAAAGTAATAGGTATATTTATTACAGTTCTATCGATAATAACTGCATAATATGGGTAATAATGCCTGTTATATTGATGATAATAAAAGAAATGCGTATATTTATTATTGTTCTAGTGATAATAACTGCATAATATGGGTAATAATGCATGTTATATTGATAATAATAAAAGTAATACGTATATTTATTATAGTTCTAGCGATAATAACTGCATAACATGGGTAATAATGCACGTTATATTGCTAATAATATGAGTAATAAGTATAAGTATTACAGTTCTAGCGATATTAAGTGCATTATATGGGTAATAATGCATGTTATATTGATAATAATAAAAGTAATAAGTATATTTATTACAGTTCTTGCGATAATAACTGCATTATATGGGTAATAATGGATGTTATATTGATAATATCGGGAGTAATAAGTATATTTATTATAGTTCTAGCGATAATAACTGCATAATATAGGTAATGATGCATGTTATATTGATAATAATAAAAGTAATAAGTATATTTATTATAGTTCTATCAATAATAACTGCATTATATGGGTAATAATGCACGTATTATTGCTAACAATATAAGTAATAAGTATAATTATTACAGTTCTAGCGATAATAACTGCATTATATGGGTAATAATGCATGTTATATACATAATATTGGGAGTAATAAGTACCATTATTACAGTTCTATCGATAATAACTGCATAATATGGGTAATAATGCACGTTATATTGCTAATAATATAAGTAATATGTATAATTATTACAGTTCTAGTGATAATAACTGCATTATATGGGTAATAATGCATGTTATATTGATAATAATAAAAGTAATAGGTATATTTATTACAGTTCTATCGATAATAACTGCATAATATGGGTAATAATGCCTGTTATATTGATGATAATAAAAGAAATGCGTATATTTATTATTGTTCTAGTGATAATAACTGCATAATATGGGTAATAATGCATGTTATATTGATAATAATAAAAGTAATACGTATATTTATTATAGTTCTAGCGATAATAACTGCATAACATGGGTAATAATGCACGTTATATTGCTAATAATATGAGTAATAAGTATAAATATTACAGTTCTAGCGATATTAAGTGCATTATATGGGTAATAATGCATGTTATATTGATAATAATAAAAGTAATAAGTATATTTATTACAGTTCTATCGATAATAACTGCATAAAATGGGTAACAATGCATGTTATATTGATGATAATGAAAGTAGTAAGTATATTTATTACAGTTCTAGCGATAATAACTGCGTTATATGAGTAATAATGCATATTATATTGATAATATCGGGAGTAACAAGTATAATTATTATAGTTTTAGCGATAATAATAGTAAAATATGGCTAATGGTGCATGTTATATCGATAATAATAAAAGTAATAAGTATATTTATTATACTTCTGTCGATAATAACTGCATTATATGGGTAATAATGCATGTTATATTGATAATAATAAAAGTAATAAGTATATTTATTATAGTTCTAGCGATAATAACAGCATAATATTGGTAATAATGCATGTTATATTGATGCTAATAAAAGTACTAAGTATATTTATTATAGTTCTAGACATTGTAACTGCATAATATGGTTAATAATGCATGTTATATTGAGAATAATATAAGTAATAAGTATAATTATTACAGTTCTAGCGATAATAACTGCATTATATGGGTAATAATGCATGTTATATTGATAATATTGGGAGTAATAAGTAAAATTATTATAGTTCTAGCGATAATAATAGTAAAATTTGGCTAATAGTGCATGTTATATTGAGAATAATGTAAGTAATAAGTATAATTATTACAGTTCTAGCGATAATAACTGCACAATATGGGTAATAATGCACGTTACATTGCTAATAATATAAGTAATAAGTATAATTATTACAGTTCTAGAGATAATAACTGCATTATATGGGTAATAATGCATGTTATATTGATAATGATAAAAGTAATAAGTATATTTATTACAGTTCTGGCGACAATAACTGCATTATATGGGTAATAATGCACGTTATATTGCTAATAATATAAGTAATAAGTATAATTATTACAGCTTTAGCGATAATAACTGCATTATATGGGTAATAATGCATGTTATATTGCTAATAATAAAAGTAATAAGTATATTTATTATAGTTCTATCGATAAAAACTGCATAATATGGGCAATAATGCATGTTATATTGATGATAATGAAAGTAGTAAGTATATTTATTACAGTTCTAGCGACAATAACTGCATAATAAGGGGAATTATGCATGGTGTATTGACAATAATATAAGTAATAAGTATAGTTATTACAGTTCTAGCGATAATAACTGCATTATTTGGGTAATAATGGATGTTATATTGATAATATCGGGAGTAATAAGTATAATTATTACAGTTCTAGCGATAATACTAGTAAAATATGGCTAATAGTGCATGTTCTATTGATAATAATAAAAGTAATACGTATATTTATTATAGTTCTAGCGATAATAACTGCATAATATGGGTAATAATGCACGTTATATTGATAATAATATAAGTAATAAGTATAATTATTACAGTTCTAGCGATAATAACTGCATTATATGGGTAATAATGCATGTTATATTGATGATATCGGGAGTAATAAGTATAATTATTATAGTTCTAGCGATATTAATAGTACAATATGGCTAATAGTGCATGTTATATTGATAATAATAAAAGTAATAAGTATATTTATTATAGTTCTATCGATAATAACTGCATAATATTGGTAATAATGCGTGTTATATTGATGCTAATAAAAGTACTAAGTATATTTATTATAGTTCTAGCGATTATAACTGCATAATGTGGGTAATAATGCATGCTATATTGAGAATAATATAAGTAATAAGTATAATTATTACAGTTCTAGCGATAATAACTGCATTATATGGGTAATAATGCATGTTATATTGATAATATTGGGAGTAATACGTAAAATTATAATAGTTCTAGCTATAATAATAGTAAAATATGGCTAATAGTGCACGTTATATTGAGAATAATGTAAGTAATAAGTATAATTGTTACAGTTCTAGCGAGAATAACTGCATAATATGGGTAATAATGCACGTTACATTGCTAATAATATAAGTAATAAGTATAATTGTTACAGTTCTAGAGATAATAACTGCATTATATGGGTAATAATGCATGTTATATTGATAATGATAAAAGTAATAAGTATATTTATTACAGTTCTGGCGACAATAACTGCATTATATGGGTAATAATGCACGTTATATTGCTAATAATATAAGTAATAAGTATAATTATTACAGCTTTAGCGATAATAACTGCATTATATGGGTAATAATGCATGTTATATTGCTAATAATAAAAGTAATAAGTATATTTATTATAGTTCTATCGATAAAAACTGCATAATATGGGCAATAATGCATGTTATATTGATGATAATGAAAGTAGTAAGTATATTTATTACAGTTCTAGCGACAATAACTGCATAATAAGGGGAATTATGCATGGTGTATTGACAATAATATAAGTAATAAGTATAGTTATTACAGTTCTAGCGATAATAACTGCATTATTTGGGTAATAATGGATGTTATATTGATAATATCGGGAGTAATAAGTATAATTATTATAGTTCTAGCGATATTAATAGTACAATATGGCTAATAGTGCATGTTATATTGATATTAATAAAAGTAATAAGTATATTTATTATAGTTCTAGCGATAATAACTGCATAATATGGGTAATAATGCACGTTATATCGATAATAATATAAGTAATAAGTATAATTATTACAGTTCTAGCGATAATAACTGCATAATATGGGTAATACTGCATGTTATATTGACAATAATATAAGTAATAAGTACCATTATTACAGTTCTATCGATAATAAGTGCATAATATGGGTAATAATGCACGTTATATTGCTAATAATATAAGTAATAAGTATAATTATTACAGTTCTAGTGATAATAACTGCATTATATGGGTAATAATGCATGTTATATTGATAATAATAAAAGTAATAAGTATATGTATTGGAGTTCTATCGATAATAACTGCATAATATTGGTAATAATGCATGTTATATTGATGCTAATAAAAGTACTAAGTATATTTATTATAGTTCTACCGATTATAACTGCATAATATGGGTAATAATGCACGTTATATCGATAATAATATAAGTAATAAGTATAATTATTACAGTTCTAGCGATAATAACTGCATAATATGGGTAATAATGCATGTTATATTGACAATAATATAAGTAATAAGTACCATTATTACAGTTCTATCGATAATAAGTGCATAATATGGGTAATAATGCACGTTATATTGCTAATAATATAAGTAATAAGTATAATTATTACAGTTCCAGTGACAATAACTGCATTATATGGATAATAATGCATGTTATATTGATGCCAATAAAAGTACTAAGTATATTTATTATAGTTCTACCGATTATAACTGCATAATATGGGTAATAATGCATGTTATATTGATAATATTGGGAGTAATAAGGAAAATTATTATAGTTCTAGCGATAATAATAGTAAAATATGGCTAATAGTGCATGTTATATTGATAATAATAAAAGTAATACGTATATTTATTATAGTTCTAGCGATAATAACTGCATAATATGGGTAATAATGCACGTTATATTGATAATAATATAAGTAATAAGTATAATTATTACAGTTCTAGCGATAATAACTGCATTATATGGGTAATAATGCATGTTATATTGATGATATCGGGAGTAATAAGTATAATTATTATAGTTCTAGCGATATTAATAGTACAATATGGCTATTAGTGCATGTTATATTGATAATAATAAAAGTAATAAGTATATTTATTATAGTTCTAGCGATAATAACTGCATAATATGGCTAATAGTGCATGTTCTATTGATAATAATGAAAGTAATACGTATATTTATTATAGTTCTAGCGATAATAACTGCATAATATAGGTAATAATGCACGTTATATTGATAATAATATAAGTAATAAGTATAATTATTACAGTTCTAGCGATAATAACTGCATAATATGGGTAATAATGCATGTTATATTGAGAATAATATAAGTAATAAGTACCATTATTACAGTTCTATCGATAATAACTGCATAATATGGGTAATAATGCACGTTACATTGATAATAATATAAGTAATAAGTATAATTATTACAGTTCTAGTGATAATAACTGCATTATATGGGTAATAATGCATGTTATATTGATAATAATAAAAGTAATAAGTATATGCATTAGAGTTCTATCGATAATAACTGCATAATATTGGTAATAATGCATGTTATATTGATGCTAATAAAAGTACTAAGTATATTTATTATAGTTCTAGCGATTATAACTGCATAATGTGGGTCATAATGCATGCTATATTGAGAATAATATAAGTAATAAGTATAATTATTACAGTTCTAGCGATAATAACTGCATTATATGGGTAATAATGCATGTTATATTGATAATATTGGGAGTAATAAGTAAAATTATTATAGTTCTAGCTATAATAATAGTAAAATATGGCTAATAGTGCACGTTATATTGAGAATAATGTAAGTAATAAGTATAATTGTTACAGTTCTAGCGAGAATAACTGCATAATATGGGTAATAATGCACGTTACATTGCTAATAATATAAGTAATAAGTATAATTATTGCAGCTCTAGCGATAATAACTGCATTATATGGGTAATAATGCATGTTATATTGATGATATCGGGAGTAATAAGTATAATTATTATAGTTCTAGCGATATTAATAGTACAATATGGCTAATAGTGCATGTTATATTGATAATAATAAAAGTAATAAGTATATTTATTATAGTTCTAGACATTATAACTGCATAATATGGGTAATAATGCATGTTATATTGAGAATAATATAAGTAATAAGTATAATTATTACAGTTCTAGCGATAATAACTGCATTATATGGGTAATAATGCATGTTATATTGAGAATAATGTAAGTAATAAGTATAATTATTACAGTTCTAGCGATAATAACTGCATAATATGGCTAATAGTGCATGTTTTATTGATAATAATGAAAGTAATAAGTATATTTATTATAGTTCTAGCGATAATAACTGCATAATATGGCTAATAGTGCATGTTCTATTGATAATAATGAAAGTAATACGTATATTTATTATAGTTCTAGCGATAATAACTGCATAATATGGGTAATAATGCACGTTATATTGAGAATAATATAAGTAATAATTATAATTATTACAGTTCTAGCGATAATAACTGCATTATATGGGTAATAATGCATGTTATATTGATAATATTGGGAGTATTAAGTAAAATTATTATAGTTCTAGCTATAATAATAGTAAAATATGGCTAATAGTGCATGTTATATTGAGAATAATATAGGTAATAAGTATAATTATTCCAGTTCTAGCGATAATAACTGCATTATATGGTTATAATGCATGTTATATTGATAATATCGGGAGTAATAAGTATAATTACTATAGTTCTAGCGATAATAATAGTACAATATGGCTAATAGTGCATGTTATATTGATAATAATAAAAGTAATAGGTATATTTATTACAGTTCTATCGATAATAACTGCATAATATGGGTAATAATGCCTGTTATATTGATGATAATAAAAGAAATGCGTATATTTATTATTGTTCTAGTGATAATAACTGCATAATATGGGTAATAATGCATGTTATATTGATAATAATAAAAGTAATACGTATATTTATTATAGTTCTAGCGATAATAACTGCATAACATGGGTAATAATGCACGTTATATTGCTAATAATATGAGTAATAAGTATAAATATTACAGTTCTAGCGATATTAAGTGCATTATATGGGTAATAATGCATGTTATATTGATAATAATAAAAGTAATAAGTATATTTATTACAGTTCTTGCGATAATAACTGCATTATATGGGTAATAATGGATGTTATATTGATAATATCGGGAGTAATAAGTATATTTATTATAGTTCTAGCGATAATAACTGCATAATATAGGTAATGATGCATGTTATATTGATAATAATAAAAGTAATAAGTATATTTATTATAGTTCTATCAATAATAACTGCATTATATGGGTAATAATGCACGTATTATTGCTAACAATATAAGTAATAAGTATAATTATTACAGTTCTAGCGATAATAACTGCATTATATGGGTAATAATGCATGTTATATACATAATATTGGGAGTAATAAGTACCATTATTACAGTTCTATCGATAATAACTGCATAATATGGGTAATAATGCACGTTATATTGCTAATAATATAAGTAATATGTATAATTATTACAGTTCTAGTGATAATAACTGCATTATATGGGTAATAATGCATGTTATATTGATAATAATAAAAGTAATAGGTATATTTATTACAGTTCTATCGATAATAACTGCATAATATGGGTAATAATGCCTGTTATATTGATGATAATAAAAGAAATGCGTATATTTATTATTGTTCTAGTGATAATAACTGCATAATATGGGTAATAATGCATGTTATATTGATAATAATAAAAGTAATACGTATATTTATTATAGTTCTAGCGATAATAACTGCATAACATGGGTAATAATGCACGTTATATTGCTAATAATATGAGTAATAAGTATAAATATTACAGTTCTAGCGATATTAAGTGCATTATATGGGTAATAATGCATGTTATATTGATAATAATAAAAGTAATAAGTATATTTATTATAGTTCTAGCGATAATAACAGCATAATATTGGTAATAATGCATGTTATATTGATGCTAATAAAAGTACTAAGTATATTTATTATAGTTCTAGACATTGTAACTGCATAATATGGTTAATAATGCATGTTATATTGAGAATAATATAAGTAATAAGTATAATTATTACAGTTCTAGCGATAATAACTGCATTATATGGGTAATAATGCATGTTATATTGATAATATTGGGAGTAATAAGTAAAATTATTATAGTTCTAGCGATAATAATAGTAAAATTTGGCTAATAGTGCATGTTATATTGAGAATAATGTAAGTAATAAGTATAATTATTACAGTTCTAGCGATAATAACTGCACAATATGGGTAATAATGCACGTTACATTGCTAATAATATAAGTAATAAGTATAATTATTACAGTTCTAGAGATAATAACTGCATTATATGGGTAATAATGCATGTTATATTGATAATGATAAAAGTAATAAGTATATTTATTACAGTTCTGGCGACAATAACTGCATTATATGGGTAATAATGCACGTTATATTGCTAATAATATAAGTAATAAGTATAATTATTACAGCTTTAGCGATAATAACTGCATTATATGGGTAATAATGCATGTTATATTGCTAATAATAAAAGTAATAAGTATATTTATTATAGTTCTATCGATAAAAACTGCATAATATGGGCAATAATGCATGTTATATTGATGATAATGAAAGTAGTAAGTATATTTATTACAGTTCTAGCGACAATAACTGCATAATAAGGGGAATTATGCATGGTGTATTGACAATAATATAAGTAATAAGTATAGTTATTACAGTTCTAGCGATAATAACTGCATTATTTGGGTAATAATGGATGTTATATTGATAATATCGGGAGTAATAAGTATAATTATTACAGTTCTAGCGATAATACTAGTAAAATATGGCTAATAGTGCATGTTCTATTGATAATAATAAAAGTAATACGTATATTTATTATAGTTCTAGCGATAATAACTGCATAATATGGGTAATAATGCACGTTATATTGATAATAATATAAGTAATAAGTATAATTATTACAGTTCTAGCGATAATAACTGCATTATATGGGTAATAATGCATGTTATATTGATGATATCGGGAGTAATAAGTATAATTATTATAGTTCTAGCGATATTAATAGTACAATATGGCTAATAGTGCATGTTATATTGATAATAATAAAAGTAATAAGTATATTTATTATAGTTCTATCGATAATAACTGCATAATATTGGTAATAATGCGTGTTATATTGATGCTAATAAAAGTACTAAGTATATTTATTATAGTTCTAGCGATTATAACTGCATAATGTGGGTAATAATGCATGCTATATTGAGAATAATATAAGTAATAAGTATAATTATTACAGTTCTAGCGATAATAACTGCATTATATGGGTAATAATGCATGTTATATTGATAATATTGGGAGTAATACGTAAAATTATAATAGTTCTAGCTATAATAATAGTAAAATATGGCTAATAGTGCACGTTATATTGAGAATAATGTAAGTAATAAGTATAATTGTTACAGTTCTAGCGAGAATAACTGCATAATATGGGTAATAATGCACGTTACATTGCTAATAATATAAGTAATAAGTATAATTATTGCAGCTCTAGCGATAATAACTGCATTATATGGGTAATAATGCATGTTATATTGATGATATCGGGAGTAATAAGTATAATTATTATAGTTCTAGCGATATTAATAGTACAATATGGCTAATAGTGCATGCTATATTGATAATAATAAAAGTAATAAGTATATTTATTATAGTTCTAGACATTATAACTGCATAATATGGGTAATAATGCATGTTATATTGAGAATAATATAAGTAATAAGTATAATTATTACAGTTCTAGCGATAATAACTGCATAATATGGGTAATAACGCATGTTATACTGATAATAATAAAAGTAATAAGTATATTTATTATAGTTCTATCGATAATAACTGCATAATATGGCTAATAGTGCATGTTCTATTGATAATATTGGGAGTAATAAGTAAAATTATTATAGTTCTAGCTTTAATAATAGTAAAATATGGCTAATAGTGCATGTTATATTGAGAATAATGTAAGTAATAAGTATAATTATTACAGTTCAAGCGGTAATAACTGCATAATATGGGTAACAATGCATGTTATATTGATAATATCTTGAGTAATAAGTATAATTATTACAGTTCTAGCGATAATAATAGTAAAATATGGCTAATAGTGCATGTTCTATTGATAATAATAAAAGTAATACGTATATTTATTATAGTTCTAGCGATAATAACTGCATAATATGGGTAACAATGCATGTTATATTGATAATAATATAAGTAATAAGTATAATTATTACAGTTCTAGCGATAATAACTGCATTATATGGGTAATAATGCATGTTATATTGCTAATAATATAAGTAATAAGTATAATTATTACAGTTCTAGCGATAATAACTGCATTATATGGGTAATAATGCATGTTATATTGATAACATCGGGAGTAATAAGTATAATTACTATAGTTCTAGCGATAATAATAGTACAATATGGCTAATAGTGCATGTTATATTGATAATAATAAAAATAATAAGTATATTTATTACAGTTCTATCGATAATAACTGCATAATATGGGTAATAATGCATGTTATATTGATGATAATAGAAGTAATGCGTATATTTATTATTGTTCTAGTGATAATAACTGCATAATATGGTAATAATGCATGTTATATTGATAATAATAAAAGTAATAAGTACATTTATTATATTTCCATCGATAATAACTGCATAATATGGGTAATAATGCATGTTATATTGATCATAATAAAAGTACTAAGTATATTTATTATGGCTATAGCGATAATAACTGCATAATATGGGTAATAATGCATGTTATATTGATAATAATATAAGTAATAAGTATAATTATTACAGTTCTAGCGATAATAACTGCATTATATGGGTAATAATGCATGTTATATTGATAATATTGGGAGTAATAAGTATAATTATTGTAGTTCTAGCGATAATAATAGTAAAATATGGCTAATAGTGCATGTTATATTGAGAATAATGTAAGTAATAAGTATAATTATTACAGTTCTAGCGATAATAACTGCACAATATGGGTAATAATGCACGTTACATTGCTAATAATATCAGTAATAAGTATAATTATTACAGTTCTTGCGATAATAACTGCATTATATGGGTAATAATGGATGTTATATTGATAATATCGGGAGTAATAAGTATATTTATTATAGTTCTAGCGATAATAACTGCATAATATAGGTAATGATGCATGTTATATTGATAATAATAAAAGTAATAAGTATATTTATTATAGTTCTATCAATAATAACTGCATTATATGGGTAATAATGCACGTATTATTGCTAACAATATAAGTAATAAGTATAATTATTACAGTTCTAGCGATAATAACTGCATTATATGGGTAATAATGCATGTTATATACATAATATTGGGAGTAATAAGTACCATTATTACAGTTCTATCGATAATAACTGCATAATATGGGTAATAATGCACGTTATATTGCTAATAATATAAGTAATATGTATAATTATTACAGTTCTAGTGATAATAACTGCATTATATGGGTAATAATGCATGTTATATTGATAATAATAAAAGTAATAAGTATATGTATTAGAGTTCTATCGATAATAACTGCATAACATTGGTAATAATGCATGTTATATTGATGCTAATAAAAGTACTAAGTATATTTATTATAGTTCTAGCGATTATAACTGCATAATGTGGGTAATAATGCATGCTATATTGAGAATAATATAAGTAATAAGTATAATTATTACAGTTCTAGCGATAATAACTGCATTATATGGGTAATAATGCATGTTATATTGATAATATTGGGAGTAATAAGTAAAATTATTATAGTTCTAGCTATAATAATAGTAAAATATTGCTAATAGTGCACGTTATATTGAGAATAATGTAAGTAATAAGTATAATTGTTACAGTTCTAGCGAGAATAACTGCATAATATGGGTAATAATGCACGTTACATTGCTAATAATATAAGTAATAAGTATAATTATTGCAGCTCTAGCGATAATAACTGCATTATATGGGTAATAATGCATGTTATATTGATGATATCGGGAGTAATAAGTATAATTATTATAGTTCTAGCGATATTAATAGTACAATATGGCTAATAGTGCATGTTATATTGATAATAATAAAAGTAATAAGTATATTTATTATAGTTCTAGACATTATAACTGCATAATATGGGTAATAATGCATGTTATATTGAGAATAATATAAGTAATAAGTATAATTATTACAGTTCTAGCGATAATAACTGCATTATATGGGTAATAATGCATGTTATATTGAGAATAATGTAAGTAATAAGTATAATTATTACAGTTCTAGCGATAATAACTGCATAATATGGCTAATAGTGCATGTTTTATTGATAATAATGAAAGTAATAAGTATATTTATTATAGTTCTAGCGATAATAACTGCATAATATGGCTAATAGTGCATGTTCTATTGATAATAATGAAAGTAATACGTATATTTATTATAGTTCTAGCGATAATAACTGCATAATATGGGTAATAATGCACGTTATATTGAGAATAATATAAGTAATAATTATAATTATTACAGTTCTAGCGATAATAACTGCATTATATGGGTAATAATGCATGTTATATTGATAATATTGGGAGTAATAAGTAAAATTATTATAGTTCTATCTATAATAATAGTAAAATATGGCTAATAGTGCATGTTATATTGAGAATAATATAGGTAATAAGTATAATTATTCCAGTTCTAGCGATAATAACTGCATTATATGGTTATAATGCATGTTATATTGATAATATCGGGAGTAATAAGTATAATTACTATAGTTCTAGCGATAATAATAGTACAATATGGCTAATAGTGCATGTTATATTGATAATAATAAAAGTAATAGGTATATTTATTACAGTTCTATCGATAATAACTGCATAATATGGGTAATAATGCCTGTTATATTGATGATAATAAAAGAAATGCGTATATTTATTATTGTTCTAGTGATAATAACTGCATAATATGGGTAATAATGCATGTTATATTGATAATAATAAAAGTAATACGTATATTTATTGTAGTTCTAGCGATAATAACTGCATAACATGGGTAATAATGCACGTTATATTGCTAATAATATGAGTAATAAGTATAATTATTACAGTTCTAGCGATATTAAGTGCATTATATGGGTAATAATGCATGTTATATTGATAATAATAAAAGTAATAAGTATATTTATTACAGTTCTATCGATAATAACTGCATAAAATGGGTAACAATGCATGTTATATTGATGATAATGAAAGTAGTAAGTATATTTATTACAGTTCTAGCGATAATAACTGCGTTATATGAGTAATAATGCATATTATATTGATAATATCGGGAGTAACAAGTATAATTATTATAGTTTTAGCGATAATAATAGTAAAATATGGCTAATGGTGCATGTTATATTGATAATAATAAAAGTAATAAGTATATTTATTATACTTCTGTCGATAATAACTGCATTATATGGGTAATAATGCATGTTATATTGATAATAATAAAAGTAATAAGTATATTTATTATAGTTCTAGCGATAATAACAGCATAATATTGGTAATAATGCATGTTATATTGATGCTAATAAAAGTACTAAGTATATTTATTATAGTTCTAGACATTGTAACTGCATAATATGGTTAATAATGCATGTTATATTGAGAATAATATAAGTAATAAGTATAATTATTACAGTTCTAGCGATAATAACTGCATTATATGGGTAATAATGCATGTTATATTGATAATATTGGGAGTAATAAGTAAAATTATTATAGTTCTAGCGATAATAATAGTAAAATTTGGCTAATAGTGCATGTTATATTGAGAATAATGTAAGTAATAAGTATAATTATTACAGTTCTAGCGATAATAACTGCACAATATGGGTAATAATGCACGTTACATTGCTAATAATATAAGTAATAAGTATAATTATTACAGTTCTAGAGATAATAACTGCATTATATGGGTAATAATGCATGTTATATTGATAATGATAAAAGTAATAAGTATATTTATTACAGTTCTGGCGACAATAACTGCATTATATGGGTAATAATGCACGTTATATTGCTAATAATATAAGTAATAAGTATAATTATTACAGCTTTAGCGATAATAACTGCATTATATGGGTAATAATGCATGTTATATTGCTAATAATAAAAGTAATAAGTATATTTATTATAGTTCTATCGATAAAAACTGCATAATATGGGCAATAATGCATGTTATATTGATGATAATGAAAGTAGTAAGTATATTTATTACAGTTGTAGCGACAATAACTGCATAATAAGGGGAATTATGCATGGTGTATTGACAATAATATAAGTAATAAGTATAGTTATTACAGTTCTAGCGATAATAACTGCATTATTTGGGTAATAATGGATGTTATATTGATAATATCGGGAGTAATAAGTATAATTATTACAGTTCTAGCGATAATACTAGTAAAATATGGCTAATAGTGCATGTTCTATTGATAATAATAAAAGTAATACGTATATTTATTATAGTTCTAGCGATAATAACTGCATAATATGGGTAATAATGCACGTTATATTGATAATAATATAAGTAATAAGTATAATTATTACAGTTCTAGCGATAATAACTGCATTATATGGGTAATAATGCATGTTATATTGATGATATCGGGAGTAATAAGTATAATTATTATAGTTCTAGCGATATTAATAGTACAATATGGCTAAAAGTGCATGTTATATTGATAATAATAAAAGTAATAAGTATATTTATTATAGTTCTATCGATAATAACTGCATAATATTGGTAATAATGCGTGTTATATTGATGCTAATAAAAGTACTAAGTATATTTATTATAGTTCTAGCGATTATAACTGCATAATGTGGGTAATAATGCATGCTATATTGAGAATAATATAAGTAATAAGTATAATTATTACAGTTCTAGCGATAATAACTGCATTATATGGGTAATAATGCATGTTATATTGATAATATTGGGAGTAATACGTAAAATTATTATAGTTCTAGCTATAATAATAGTAAAATATGGCTAATAGTGCACGTTATATTGAGAATAATGTAAGTAATAAGTATAATTGTTACAGTTCTAGCGATAATAACTGCATAATATGGGTAATAATGCATGTTATACTGATAATAATAAAAGTAATAAGTATATTTATTATAGTTCTATCGATAATAACTGCATAATATGGCTAATAGTGCATGTTCTATTGATAATATTGGGAGTAATAAGTAAAATTATTATAGTTCTAGCTATAATAATAGTAAAATATGGCTAATAGTGCATGTTATATTGAGAATAATGTAAGTAATAAGTATAATTATTACAGTTCAAGCGGTAATAACTGCATAATATGGGTAACAATGCATGTTATATTGATAATATCTTGAGTAATAAGTATAATTATTACAGTTCTAGCGATAATAATAGTAAAATATGGCTAATAGTGCATGTTCTATTGATAATAATAAAAGTAATACGTATATTTATTATAGTTCTAGCGATAATAACTGCATAATATGGGTAACAATGCATGTTATATTGATAATAATATAAGTAATAAGTATAATTATTACAGTTCTAGCGATAATAACTGCATTATATGGGTAATAATGCACGTTATATTGCTAATAATATAAATAATAAGTATAATTATTACAGCTCTAGCGATAATAACTGCATTATATGGGTAATAGTGCATGTTATATTGATGATATCGGGAGTAATAAGTATAATTATTATAGTTCTAGCGATATTAATAGTACAATATGGCTAATAGTGCATGTTATATTGATAATAATAAAAGTAATAAGTATATTTATTATAGTTCTATCGATAATAATTGCATAATATTGGTAATAATGCATGTTATATTGATGCTAATAAAAGTACTAAGTATATTTATTATAGTTCTAGCGATAATAACTGCATAATATGGGTAATAATGCACGTTACATTGCTAATAATATAAGTAATAAGTATAATTATTACAGTTCTAGTGATAATAACTGCATTATATGGGTAATAATGCATGTTATATTGATAATAATAAAAGTAATAAGTATATGCATTAGAGTTCTATCGATAATAACTGCATAATATTGGTAATAATGCATGTTATATTGATGCTAATAAAAGTACTAAGTATATTTATTATAGTTCTAGCGATAATAACTGCATAATATGGGTAATAATGCACGTTATATTGATAATAATATAAGTAATAAGTATAATTATTACAGTTCTAGCGATAATAACTGCATTATATGGGTAATAATGCATGTTATATTGATGATATCGGGAGTAATAAGTATAATTATTATAGTTCTAGCGATATTAATAGTACAATATGGCTATTAGTGCATGTTATATTGATAATAATAAAAGTAATAAGTATATTTATTATAGTTCTAGCGATAATAACTGCATAATATGGCTAATAGTGCATGTTCTATTGATAATAATGAAAGTAATACGTATATTTATTATAGTTCTAGCGATAATAACTGCATAATATAGGTAATAATGCACGTTATATTGATAATAATATAAGTAATAAGTATAATTATTACAGTTCTAGCGATAATAACTGCATAATATGGGTAATAATGCATGTTATATTGAGAATAATATAAGTAATAAGTACCATTATTACAGTTCTATCGATAATAACTGCATAATATGGGTAATAATGCACGTTACATTGATAATAATATAAGTAATAAGTATAATTATTACAGTTCTAGTGATAATAACTGCATTATATGGGTAATAATGCATGTTATATTGATGCTAATAAAAGTACTAAGTATATTTATTATAGTTCTAGCGATTATAACTGCATAATGTGGGTAATAATGCATGCTATATTGAGAATAATATAAGTAATAAGTATAATTATTACAGTTCTAGCGATAATAACTGCATTATATGGGTAATAATGCATGTTATATTGATAATATTGGGAGTAATAAGTAAAATTATTATAGTTCTAGCTATAATAATAGTAAAATATTGCTAATAGTGCACGTTATATTGAGAATAATGTAAGTAATAAGTATAATTGTTACAGTTCTAGCGAGAATAACTGCATAATATGGGTAATAATGCACGTTACATTGCTAATAATATAAGTAATAAGTATAATTATTGCAGCTCTAGCGATAATAACTGCATTATATGGGTAATAATGCATGTTATATTGATGATATCGGGAGTAATAAGTATAATTATTATAGTTCTAGCGATATTAATAGTACAATATGGCTAATAGTGCATGTTATATTGATAATAATAAAAGTAATAAGTATATTTATTATAGTTCTAGACATTATAACTGCATAATATGGGTAATAATGCATGTTATATTGAGAATAATATAAGTAATAAGTATAATTATTACAGTTCTAGCGATAATAACTGCATTATATGGGTAATAATGCATGTTATATTGAGAATAATGTAAGTAATAAGTATAATTATTACAGTTCTAGCGATAATAACTGCATAATATGGCTAATAGTGCATGTTTTATTGATAATAATGAAAGTAATAAGTATATTTATTATAGTTCTAGCGATAATAACTGCATAATATGGCTAATAGTGCATGTTCTATTGATAATAATGAAAGTAATACGTATATTTATTATAGTTCTAGCGATAATAACTGCATAATATGGGTAATAATGCACGTTATATTGAGAATAATATAAGTAATAATTATAATTATTACAGTTCTAGCGATAATAACTGCATTATATGGGTAATAATGCATGTTATATTGATAATATTGGGAGTAATAAGTAAAATTATTATAGTTCTATCTATAATAATAGTAAAATATGGCTAATAGTGCATGTTATATTGAGAATAATATAGGTAATAAGTATAATTATTCCAGTTCTAGCGATAATAACTGCATTATATGGTTATAATGCATGTTATATTGATAATATCGGGAGTAATAAGTATAATTACTATAGTTCTAGCGATAATAATAGTACAATATGGCTAATAGTGCATGTTATATTGATAATAATAAAAGTAATAGGTATATTTATTACAGTTCTATCGATAATAACTGCATAATATGGGTAATAATGCCTGTTATATTGATGATAATAAAAGAAATGCGTATATTTATTATTGTTCTAGTGATAATAACTGCATAATATGGGTAATAATGCATGTTATATTGATAATAATAAAAGTAATACGTATATTTATTGTAGTTCTAGCGATAATAACTGCATAACATGGGTAATAATGCACGTTATATTGCTAATAATATGAGTAATAAGTATAATTATTACAGTTCTAGCGATATTAAGTGCATTATATGGGTAATAATGCATGTTATATTGATAATAATAAAAGTAATAAGTATATTTATTACAGTTCTATCGATAATAACTGCATAAAATGGGTAACAATGCATGTTATATTGATGATAATGAAAGTAGTAAGTATATTTATTACAGTTCTAGCGATAATAACTGCGTTATATGAGTAATAATGCATATTATATTGATAATATCGGGAGTAACAAGTATAATTATTATAGTTTTAGCGATAATAATAGTAAAATATGGCTAATGGTGCATGTTATATTGATAATAATAAAAGTAATAAGTATATTTATTATACTTCTGTCGATAATAACTGCATTATATGGGTAATAATGCATGTTATATTGATAATAATAAAAGTAATAAGTATATTTATTATAGTTCTAGCGATAATAACAGCATAATATTGGTAATAATGCATGTTATATTGATGCTAATAAAAGTACTAAGTATATTTATTATAGTTCTAGACATTGTAACTGCATAATATGGTTAATAATGCATGTTATATTGAGAATAATATAAGTAATAAGTATAATTATTACAGTTCTAGCGATAATAACTGCATTATATGGGTAATAATGCATGTTATATTGATAATATTGGGAGTAATAAGTAAAATTATTATAGTTCTAGCGATAATAATAGTAAAATTTGGCTAATAGTGCATGTTATATTGAGAATAATGTAAGTAATAAGTATAATTATTACAGTTCTAGCGATAATAACTGCACAATATGGGTAATAATGCACGTTACATTGCTAATAATATAAGTAATAAGTATAATTATTACAGTTCTAGAGATAATAACTGCATTATATGGGTAATAATGCATGTTATATTGATAATGATAAAAGTAATAAGTATATTTATTACAGTTCTGGCGACAATAACTGCATTATATGGGTAATAATGCACGTTATATTGCTAATAATATAAGTAATAAGTATAATTATTACAGCTTTAGCGATAATAACTGCATTATATGGGTAATAATGCATGTTATATTGCTAATAATAAAAGTAATAAGTATATTTATTATAGTTCTATCGATAAAAACTGCATAATATGGGCAATAATGCATGTTATATTGATGATAATGAAAGTAGTAAGTATATTTATTACAGTTGTAGCGACAATAACTGCATAATAAGGGGAATTATGCATGGTGTATTGACAATAATATAAGTAATAAGTATAGTTATTACAGTTCTAGCGATAATAACTGCATTATTTGGGTAATAATGGATGTTATATTGATAATATCGGGAGTAATAAGTATAATTATTACAGTTCTAGCGATAATACTAGTAAAATATGGCTAATAGTGCATGTTCTATTGATAATAATAAAAGTAATACGTATATTTATTATAGTTCTAGCGATAATAACTGCATAATATGGGTAATAATGCACGTTATATTGATAATAATATAAGTAATAAGTATAATTATTACAGTTCTAGCGATAATAACTGCATTATATGGGTAATAATGCATGTTATATTGATGATATCGGGAGTAATAAGTATAATTATTATAGTTCTAGCGATATTAATAGTACAATATGGCTAAAAGTGCATGTTATATTGATAATAATAAAAGTAATAAGTATATTTATTATAGTTCTATCGATAATAACTGCATAATATTGGTAATAATGCGTGTTATATTGATGCTAATAAAAGTACTAAGTATATTTATTATAGTTCTAGCGATTATAACTGCATAATGTGGGTAATAATGCATGCTATATTGAGAATAATATAAGTAATAAGTATAATTATTACAGTTCTAGCGATAATAACTGCATTATATGGGTAATAATGCATGTTATATTGATAATATTGGGAGTAATACGTAAAATTATTATAGTTCTAGCTATAATAATAGTAAAATATGGCTAATAGTGCACGTTATATTGAGAATAATGTAAGTAATAAGTATAATTGTTACAGTTCTAGCGATAATAACTGCATAATATGGGTAATAATGCATGTTATACTGATAATAATAAAAGTAATAAGTATATTTATTATAGTTCTATCGATAATAACTGCATAATATGGCTAATAGTGCATGTTCTATTGATAATATTGGGAGTAATAAGTAAAATTATTATAGTTCTAGCTATAATAATAGTAAAATATGGCTAATAGTGCATGTTATATTGAGAATAATGTAAGTAATAAGTATAATTATTACAGTTCAAGCGGTAATAACTGCATAATATGGGTAACAATGCATGTTATATTGATAATATCTTGAGTAATAAGTATAATTATTACAGTTCTAGCGATAATAATAGTAAAATATGGCTAATAGTGCATGTTCTATTGATAATAATAAAAGTAATACGTATATTTATTATAGTTCTAGCGATAATAACTGCATAATATGGGTAACAATGCATGTTATATTGATAATAATATAAGTAATAAGTATAATTATTACAGTTCTAGCGATAATAACTGCATTATATGGGTAATAATGCATGTTATATTGCTAATAATATAAGTAATAAGTATAATTATTACAGTTCTAGCGATAATAACTGCATTATATGGGTAATAATGCATGTTATATTGATAACATCGGGAGTAATAAGTATAATTACTATAGTTCTAGCGATAATAATAGTACAATATGGCTAATAGTGCATGTTATATTGATAATAATAAAAATAATAAGTATATTTATTACAGTTCTATCGATAATAACTGCATAATATGGGTAATAATGCATGTTATATTGATGATAATAGAAGTAATGCCTATATTTATTATTGTTCTAGTGATAATAACTGCATAATATGGGTAATAATGCATGTTATATTGATAATAATAAAAGTAATAAGTACATTTATTATATTTCCATCGATAATAACTGCATAATATGGGTAATAATGCATGTTATATTGATCATAATAAAAGTACTAAGTATATTTATTATGGCTATAGCGATAATAACTGCATAATATGGGTAATAATGCATGTTATATTGATAATAATATAAGTAATAAGTATAATTATTACAGTTCTAGCGATAATAACTGCATTATATGGGTAATAATGCATGTTATATTGATAATAATATAAGTAATAAGTATAATCATTACAGTTCTAGCGATAATAACTGCATTATATGGGTAATAATGCATGTTATATTGATAATATCGGGAGTAATAAGTACAATTATTAGAGTTCTAGCGATAATATTAGTAAAATATAACTAATAGTGCATGTTCTATTGATAATAATAAAAGTAATACGTATATTTATTATAGTTCTAGCGATAATAACTGCATAATATGGGTAATAATGCACGTTATATTGATAATAATATAAGTAATAAGTATAATTATTACAGTTCTAGCGATAATAACTGCATTATTTGGGTAATAATGGATGTTATATAGCTAATAATATAAGTAATAAGTATAACTATTACAGTTCTAGCGATAATAACTGCATTATATGGGTAATAATGCATGTTATATTGATGATAATAAAAGTAATACGTTTATTTATTATAGTTCTAGCGATAATAACTGCATAATATGGGTAATAATGCATGTTATATTGATAATAAAGAAGTAATAAGTATATTTATTATAGTTCTATCGATAATAACTGCATAATATGGGTAATAATGCACGTTATATTGATGATAATAAAAGTCGTAAGTATATTTATTATAGTTCTACCGATTATAACTGCATTATATGGGTAATAATGCATGTTATATTGCTAATAATATAACTAATAAGTATAATTATTACAGTTCTAGCGATAATAACTGCATTATATGGGTAATAATGCATGTTATATTGATAATAATATAAGTAATAAGTATAATTATTACAGTTCTAGCGATAATAACTGCATTATATGGGTAATAATGCATGTTATATTGATAATATCGGGAGTAATAAGTACAATTATTACAGTTCTAGCGATAATATTAGTAAAATATAACTAATAGTGCATGTTCTATTGATAATAATAAAAGTAATACGTATATTTATTATAGTTCTAGCGATAATAACTGCATAATATGGGTAATAATGCACGTTATATTGATAATAATATAAGTAATAAGTATAATTATTACAGTTCTAGCGATAATAACTGCATTATTTGGGTAATAATGGATGTTATATTGTTAACATCGGGAGTAATAAGTATAATTATTACAGTTCTAGCGATAATACTAGTAAAATATGGCGAAGCGTGCCTGTTATATTGATAATAATAAAAGTAATAAGTATATTTATTATACTTCTGTCGATAATAACTGCATTATATGGGTAATAATGCACGTTATATTGATAATAATATAAGTAATATGTATAATTATTACAGTTCTAGCGATAATAACTGCATTATATGGGTAATAATGCACGTTATATTGCTAATAATATAAGTAATAAGTATAATTATTACAGTTCTAGCGATAATAACTACATTATATGGGTAATAATGCATGTTATATTGATAATATCCGGAGTAATAAGTATAATTATTACAGTTCTAGCGATAATAATAGTAAAATATAACTAATAGTGTATGTTCTATTGATAATAACAAAAGTAATACGTATATTTATTATAGTTCTAGCGATAATAACTGCATAATATGGGTAATAATGCATGTTATATTGATAATAATATAAGTAATAAGTATAATTATTACAGTTCTAGCGATAATAACTGCATTATATGGGTAATAATGCATGTTATATTGATAATATCGGGAGTGTAAAGTATAATTATTACAGTTCTAGCGATAATAATAGTAAAATATAACTAATAGTGCATGTTCTATTGATAATAATAAAAGTAATACGTATATTTATTATAGTTCTAGCGATAATAACTGCATAATATGGGTAATAATGCACGTTATATTGATAATAATATAAGTAATAAGTATAATTATTACAGTTCTAGCGATAATAACTGCATTATATGGGTAATAATGCACGTTATATAGCTAATAATATAAGTAATAAGTATAACTATTACAGTTCTAGCGATAATAACTGCATTATATGGGTAATAATGCATGTTATATTGATAATATCGGGAGTGTTAAGTATAATTATTACAGTTCTAGCGATAATAATAGTAAAATATAACTAATAGTGCATGTTATATTGAGAATAGTAAAAGTAATACGTATATTTATTATAGTTCTAGCGATAATAACTGCATAATATGGGTAATAATGCATGTTATATTGATAATAATATAAGTAATAAGTATAATTATTACAGTTCTAGCGATAATAACTGCATTATATGGGTAATAATGCATGTTATATTGCTAATAATATAACTAATAAGTATAATTATTACAGTTCTAGCGATAATAACTGCATTATATGGGTAATAATGCATGTTATATTGATAATAATAAAAGTAATAAGTATATTTTTTACAGTTCTATCGATAATAACTGCATAAAATGGGTAACAATGCATGTTATATTGATGATAATGAAAGTAGTAAGCATATTTATTACAGTTCTAGCGATAATAACTGCGTTATATGCGTAATAATGCATATTATATTGATAATATCGGGAGTAATAAGTATAATTATTATAGTTCTAGCGATAATAATAGTAAAATATGGCTAATGGTGCATGTTATATTGATAATAATAAAAGTAATAAGTATATTTATTACAGTTCTGGCGATAATAACTGCATTATATGGGTAATAATGCATGTTATATTGATGATAATAAAAGTAGTAAGTATATTTATTATAGTTCTAGCGATAATAACTGCATTATATGGGTAATAATGCACGTTATATTGCTAATAATATAAGTAATAAGTATAATTATTACAGTTCTAGCGATAATAACTGCATTATATGGGTAATAATGCATGTTATATTGATAATATCGGGAGTAATAAGTATATTTATTATAGTTCCATCGATAATAACTGCATAATATGGGTAATTATGCATGTTATATTGATGATAATAAAAGTACTAAGTATATTTATTATGGCTATAGCGATAATAACAGCATAATATGGGTAATAATGCATGTTATATTGATAATAATATAAGTAATAAGTATAATTATTACAGTTCTAGCGATAATAACTGCATTATATGGGTAATAATGCATGTTATATTGATAATAATATAAGTAATAAGTATAATTATTACAGTTCTAGCGATAATAACTGCATTATATGGGTAATAATGCATGTTATATTGATAATATCGGGAGTGTTAAGTATAATTATTACAGTTCTAGCGATAATAATAGTAAAATATAACTAATAGTGCATGTTCTATTGATAATAATAAAAGTAATACGTATATTTATTATAGTTCTAGCGATAATAACTGCATAATATGGGTAATAATGCACGTTATATTGATAATAATATAAGTAATAAGTATAATTATTACAGTTCTAGCGATAATAACTGCATTATATGGGTAATAATGCACGTTATATAGCTAATAATATAAGTAATAAGTATAACTATTACAGTTCTAGCGATAATAACTGCATTATATGGGTAATAATGCATGTTATATTGATAATATCGGGAGTGTTAAGTATAATTATTACAGTTCTAGCGATAATAACTGCATTATATGGGTAATAATGCATGTTATATTGATAATAATATAAGTAACAAGTATAATTATTACAGTTCTAGCGATAATAACTGCATTATATGGGTAATAATGCATGTTATATTGATAATATCGGGAGTGTTAAGTATAATTATTACAGTTCTAGCGATAATAATAGTAAAATATAACTAATAGTGCATGTTCTATTGATAATAATAAAAGTAATACGTATATTTATTATAGTTCTAGCGATAATAACTGCATAATATGGGTAATAATGCACGTTATATTGATAATAATATAAGTAATACGTATATTTATTATAGTTCTAGCGATAATAACTGCATAATATGGGTAATAATGCATGTTATATTGATAATAATATAAGTAATAAGTATAATTATTACAGTTCTAGCGATAATAACTGCATTATATGGGTAATAATGCATGTTATATTGCTAATAATATAACTAATAAGTATAATTATTACAGTTCTAGCGATAATAACTGCATTATATGGGTAATAATGCATGTTATATTGATAATAATAAAAGTAATAAGTATATTTTTTACAGTTCTATCGATAATAACTGCATAAAATGGGTAACAATGCATGTTATATTGATGATAATGAAAGTAGTAAGCATATTTATTACAGTTCTAGCGATAATAACTGCGTTATATGCGTAATAATGCATATTATATTGATAATATCGGGAGTAATAAGTATAATTATTATAGTTCTAGCGATAATAATAGTAAAATATGGCTAATGGTGCATGTTATATTGATAATAATAAAAGTAATAAGTATATTTATTACAGTTCTGGCGATAATAACTGCATTATATGGGTAATAATGCATGTTATATTGATGATAATAAAAGTAGTAAGTATATTTATTATAGTTCTACCGATTATAACTGCATAATATGGGTAATAATGCATGTTATATGGACAATAATATAAGTAATAAGTATAATTATTACAGTTCTATCGATAATAACTGCATAATATGGGTAATAATGCACGTTATATTGCTAATAATATAAGTAATAAGTATAATTATTACAGTTCTAGCGATAATAACTGCATTATATGTGTAATAATGCATGTTATATTGATAATATCGGGAGTAATAAGTATATTTATTATGGCTATAGCGATAATAACTGCATAATATGGGTAATAATGCATGTTATATTGATAATAATATAAGTAATAAGTATAATTATTACAGTTCTAGCGATAATAACTGCATTATATGGGTAATAATGCATGTTATATTGATAATAATAAAAGTAATAAGTATATTTATTATAGTTCTATCGATAATAACTGCATAATATGGCTAATAGTGCATGTTCTATTGATAATATTGGGAGTAATAAGTAAAATTATTATAGTTCTAGCTATAATAATAGTAAAATATGGCTAATAGTGCATGTTATATTGAGAATAATGTAAGTAATAAGTATAATTATTACAGTTCAAGCGGTAATAACTGCATAATATGGGTAACAATGCATGTTATATTGATAATATCTTGAGTAATAAGTATAATTATTACAGTTCTAGCGATAATAATAGTAAAATATGGCTAATAGTGCATGTTCTATTGATAATAATAAAAGTAATACGTATATTTATTATAGTTCTAGCGATAATAACTGCATAATATGGGTAACAATGCATGTTACATTGATAATAATATAAGTAATAAGTATAATTATTACAGTTCTAGCGATAATAACTGCATTATATGGGTAATAATGCATGTTATATTGCTAATAATATAAGTAATAAGTATAATTATTACAGTTCTAGCGATAATAACTGCATTATATGGGTAATAATGCATGTTATATTGATAACATCGGGAGTAATAAGTATAATTCCTATAGTTCTAGCGATAATAATAGTACAATATGGCTAATAGTGCATGTTATATTGATAATAATAAAAATAATAAGTTTATTTATTACAGTTCTATCGATAATAACTGCATAATATGGGTAATAATGCATGTTATATTGATGATAATAGAAGTAATACGTATATTTATTATTGTTCTAGTGATAATAACTGCATAATATGGGTAATAATGCATGTTATATTGATAATAATAAAAGTAATAAGTATATTTATTATATTTCCATCGATAATAACTGCATAATATGGGTAATAATGCATGTTATATTGATAATAATATAAGTAATAAGTATAATTATTAGAGTTCTAGCGATAATAACTGCATTATATGGGTAATAATGCATGTTATATTGATAATAATATAAGTAATAAGTATAATTATTACAGTTCTAGCGATAATAACTGCATTATATGGGTAATAATGCATGTTATATTGATAATATCGGGAGTAATAAGTACAATTATTACAGTTCTAGCGATAATATTAGTAAAATATAACTAATAGTGCATGTTCTATTGATAATAATAAAAGTAATACGTATATTTATTATAGTTCTAGCGATAATAACTGCATAATATGGGTAATAATGCACGTTATATTGATAATAATATAAGTAATAAGTATAATTATTACAGTTCTAGCGATAATAACTGCATTATATGGGTAATAATGCATGTTATATTGATAATATCGGGAGTGTTAAGTATAATTATTACAGTTCTAGCGATAATACTAGGAAAATATGGCTAAGAGTGCCTGTTATATTGATAATAATAAAAGTAATAAGTATATTTATTATACTTCTGTCGATAATAACTGCATTATATGGGTAATAATGCATGCTATATTGATAATAATATACGTAATAAGTATAATTATTACAGTTCTAGGGATAATAACTCCATTATATGGGTAATAATGCATGTTACATTGATAATAATATAAGTAATAAGTATAATTATTACAGTTCAAGCGGTGATAACTGCATAATATGGGTAACAATGCATGTTATATTGATAATATCTTGTGTAATAAGTATAATTATTACAGTTCTAGCGATAATAATAGTAAAATATGGCTAATAGTGCATGTTCTATTGATAATAATAAAAGTAATACGTATATTTATTATAGTTCTAGCGATAATAACTGCATAATATGGGTAATAATGCATGTTATATTGATAATAATAGAAGTAATAAGTATAATTATTACAGTTCTAGCGATAATAACTGCATTATATCGGTAATAATGCACGTTATATTGCTAATAATATAAGTAATAAGTATAATTATTACAGTTCTAGCGATAATAACTGCATTATATGGGTAATAATGCATGTTATATTGATAATATCGGGAGTAATAAGTATATTTATTATAGTTCCATCGATAATAACTGCATAATATGGGTAATTATGCATGTTATATTGATGATAATAAAAGTACTAAGTATATTTATTATGGCTATAGCGATAATAACAGCATAATATGGGTAATAATGCATGTTATATTGATAATAATATAAGTAATAAGTATAATTATTACAGTTCTAGCGATAATAACTGCATTATATGGGTAATAATGCATGTTATATTGATAACATCGGGAGTGTTAAGTATAATTATTACAGTTCTAGCGATAATAATAGTAAAATATAACTAATAGTGCATGTTCTATTGATAATAATAAAAGTAATACGTATATTTATTATAGTTCTAGCGATAATAACTGCATAATATGGGTAATAATGCACGTTATATTGATAATAATATAAGTAATAAGTATAATTATTACAGTTCTAGCGATAATAACTGCATTATATGGGTAATAATGCACGTTATATAGCTAATAATATAAGTAATAAGTATAACTATTACAGTTCTAGCGATAATAACTGCATTATATGGGTAATAATGCATGTTATATTGATAATATCGGGAGTGTTAAGTATAATTATTACAGTTCTAGCGATAATAATAGTAAAATATAACTAATAGTGCATGTTATATTGAGAATAGTAAAAGTAATACGTATATTTATTATAGTTCTAGCGATAATAACTGCATAATATGGGTAATAATGCATGTTATATTGATAATAATATAAGTAATAAGTATAATTATTACAGTTCTAGCGATAATAACTGCATTATATGGGTAATAATGCATGTTATATTGCTAATAATATAACTAATAAGTATAATTATTACAGTTCTAGCGATAATAACTGCATTATATGGGTAATAATGCATGTTATATTGATAATAATAAAAGTAATAAGTATATTTTTTACAGTTCTATCGATAATAACTGCATAAAATGGGTAACAATGCATGTTATATTGATGATAATGAAAGTAGTAAGCATATTTATTACAGTTCTAGCGATAATAACTGCGTTATATGCGTAATAATGCATATTATATTGATAATATCGGGAGTAATAAGTATAATTATTATAGTTCTAGCGATAATAATAGTAAAATATGGCTAATGGTGCATGTTATATTGATAATAATAAAAGTAATAAGTATATTTATTACAGTTCTGGCGATAATAACTGCATTATATGGGTAATAATGCATGTTATATTGATGATAATAAAAGTAGTAAGTATATTTATTATAGTTCTACCGATTATAACTGCATAATATGGGTAATAATGCATGTTATATGGACAATAATATAAGTAATAAGTATAATTATTACAGTTCTATCGATAATAACTGCATAATATGGGTAATAATGCACGTTATATTGCTAATAATATAAGTAATAAGTATAATTATTACAGTTCTAGCGATAATAACTGCATTATATGTGTAATAATGCATGTTATATTGATAATATCGGGAGTAATAAGTATATTTATTATGGCTATAGCGATAATAACTGCATAATATGGGTAATAATGCATGTTATATTGATAATAATATAAGTAATAAGTATAATTATTACAGTTCTAGCGATAATAACTGCATTATATGGGTAATAATGCATGTTATATTGCTAACAATATAACTAATAAGTATAATTATTACAGTTCTAGCGATAATAACTGCATTATATGGGTAATAATGCATGTTATATTGATAATAATAAAAGTAATAAGTATATTTTTTACAGTTCTATCGATAATAACTGCATAAAATGGGTAACAATGCATGTTATATTGATGATAATGAAAGTAGTAAGCATATTTATTACAGTTCTAGCGATAATAACTGCGTTATATGCGTAATAATGCATATTATATTGATAATATCGGGAGTAATAAGTATAATTATTATAGTTCTAGCGATAATAATAGTAAAATATGGCTAATGGTGCATGTTATATTGATAATAATAAAAGTAATAAGTATATTTATTACAGTTCTGGCGATAATAACTGCATTATATGGGTAATAATGCATGTTATATTGATAATATCGGGAGTAATAAGTATATTTATTATAGTTCCATCGATAATAACTGCATAATATGGGTAATTATGCATGTTATATTGATGATAATAAAAGTACTAAGTATATTTATTATGGCTATAGCGATAATAACAGCATAATATGGGTAATAATGCATGTTATATTGATAATAATATAAGTAATAAGTATAATTATTACAGTTCTAGCGATAATAACTGCATTATATGGGTAATAATGCATGTTATATTGATAATAATATAAGTAATAAGTATAATTATTACAGTTCTAGCGATAATAACTGCATTATATGGGTAATAATGCATGTTATATTGATAATATCGGGAGTGTTAAGTATAATTATTACAGTTCTAGCGATAATAATAGTAAAATATAACTAATAGTGCATGTTCTATTGATAATAATAAAAGTAATACGTATATTTATTATAGTTCTAGCGATAATAACTGCATAATATGGGTAATAATGCACGTTATATTGATAATAATATAAGTAATAAGTATAATTATTACAGTTCTAGCGATAATAACTGCATTATATGGGTAATAATGCACGTTATATAGCTAATAATATAAGTAATAAGTATAACTATTACAGTTCTAGCGATAATAACTGCATTATATGGGTAATAATGCATGTTATATTGATAATATCGGGAGTGTTAAGTATAATTATTACAGTTCTAGCGATAATAATAGTAAAATATAACTAATAGTGCATGTTATATTGAGAATAGTAAAAGTAATACGTATATTTATTATAGTTCTAGCGATAATAACTGCATAATATGGGTAATAATGCATGTTATATTGATAATAATATAAGTAATAAGTATAATTATTACAGTTCTAGCGATAATAACTGCATTATATGGGTAATAATGCATGTTATATTGCTAATAATATAACTAATAAGTATAATTATTACAGTTCTAGCGATAATAACTGCATTATATGGGTAATAATGCATGTTATATTGATAATAATAAAAGTAATAAGTATATTTTTTACAGTTCTATCGATAATAACTGCATAAAATGGGTAACAATGCATGTTATATTGATGATAATGAAAGTAGTAAGCATATTTATTACAGTTCTAGCGATAATAACTGCGTTATATGCGTAATAATGCATATTATATTGATAATATCGGGAGTAATAAGTATAATTATTATAGTTCTAGCGATAATAATAGTAAAATATGGCTAATGGTGCATGTTGTATTGATAATAATAAAAGTAATAAGTATATTTATTACAGTTCTGGCGATAATAACTGCATTATATGGGTAATAATGCATGTTATATTCATGATAATAAAAGTAGTAAGTATATTTATTATAGTTCTACCGATTATAACTGCATAATATGGGTAATAATGCATGTTATATGGACAATAATATAAGTAGTAAGTATAATTATTACAGTTCTATCGATAATAACTGCATAATATGGGTAATAATGCACGTTATATTGCTAATAATATAAGTAATAAGTATAATTATTACAGTTCTAGCGATAATAACTGCATTATATGTGTAATAATGCATGTTATATTGATAATATCGGGAGTAATAAGTATATTTATTATGGCTATAGCGATAATAACTGCATAATATGGGTAATAATGCATGTTATATTGATAATAATATAAGTAATAAGTATAATTATTACAGTTCTAGCGATAATAACTGCATTATATGGGTAATAATGCATGTTATATTGCTAATAATATAACTAATAAGTATAATTATTACAGTTCTAGCGATAATAACTGCATTATATGGGTAATAATGCATGTTATATTGATAATAATAAAAGTAATAAGTATATTTTTTACAGTTCTATCGATAATAACTGCATAAAATGGGTAACAATGCATGTTATATTGATGATAATGAAAGTAGTAAGCATATTTATTACAGTTCTAGCGATAATAACTGCGTTATATGCGTAATAATGCATATTATATTGATAATATCGGGAGTAATAAGTATAATTATTATAGTTCTAGCGATAATAATAGTAAAATATGGCTAATGGTGCATGTTATATTGATAATAATAAAAGTAATAAGTATATTTATTACAGTTCTGGCGATAATAACTGCATTATATGGGTAATAATGCATGTTATATTGATGATAATAAAAGTAGTAAGTATATTTATTATAGTTCTACCGATTATAACTGCATAATATGGGTAATAATGCATGTTATATGGACAATAATATAAGTAATAAGTATAATTATTACAGTTCTATCGATAATAACTGCATAATATGGGTAATAATGCACGTTATATTGCTAATAATATAACTAATAAGTATAATTATTACAGTTCTAGCGATAATAACTGCATTATATGGGTAATAATGCATGTTATATTGATAATAATAAAAGTAATGAGTATATTTTTTACAGTTCTATCGATAATAACTGCATAAAATGGGTAACAATGCATGTTATATTGATGATAATGAAAGTAGTTAGCATATTTATTACAGTTCTAGCGATAATAACTGCATTATATGGGTAATAATGCAGGTTATATTGATGATAATAAAAGTAGTAAGTATAATTATTACAGTTCTAGCGATAATAACTGCATTATATGGGTAATAATGCACGTTATATTGCTAATAATATAAGTAATAAGTATAATTATTACAGTTCTAGCGATAATAACTGCATTACATGGGTAATAATGCATGTTATATTGATAATATCGGGAGTAATAAGTATATTTATTATAGTTCCATCGATAATAACTGCATAATATGGGTAATTATGCATGTTATATTGATGATAATAAAAGTACTAAGTATATTTATTATGGCTATAGCGATAATAACAGCATAATATGGGTAATAATGCATGTTATATTGATAATAATATAAGTAATAAGTATAATTATTACAGTTCTAGCGATAATAACTGCATTATATGGGTAATAATGCATGTTATATTGATAATAATATAAGTAATAAGTATAATTATTGCAGTTCTAGCGATAATAACTGCATTATATGGGTAATAATGCATGTTATATTGATAATATCGGGAGTGTTAAGTATAATTATTACAGTTCTAGCGATAATAATAGTAAAATATAACTAATAGTGCATGTTATATTGAGAATAATAAAAGTAATACGTATATTTATTATAGTTCTAGCGATAATAACTGCATAATATGGGTAATAATGCATGTTATATTGATAATAATAGAAGTAATAAGTATAATTATTACAGTTCTAGCGATAATAACTGCATAATATGGGTAATAATGCACGTTATATTGATAATAATATAAGTAATAAGTATAATTATTACAGTTCTAGCGATAATAACTGCATTATATGGCTAATAATGCACGTTATATTGCTAATAATATAAGTAATAAGTATAATTATTACAGTTCTAGCGATAATAACTGCATTATATGTGTAATAATGCATGTTATATTGATAATATCGGGAGTAATAAGTATATTTATTATGGCTATAGCGATAATAACTGCATAATATGGGTATTAATGCATGTTATATTGATAATAATATAAGTAATAAGTATAATTATTACAGTTCTAGCGATAATAACTGCATTATATGGGTAATAATGCATGTTATATTGATAACATCGGGAGTGTTAAGTATAATTATTACAGTTCTAGCCATAATAATAGTAAAATATAACTAATAGTGCATGTTCTATTGCTAATAATAAAAGTAATACGTATATTTATTATAGTTCTAGCGATAATAACTGCATAATATGGGTAATAATGCACGTTATATTGATAATAATATAAGTAATAAGTATAATTATTACAGTTCTAGCGATAATAACTGCATTATATGGGTAATAATGCACGTTATATAGCTAATAATATAAGTAATAAGTATAACTATTACAGTTCTAGCGATAATAACTGCATTATATGGGTAATAATGCATGTTATATTGATAATATCGGGAGTGTTAAGTATAATTATTACAGTTCTAGCGATAATAATAGTAAAATATAACTAATAGTGCATGTTATATTGAGAATAGTAAAAGTAATACGTATATTTATTATAGTTCTAGCGATAATAACTGCATAATATGGGTAATAATGCATGTTATATTGATAATAATATAAGTAATAAGTATAATTATTACAGTTCTAGCGATAATAACTGCATTATATGGGTAATAATGCATGTTATATTGCTAACAATATAACTAATAAGTATAATTATTACAGTTCTAGCGATAATAACTGCATTATATGGGTAATAATGCATGTTATATTGATAATAATAAAAGTAATAAGTATATTTTTTACAGTTCTATCGATAATAACTGCATAAAATGGGTAACAATGCATGTTATATTGATGATAATGAAAGTAGTAAGCATATTTATTACAGTTCTAGCGATAATAACTGCGTTATATGCGTAATAATGCATATTATATTGATAATATCGGGAGTAATAAGTATAATTATTATAGTTCTAGCGATAATAATAGTAAAATATGGCTAATGGTGCATGTTATATTGATAATAATAAAAGTAATAAGTATATTTATTACAGTTCTGGCGATAATAACTGCATTATATGGGTAATAATGCATGTTATATTGATAATATCGGGAGTAATAAGTATATTTATTATAGTTCCATCGATAATAACTGCATAATATGGGTAATTATGCATGTTATATTGATGATAATAAAAGTACTAAGTATATTTATTATGGCTATAGCGATAATAACAGCATAATATGGGTAATAATGCATGTTATATTGATAATAATATAAGTAATAAGTATAATTATTACAGTTCTAGCGATAATAACTGCATTATATGGGTAATAATGCATGTTATATTGATAATAATATAAGTAATAAGTATAATTATTACAGTTCTAGCGATAATAACTGCATTATATGGGTAATAATGCATGTTATATTGATAATATCGGGAGTGTTAAGTATAATTATTACAGTTCTAGCGATAATAATAGTAAAATATAACTAATAGTGCATGTTCTATTGATAATAATAAAAGTAATACGTATATTTATTATAGTTCTAGCGATAATAACTGCATAATATGGGTAATAATGCACGTTATATTGATAATAATATAAGTAATAAGTATAATTATTACAGTTCTAGCGATAATAACTGCATTATATGGGTAATAATGCACGTTATATAGCTAATAATATAAGTAATAAGTATAACTATTACAGTTCTAGCGATAATAACTGCATTATATGGGTAATAATGCATGTTATATTGATAATATCGGGAGTGTTAAGTATAATTATTACAGTTCTAGCGATAATAATAGTAAAATATAACTAATAGTGCATGTTATATTGAGAATAGTAAAAGTAATACGTATATTTATTATAGTTCTAGCGATAATAACTGCATAATATGGGTAATAATGCATGTTATATTGATAATAATATAAGTAATAAGTATAATTATTACAGTTCTAGCGATAATAACTGCATTATATGGGTAATAATGCATGTTATATTGCTAATAATATAACTAATAAGTATAATTATTACAGTTCTAGCGATAATAACTGCATTATATGGGTAATAATGCATGTTATATTGATAATAATAAAAGTAATAAGTATATTTTTTACAGTTCTATCGATAATAACTGCATAAAATGGGTAACAATGCATGTTATATTGATGATAATGAAAGTAGTAAGCATATTTATTACAGTTCTAGCGATAATAACTGCGTTATATGCGTAATAATGCATATTATATTGATAATATCGGGAGTAATAAGTATAATTATTATAGTTCTAGCGATAATAATAGTAAAATATGGCTAATGGTGCATGTTGTATTGATAATAATAAAAGTAATAAGTATATTTATTACAGTTCTGGCGATAATAACTGCATTATATGGGTAATAATGCATGTTATATTCATGATAATAAAAGTAGTAAGTATATTTATTATAGTTCTACCGATTATAACTGCATAATATGGGTAATAATGCATGTTATATTGATAATAATAAAAGTAATAAGTATATTTTTTACAGTTCTATCGATAATAACTGCATAAAATGGGTAACAATGCATGTTATATTGATGATAATGAAAGTAGTAAGCATATTTATTACAGTTCTAGCGATAATAACTGCGTTATATGCGTAATAATGCATATTATATTGATAATATCGGGAGTAATAAGTATAATTATTATAGTTCTAGCGATAATAATAGTAAAATATGGCTAATGGTGCATGTTATATTGATAATAATAAAAGTAATAAGTATATTTATTACAGTTCTGGCGATAATAACTGCATTATATGGGTAATAATGCATGTTATATTGATGATAATAAAAGTAGTAAGTATATTTATTATAGTTCTACCGATTATAACTGCATAATATGGGTAATAATGCATGTTATATGGACAATAATATAAGTAATAAGTATAATTATTACAGTTCTATCGATAATAACTGCATAATATGGGTAATAATGCACGTTATATTGCTAATAATATAACTAATAAGTATAATTATTACAGTTCTAGCGATAATAACTGCATTATATGGGTAATAATGCATGTTATATTGATAATAATAAAAGTAATGAGTATATTTTTTACAGTTCTATCGATAATAACTGCATAAAATGGGTAACAATGCATGTTATATTGATGATAATGAAAGTAGTTAGCATATTTATTACAGTTCTAGCGATAATAACTGCATTATATGGGTAATAATGCAGGTTATATTGATGATAATAAAAGTAGTAAGTATAATTATTACAGTTCTAGCGATAATAACTGCATTATATGGGTAATAATGCACGTTATATAGCTAATAATATAAGTAATAAGTATAACTATTACAGTTCTAGCGATAATAACTGCATTATATGGGTAATAATGCATGTTATATTGATAATATCGGGAGTGTTAAGTATAATTATTACAGTTCTAGCGATAATAATAGTAAAATATAACTAATAGTGCATGTTATATTGAGAATAGTAAAAGTAATACGTATATTTATTATAGTTCTAGCGATAATAACTGCATAATATGGGTAATAATGCATGTTATATTGATAATAATATAAGTAATAAGTATAATTATTACAGTTCTAGCGATAATAACTGCATTATATGGGTAATAATGCATGTTATATTGCTAATAATATAACTAATAAGTATAATTATTACAGTTCTAGCGATAATAACTGCATTATATGGGTAATAATGCATGTTATATTGATAATAATAAAAGTAATAAGTATATTTTTTACAGTTCTATCGATAATAACTGCATAAAATGGGTAACAATGCATGTTATATTGATGATAATGAAAGTAGTAAGCATATTTATTACAGTTCTAGCGATAATAACTGCGTTATATGCGTAATAATGCATATTATATTGATAATATCGGGAGTAATAAGTATAATTATTATAGTTCTAGCGATAATAATAGTAAAATATGGCTAATGGTGCATGTTGTATTGATAATAATAAAAGTAATAAGTATATTTATTACAGTTCTGGCGATAATAACTGCATTATATGGGTAATAATGCATGTTATATTCATGATAATAAAAGTAGTAAGTATATTTATTATAGTTCTACCGATTATAACTGCATAATATGGGTAATAATGCATGTTATATTGATAATAATAAAAGTAATAAGTATATTTTTTACAGTTCTATCGATAATAACTGCATAAAATGGGTAACAATGCATGTTATATTGATGATAATGAAAGTAGTAAGCATATTTATTACAGTTCTAGCGATAATAACTGCGTTATATGCGTAATAATGCATATTATATTGATAATATCGGGAGTAATAAGTATAATTATTATAGTTCTAGCGATAATAATAGTAAAATATGGCTAATGGTGCATGTTATATTGATAATAATAAAAGTAATAAGTATATTTATTACAGTTCTGGCGATAATAACTGCATTATATGGGTAATAATGCATGTTATATTGATGATAATAAAAGTAGTAAGTATATTTATTATAGTTCTACCGATTATAACTGCATAATATGGGTAATAATGCATGTTATATGGACAATAATATAAGTAATAAGTATAATTATTACAGTTCTATCGATAATAACTGCATAATATGGGTAATAATGCACGTTATATTGCTAATAATATAACTAATAAGTATAATTATTACAGTTCTAGCGATAATAACTGCATTATATGGGTAATAATGCATGTTATATTGATAATAATAAAAGTAATGAGTATATTTTTTACAGTTCTATCGATAATAACTGCATAAAATGGGTAACAATGCATGTTATATTGATGATAATGAAAGTAGTTAGCATATTTATTACAGTTCTAGCGATAATAACTGCATTATATGGGTAATAATGCAGGTTATATTGATGATAATAAAAGTAGTAAGTATAATTATTACAGTTCTAGCGATAATAACTGCATTATATGGGTAATAATGCACGTTATATTGCTAATAATATAAGTAATAAGTATAATTATTACAGTTCTAGCGATAATAACTGCATTACATGGGTAATAATGCATGTTATATTGATAATATCGGGAGTAATAAGTATATTTATTATAGTTCCATCGATAATAACTGCATAATATGGGTAATTATGCATGTTATATTGATGATAATAAAAGTACTAAGTATATTTATTATGGCTATAGCGATAATAACAGCATAATATGGGTAATAATGCATGTTATATTGATAATAATATAAGTAATAAGTATAATTATTACAGTTCTAGCGATAATAACTGCATTATATGGGTAATAATGCATGTTATATTGATAATAATATAAGTAATAAGTATAATTATTGCAGTTCTAGCGATAATAACTGCATTATATGGGTAATAATGCATGTTATATTGATAATATCGGGAGTGTTAAGTATAATTATTACAGTTCTAGCGATAATAATAGTAAAATATAACTAATAGTGCATGTTATATTGAGAATAATAAAAGTAATACGTATATTTATTATAGTTCTAGCGATAATAACTGCATAATATGGGTAATAATGCATGTTATATTGATAATAATAGAAGTAATAAGTATAATTATTACAGTTCTAGCGATAATAACTGCATAATATGGGTAATAATGCACGTTATATTGATAATAATATAAGTAATAAGTATAATTATTACAGTTCTAGCGATAATAACTGCATTATATGGCTAATAATGCACGTTATATTGCTAATAATATAAGTAATAAGTATAATTATTACAGTTCTAGCGATAATAACTGCATTATATGTGTAATAATGCATGTTATATTGATAATATCGGGAGTAATAAGTATATTTATTATGGCTATAGCGATAATAACTGCATAATATGGGTATTAATGCATGTTATATTGATAATAATATAAGTAATAAGTATAATTATTACAGTTCTAGCGATAATAACTGCATTATATGGGTAATAATGCATGTTATATTGCTAATAATATAACTAATAAGTATAATTATTACAGTTCTAGCGATAATAACTGCATTATATGGGTAATAATGCATGTTATATTGATAATAATAAAAGTAATAAGTATATTTTTTACAGTTCTATCGATAATAACTGCATAAAATGGGTAACAATGCATGTTATATTGATGATAATGAAAGTAGTAAGCATATTTATTACAGTTCTAGCGATAATAACTGCGTTATATGCGTAATAATGCATATTATATTGATAATATCGGGAGTAATAAGTATAATTATTATAGTTCTAGCGATAATAATAGTAAAATATGGCTAATGGTGCATGTTATATTGATAATAATAAAAGTAATAAGTATATTTATTACAGTTCTGGCGATAATAACTGCATTATATGGGTAATAATGCATGTTATATTGATGATAATAAAAGTAGTAAGTATAATTATTACAGTTCTATCGATAATAACTGCATAATATGGGTAATAATGCACGTTATATTGCTAATAATATAACTAATAAGTATAACTATTACAGTTCTAGCGATAATAACTGCATTATATGGGTAATAATGCATGTTATATTGATAATAATAAAAGTAATGAGTATATTTTTTACAGTTCTATCGATAATAACTGCATAAAATGGGTAACAATGCATGTTATATTGATGATAATGAAAGTAGTAAGCATATTTATTACAGTTCTAGCGATAATAACTGCATAATATGGGTAATAATGCACGTTATATTGATGATAATAAAAGTCGTAAGTATATTTATTATAGTTCTACCGATTATAACTGCATAATATGGGTAATAATGCATGTTATATTGAGAATAATATAAGTAATAAGTATAATTATTACAGTTCTAGCGATAATAAGTGCATTATTTGGGTAATAATGGATGTTATATTTATAATATCGGGAGTAATAAGTATAATTATTACAGTTCTAGCGATAATACTAGTAGAATATGGCTAAGAGCGCTTGTTATATTGATAATAATAAAAGTAATAAGTATATTTATTATACTTCTGTCGATAATAACTGCATTATATGGGTAATAATGCATGCTATATTGATAATAATATACGTAATAAGTATAATTATTACAGTTCTAGGGATAATAACTCCATTATATGGGTAATAATGCATGTTACATTGATAATAATATAAGTAATAAGTATAATTATTACAGTTCAAGCGGTAATAACTGCATAATATGCTTAACAATGCATGTTATATTGATAATATCTTGAGTAATAAGTATGATTATTACAGTTCTAGCGATAATAATAGTAAAATATGGCTAATAGTGCATGTTCTATTGATAATAATAAAAGTAATACGTATATTTATTATAGTTCCAGCGATAATAACTGCATAATATGGGTAATAATGCATGTTATATTGATGATAATAAAAGTAATACGTTTATTTATTATAGTTCTAGCGATAATAACTGCATCATATGGGTAATAATGCATGTTATAGTGATGATAACAAAAGTAATACGTATATTTATTATAGTTCTAGCGATAATAATAGTAAAATATGGCTAATGGTGCATGTTATATTGATAATAATAAAAGTAATACGTATATTTATTATAGTTCTAGCGATAATAACTGCATAATATGGGTAATAATGCATGTTATATTGATAATAATAGAAGTAATAAGTATAATTATTACAGTTCTAGCGATAATAACTGCATTATATCGGTAATAATGCACGTTATATTGCTAATAATATAAGTAATAAGTATAATTATTACAGTTCTAGCGATAATAACTGCATTATATGGGTAATAATGCATGTTATATTGATAATATCGGGAGTAATAAGTATATTTATTATAGTTCCATCGATAATAACTGCATAATATGGGTAATTATGCATGTTATATTGATGATAATAAAAGTACTAAGTATATTTATTATGGCTATAGCGATAATAACAGCATAATATGGGTAATAATGCATGTTATATTGATAATAATATAAGTAATAAGTATAATTATAACAGTTCTAGCGATAATAACTGCATTATATGGGTAATAATGCATGTTATATTGATAATATCGGGAGTGTTAAGTATAATTATTACAGTTCTAGCGATAATAATAGTAAAATATAACTAATAGTGCATGTTCTATTGATAATAATAAAAGTAATACGTATATTTATTATAGTTCTAGCGATAATAACTGCATAATATGGGTAATAATGCACGTTATATTGATAATAATATAAGTAATAAGTATAATTATTACAGTTCTAGCGATAATAACTGCATTATATGGGTAATAATGCACGTTATATAGCTAATAATATAAGTAATAAGTATAACTATTACAGTTCTAGCGATAATAACTGCATTATATGGGTAATAATGCATGTTATATTGATAATAATAAAAGTAATAAGTATATTTTTTACAGTTCTATCGATAATAACTGCATAAAATGGGTAACAATGCATGTTATATTGATGATAATGAAAGTAGTAAGCATATTTATTACAGTTCTAGCGATAATAACTGCGTTATATGCGTAATAATGCATATTATATTGATAATATCGGGAGTAATAAGTATAATTATTATAGTTCTAGCGATAATAATAGTAAAATATGGCTAATGGTGCATGTTATATTGATAATAATAAAAGTAATAAGTATATTTATTACAGTTCTGGCGATAATAACTGCATTATATGGGTAATAATGCATGTTATATAGATGATAATAAAAGTAGTAAGTATATTTATTATAGTTCTACCGATTATAACTGCATAATATGGGTAATAATGCATGTTATATGGACAATAATATAAGTAATAAGTATAATTATTACAGTTCTATCGATAATAACTGCATAATATGGGTAATAATGCACGTTATATTGCTAATAATATAAGTAATAAGTATAATTATTACAGTTCTAGCGATAATAACTGCATTATATGTGTAATAATGCATGTTATATTGATAATATCGGGAGTAATAAGTATATTTATTATGGCTATAGCGATAATAACTGCATAATATGGGTAATAATGCATGTTATATTGATAATAATATAAGTAATAAGTATAATTATTACAGTTCTAGCGATAATAACTGCATTATATGGGTAATAATGCATGTTATATTGCTAACAATATAACTAATAAGTATAATTATTACAGTTCTAGCGATAATAACTGCATTATATGGGTAATAATGCATGTTATATTGATAATAATAAAAGTAATAAGTATATTTTTTACAGTTCTATCGATAATAACTGCATAAAATGGGTAACAATGCATGTTATATTGATGATAATGAAAGTAGTAAGCATATTTATTACAGTTCTAGCGATAATAACTGCGTTATATGCGTAATAATGCATATTATATTGATAATATCGGGAGTAATAAGTATAATTATTATAGTTCTAGCGATAATAATAGTAAAATATGGCTAATGGTGCATGTTATATTGATAATAATAAAAGTAATAAGTATATTTATTACAGTTCTGGCGATAATAACTGCATTATATGGGTAATAATGCATGTTATATTGATAATATCGGGGGTAATAAGTATATTTATTATAGTTCCATCGATAATAACTGCATAATATGGGTAATTATGCATGTTATATTGATGATAATAAAAGTACTAAGTATATTTATTATGGCTATAGCGATAATAACAGCATAATATGGGTAATAATGCATGTTATATTGATAATAATATAAGTAATAAGTATAATTATTACAGTTCTAGCGATAATAACTGCATTATATGGGTAATAATGCATGTTATATTGATAATATCGGGAGTGTTAAGTATAATTATTACAGTTCTAGCGATAATAATAGTAAAATATAACTAATAGTGCATGTTCTATTGATAATAATAAAAGTAATACGTATATTTATTATAGTTCTAGCGATAATAACTGCATAATATGGGTAATAATGCACGTTATATTGATAATAATATAAGTAATAAGTATAATTATTACAGTTCTAGCGATAATAACTGCATTATATGGGTAATAATGCACGTTATATAGCTAATAATATAAGTAATAAGTATAACTATTACAGTTCTAGCGATAATAACTGCATTATATGGGTAATAATGCATGTTATATTGATAATATCGGGAGTGTTAAGTATAATTATTACAGTTCTAGCGATAATAATAGTAAAATATAACTAATAGTGCATGTTATATTGAGAATAGTAAAAGTAATACGTATATTTATTATAGTTCTAGCGATAATAACTGCATAATATGGGTAATAATGCATGTTATATTGATAATAATATAAGTAATAAGTATAATTATTACAGTTCTAGCGATAATAACTGCATTATATGGGTAATAATGCATGTTATATTGCTAATAATATAACTAATAAGTATAATTATTACAGTTCTAGCGATAATAACTGCATTATATGGGTAATAATGCATGTTATATTGATAATAATAAAAGTAATAAGTATATTTTTTACAGTTCTATCGATAATAACTGCATAAAATGGGTAACAATGCATGTTATATTGATGATAATGAAAGTAGTAAGCATATTTATTACAGTTCTAGCGATAATAACTGCGTTATATGGGTAATAATGCATGTTATATTGATGATAATAAAAGTAGTAAGTATATTTATTATAGTTCTACCGATTATAACTGCATAATATGGGTAATAATGCATGTTATATGGACAATAATATAAGTAATAAGTATAATTATTACAGTTCTA